>OX596277.1:3915424-5115424 GCA_951394225.1 Harpalus rufipes
TACATACATACATACATACATACATACATACATACATACATACATACATACATACATACATACATACATACATACATACATACATACATACATACATACATACATACATACATACATACATACATACATACATACATACATACATACATACATACATACATACATACATACATACATACATACATACATACATACATACATACATACATACATACATACATACATACATACATACATACATACATACATACATACATACATACATACATACATACATACATACATACATACACTAAAACTCATCATTGAATTTTTTGACCAAAGACAATACTTTTCTTAGCTAAAGGTGACGGAAGGTAAAAATACAAATTCGTATTATTGCACATATAAAGTAACATATTCATATGACATACTCATATTCGAATGTAAGATCCGATACTAAAATCCGTTTCCAAGATTCGTTATTCGAATCCGGATTCAAGATCCGATACTCAGAAGTAATTTTTGAGGTCGGTCGGGATCGAACCCGGGTCCTCAGATTCGCGACCAGACCAGACGATAATAATAAAACAAACTTAGAACGAATCAGGCTAATGAAATTTCCTAGAGATGACGGAAGGTAAAAACACCTTTATAAATAAAAATCTGTCTCTTCTCTGGTGTATTACAGTGCAAAGACTACAAGTTTATAATAAAAATACACTTAAAAATAAAGAATAGAAGCGAGTAGAACTTCTGTCACATTATATTCTATTCTTTCCTAATGGAAAAGGACACCATTTTATAAAGAAAGACAGGAAGCTTAAAATAAAATGCTGGAGTGACAAGTCGTGAATCAGACAACACAGGTTTAAGTTTCAAGCTGTCGCTTTTTATAAACGCTTTCAAAAATATTATACACTGCGTGCACGACATTCTTTTATAAAACCTCTCCAATAGGAAAATTAATAGAGGGAGATGATATAGTTTCAGTTTCGTTTATTTGAAATTTCTTTTTAATCTGGCTTATGGAAATGACTTCATCAAGATCTCGCAAACATACCCTATGAACTAGATTCTATTTAATGAGGTTTATAAGTTTTCCTTTTGCCAAAGAATATTCATAAAATCTAGTTTAATTTATTTACGCATACATAAATCAAATTTTGCAATTTAAGATTTAGTAATTGTGGAGACTAGCCACCTACGCCAGTACACTTGTTCTTCTGGATGTAAACTTGAGGAATACGAAAAAAATATAATTTTTGGAATCGTGGTATTGAAGTTATGCGATTCGAAACACCAGACACACATACATACAGACATCATCGTAAAAATGGTAAAATCGTATTATAGGGACCCTAAAACATGCTTATTCACTAAAAATTCATCATTGAATTTTTGGACCAGACAATACCCTCCTTACCTAAAGATGACGGAAGGGAAAAAATTGACTAATGTTCTTGCTCCACAATTGAAACTGTACTAACAAAATAGTCACGTATGCTACAAGTCTTTGCCACTTGAGGGAAGCGAGGGCTGGCAAGTAAGTCCGAAATTGGTCATATAAGATTTTATTCACAATCATTATAGTAATATGTCGATTCCTAACCTTTTAGAGGTTGGGAAATACGTCATTCCTAACTGCAATGACAATCCCTTGGGTGAGAAACAGATTTCACTTCCACCCCATGGGTTGGAAATATTTATCACATTATCATAGATCCCTATAATAAAGTAGGCTGTAGGCTAAACAAATTTTAATAAAACTGTTAAAAAATATAACTCAATAATTTATTTTGAAAATTATTGATTTCATAAGAGGATAATCGTAAATAAAACAGAATAGATACCTCGGTCCTCGGTGGGAGTTTCATTACAGCCTCGCGATGTATTTTATACGTAAGCCCTCGGTTATAATGAAACATATCCTACCACGGAAAAGAATTCATTACGTGTCAAAAGGAAATGTGAAATAATTTATCAGACTTTATTTGAATGATAATGGAGTAAATGTTGATATTGAATAATACTTGATAGCATTTGAGCAAATTTCATCCCAATTAGAAAGTACAGGAGTAGGTATACCTAATAATGGATTTGAATTCGATATAAAGCAGTTAGTAAATTATTCACTATTCAGCAGCCGTCCTGTAGTTAAGGTAACCCAGATAATTACAATCACTTAAAGCCCTTACCGCTACTAACAACCCTCGACACAAAACGTAATCAGTTCTAATGTCACTATTTGACCTATTGTAATTGTTACAAATTTGTATTCAACGAAAATTTGATTTTAACCATTCCACAGAGAGAAGAAGGTAATATTTTTATCTACGGCAACAGTCTAAAGTAATTCTTGTTTGTGCTGAATTTTATATGGACCAAAAGCAATTTTTACTTCCTTGTACGTAAGTAAAGGAAGTATTGTAATCGCGAAAAATTTCGGTTTTCAGATTTCAGCGGAAATATCCATTTTGATGATCCCTGAATCCATTTTGACTAATTTCGTCGTGACGTCTGTACGTACGTACGTACGTACGTACGTCCGTACGTACGTACGTACGTATCTCGCATAACTCAAAAACGGTAAGCCGTAGAAAGTTGAAATTTTGTATTTAGGACTCTTATAACATCTAGTTGTGCACCTCCCTTTCTGGTTATTACACAATTTTCAGAAGTGGCACTTTACTTGAAGCCTATAATAGATTTTAATGAAAAACTGTTTTAAAATATAATCCAAAACTTTTCAAATTTGGTATAAAAGACTTTTATGTCAATCGAAATAACATAATAAATTTTGGTTAAAATAGGCTAACCGGAAGTGGTACATTACTTGAAGTTGTTAACAGTTTTTCTTGAATAAAATGATTTTATTTTGATTTTAGAAATAAATGCTTCAAATAAATGTTTTAGAGAATTAATTTCTGCGTCTAGTACATCAAGTATTATTAAATTAGCCCTTTGTATAAGAGAGATATGTAAATTTAAAAATTATTTTTTTGTAATAAAGCTTGCTATGGATTAGGACAAAAAAATAAAATGTTCATGTCAAATTACGTTAAATACGTGCAATTTTATGATTCGTACAATAACAAATATTATATTTTTATTGTGAAATTAGTCATATTCATTATTGTATTCAAATATTTCTTTGTTGTAATCAAAACTCTCTTTAAAAACTACCTTTATGGTCGCTATATATCTTACTGTTTTGAAGTTAAAATTAATATTTTGTAATTTATTTATTAAAAAAATATGTATAGTTTAATAATCGTACAAGGAAGTCGTGTGGTGTCCACATCAGATTTTTTTATCAAATTGTGCGTAAAATGTTAGACGTGCGTTGAATTCCGGCCAACGATTTAAAATCTATAACATTTCAATCTTTTCTAAAAACATTTTTATGGTGTGTATTCTCTGTTGTTGCGTAAATAAAAACCGAATTAATTTTGTACAAACGCATTAATAATTGTTTTTCAAAATAGTTCATAAATATATACAACGAATATTTAATTCTTGTAAAAAAATAGTATAAAGAACTCATATCATAATTGTCGATTATTTTGTTCGAAGGTTTGGGCAACACCGCTACGCGTCGTTACCCAAACTTCCTTCTCATAAATTAAAATGACAATTATGACATTCGTTCTTTAATATACTAGTATAATATTACTCTGCCATGAATTTGTAGCTCATATTATTTTCTTTTAGGAAGTTAATGATGGATAATGGTCATAGAAGATATTAAAAACCTAGTTAAAAACGTAGTGGAATATCGGAAAGGAACCAAGTACATTGTCACAGTTCGCTTAGTAGTGATATTCTTTCTATTAGACATTAATTTCAATTTATCTCGTCCAAGTAAATTTTGGGGAAGTAAATATCTTATATTTTAGTAACCCACAAAGGGCACCCTTAGTTTTTTTTTCTTTTATAAAAAGAAGAGATAAAAAGTCTCGATCCTTCGTTATTCACTTCACATTCGCAAATTTGCGACTTCGCTTGTGTTCCTTGACTGACATTAGCGCTTCGTCATCGAAATTCCTGCGTCATCAGCGAGTTACGCGGCGTTACGTAGCGATAACGTTCTCTTCTCGGGCTGCGTTGATGAGCCCTGACTGCGACTGTGGCGCCGACTAGCGCGAGAATCCTAATTAACATCGTACTTGCACGCTCGCCGCGATTATTAATGAGGGGGATATTAAATTTTCATTCTTATTTCATCGATGACTGAGTGTGCCAGCCAATTACCAACGCGTCATTATGTTAATTTTCGCCAAAGAGGAAATATGATAATTATATTATCAGGGGGAGTTTTTTTTTATAGAGTTGAAGGAGGACAATGATGATATAAAAGGTGACAATAATAAAACATATATGGAAGAAAATACGGAATTCTACACCAGTTGGCCAGCAGAATACCTTCCGTCAATCCTGTGTATAATGTACAAATTCCATACATAATTTTTCTTGCAAAATATTCTAAATTTCCAGTAAAATTATTTCATAAAAAAACTATTCAAATTACACTTGACACTGACATCTTCTTCTTCTTTAACTTTTCCCATTCGGTAGGGGTCGCTATTTTTGCGTCTCATTATCATTCAGTTCCTTTTCTCTCAAGTCTTCCGCAATACAGTCCTTCCATCTTATCTTTGGTCTTCTTCTGTTTCTTTAACATCTTATTACTAAACTATTTATCCTTGTTCCAATATAATTCTTCATTTCTCCTTATGACATGTTCAAACCAATGTAATCATATTTCTTGTATCTTTCTAGAAACTTATAATACTAGAGTTATTTTCTTACCGTATTTTCCCTGTTTTCCCAAACATGTACTTCAATATCCTCATCTCTGCCACATTAATTTACTTTTTATTGATACTGACATCTGGCAATTTGAATTATATGAATATATTAATAGATCCATGTTTAGCATAGCTGGCTGAATTATAAAATTTAATTTCTTTAAAATTCTTTAACTCTGTATCTATTGAATATGAAGTATAAAATGTAATCAAATCGTATATAGAATAATATATTCTTTAAGTTATAATAACGTTAAATGTCAATAAATCAAATTTAACTGTTAAATCTTCAAATGAGGGTACTTCCGGTACACCAATTATAACCAAAATCTAATCACTTGTTCTTCTGGATGTAAACTTGAGGAATACGAAAAAAATATTTTTGGAATCGTGGTATTGAAGTTATGGGATCCGGAACTTTTGTCATACACACACAGTTAAGTAGCAGTTACAATTTCAGTTCTCACCACCTTTGGTTAGAGCTAACTGGAAGTTAAAACTGTTGTTCGCAGTTCTTCTAACATTCATTTTTAATTCTTAACTAATTGTGTGATATGGCAAAATGCGTAGTTTCTATGGCATGATGCATTTGAATATAGACCAGAGGGAACAGACGGCTAAATTTTGCTAAGTTAGCAGAAATGCATAGCTAGACGTTCTGTACCGATGGTTGGACGAGTCACGTTTACAGCCGTATTCATAGCAAAGGATGACTAGGTTTAAACCAGATCTACGTAGTTCTGGTTCTTCTAAATTTCTAAATACACCTGGTTACTTTTCTGATATTCCACTGCGTTTTAACGAGGTTTTTAATATTTTCTATATCATTAACATGATCAAAAATTTCTTGAAAGAATATTAAGAAATAATATAATGTATATACTTGCCAGAAAGAGTCTTCAGTAATGTCTCCGGATTTCTGACACTGACATTTATCTGTCAGTTACAAAAAAATTAAATTCTCAACTATTTTTCATGGCATTCTTTCGGCTGTAAAATTTATTACAACAGATTATTTTATATATTATATTTCTTTTATCTCTAAAACTATAGAATATATAATAAAATATTTAAAAGTGTCAGATAGAGAATTTAATTTTCTTTAAGATTACCAAGAAAAATTTTCAAAAAATAATATTTAGAAGATTTTTTTTTCAAGAATCTTCTACTTCCGGTTGTCCAATTGTTACCAAAACCTTTTCAGATCTTCCCATGAATGTCCGATTGGGAAATACGTAGTTAAACAAGTATAAAGTCTTATAGTTTTTGAGTAACCGTCCTTCCAACATCCCACATACACACATACACACATACACACATCCACACACACACACACACACACACACACACACACACACACACACACACACACACACACACACAGACATCATCGTAAAAATGTTAAAATCGGATTGTATGGACCTTAAAACGTGCTTATTCAATAAAATCTGGATATGCGATTTTTAGCATGAATCCATTACCTCTCTTAGCGAGAGGTAAAAAATGAAATAACAATAATTTATATTACACACAAAATTCTATTTTCATACTATTGCCAACTGACATAATCCCACAATAAACTAGGGTGCGAGGAACTCTAAATTTTAAATTAGGTCTAAACCCGTACTAGCGTTAAACTGCCTCTATGAATAACTGTTTGTGCCCGTCCAAGTTAGACTTCAGATAAACCTGGTTTAAACTCGAACAAAGGCACTATGAATACGGCTGCTACGTATACAGCCAGAGATCTCATGTTCAATTTTTCAATACCTATAATTTCAAAAATATTCAGAAAAGTATCAACATTTTATCGTTGTAAAGATTGATTATAAACAGTCCCTATATTTCCTTCTAAAATATCCCACTTCTGAAATAAACGATATCTACTTTTATGTTGTTAAATTCCAGGTTATGTTTAACTCATTTCGCATTTATAGAGTTGTTTACAGCCGAATGTATGAAATACTAATACTGTCTGTAGTCATTTTAGCGTTTTATTGTGTACAATTGGAATTTACATATTTCATAACCTGAGTGTTAAAATTTCAGGTGTTCCAGTCTCTGTCCAGCGCAGCACATAAAGAGAGACATACATGAATTCCAGATGTAAGTAATAAATTTCTCAAAATATACGTACAGCTTCCATTCATATTTTATTTACACGCGAACATAACCTAGAAACAGTATTTCTGCTTTGAAATAAGAAATGAGAAATATTCTCCTGTAGTTGTATTTCACTCGTAAAGTCTACTTTATGCAACAATTAACCTCGAAGAAAAAACTTATACTTATTGCGGCACTTATAGTTTCTGACGTCAATATGTGAAGAAATATGAGGTATATTTTCCAGCATCCAGACACAAATTGTTTTCCTGGTCATAAACTGCAAAATTGATTCGGTGATCTATTCTTTAAAAATTGAATGTTACTTTATATTAATGCTTTTATTAGACATATACCGTATACGTCATATGTGATATAAAATAAAAGGCGTTTTCCATTTGTATCGCACATGAAATGTTTTAAGATGTTTATATATTGATCGATGCAAAATATGTAAATTCTATTAAATCCGCCAATTATCCCTTACGAAAAAAACCGGTGGTGGCCAGAACAATACCTCTCGCCACTTCCGTTTTTGGTTAAATATAAGGCGCGAGCAGTTATTGTTAGCTTTGACAAACAGATATAGGACCCGTGTCAGAAGTAAAATTAATTAGGTACATAGATGTGAAATGTCAGACTTTTTCATTACAAATTTCAAGATTTTTTAAATTCACGTAGTTATTTTATCACCAGGAGTGTCGAATTTACTTGTCGCGGAAAATAAACCACATGGAATTGGAAAATCACTAAATTTAGAATGAAAAATTATGATATTTGACATATATGTATATAATTACTAGCTATCATTCTGACATGGACCCCATATTTGCTTGTCAAGACCAACAAAGTGACATGAGTGCTCGTGCCCTCTTGAATTTAACATTTCTTGTATACCTACATTCTACACCAAAAATTCTACTTACATCTATTCTTAATATTTAGATTTTTTAATTTTAAATTCATTGTATGAAGAAATTTTGTCCACTTCTAATTTTTCGATGTTTCCAATTCATTGTCGGGATTGACAGTATTTTTAAAAGGTTTTTATGAGGGTACGTAAGGTACTACTGTTATTTTATTATTATAAAATATATATTACAGTAAAAGCTTTCAAAATTCAAGTTTATAAGCAAATGTAAAACCAAATATGTTAAAAATAAGATGACACAATGTCAGTGTCAGTGACTCTGACAGAAAATAACGTTATTCGTACGGCTATGAATGAAGGTAATATATCTGAATTAATAAATAAACTTACGTTACAGCAAAAGTATTATTATATAATTCAAAAAAATTATTGTAACTAATTAATACAATAAGAAATAATATAATATATGTACTTCCCACTAAAAAATCTTCAGTAACGTCTCCAGGTTTTTGACACTGACATTTATCTGTCAGTTACAAACATTCTTCCCAGTAATGTCCGATTGAGAAATACGTAGTTAAATATATATTAAGTATTATAGTTTTTGAGAAATCGTCCTTCCAACCTACACACATGCACACATACATACACACTTACACACACACAGACATTATCGTTAAAATATTAATAACGGATTGTAGGGACCTTAAAACGTGCTTATTTATTAAAATCTGGATATGCGATTTTTAGCATGAATCCAATACCTCTCTTAGCGAGGGATATTAATAAGCGTTTTCCATTTGTATCACACATGAAATCTTCTAAAATATTTATATATTGTTTGGTGCAAAATATGCAAATTCTATTAAATTCTCTAATTATCTCTTACGAAAAAAAAAACGTAAATATTTTGCTGTTAAATGAAAAATGTAATTTTTGACACGAACATATATTTTAGGTACCGTTACAAATTGTTTTTGAGTGAGGCTTACTCGAACTCGTCGCAATCCTGACGGGAAATCGAAGTTGAAATATTACGTAATATAGGCGTGTGGTTGTTGTGCATGAATCATATTCTAATCGTGTTAAATCATGGATTCCAACCGTAATTCCAGCATTAGCGATCAAATAGTCTTTTGCACCATGCGGTGGCCACTAATGGTACTTATAACCAAAAAGGAAAATGATAAAAGAAATCTACTTACATATATGCCGAATGCTGCTCGAATGCTTTTTTGTTGATTTTATTTTGTAATCAGACACATGTTCAGGAAATATTGGGTCATTTAAATATATTCATCTGGTCTATAAATCAATTTAAGTATAGTAAAAATTTTGAAAGATGTCTGATCAAGGTCATCTACGAATTGTATGAATTCAGATTTTTGCTCCACCCATTCTGATAAATTCAGTAGTGTCGTTTGCTTAGTTTTTGTGAGGGTACATAAGATACTACTGTTATTTTATTATTATAAAAATATATGTTACAATAACAGCATTAAAAATTCAAAAATAAATCAACTGGCAAGTTTATTAGCAAATGTAAAACCAAATATGTGAAAATTAAGATACTGACACAATGTCAGTATCAGTGACACTGACAGGAAATAATATTATTCGTACGGCTATGAATCAAGGTAATGTATCTGAATTAATATATAAACTTACGTTACAGCGAAAGTATTATCAACAACGAGCATCGTTTTAGTCGAAACAATATGAATTTTTGAAAGACAAGCGTGTTATATCCATCCTTATCGCACCCGCTTAAAGCCTTTGTAAAGGAAAGAGATAAATGTATGCCAAGTTGTTAATTCGTTCATGATACAGAAGACCTTGATCGGACATCTTTCAAAAATTTTACTGTATTTAAACGATTACTGTTAAAAAAATATTAAACCCAAAATAATACTCATAAAGTACTTGCCTATCTGCATTTTTATATTATGTATTATTTATTTCTGTTGAATCAGTTATTTGAACATTTCTTTGCATAACTTGCATTAATACGGATATTTAAGATTAACAAACGAAAAGTTAAATTAATGTTCTTTTATTCTTTACCACATCTGAAATCTTGTTACTAAATTGACGGAGGTAGGTATTGGCTCCTGGTGTAACATGATAAACTAATATAAATAAAAGGTATTGATAAAAAACACTCGCTTTGTTGAATTTTCGTAATGTCTTTATTGTAATTTCGGCTGTTAGGCTATCATCAAATTTTATATGTATATACAGATGTTCATTTCTTCAAAAAATACCTTTAAATGTATTTTTTCGCAATTTGTTATTATGAAAAATTAAAGATTATTCAATTTGTACAGGTTGGCTTTAATACTTTTTCTATATATTTTATGGATAAATTTATACAGTAATATAAAAATTGTATCTCGGAGCTTAAACACAGCTCCATGAACTCCATGGTTACATACTTCAGCTCAAATGTATGTAACTGACAGATAATTCTCACTGTTAAAAAATAATCATTTCAAATTAATAATAGTAACGTTTTAAAAGGAAAATTGTAATTAGCATTAGTAAATATGCAGAGATGTATATAAATAAACAAATTAATATATTATCACGGCATATTATCCATTACTGGGTGTGCTAATCTGATTTATACACACATTTCGGTAATGATAATGACATATTTGTACTGTGCGTGCGTTTAACACAAGGGCTAATTTTATGCCATTTAAAATTCGAATTATTTGGCGTTGATCGGGTTAGAATCGGATTCCCCAGATTCGCGACCAGACATCAGGCACGCGGCAACGAGACCCCTTTAAACTCCTGTTTTTGCTACGATAAAATAGAGTTGCATCAGTTGATACCAACAAAACTCTTCCTGCTGATGAATTTTGAATTAAGACACCAGCATTTCTAGTCTCAGTATAATATTCTAGGAATTCTATGACAGTAATGTACCCTATTGTTCGGACAGTCTCCGCCGGTATGTAAGTGGCGAGAGATGTAATTAATAGTGTGGTGTGCACTGCACTCCTCTGCACTGCACTGAGAGCGAAAGTATGTTGCGGAATGAGAAATAGAGAAGTTTAGATTAATGTTATTATGAATGTGAAGTGAACAGAGGCAGTTACGCTCCAATGTTTAGCTATGTATGAATATGCGTACGTTCATACGCAGCAATTTTGCACTAAAACACTTCATATCCTTTTAATTTGCATACCTAAAATAACCGGGTTCAACATTCCAGCAATATGCAAGACATAGTTGGGTTACAATGTAATTAAAATATTACGATGAAGAAATAATCTCATATCATCTCATCTCATCTCACGAAGGGGGGTGTAAATTTTACCAAATTATTAATTTTTCTTTTTAATCGTATTTCACCTTAACCCTAAGACAATTTGTTTTTGGAAAATTGTATATTACACATTAAGGATAAGAAATGCATAATTTTTCTCGATGGGCAACTTGAAGCACCAACCAGCGCCGGATTTAGAGTCGTTGGGCCCTAAGCTATAAAATGTTTCAGGCCTTTGCTTTGTATAATAGATGAAAAGAAAGTTTAACCTACGAACCCGTAGGGCGAGTGGGTTAAATTCTTTGAGTGAGTAAACATTCTTATCTTACAGAGTTTATACAATATTTTATTCAATTTTGACGAAATAATAATAAAAACCAGTATAATATTTAATTTTGACAAAATAAAACCTAATCAATTAGTAGGTTATGCATGACAATCATCGTTGATAGTCGTCAAGTTTATTTAAAAATAATAAAAAATCTATATTTTCAGCCATTTGTATCGTGAAAAAATAATGAAAAATTATCTGTCTTATATAGACTGTGGTGAGTGTTATTTTCGTATACCTGATTTTATTTTAAATGCATTATTTGTTACAGGAATGAGTTAAAAATACAGAAATTTGTAGCAGTATGAGCTTTGTATAAGTAGACTAAGTCGCAATTGTTCGAAAATTTTGACAGATTGATAGATTGAAATAATAGTATATTGTGTTATTAGGAGTAGAAGTGATACTTTGTGTGGCGAGCATGGTAGTTTAAACGACGAGCGAAGTGAGTCGGATAAATGCACGCGAGGCACACAAAGACACTTTTACTCCAAATGACACATTCTATTTTTTCTTCAAACGTAGATATTTAAAGAAAAATATCTACTACTAACGTTACATTTTACGTAAATAACGTTTGCGATTTTAATTGCCCTGTAGCTATGGATACTTATTTGTTCATTTTTTGTTGTCAACATTGAAATAAAAATTTCCACATTTTGACGTTTAAATAAAAACTGTACAATTTTATATCCTCCTTGTGTGTAATTATGTCGGAATTTGAAGTATTATAATGTACGCCCCGTGAAGTTGTTCATTTGAATGGAAATTTAACAGTGTGGCTGAAAGATATGTCCAGAAATCACTGCAAAACAATATAAACTTTTCTTATCACTTTAATTCTAAGTATTCTTATGCTCATTACCGTCCCTGTAATTGTAATCTGTAAGTCTGCTATTCTTTAATAATGTTATTTCCTCAAAAGTAAACTCTGTTTATATTTCAATTTACAGGTTATATATTTAAATTTGACAGCTATTGATCGAATTTAGTAATTTTATTCTTAGGTTACCTAGCGTGTTATAGTGACATTTAGGGCGATATTACAGATTGCTTTTATTAAAATTACATCTTATTCGTTAATTCTGTATAGTTTCTATGGATATTTATTTATTTTTTCTTCAAGTGTACAATAATATTCATATTATGCTACTATACACACACTATAGAAGATATTCATTTTATTACTAGTACAACAATGTTGTTCCTTATTGTACTAGTAAACAAATGTTAGCTTCTTAGTTTACCGCTGGCGGCAGCTGTCGTCACAGCAACACAGACCATATGGAAAAATTGTTATTTGACAGTTGTGTCGTTTGTGTTTTGTAGTGTACACAGCCAACTATGGCTGAAATTGCTAGCGCTATAATTAAAACAATTCTAGAAAAATATTTAAAAAATCCCCAGTTTTCTTTGAAACACTTGAAGAAAAAATAGTATATGTTATTCGGAGCAGAACGCTCTTTTTGTGTTTTACCCAGCTTGCCTGGCCTCGGCTAGCGCCTCGGCCGCAATAGCTGGGTTCAACACAAAAAGACCGCTTTCTACTCCTAATAACATAATATACTATTATTTCTACCTTGTGAATCAAGTCACAAAAGATGTTACTTTTATGACGTTTGAAGAAGAAAAATCTAGTTTCGTTAACTTTCTTATTCGCTATAATTGTTGAGAAATACATTCGTCGAGATATCTTGGATCAAGCTGCTGAGGTGAAGAATAGTTTAACGCCGCGTAAATAAAGGACTCAGTATGAAAGTAAAATTTTAAAGTCCTAGAACTTCAAAATATCATTTTGTTACACCTTTTATTTTATAAATCGTTCAAAAAACGTTCCTTTAGAAACCAGTATAACATAAAGATTGTTTTGTACGTATATGATATTTTTATTTATTTCTTACATTTTAGTAAATAAAATTTAACAAAAATAACAGTTCTTTGGTTTTTTTTTTGATTAATTAATATCACAAGATAAAATAATACATTCCTAGTTTTTGCTAAGAAAAAGAGCTATTAATTAACTATATAGGAAAAATACAAATCAAAATACAAAAATAAACAAACATGGGTATTTACAACATTTTTTCGCGGCTTCAATACATAAAATATTCAAGGAAGAGAGTTTACTTTGAAGCATTGTTGTTCTATATTCATTTTTTTATTCTTTTTAACCTGCTGAATGATCTCTCAACGTTCGGAAAAATATTTCAGATTTTGTCTTGTATTATAATATTAAATTTTGCTATGTAAATTCGATTTGTTCAGTATAATTGTCGTCAGTGTATATTTGCTTTAAGTTCTTCGCTTGCCTGGTTTACTATTTAAAAGAATTCCAATTTTTTTTCTAAATATTCGCATATAGATTATAATACAATCAAATGATTAGTACGAAGGTTTGAACCCCTCATAATGTAAAGTCCTAAACGGAGCTTGTCTAACAACTTTCTCGCACAAATAGTAAATTCACTAGAAGTTCTAATCTTGAGATGATTCAAGTAACAACTGGAAAACTTCTTATATTAAACATTATGGTGCAGTATTTACTATTTATTTATGAAAAGTTTATTGGTACGTGTTTTCCTAACTTCATCCGCTCTATTGGAAATAAATTGGAGCGATAAAAACTTTTAATTGCCAATATTCAAGTATTCTTCCTCATGAACTCACCTATCTCTTTAGGGAATATCTTCATGTCAACAAACCAAAAAGAGAATTTGTTAATTAAGCAAAAACAAAAGGAGATAATGATTTTGGAGCAATTAATCGAGCCATTTAAAAACAAAGCATTCTCATTTGGGAGAAATTGCTCAATTTGTTCTTAATGCACGAATTACCAACAATGTGGAAGAAAATTCGTTTTATTGCACAAGACTTTTGAGAAAATTAAATTTACAGTACAAACAATGAACGCTGCAAATATCGAAAATGGAGATTTTTCTTTTGTGTTTAAATTGAATAAAATTTCATAATTTAATATAACATAAAAAATATTCAATTATTTGAATATACAATGCATCAGTATTTTAAAATAATGATCAGTAATTTATTTAATTAACAACCTGTATATAAGAATCTGGTGTTTGTGATAGTTCAACTCCGAATCACAATATCACAAACTTTTTGCAAACAAGATTTTCTCTGTATGGATTTACATCTGACGAAGTTTTTTCGTTTAGATTGGATTAAATATCGTTAGGAAGTTGAGTATTTAATCAAACTTGGAAAGTAAGAAATGGCCACTTTTTCGTGTTAAATGAAGTCTTAGTAGTAAAAGAAAACTTTCCGATGCCGCGTTAACTACTGTGTTACAAAGTTTGTTATTCGGATTAGAATTTTGTTTTCTCAGGAGGAATTCAACTAGACTTACAGTTTTTACGTTTCACACATATGTGCCAGACTTTGTCTTTGTTAAATAATACATTACCTTTTAGTTTACATTTTTACCTTCCGTCACCTATAGGTAAGGAAGGTATTGTCTTTGGTCAAAAAATTCAGTGGTGAGTTTTCATTGAATAAGCACGTTTTAGGGTCTTTACAATACGATTTTACTAGTTTTACGATGATGTCTGTATGTGTGTGTGTTCGTGTGTGCGTATGTGTGTATGTGTGTGTGTGACCGCGGTTTCGTCAACGATATCTCCAATACTAGAATTCCAAAAATTACAATTCTTGCGTATTCCTCTTCCTTACAACCATATGCAGACTTGATTAGATTTTGGTTATAATTGGTCAACCGGAAGTACCCTCATTTGAAGAATTTAACAGTTTTTCTTGAAAAACTCAGTTAAATGTTATTATAACTTAAAGAATATATTATTGTCTATACGATTTGATTGCATTTTATATTTGATATTCAACAGATATAGAGTTAAAGAAGAATAAAAATAATAAATTTCATAATTCAGCCAGCTATGCTAACTTAACTATGGAAACTGCTAATATATTCAGGTAATTCAAATTGACAGATGTCAGTATCAATAAAATGTAAATCAATGAAAGAATAAGGGAAGTAACTCTAGTGTTAATGTTTCTAGATATAAGAGAGACGATTACATTGGTTTTATCATGTCTTGAGGAGAGATGAATATATTAATAGAAGGTGGAAGAAACATAGGAAGACCAAATATAAGATGAAAAGACTTGAGAGAAAAGGAACTGAATGATGACACGCAAAACAAAAATTAGTGGAAGAAGAAAATAAAAAATAGCGACCCCTTAACGAATGGGAAAAACCTAAAGAAGAAGAAGATGTCAGTGTCAACTGCAATTTGCATAGTTTGTTTATGAAATAACTTTACTGGAAATATAGGATCTTTTGCAAGAAAATGTATGTATAGGGCGCGTGCAGTGACATGACGTTGCTGACTTTGGCAAGCAGATATGGGGACCCGTGTCAAAATGACAGCTATTAATTTTGTCTTTTATTGTAGTACAGTACATATAGAAAACATTGAAACTTTACGATTCCTAAAGTAGGAAGAGTAAGCATATAAACGTTCATTTCGTTAGAGAAAAGTTAGTTTAATTTAGCTTCCTTTGTAGCTTTGTAACAATTCGACAATGAGTGCTTTAGTTTTAGAACAACAACCGGAAGCAATGAAGCGGACTAAATAACACAAAGAGGCATCTGAGAAATGTACAGACAAAATACTTTCCGTGTCGTTTAAATATCGATATTATTTTATGCAAACGACGGTCCCCAGTTCTTTTATCATTGTAATGTAAAGAGATATCTGTAAATTAAGCGTCGCCTGGGCCTAAAAGAATAATAAAATAGTCGTAAAACATGAATTAAGATGCGAAGATATCCCCTTAGTTATGTGCCTCATTTCAGGCGAATAGCGAATGATGAACCCCGACAGGGCCGGATTAGGGTAACCTGACACAGTAAACAGAAAAAAAATGTTGCCGGTAGGGCAATTTTGAACTCCAAAGAATTATATAATAAAACAAAAATAATAAAAACTCCCTTAGGGACAAAATGGTATACTTCTCTTTTAATTTGGAGAGGTAAAATAACGGAGATTCAGTCCTTGGTTAAAATATTTTTATTTAAAAAAACAATACCGACGTTTCGGTCTCAAATATACCATCCTCAGGGTTATGTTAAAATGTTTTTAGGATGATCTATTGAGACCGAAACGTCGGTATTGTTTTTTTAAATAAAAATATTTTAACCAAGGACTGAATCTCCGTTATTTTACCTCTCCAAATCATCATTACCAGTCGATTAAAACTTATTGCAACATTCTCTTTTAATGTTCATAATTTGATAATTGACTTGTACGCTCTGTTATGGAAAAAAATCTGTTGTCGCCAGCACAATACATCTCGTTATTTTCATTTTATGTTACATAGGGCGAGAGTAGTCATGTGACTTTGTTGTCCTTACCAAGCAGATATAGGGGCCCGTGTTAGAATGACAGCTATTAATAATGTACATAGATGTCAAGTATCATAATTTTTTATTCAAAACATCATTATTCCATATTATTGATCACAAATAAACATCAGAATATTTTGAAATTTTGAAAGAAAAAATATGACATATGACAATTCTGACACGGATCCTCATATCTGCTTGCCAAGGCCAACAAAGTCACATGACTGCTCGCGCCCTATAAGTAACAAATTTATTCTTGAACATACAAATAATTGAAATTGTATATCTTTTTTCGTTCTATGAGGAATTTTGTCCTACTCTTCTAATATGTTCAAAAATCTTCAAATTCATTGATAGTATTAGCGGTTTTTCTTAAGAATATATGTAATATTAACATACCTATAATTTAAATACATATTTAATTAATAATAAAATAATATAATTCGTACCTCCCAGAAAAATCTGATTTTTGACACTGACATTTTGCATTTATCTGTCAATTACAAACATTTGATTATCTCATCTGTTTTTTAGGCAAACAGATTATATTATTATATATTATATCAGCAAACCTATACGAGATATAATAAAAAAAAATTAATTGTGTCAGATTGAGAATTTAATTTTCTTTAATATTACCACGAAAAATTTACAGAAAATAATATTTAGAAGATATTTTTTTTCAAGAATCTGCTACTTCCGGTTGTCTAATTGCTACCAAAACCTTTTCAGCTCTTCCGATTAATGTCCGATTGGGAAGCACACATACACACACACATACATACACACATACACACACACATACATACACACATACACACACACACAAAGACATCATCGTAAAAATGTAAAAATCCAATACTTCTCTTGGCGAGAGGTAAAAAGTATTTTAATCATTATAGTAATATGTCGATTCCTAACCTTTTAGAGGTTGGAAAGTACATCATTCCTAACTGCAATGACAAACTCTTGGGTGTGAAATAATACGTATACGAATTATTTCTGAGTTAGTTCAAAAAATACATAATAGGTGGATGTTGCACAGTGTTGCCACGTAGCTAGAACAGCAAGTTAAGATTTTATAAAAGGTTTTTAAGTTTGCTACTGTAAAACAAGTATACATGTACATTGAAGATTCAAAATATATTATCTGGTTATTATGAAACAATATTTTTGAATTATTGATTATTGAATACCTCTAACAAATAGTATCTGGCAATGCTGTCAGCACGATTTACCGTAGTTCATAGTTTTTTGGTAGGAGTCACTAGCTATCTATAATAATTTTGTGAATAAAAAGAGACAGATATAGTATCTTGCTAGGCCATATGCGTTGCCGTTCTTATATATATTATATATTCAAAGTTATAACTCAATGATTTATTCTGAAAATCATTGATTTAAAAAGAGGATGATTGTGAATAAAATAGTATACATACCTCGGTAGAAGTTTCATTACAGCCTCGTGCTGAATCTCATGATACAATATCGCACCTCGGATGTAATATACTTTTCATTGGAACTATTTTAAAAATTTATTATTTTCCTAAAATTGCTACCTTTAAAAATGTGCCTTGGTAACCAACCGCTTCATAGCTAATACGGCCCTGAAGTCTGGAAGAAAGAAGGAATTCGTCCTCTGCCAGGACTTTGTTAGATTACAGCGCTGGTAAGACTGATGGCTTAGATAAACTAGTAATTCGCTGCACGTACCAAGTAATTCTCTGGGAACTACTAATTGGATGGAGCGATTAATCTGGACCGAAAAATGAGCACCCTCAGCGAGACTCCAACCATTACTCGCTTCATGTGAAAAATTTCTAACGCTTTACTTGTCCCCAAGAGGTGCCTGAGTGCTCTTTCCAACACCGTGATATATGGAAACGTGAACTGAACCTAAACATCCTCCAGGACTAACGAGATTTCGATTACGACTTCGGGCATTTATAATTCACTCGTCTTCGAATTTAGCTCCACCATAGTACTTGGTATAATATTTTGTATTGAACTTGAAACCTATACACTATAATTGTATAGAATTTCACGTTCTTATTAACTTCTAACAATTCTGATTCTTTTCAAAATTTGGTTAATGATTAATAAATTAAAATTTCACATTCAAGAATTTTTCCAGAATATTCCGGTATACGACAACTAGGGGACAGAAAACTGCGCGATACTCAAGTGGGCAATAATCATCTAAGCAACAGAAACATAAAAAAATTGCACTGTTAGCAGTCTTATAGTTTGGTGAATTTAAATAAAAACATCCAATGAATTAAGATTGAAATGTTATTAGATAAATGCTTCTTTTTACTTCCTTGTACATAAGTAAAGGAAGTATTGTAATCGCGAAAAATTTCGGTTTTCAGATTTCAGCGGAAATATCCATTTTGACTAATTTCGTCGAGACGTCTGTACGTACGTACGTATCTCGCATAACTCAAATCGGTAAGCCGTAGAAAGTTGAAATTTTGTATTTAGGACTCCTATAACATCTAGTTGTGCACCTCCCTTTCTGGTTATTACACAATTTCCAGAAATGGCACTTTACATGAAGCCTATAATAGATTTTAATGAAAAACTGTTTTAAAATATAATCCAAAACTTTTCAAATTTGGTATACAAGACTTTTATGTCAATCGAAATAACATAATAGATTTTGGTTAAAATAGGCTGACCGGAAGTGGTACATTACTTAACAACTTGTTAACAGTTTTTCTTGTATAAAATGATTTTATTTTGATTTTGGAAATAAATGCTTCAAATAAAAGTTTTAGAGAATTAATTTCTGCGTCTAGCACATCAAGTATTATTAAATTAGCCCTTTGTATAAGCGAGATATGTAAATTTAAAAATTATATACTTTTTTGTTTTTGTAATAAAGCTTGCTATGGATTAGGACAAAAACATAAAAAAAATGTTCATGTCATATTACATTAAATACGTGCAATTTTATGCTTCGTACAATAACAAATATTATATTTTTATTGTGAAATTAGTCATATTCATTGTTGTAATCAAATATTTTTTGTTGTAAAACTCTCTTTAAAAAGAACCGGGTTAGATTATGGTCGCTATATATCTTACTGTTTTGAAGTTAAAATTAATATTTTGTAATTTATTTATTAAAAAAATATGTATAGTTTAATAATCGTACAAGGATTGTTTAGTGTCTACATCAGGTTTTTTTAAATAACAATATATCGGTATCAGTCAAGGCATTCACCACTCATCACTTCACAGGCACTCAAGAAAGTCATGGAGAGAGCACCATAGTGCTCATTTTCGTGCTATTTGAAAATTGGAAATAATTTTCAAGTTTCAAATTTGACGAATCAAAAAATACTCACATTATTGAATAATAATATTAAATGTTTACGGCTTACTTTAGACTTTACGGGGTTGGGAGTCGAATATACTCAAAATATCCTTTGTTCACAAACTGAGTATGATACAAGAATTTCTTGTCATCTTCACTTGCACTTATCCTAAGTTGCCGACATACAAGTAGTCTTATTATTTTAATAGTATGCGAGGTATGAACTTGGAACTAACATTTACTAATAATAAACGAGATTATTCTATTAAAATTCTGTGTGTATGTAACTTCATAATAAGAGAAAACTGGATGAGTTACAATAGTTACAATTTTACTCTTACATTAGCCAGACGAAGAAGAAATTAAAATTAGCTTAAGAAGATAATTCTGTTAGGAATTAACACTTTTGAGATAATGTAAGGTTTGCCGGCGTAACAATTAAGACAAGATAAAATTTGGGTTCACGGCACGCAAGTAATTGACCATGAAAATATCATTAACAAAAAGCGTCAAAATGTCTTCCCGGCAGACAACAAAGAAACCGCAAATTACATAACTTAAGAAAATTAAACCTGTATATTTGATGAAACAACTCAGCAGATTAAATAAATGCTGTATTTTGTTTTACCGTTTACTAAAATTCATTTACATCATGGCATTTTTTTACTAAAAATTATACAATAGAGGATTACAGATCAATCGAATTAAGGTAGTTCACCAGTAAATCGAATTTCTATTGATGTTCATAAAAATTTAACTATGTGTTAAGAATGCACAGTTAATTTTTTATAAACTTCTGACGTACAGAAAATGAGCTATTCGCCTCGAAAGTCAGACATTTTAACACGTGAAGCATAGGACCAATGCTACCAAAAGCAACGTTTTGATTAATAGCATCATTTTGCTTCTATAGATTTTAATAAAAAAATCTGATGTGGCCAGCACATAACCTCTCGCCGTATATTTTACCTGGCTGTATGCATAAAGCAAAGAATATTTTTATAAATACAAATAATATATTCATATAAATCTATGACGTATAAACTTCTTTATTATTCAATAATAGCATGTCTCAACATAAAGATATTTACCATAAATTATGTTACAATAAATTACAAAGTAGAGTTTACCATATATAAATATTAGGCTGGTAACAGCAATTTTCAATTCGAACAACTTTGTTTACTTTCTCTTCATATTCTTCTAGTAAAAACATTAATTTTGGGCGGTCTAAAATGTATATATCTGGATTGTGCATCTATTCTTATATATCTTCTTTTACATTTTATTTTTTCATACTTGTTATATCTAAATAACCTTAATTCCCTTTAATAAAGTGACAGATAGATTGCACTCCGATTATTCTTATATCGATGTGTAATTTTGTCAATATTTACAACTTACTTGAGAAGAATTTGATAGCTTTTTCGCAATTCAAAGTTACTCTAGTCTACAGTACTGGTGTACATTGTCCCATAATGTTTGAAACAAATTTAAGTCCTTCAACCTAGACTTGTCATCTCCATAATAGTCACAGATCAAGAATAAAGGGATTCTCCAAATACATTTTTCTTTCATTACTCATTATTTCTGACACTGACATTTATCTGTCAGTTACAAATAATTTAAATTTGCAACTATTTTTCATGGCATCCTTTCGGTTGTAAAATTAATTACAACATTATTTTATATATTATATTCCTTTTATCTCTAAATCTATAAAATATGTATAAAAATATTTAAATGTATCAGAAAGAGAATTTATTTTTCTTTAATATTATCAAGAAAAATTTTCAAAAAATAATATTTAGAAGATTTTTTTTCAAGAATCTTCTACTTCCGGTTGTCCAATTGTTACCAAAACCTTTTCAGATCTTCCCATGAATGTCCGATTGGGAAATACGTTGTTAAACAAATTTTAAGTCTTATAGTTTTTGAGTAACCGTCCTTCCAACATCCCACACACACACATCCACACACACACACACACACACACACAGACATCATCGTAAAAATGTTAAAATCGGATTGTAGGGACCTTAAAACGTGCTTATTCAATAAAATCTGGATATGCGATTTTTAGCATGAATGCAATACCTCTCTTAGCGAGAGGTAAAAACTAATATGTAGTATTTTAATATGTTTCGAATGTTATTTCAAATGATGAAAGTGCAGTTTCAGAGTAATCGTATTGTAAAATAATGTACTCGACGACAGAAAAACTCGAGGGAGAGAGGCAGCGGCAACACTGTATGTTTACGTCACGGGGAAGGGGTAAAACTAATATAATATATAGATAAAATAATTCATACATTTGCAATTAATGTATGTTTTATTCATTTATATTTTTGAAAAACTGTATAACATTTAAATGACAGTATGCATAAATCTCGCCCTCATTACCGGTTTAAGAACTAGAGTCTCTGGGCTGAGTTTGAATCAAAATTATATGTTTGTCGGTCTTGTATTAATAAAGTAGGCTACGATCCAGCAGATATCAAATTTAAATGTCATTTTTAGAATATCAAAAAATCAATTTAGCTATTATTACACTGTTATATGGTTTTTCAAAAATACAAATGAATAAAAAATACATAAATAAATAAATATTTCATCACGGCATATTACCCATTGCTGGGTGTGCCAATTTGCTTTGTACACAGATATCGGTAATGATGGAATATTTGTACCGCGCGGGCGCTTACCAGGCGTCACCTCACGGGCATAGTTGGCGTGGAGAGTGCACCACAGGGGTCAATTTTGTGCCATTATAATTCGATGTAATTTTTGGCGTCGGTCGGGATCGAACCCGGGTCCCCAGATTCGCGACCATACACTCAGGCACACAGCCACGAGACCCCATAAAATACAAATGTAAGTAATATTTTTAAGTATATATATAATTTGTTATATTATTTTTAATACGTCAAAATTGACAGCAGGAATAAGTCACTTCAATACGGCGAATTTGTAACTAGGGCTGGATTCACCGGCTCTTCTGCTAGAGATGTTCCCCCCTTCCCCTTCCGAACAAAACGCGACGTTGCCAGCTTTCCGTTAACAACGTTTCATAGCGGTGTGGGTGTACATACTTATGACATACAGCGAGAAAGTACAGTCACCTACCAAAAGTTTTCTTTAGAGAGGAGTTATCGTAGAATGCGCAGTATACGTTCAGCGCGCTCAAATTTTTGGCCTGGACGGTAGCTGGTGAACTACCTGAAGAGAAATTAATATAAAATAGTGAAAGTTATGCTTAATAATAACTATTAATAAAGAAATAAAATTATATCTTTGAAATTCCTCGCAAATAAGGTTTTTACCTCTCGCTAATAGAGGTATCGGATTCATGCTAAAAATCGCATATCCAGATTGTAATGATTAAGGTTTTAAGGTCCCTACAATCTGATTTTCATATTTTTATGATGATGTCTGTGTGGGGATGTATGTGTGTACACAAATACACACATACATACAGACATCATCGTGAAAATGTTAAAATTGGATTTTAGGGACCTTAAAGCGTGGTCATTTACCAAAATCTCGATATGCGATTTTTAGCACAATCCCTATAACTCCCTGACTAAGGGTAGCGGGAGGTAAAAAATGGTGGAATCCTCTTTTGGAGTATATAAAGCATAGTCTTATTTTAAAAATTAATGTATGCATTCATTTTCAAAGTCGTTGGGGCTAAATTAATTTTAAAATCTAAATTCTAACTGCAGCCTGGGGAATAATAATGAACATTTTGGTACGAAATTAATGTAATTTAATAAAATATTCACTGAATTTCATTTTGAATTTAATTAGAGGGAACAATGTCATATGAATGTAACATTCTCAACGCGTGCTACACTTTTAATGTAGTAATTATTATATTATATGATCAAGCAGACATGTTTGTGCGCGCAAAATAATACGATGACTATTGTCTTAATGTTGAGACTATAAGATAAATTATTGGGTGTAATTTTTTGATGTAAATTTTGGCGTAGTATTGTATCATCTTTTGCCAGTTCAACAAAAAAACAGGTCGAAAAAATATTGCCCCGGTTTGATGATGAAAGTGAATACATCTATAGAAAATAATGAAATTTAATAACAAGCAATTTTAAGCTGTAATTTTTTACAATTTCAAGATTGTTTTGATGAACGGAAGAAGGTGTTTGGGTGTGAGTCATAAATTGATACAATTAATTTAATTTTGGCTGTATATTTTTAAATGGTGCATGAGTTTAATACAGGACGTTCAAAGCAGCTGTTCCTAACGGAATCATTGTTATTGTACCCAGCTCGATATAGACCGTCATGTTACTGTTCATTTGATTTAACCCTGCGTTCGACACGTGGAGTGTGACAACCCCCAATTGTCCAAAATTGCATATAACTTTTGGAAATTTGCGCTTTGTAGTCTGGTAAATTCGGTAGCTTTTCATTTTAGTTGTCTCTCTGTTGTATTAGCATTTAAAATTAGTATTCATTCAACCCGTAGTTGATTGTACGCGTTTGAATTTGACTGGGGTGCACCACACCCCACCTGTCCTAATACGTTTTAATATTGTATGATTATGAAAACAGTGAAATCGGGTTGTTACTGTAGGTTTCAAGGTAATAAAAGTTTGTTTTAATTCATATTGTTGTCTATGATCATAATTAAGCAACTCGTGTTGATCAATAAAAGCGATATTTTATTATAAAACAAAAATATAACACTATGATCCTCTTTTGTAAATTATGCAATTTTTGATTCACAAAAGAGATGTTACAGAATGTAAATTTCATTAACATTATTCCAAAATGCTGAAAATACATCCTTTAAACTAAAAATTAGATACCCAGTTCTATGTCTTAGCCCTAGCCCTCGCATGAACCGCTCCAACCAACAGTAGTATATTGCATCGAAGCAACGCCCATGGTTTACTTAAATAACAACTCGATTACAGTAAAATTTTTGATGTCCGATCAAGGTCGTCTACGAATTGTATGAATTCAGATTTTTGCTCCGCCCATTATGACAAATTCAGTAGTGTCGTTTGCTTAGTTTTTATGAGGGTACGTAAAATACTACTGTTATTTTATTATTATAAAAAGATATATTACAGTAAAAGCATTCAAAATTCAAAAACAAGTCAACTGGTAAGTTTATAAGCAAATGTAAAACCAAATATGTTAAAAATAAGATAATGACACAATGTTAGTGTTAGTGACTCTGACAGAACATAACGTTATACGTACGGCTATGAATCCAGGTAATGTATCTCAATTAATAAATAAACTTACGTTACAGCGAAAGTATTATCAACAACGAGCATCGTTTTAAAGTGGAATGTCCTAACTTAGTCGAAACAATATGAATTTTTGAAAGACAAGCGTGTTATATCCATCCTTATCGCACACTCTTATAGCCTTTGCAAAAGAAAGAGATAAATGTATGCCTATTTGTTAATTCGTTCGTGATACAGATGACTTTGATCGGACATCTTTCAAAAATTTTACTGTACTTACAATACCCTCCCTTACAACATCCGTTTTCTTTCGTGTCAACGACTGTACATTCAACCTCGCAACAAATTACAGGGGCTTAGTTAAAATTTGCATTAAACTTAACATAATCTAAACATCGCCATTAAATATTTTATTGATTTATTTGTTTTGTTTAATACAAAATTATATTTTTCTATAATTACTTCTCGCTAAGAGAGGTATTGGATTCATGTTAAAAATCGCCTATCCAGATTTTAGTGAATATGCACGTTTTAAGGTCCCTAGAATCCTATTATAACATTTTTACGATGACGTCCGAGAGCGCACGCGCGCGCTTGTTTTTGTGTGTGTGTGTGTGTGTGTGTGTGTGTGTGTGTGTGTGTGTGTGTGTGTGTGTGTGTGTGTGGATGTTGGAAGGACGGTTTCTCAAATACTACAAGACTTGAGACATTTAACTACGGATTCCTCAATCTAACATTAATGGGAAGAGCTGATAAGGTTTTGGTATCAATTGGACAACCGGAAGTGGTAGTTTCTAAAATTATTTTATTACAAATAATAAAGATAATTAAATTCTCAATGTAACACATTTAAATTTTTTATGGATAATATTGAAGATGTTCCATCTCAAAATGTTGTGTCTAAAATTATTTTATCAAAATAAAATTTAGATTCGTATTTAACTGCAGTCATACTAGATGCAATATAAAGTTGGTTCTGTCTGTATGATTCCGATAAAAGCAGCAATTGCCTGTTTGGGTCTTCCAAAATGAGTTTGCTTCAACAAAACATGTTCGTGAAAAAAGAACATAGTCGTAAGTAACATTCGTTCTGGCATTCGTAGTGATATAAATAGAATGAAAATAAATTTACTCATAGTTAAGCACCCACATACATTGCTATTAAATAATTCATATGACATTCAGTCAGCACAAAAACTGATTCATTCATTCTTTATAATTATTTATCAATGATAATTAGTAGCCTCCGCTAAAAAGGAATTTCCGTTAACCTTGGTCGTGAATTCCAATAACCTCTTATAAGTTCTAAAAATAATCATTTTTACCTCTCGCTAAGAGAGGTATTGGATTCATGCTAAAAATCACATATCCAGATTTTAATGATTAAACACGTTTTAATCCGATTTTAACATTTATACGATGTTGTCTGTCTGTGTGTGTGTGTGTGTGTGTGTGTGTGTGTGTGTGTGTATGTGTGTGTGTATATGTGTGTGTGTATATGCGTGTGTGAATGTGTGTGGGACGTTGGAAGAACGATTACTCAAAAACTATAAGACTTAATATTTTTTTAACTACGTAATTCCCAACGGACATTAAAGGGAAGATCTGAAAAGGTTTTGGTAACAATTGGAAAAACCAGAAGTAGCAGATTCTTGAAAAAAAATCTACTAAATATTATTTTTTGAATTTTTTTCTTGGTAATATTAAAGAAAATTAAATTCTCAATCTGACACATTTAATTTTTTATATATATATAGTATATAATAATATAGAATAATCTGTTGTAATAAATCTAGTTGCCCAAAAAAACAGTTGAGATATTTAAATGTTTGTAATTGATATATAAAATCAGATTTTTCTGGGAGGTACAAGTACATTTAATATATATTATTGTATTATTAATTAAATATGTATTTAAATTATAGGTATGTTAATATTACATATATCCTTAAGAAATACCGTTAATACCGTCAATGAATTTGAAAGTATTTGAACATATTAGCAGAGTAGGACAAAATTTCTCATAGAACGAAAGAAGAAATACAATTTTAATTATTTGTGTGTACAAGAAATGTTAACTTATAGCGCGCGAGCAGTCATGTGACTTTGTTGGCCATGGCAAGCAGATATCGGGATCCGTGTCAGAATGACGACTAGTAGTTATTTACATAGATGTCACAATTCTCGTTTGTCGTAATTTTTCATTCAAAATTTCAAAATATTCTATGTTTATTTGTCGTCAATAGTATGGAATATAATCCACATGGATTTGGAAAATCATAATGTTTTGAATGAAAACTTATGACACCTATGTACATTACTAGCTGTCATTCTGACACGGATCCCCATATCTACTTGCCAAGGCCAACAAAGTCACATAAATACTCGCGCTCTATGCAACATAAAATGAAAATAACGGGAGGTATTGTGCTGGCTACAACAGATTTTTTTTATTTGCAAGTATCCTTCAGTTCTTTATTATGCACTAATTTTTTTTAGCTCGCGTAGTTTTGAAAAACTAGTACAAAATACTAAATATTCTAAAAAGAACATTTGTAGAGATTTTATCACAGGAAGCAAAAATTCCAGAATATACGTACTGAGTCACATTTTATTTACATACTAATTGTCTCTGTATATCATACACAGTTACGGGAAATGCTCATGCTTTTTGTAGTTCTACATAATTTTTAATTATGAGAGATTGCGACAAAGATAGATGAAAAGAAAATTAAATCTATTAAGATTATTATGCATTATGCTAATTTTATACATATACAACATGTGTGCCAACACATTTCTGCTATAATTTTTATTGTGGTACATAAATTTTCTGTGAGAATAAATAAACTTTTTTCAACACTGGGGCTAGAAATGAAAAACACTTTTCATCTAGATTTCGTTGGTAATTAGTTGAGAACTGCTACAGAAGCTGAATCAACTATTTCGTTTGGTTCTTCTAAGGGTTCTTTGCAGTATTTTTGATATAGTTGTTTTTCTTGAGGAAATAATTATGTTTTATTACTTTACTCGCCATTTTCATTTTATGTTATATACAGCACGAGCAGTCATGTGATTTTGTTGGCCTTCAAAAGCAGATATGGGGGCCCGTGTCAGAATGACAGCTAGTAATAATGTACATAGATGTCAAGTATCATAATTTTTTATTCAAAACATTATGATTTTCTATCCATCAGAATATTTTGAAATTTTGAATGAAAAACTGGCATATGACAATTGTGACATCTATGTAAATAACTACTAGCCGTCATTCTCACACGAATCCTGATATCTGCTTGTCAAAGCCAACAAATTGACATAACTGCTCGCGCCCTATAAGTAACAAATTTAACATTTCTTGTACATACTAATAATTGAAATTGTATCTCTTTTATCGTTCTATGAAGAATTTTGTCCTACTCTTCGAATATGTTCAAAATTCTTCAAATTCATTGACGGTATTAGCAGTATTTCTAAAGGATATATGGAATATTAATATCCTATAATTTTAAATGCATATTTAATTAATAATACAATAAGATATATTAAATGTGCTCGTACCTCTCAGAAAAATCTTCCATTAATGTTAATAAAACTGCTGATTTTTGACACTGACATAATGCATTTATCTGTCAATTACAAACATTTAAACCTATAGAAGATATAATAAAAAAATTAAATGTATCATATTGAGAATTTAATTATCTTTATTATCTGTAGTAAAATAAATTTTGAAAAATAATATTTAGAAAACATTTTTTAGAAACTACCATTTCCGGTTGTCCAATTGTTAACAGAACCTATTCAACTCTTCCAATTACTGTTAGATTGAGGAATCCGTTGTTACATAGGTCTTTAGTCTTATAGAATTTGAGATATCGTACCTCCAACAACCACATACACACACACACATACACACACACACACACACACACACACACACACACAAAGACATCATCGTAAAAATGTTATAATCGAATTTGAGGTATATTAAAACGTGCTTATCAACTAATATCTGGATATGCGATTTTTAGCATGAATCCAATACCTCTCTTAGCGAAAGGTAAATATGAAATATTTAAAGATTTCTATACTTTTGTCCGTCACTGTATGTGTAACGTAGATGTTAATGGGCTACTTGCATACAACAGGATTTTGAAAACTATTATATTTTTCAAGTTTAGTTTACTCAACTACATTATTTACATTACAAATTTTTCAAATACATTGTGTTATTATTTAATAAATTTAACATAAATGTATCCCTCCTATCTTGATGACGACACAATCACTAGCATTTGATTCGTTAATGTGAATCTCCATCTCTGTCTTCCCAAACTACAGAACTGGGACGTCTGTCATCCGTGATTGTGACGTCATAAAAAGAAAATATTTATTTTTAGCCGTAAGTGACAAAATTTTGAAAAAAGAAAAAATAGGTATCATGCAAGTAGCCCATTGTATGAAAAACTCGAATATATTAAAAATTAATAACTTTTTTAAACTTTGCTAGTCCCTATCATATAGTTGTAAGATCTAGTTTTAATATAATTTGTTACAATAATGGGGAACCCCATTTAAACTGCAGTTTCAGTCGCTACAACAACTGCCCATCATATTTGATGCAACATTCTAATAACAAACGCCATTAATTCGCGATAAATTTATGGCACACTGAGTGGGCGATTCAATATTGTATCAAATAACAATAGAGCACCTGTTACTTGGAATTCTTGGCAACAATGCATATCATCATGTTCATTGATACTGAAAATATTTCAATAATAATACCCTGGCATAAATTTATCCAATATATTACGAAATACAATGTTAGGCTTGTAGATGGAACAATTTTATGATATAATGCTGGATAAACACGAATGGGAGCGAATATGTAAGATATTACACTTTGTTGTTCCATACACCTTTTGCACGCAAAATTAACTTTTATATAAAATACGAAACATTCTATTCAATACGGGGGCAGATGTTATCGAAATTTTCTTTTACGATGAAAGAAAATAATGATGTATACGTATTTATAAAACTGTAGCATCTAAAAAGAATTTTTCAATATTGCTGTGAAAGTGTTGATGTAACGACAATTCATGCAATATTAAATGTGCTATTTCATGTATAATATTCTTGAATGTATCAAGTAAAAAAATATCTTTGTATGATAATAGATGCAGTTACATAAATTTCCAGGAAGGATATTTATTATACAGTGTTTTCCATTGCAAATTAAAATCAATTTTCCGGAAAACAAATGATAATCTAAGTCTTTACATCGTTTCAAAATGAAGTCTTATACCAAATTTTAAGTTTTAAAGTCCCTAGAATCCGATTATAACATTTTTACGATGATGTTTGTGTATATGTGTGTGTGTATGTGTGTATGTTTGTGTGAGGTTGTTGACCTGTGTAACTACGGATTCCTCATACTAATAGTAATGGGAAGAGTTGAATAGATTCTGGTAACAATTAGACAATCGGAAATAGTAGTATTTTAACAAAAATCTTCTAAATATTATTTTTTGAATATTTATGTTATTACATTAAAAACCAAAATTCTCTATCCGACACATTTAATTTTTTTATTATTATTAATCTATAAAATAATATGTTGTAGTAAATCTCACAGCCAGCTCACAGTTCAAACATCTGCGTGGTAACTACTTGAGAAATTAAATTAACAAATAAATGTCACTAATGTCAGTATCAAAAATTCAGAGATAGTACTGAAGGCTTTTTCTGGGAACGATATTTATTGGAAAAACATTTAGAAGATTCCAAAAATTATAATTGTTTCGTATTCCTCACGTTTACATCCAGAAGAACAAGTGATTAGATTTTGGTTATAATTGGTCAACCGGAAGTACCCTCATTTGAAGATTTTGACAGTTAAATATGATTTATTGACATTTAACATTATTTTAACTTAATTATTCTCTATACGATTTGATTGGATTTTATACTTCATATTCAATAGATATAGAGTTAAATAATGTTGGGGAAGACACGGAAAGATACGGTAAGGAAATAACTCTAGTGTTACAAGTTTCTAGAAAGATACAAGTCTGACGATTACATTGGTTTGAACATGTAATGAGAAGAGGTGTAGAATATATTGGTAGAAGAATGAATAGTTTAGTAATAGAAGGTTGAAGAAACAGAGGAAGACCAAAGATAAGATGGAAGGACTGTATTGCGGAAGACTTGAGAGAAAAGGAACTGAATGAGTACGACACGCAAAACAGAAATGAGTGGAAGAAGAAAATAAAAATAAAGACCCCCTAACGAATGGGAAAAGGTAGGGAAGAAGAAGATGTCAGTGTCAAATACAATTTGCATAGTTTGTTTATGAAATAATTTTGCTGGAAATTTAGAATCTCTTGCAAGAAAATTTAGAATGGAATTTATACATTAATATACAGGTTTGACGGAAGGTATTGTGCTGGCCACATCAGTTTTTTTACTTTCTGAACAAATTGGCCGGATCATAAAAGCTCAATTCGGCCGGAATAGTAGTTTCGGTTTTTAAGCCGGATCAGCCGGATTTAGTAGTACCACCGGATTTCCGTCCCATCTCTAATAGAAATTATACTTTTATTAGAGCAATATAAAGTTAAAATGAAATAGTTCATAACTTGTAAACTAATTATGACAAATTTGCTGCATTTCCATATTTAGTTCACACATTATCCATTGCTCAGCGCCGAACAAAAGCCAACAACAAAGAAAGTTCATAAACTCTGAAATCATTTCACATTACAAATCCTTCTCAACTTCCATATTCTAAATGCCATTCTCAATGTAGCACACAACTGCAGCACAAACCCACGTCATAATTAATTCCTAAGAAATCTCACTTTCTAACTTCATGGCTGCCTTTGATTTACCATTACCGACGAGCGAAACAAGCATCATCATACATTTGTTTCCAAGGTGCACTAGATGCGTTTTCCGTCTACCAAAGAACAAAACGTACACGGTTACACAATAGAAAGTTGATCTTGGAGCAATGACCTTGACTGTGGCCTTGGGAATTCACCTGGTCATGAAGAAAGCGCGCAAGTTTGGTAATGTATGCAAGATGAACTTAATTAGAAGTTTAAGATGGTGATTGTTCAAAAGACAATGACGGTGGTGGATGTAAATTAATTAAAGTGTAAATAAGATTCTGGAAATGCATTGTTTGTTAATAAAGTTCTAATTAAACAAATACTACTCTCAGGAAGTTTTTACCGCGAACGAATAATAGATAGAATATTAACATATGTCCTAAAAGTTTTAGATCGTAGAAATGGGCTAATTGGATCGAGGAGAATTTTAAATAAACGAAGAAAGAAATTGTGAAAAATTCATGGACCACGGTAGGATTTGAACCCAGGACCTTCCTGTATCTAGTAGGACGCTCTAACCAACTGAGCTAAGAGTTCCCATCGAAGTCAATGAATATTTCATTTCTACGATTTAAACATTTAGTGTGGATCACAAATAATTATAATCTACGTATGTGTGACGGCTTAAAGTTCACAATAATTTGTATATACAGTAAAATTTTTGAAAGATGTCCGATCAAGGGCACCTGTATCACGAACGAATTAACAAATAGGCATACATTTATCTCTTTCTTTTGCAAAGGCTGTAAGACTGTGTGATAAGGATGGATATAACACGCTTGTCTTTCAAAAATTCATATTGTTTCGACTAAGTTAGGACATTCCATTTATAAACGATGCTCGTTGTTGATAATACTTTCGCAGTAACGTAAGTTTATTTATTAGTTCAGATACATTACCTGGATTCATAGCCGTACGTATAACGTTATATTCTGTCAGAGTCAATCACACTGACATTGTGTCAGTATCTTATTTTTAACATATTTGGTTTTACATTTGCTTATAAACTTACTAGTTGACTTATTTTTGAATTTTGAATGCTTTTCCTGTAATATATATTTTTATAATAATAAAATAACAGTAGTACCTTACGTACCCTCATAAAAACTAAGCAAACGACACTACTGAATTTGTCATGATGGGCGGAGCAAAAATCTGAATTCATACAATTCGTAGACAACCTTGATCGGACATCTTTCAAAAATTTCACTGTATATGCGCATTGTTCGCGCTGAGTATTCATCTCTCCTTTTAGAAGTGTGTACTCGTTACGATTTGTAAAAAGACTTGTGAAATATTCATTGACTTCGATGGGAACTCTTAGCTCAGTTGAATAGAGCGTCCTACTAGATATAGGAAGGCCCTGGGTTCAAATCCCAGCAAGGTCCATGAATTTGTTACAATTTCTTTCCTTATTTATTTAAAATTCTCCTCGATCAAATTAGCCCATTTCTACGATTTGTGTGGATCACAAATAATTATAATCTAAAAGTTTTAGCACAAATTTCAACATTTGTACGAGGATGTCTGTGTGTGTGTGTGTATGTGGATGTGTGTGTTTGTGGATGTTGTAGGTACGATTTCTCAAATTCTATAAGACTAAAGACCTATATATCTACGGATTCCTCAATCTAATAGTATTGACAAGAGTTGAATAAGTTCTGGTTACAAATGGACAGTCGGAAGTGGAAGTTACTAAAAAAAAAAATTTGTTACTACAAATAATAATGATAATTAAATTCTCAATTTGATACATTTACAATTTTTATTATATCTCCCATAGGTTCGGAGATATAATGTATAACAATATAGAATAATCTGTTGTATTAAATCTCGTTGCTTAAAAAACTCCATGGAAACCAGTTAAGATATTTAAATGTTTGTAATTGACAGATAAATGCAAAATGTTGCGAATTGTGGAAGAACACGCTCGTCTTTATTTAATATAAGTTCATAATTTTCTTGCTTATGAAACAGTTAATAATTAAGTATTACAAACCTTTAAGTAAATGAATTTTATATTTAAAAAAAAAAATCTGATGTCTGGCCACAATACCTTCTGTCAATCCTGTGTATTATGTATAAATTCCATACATAAATTTTCTTGCAAAAGATCCTATATTTCCAGAAAATGATTTCGCAAACAAACTATGCAAATTGCACTTGATACTTCTTCTTTAGCTTTTCCCATTCGTTAGGGGTCGTCATGTTTTATTTTCTTCTTCCACTCATTTCTGTTTTGCGTGTCGTCCTCATTTAATTTCTTCATCTTTCTTCATGACATGTTCAAACCAATGTAATCGTCTCTCTTGTATCTTTCTAAAAACTTTATCACTGGAGCCATTTCCCTTATTCTTTCATTTCTTATCCTATCTTTCCGTGTCTTCCGCAATAGCTATCTCAACATCCTCATCTCTGTCACATTCATTTTCTTTTCGTTGATGCTGACGTCTGGTCAATTTTAATTATCTGAATATATTAGCAGTTTCCATATCCATTGAATATGAAATATAAAATGCAATCAATTCTTATGGATAAGAATATTCTTTAATATTTATAATAACATTATATGTCAAAAAATAATATTTAACAGCGTTTTTTTCAAGAAAAACTGTTAAAACCTTCAAATGAGGGTACTTCCGGTTGACCAATTATAACCAAAATATAATCAAGTCTGCATATGGATGTAAGGAAGAGGAATACGTAAAATTGTAATTTTTGGAATTCTACTATTGGATATATCGTGGTCGAAATTATAGTCACACACACGTATACACCACCGAATTTTTTGACCAAAGACAATATCTCCCGTACCTAGAGGTGACGGAAGGTAAAAATGTTGAAATTTGTGCTAAAACTTTTAGTACATACGTTATTTATTAAGCGACAGAAATGCAAATAAAACACATTTTGATAAAGAAACGCTTATTATTTTAGAGTTAATGATCATCCATTAAATTTTACGTCAGGAAATTTGACTATATCAAAATAAGGAAAATGTTTAATGGTGTAGTACCTATCTCTTCTCATTTATATTAATTAGTTATCCTACGCCGCGTCTTCCTGTGATTTAATTGTCAGGTTTATTTAACAAATCCTTTTACACCTGTAATAAAATGAAATGACAAAAGAGTTTATAGTTAGTAAAAGCAGAATTACTGCACTGTTAACTTATTGTTAATATCCATAAAATAAATCCGCCGTTAGTCAGGATAAGTTTAATTAAATCCGCAGTGAAGTTGAACGCGACTTATAACCACCAGCACAAAACAAATGCCTGCTAATTTCACTCGGTTGATCTAGATGCTCAACTCTTTACCCTTAACAGAAGCAGGAACCCTAAAGTTTTGACAACACAGTAAAATTTATGGATTAAGTTATTTATAAAACCCTTACGTGAAGAAATGTATTATTTGAAATAGAAATATTACAATGTTTATTGGGTTAAATTAGGCATAGGTTCTAACTTTAATTGTTGTTTGTTTTTCCGTCACCTCTAGGTAAAGAAGGTACTGTCTTTGGTCAAAAAAATTGGTGGTGAGTTTTCAATGAATAAGCACGTTTTAGGGTCCCTACAATACAATATTACTATTGTGTGTCTAAGTGTCTGGTCGTGAATCTGGGGCCCGCGATCGATCCCGACCGACGCCAAAAATTATGTCGAATTTTAATGGCACTAAATTGAGCCCTGTGGTGCACTCTCCACGCCAGCATTGAGTGCCCGTGAGGTGACGCCTGGTAAGCGCATGCACGGTACGAATATTTCATCATTACCGATATCTGTGTACAAAGCAGATTGGCACACCCAGCAATGAGTAATATGCCGTGATGATATATTTATTTATATTTTATTTATGTCTATATGTGTGTGTGCGTGTGTGTGCGATATCACCAATACTAGAATTCCAAAAATTACAATTTTTACGTATTCCTCTTCATTACATCCATATGCAGACTTAATTAGATTTTTGTTATAATTGGTCAACCGGAAGTACCCTCATTTGAAGATTATAACAGTTTTTCTTGAAAAAACGCTGTTAAATATAATATTTTGGCATTTAATATTATTATAAATATTAAATAATATTCTTAACTATACGAATTGATTGCATTTTACATTTCATATTCAATGGACATCTGCTATATTAAGAAAATTTGAATTTACAGATGTCAGTGTCATTGAAAAGAAAATAAATGTGGCAGAGATGAGGATGTTGGGAAAAACACGGTAAAACAGGTAAGGGATTAAAAGATAAGAGAAATGGCTCGAGTGATAGAAGTTTCTAATTTTATCATGTCATAAGAGATGAAAAATATATTTGAAGAAGAATAAATAGCTTAATAGTAGAAGGTAGAAGAAATAGAGGACGACACGCAAAACAGAAATGAGTGGAAGAAGAAAATAAAAAATAGGGACACATAACGAATGGGAAAAGCTAAAGAAGATGTCAGTGTCAAGTGCAATTTGCATAGTTTATGAAATAATTTTACCTGAAACATAGAATCTTTTGCAAGAAATTATGTGTATAGGGCGCGAGCAGTGTCGTGACTTTGCTGACCATGGCAAGCAGATATGAAGGCCCGTGTCAAAATGACAGCTATTAATTATATCCAAAACTGACAAATGTCATAATTTCATTATTTTCTTATATCATGTGGTTTATTTGTTATCAGAAGTGTGGATTTCTCTTGTCGAGAAAATAAAATCATATAATAGCAAAAAATGAAATTTGAATAAAAAATTATGACATTTGTTACGGACATAATTAATAGCTGGCATTTTGATACGAGCCCCCATATCTGATTGCCAAGGTCAGCAAAGTCACATGACTGCTCGCGCCGTATGGAATTTGTACATAATAAACAGGATTGACGGATGGTAATGTGCTGGCCATAGCAGATTTTTTATTTATGGGGTGTGTGTTAAGTGATCGGTTATCATTCGGTCAACCCGCGTTCGATTCCGACTTAAAGATTATTTACAATTTTCAAATAGTAGAAAAACTGACTGCTGTGGTGTTCTTTAAACCACAATTTTCTACGCTAATCCATCAAGCAGTTGCAATCATCTTCGAAAGAAACTGAAGTTTGATTCGATTTTTATTTGGTGGTCTATAAAAACAAAATATCTCTAAATTTAATTTATTGTTTTAAATATTTCTTTACCATCTTCTACGGTGTTCTTTGATTAGTTCAATCTTTTTTATTTGTTTCGTTGTCTTAAAAATAGTTTCAATTCTGTAACTAAACATGAAGCTTCATTTATTCATATCGTCTTTTTATTTTAACAAAGCTAATATCTTTTTATATATACTAATAACAAAAACAGGTGAAGATACTATATGTACGTGATTTTGATTTTATAATAATTTGAAGTTGTTTCTGTAGAAAAAACAAGAAAGGCGAGCATTTCTATTCGTTTTTTTAAATAGCTTTTTTAGATAATTCGAATGCGTTTTTGATCTAGTATATTTAAAATAATAACACTTTAAATGAACCATTTTTTTTCTATTACTTATAATAAAAAAGTTAAAGGAGGGGGAAAGCTTCTTCGGATCTTCTAATTTGGTCGTTCCAACATATGTGGCTTTATCAGTTGTCAATGGAACAATGAACTTTATAAACCATGTTTGATTTATCGTTCTTTATTTAAATTCCTACAGCTTTCTACATTATTATTGATGTACAGACGACCAATAGGAGTCCGCATCAATTATGTCACCAGAATCCTTACACAGGATATTTCCGGCTATTTTCCGTATTGTTCGGTTGTCGTTTTTTAGAGAAAATGGATGTGTGTATACTCTTTGAATTTTTTATACGATGTTTAATAAATTAACTGAATGTTTTGTACAAATGTATTTCGTTTACATGAATTGTAACAACTTGTAAGATCTTGCTGTAAGTGTGATAATGTCCATGTTGTTTTGTATGTATTACATTTTTGTTGTATAATTGTTGTAGACCCTGAAGAAGGTGCAAAACGTTGGTAGTAAGAATAAATCCTTTTAAATTAAATTTAATTTCTTTAAAATTCTTTAACTCTGTATCTATTGAATATGAAGTATAAAATGTAATCAAATCGTATAGAGAATAATATATTCTTTGTTATAATAATATTAAATGTCAATAAATCAAATTTAACTGTTAAATCTTCAAATGAGGCTACTTCCGGTACACCAATTATAACCAAAATCTAATTACTTGTTCTTCTGGATGTAAATTTGAGGAATACGAAAAAAATATAATTTTTGGAATCGTGGTATTGAAGTTATGGGATCCGGAACTTTTGTCACACACACACAGACACACACACAGACACACACACACACACACACACAGACACACACACATACATACATACAGACATCATCGTAAAAATGGTAAAATCGTATTATATATTATATTAACTCATCATTGAATTTTTTGACCAAAGACAATACCTTCCTTACGTAAAGGTGACGAAGGTAAAAATAGTTGCAACTTACAAAAACCGTAATATTTCGTATTGTAACTTTATGTAAGAACGATGCGAATTTTAGAAGTCGTAAAGATGAAAATTTAGTGGAAGGATTAAAAATGATCCACATCATAGTCGAGAAATTACCCACAATTTGTCATATTTTTATTAAATCTATTTTAATATCAAAAACTGGACCGATATTTAAAATCAGTTGCGCATCTCTTCACGATGACAAACGAAGTAGTAAATTTTAGAAAAACACTTACATCGACTGCAACAAACGGCTGTCAAACAATAACTGGACGTACAAAATGGCTGAAATTTTCAAAGATATCTTTCAAGTACAATTGTAGTTCGCGAATAGTTTTAACGTATAACATCTACATGTTGAGGCGCCAAATTTATCAGACAACCTCACAAATAGCGACCAAAGTTGAGTGGAATATGTCATCTACTGCGTCCGTAATTAACGGCAAAAGTCGTGCCACTAATTTTCCGTAGTGTGAAGAAGTTGAGAGCCACTGGATCAGAGGTTAACGAGAATATATGAGTTAACTTCCAACCAGAAAACAATAAATCAACTTTACAATTTCCGTTTTGTCGCTAGAAGTGTGGCAGCGTATTTAATTATCAACTTATAATGAACAATTATTAATAACTCCTGCACTCTGGAAATCATTCCCTGTTGAATTATGCGAGTTTCACTCAAACTTCTCCCACTTCATTAGCGATTCGTAGTTAGTTTTATTATTTGCTAAGTTTGGCTCGTAAATATATCGTTTATTTCGATGGAAATCTAAGTTTAACTCGGCTGCGAGCTTTGCAATTAGGTAATTAAAACAGTTTGTTGTCATTGTTGGGAATTTGTTTTACTCGCATAAATTTGTAAGCTTATACTTCACAAATTTCAATTGTTTGTTATTATAATTCATTCCGTGTCCTACAAGATTTCTGCATTGAAAATTGAATAAGTTTACTAGTGTTTGCATTCGATATCATCAGAGGAGAATCAAATCGGTGTCAGATGATCAGATTTTAGTTTGTTTGAGGATCAAGAGAGACAGCTAGTCGATTCTTTTGTTATTTTGTTACCGATACCGTGTGTTACACCCTATATATATATATATATATATATAGTGTGTTTGAAAAAGTTTTCTCGGCTATGGCTATGACAGTAATTGTTTTCATGATATTATGTTAATAAATTCATTTATTTTTAATTTAATGAATATGAAATAAGAAATTTACAAGTAACAAAACATTTATTCATCATGTCCCCCATTTACATTAATACATTTTAAAGTATGGCTTCTTAATTCACTCATAACATTATTAAATTCTTCAGCCGCTTCTCTAAAACTTCTGTTATTATCCTTCAACTAATAATACTATCTTCACTTTGTCTTCTACAGTCAGTACCAATGTAATATAATACTTTCGTTAATTGCTGTCATAGTACTCTCACATAAGTATTAAATTACATCTCAACGATAAAAATCATGCAAGAAAATAATTATTTTTAACAAATGAATAACGTTAACACTAATAAATTTAGTATTATCGGAAAGAGGACAAAAAATGCAATCCAAATTTATAAAAAAATAGTATAGGTTGTATTTAAATTCACAAAGTTGATGTCACTTCCGGTTATACCGTAAGCTCTACAATTACAGTTTATACACATTTCAATCACAAATATTGCACTGATTAAATCATGTCCTATAAGCAATATGTGTATCTGTAATAATAAGCGAGAAAACAGGGTGTAACCACTTTTTCAAACACACTGTATATATACAGGGTGATCACACGAGAATGAACCAGCAATTATCTTCCTTATTAAGCGAGATGGCGATTATCTTCAAATAAACATTTATTATAGGGAATGGAACATACTATATTTTTTATATTTTTGAAAAGTACATAAAATTTGCTTTACAATGGTAGTAAAATTAGTAGTATGTTGTATTATTAAATAATAAAATGGCGTACGTTTGAAATATGAATATATTGAATGAAATAAAATCAAGTGTGTAAGATTTCATTGTTTTTACCTCTCGCTAAGAGAGGTATTGGATTCATGCTAAAAATCGCATATCCAGATTTTATTGAATAAGCACGTTTTAAGGTCCCTACAATCCGATTTTAACATTTTTACGATGATGTCTGTGTGTGTGTGTGTGTGTGTGTGTGTGTGGATGTGTGTGTGTGGGATGTTGGAAGGACGGTTACTCAAAAACTATAAGACTTAAAATTTGTTTAACAACGTATTTCCCAATCGGACATTCATGGGAAGATCTGAAAAGGTTTTGGTAATAGTTGGACAACCGGAAGTAGAAGATTCTTGAAAAAAAATCTTCTAAATATTATTTTTTGAAAATTTTTCGTAGTAATATTAAAGAAAATTAAATTCTCTATCTGATACATTTAAATATTTTATTATATATGCCATAGATTTAAAGATAAAAGAAGTATAATATATAAAATAATCTGTTGTAATAAATTTTACAGCCGAAAGAATGCCATGGAAAATAGTTGAAAATTTGAATGTTTGTAACTGAGAGATAAATGTCAGTGTCAGAAATCCGGAGACATTACTGAAGATTTTTTTTGAGAAGTACATACATTATATTATTTATTATTGTATTTATAGTTAAATATTTAAAATTATAGGTATATTACACATACCCTTCAGAAATACTGTTAATGGTCTCCACTCTGCAACGTAAAATACAGAAAAAATTGTATCTCATCGAAATAATGAGTAATGAAAGAAAAATGTACTTGGAGAATCTCTTAATTCTTGATCTGTGACTATTATGGAGGTGACAAGTCTAAGTTGAAGGACTTAAATTTGTTTTAAACATTATTGGACAATGCACACCAGCACTGTAGCTGGAGTAACATTGAACTGCGAAAAAGCTATCAAATTCTTCTCAAGTAAGTTGTAAATATTGACAAAATTACACATCGATATAAGAAAATAATCGGAGTGCAATCTATCCATCACTTTATTAATGGGAATTAGTGTTATTTAGATACAGCATCTATGAAAAAATAAAATGTAAAAGAAGATATGTAAGAATAGATGCACAATTCAGATTATACAATTTAAGCCGTCCAAATTTTTACTAGAAGAATATGAAGAGAAAGTAAACAATAACGTTGTTCGAATTGAAAATCCGTGTTACCAGCAGGTATATATAGTAAACTCTACTTTGTAATTTATTGTACATAATTTATGGTAAAATATCCTTTAGATTTTGTAAATATATGTGAAAATTGTTTTATGTTGAGTCATAGTTTATACGTTATAGACTTATATGAATATATTATTTGTATTTCTAAAAATATTCTTTGCTTTATGAATAGAGCCAGGTAAAATATACGGCGAGAGGTTATGTGCTGGCCACATCAGATTTTTTTGTTCATGGATGATGGTATTTTTTGAGTTAAATTCATTTATATGACGTAACCTAGGCAACAAATACAATAAAACAAAATTCTACACTTTCTTGACTTATTTTGTAAGATATTTCAAACGTCCGCCATTTTACTTTTTAATAATATAACGTCCTACTTGTTAACTATCATTGTAAAGCAAATTTTGTGTACTTTTCAAAAATATAAAAAAATATAGTGTTCTATTTGAATTTTCAAAGTTGGTATCGCGTACTTCGGAACCGGAAGTAATAGAACCCTTTTTGATACGACATCTTATTGCTCATATTATCTATAGTAAATTTGGTTATTTGAAGATAATCGCTATCTCGTTTAATAAGGGCGATAATTGCTTATTCATTCCCGCGTGATCAACCTGTATATATATGTCTTTGTTGGTCTTGGATATTCCAATCTAGAACTTAGAATCTTATCTATTTGGCCATATTGTCCCAACTATTGATATGCATATGCCCACTAATGGAATTCTGTAATGCAACTCCGAATAACTTTGATCTAAGATTACATTGGATAAACGAGACTGGTGTGTATTATGAATCTATGAATAGGAAATTTGTTTGCCAACCATTATTCTGTTATCATATTTTTGATACGAAATTTGCAAACGTTTTAAACGGTCTGCTATTATAATAGAATTTAAATTTGAATAGATGCTTGAAATTGTGCTTCTACAGTCAGATTATCAGTCGGGTAATATTATGGTAAGTATAAAATTCAATATGTTTCTATCCATTTCTGGATGTTTCAATCAGTTTTATACGCAGATTTCGGTAATCATGATATAGGTATTTAATAACAAAATTAAAAATATGTTATGGTCATCACAATACCTCTCGCCACTTCCGCTTTTGGTTACATAAGTATTGTATTTAACATTTCTTGTATACGTACACGCTACATCAAAAATTCTTCTTATGCCTGTTCTTTATATTTAGATTTTTAAATTTTAAATTCATTCTATGAAGACATTTTGTTTCACTCTTTTAATTTTATGAGATGTTCCCAATTCATTGTCGGGATAGACAGTATTACTGAAGGGTATATGAAATATACCTATAATTTAAAATAAAACTATTAATACAATAAGAAATAATATATGGCATGTACTTCCCAGAAAAAGTCTTCATTTATCATTATTCATACATTTATCTGTCAGTTACAAACATTTTAATTTTTCAGTTGGTTTTCATGAGATTATTTAGACTGTGAGATTTATTACAACAGATTTTTATATACCTTATATTTCTTTATCTCTAAATCTATAAAAAATATAATAAAATTGGGAAGAAGAAATTATTGGTTATCAGTCAATTATTATTTATTTCCGCCTCTACCGGTTTCAACACCTCATGCGTCTTCTTCAGGAGGTGAACATTTAAAATTTAAGTAATGTAATACAACAGATTATAGCCACAAGCCAATTCAGCAGATTGTATATATTGTAAATATAATGTTATGTTTTTATTTTCTACTTCTTATTTTAAAAAACATACTGTTTTTTTTAGGAGTAGTTCAGTTCAGTTCAGTACGAGGTAAGATCAATTCATTTCTCCCCTAAAAAGAAAGCGTCTATAGAATCATTTGCAAAAAAAAATATTATGGAATTTGTACAAAATACGCAGAATTGACGGAAGGTAATGTGCTGGCCACATCTGATTTTTTTGTAAGTTTTAAGTATATTTAAAGTAGTCGAAAGAATTTTTCTAATCATTTATTTAGGTTTAGCAAGCAGTGATAATTCGCCTTATCATAATTATTACATTTTTTTTTTTTTAAGGACCCAACAGAGTCAAATTCTGTTGAAAATAAACATATTTATTTCAAGATTGCAGCAAAATTAGAAGCTTTTAACTTTTGCTTTCAGTTTTAAACAAAACTAGAACTCACTTCTAAATATGATCTCATTCTAACTTCCGAAAATAACTTATAACCTAAAAATAAATACCCGTTCGTTCCGCCTGTCTCTCGTAACAGACAGATGAAATATTTATCGCAAAAGATACTTGTCAATATTTTTGTGTTTGATCTATTTTAAACCAGATCATTGCAAGTTTTTTAACAGCTGTAGCAACCGTAAAATTTCTTTAAAATGATTTACATTAAAAATAACACATTAGAAATGTAAATGTCAGTTATATTGCTTAATATGTGAAATAATAAAATTTGTTACTTCAAATATGAAATAATAAAACGATTTCATCTTTTTAATATATCCTAAAAATGGAAATTTGATGGCGCATGAATGTAACATCAATTTCTTTTTAATTTAATATTAATACTGTATTTCTCAAACGGTGGGATGCGATGTCACTCAATCTTCCCTATCTTCAAAATTTCCTTATATTATTGTTCGTTGGAGAATTCTTTTTCAAAAATGTGATAATTAAGTTAATACACAGTTTAACCAAATTTGAAAATATCGCGCTTAAGTGTATTTAGAAAATGTTAATTATTACAAAGTAAATATTTAAATTAAATAAATATATAGAGAAAATTTCAGATATTGAATTGAAAATATTCAGTATAAGTGTAATGGTGTATAAAATTGTGGAGCGTAAATAATATAAAAGTTTGAGAAAGCCCGATTTACTCGTAATATGTGGATGTAATTTAAATTCTTGAAATTTAATGTGCTGATATAAAAATGAGAGCTAGAATTCGATAAAAGCAACGTAAGAGTATTTTCACATTTATTTCATAGGTTTCCATGCACAATCTTCTTTATATTACTGCTATAATGAAATATTTTTCTGTATCTCCACGAAATTGAATAATATATTAAAAAATCTGATGTACCAACACAATACCTCCCGCCATTTACCTATAGGTTCTCGTTGCCGCGTGCCTGATGTCTGGTCGCGAATCTGGAGAATCCGATTCGATCCCAATCAACGCCAAATAATTCGAATTTTAAATGGCATAAAATTAACCCTTGTGGTAAACGCCCACACAGTACAAATACGTCATCGTCATTACCGAAATGTGTGTATAAATCAGATTAGCACACCCAGCAATGGATAATATGCCGTGATAATATATTTATTTATTTCTTTATTTAAATACATACCTGCATATTTACTAATGCTAGAAATTATGTATTTTAAGTTCCTTTTCATAAAACTATTTTTCTATTTATTATTTTCCTTTTAAAACGTTACTATTATTAATTTATCTGTCAGTTACATACATTTGAGCTGAACTGTGTAACCATGGAGATGTGTTTAAAGCATAAGCACCGAGATATAATTTTTATATTACTTTAGAAATTTATCCATAAAATACATAGAAAAAGTATTAAAGCAAACCTGTAGAAAATGGAATAATCTTTAATTTTTATAATAACAAATTGCGAAAAAATTACATTTAAAGGTATTTTTTGAAGAAAAACTATCTTGAGCTTCAAGTAAACTGCCATTTCCGGTTATCCGATTGCCGCCAAAATCTAATGGCTTCTTTCCATTAGAATAAGGTAGACATACATGGTTTCAAAACTTTCTGAATGATAGTATTTGAGTTAGAGCGTAAAGAGGATCCACACACACACACACATACACATTGTGAAAACGTTAAAATTAGATTATGGGGACCTTAAAACATGCTCATTGACCAAAATCTCGATTTGCGATTTTTAGCCCGATCCCTATACCTCCCTTGCCAAGGGTAGCGTGAGGTAAATATTTGAAGAAAAACTAGTACCTATGTTTTATCTAGAGCTGGTGTGACTTTTTACGGCTCTTCTGCAGTTGTCAAACGCCTACAGTTAAAAATAAAGGATGCGATGACAAATTGTGGATTTAACTCAAGTCCATCTCTGTCACTTTCTCAATTGTTTTTAAAATTCCTATCGTGTTCGTCCTTTATATTCCTTCCTTGTTTCATGAATACCCTTGAGATGGTGGTTGGTTTAAAGACTAAAATACTACATTGAATATCTGTACCTTAGAGGTAAAGAATTGTATCTCACAATTTTTATCATGCACAAGGATCGTAAATTATACAAGGTGTTATTTAAATATGAGTATATGTAGCAATGTTTATAAACATGTAGTTTTTCATTATAAAAGTCTGAAATAAACTTATAGGTATGTGAATTGTGACAGTGTGACATTTTTCTAGAGAACACATTGATATTTACTTTTTTACAAAATTTTGAACTTTGGCGGATTTGGTCAGTTTTAATGGGCTCTAGTTCTTGTAGAAAACAAAAATTAGTACCAGATTTACTCTCCACGGGTTTAGTTCGACAATCAGTTAATCGTTGTACACATACCCTGTACGAGCCCAACCCCAAATGTATTCGTACTCTCTGATCTATTTTTCAGGAAAGAAATTTGTTTCTTTCTTAATCCATCATTATTTTCCATTTATAGCTTCAAGAATAATACTTAAATATATATTTTATATGTCAGCATGGAGTGATGGAATGTCAAAGTGACATATTAACGATCAAAAACATGAAAGAAAGCGCAAATTACATAGCACATCTATATAATGATATTTGCTTTAAGTTCAATTAAACTAGTTCAAATACACATATTATAAACAAAAATTAGTTCAGATTTAAGTTCAAGGTTCAATTGAGCTGAAGTTTACACCGCCATTGAAAAACCGAACGTTAGGTACAGATATATTTTACTGAAATCTATTTAGGTATAAATAAGTACAGCTTAGTCTTACATCAAATTTAATTGAACCTTGGCTTCAAGAGACACGTACTCGTTTCGTTAAAAGTGCTTAATCCGTGTGATATACATTAGTTGCTTTTGCAATCAAGGCTATTATAACTAGCGTTTATACAGTCGCTTTGCCGTTTAACAATTTAATAACTTTTTGTACTTTTTTCTAATATGTGTAATAGAAAAATTCACAACAGAACGTGTAAAAATTTGACAGCATCAAAATTTTTATTTGGCACTGTGATACAATATGCAAAAAATTTGTATTCTTACCTTAGCCTGGAACGTAATGCCATGATGGAAAGCCTCCTCAGGATGTAGCGGTATCCTGGTGTCATAGTCATCGTTCTGCACCAGGTCGTACTGCTTCTTGGAGGGCATGGTTTACCGGCACTAGGTTCGTGCCACTTTCGATTTTTTAGCACTGTACACTCACATTCTCACACACACTAAACGAAACTAGAGGGAGACTGCTACTCCCAACACGCGGTAATACTGATAATCAACACGTATTGTTTAACCGATCAAAATGTCATGTTTAGAGGATGAATGCCACTTCCTGGTTTTTCTCCTATTTTTCTGTAACAAGAGAGGGATCATTAGTTTTTTTGCTAAATTAAATAATACCAGATAACAATAAACACATTATTTATTACTGAAAATGTTCTACAAAACGGAACATGAAAGGTTAAATTTATTTATAGCCCAATATGAGTTTAATGGTTGTCATTTATGTTTCTATGACTTAAGTAGTGTAAGAATGTCACACTCTCCTGGCTTACGAATGGTTCAAAATAAAATAAATAAATCTTTCACAGCAAGTTCAGCCTAGGACTGTTCTTCAATCTAATCCGTACAATGATTATAACAATGATATTTGGAGAATACAATTCAACAAATTTTTTTACACTAATTAGATTTAAAACAAACATTAATAATAATATAAAAAAATCTGATGTGACCAACACAGTACCTCCCGCCATTTACCTATGTATATAATTTTTATATTACTTTATAAATTTATCCATACAATATATAAAAAAAGTATTAAAGCAAACTTGTAGAAAATGGAATAATCTTTAATTTTTATAATCACAAATTGAGAAAAAATTACATTTAAAGGTATTTTTTGAAGAAAAACTATCTTGAGCTTCAAGTAAACTTCCATTTCCTGTTATCCGATTGCCACCAAAATCTAATCATTTCTTTCCATATTAGAATAAGGTAGAAATACATGGTTTCAAAACTTTCTGAATGATAGTATTTGAGTTAGAGACACACACACACACACACACACACACACACACACACACACACACACACACACACACACACACACACACACACACACACACACACACACACACACACACACACACACACATACATACATACATACATACATACATACATACATACATACATACATACATACATACATACATACATACATACATACATACATAAATACATACATACATACATACATACATACATACGTACATACATACATACACACAGACATCATCGTGAAAATGTTAAAATTGGATTGTAGGTACCTTAAAACGTGGTCATTTACCAAAATCTCGATATGCGATTTTTAGCACGATCCCTATACCTCCCTTACCAAGGGTAGCGGGAGGTAAAAAACAGCTATATAACAGGCTGTTCTCTCGGCTGTCCTCCCGACGGTATTTATACAGTCAGGAACTATATGACGCGACAATGACATCGAATGCAAAGAATCAGCCCACCGGATGTAATTAAACCAGTCTATACGTATGGGTTTTACCTTGCTGGGGATTACGTGATCGCTTGAGAATATTCTACCAGTGGCGGTGCTCACATCCGGGCGCGTAAATTTTTACTTAATTTAAAGTTTAGAGATTAGGGGTAATTTCTAATTTTATTATAAGTTAAATTAACCATGGAAATTTTTGAACTACAGATTTTTTTTATTATTTACTCTCTTTGAATATTCTATAAAATAAACTTATATATTTCATTGAGTTGAAATGAAATGTATGAATTCAAATTTTGTTTGATTCAAATCCAATTTAAATCAGGTTATTTCATTTACTCTGTTCAAAGAGATAAAATATGTGATAACGTCGACACGAGCCAGTGCAAAACAAAACAATACATATTCATAATTTCATATTTCGTTTTTCGGCTTTGTATAAGGTACATTTCGTTATAAAACATATTTTTAAGCCAGAGTACATCTTTTCATTAAATTTGACTTCGGTAAATATATATGTATTTGTAATTTACTAGAAAACTAATTTTAAAAATTAATTGAGTACATAATAAACATCCACATAAAACAAAAACATACTTTTGTTTTTCCATTAAAATTATATAAGTCGGTACTCTTCCTGAAGCACTCTAGTTAATTGAGATTTTTATGAAAAAGAGGAGCATAAAAAATAAATTGAAAATAACAATTTCCTCTACGGTAGAAGATACCTTATTTGTAATTACAATTCTATTCATAATAAAACACTGCATAAAAGAATTATTTATTCTTGTACTAGGTGAAACTTATTACTGCGTTGAAAGAGTTCCGAGTTTCTAATTTAATTCTGCTACGGTTAAACTAGTGAAATAGTCTCGTCACATACATGCGAATAAATCAGAAATATACTCGTATTATTACAGAGGGTATTTCTGGAAGTTTAATTCTGTTTTGAGCAAAAAGTTTCAGCAAACATAAATTCGAAAAAGCTTTGTTGAAAATTCAGGAAGTTTGAGATAGGTAATGCATTAGTTTGTGATTTAATTTATTCAGTGACTATCAACCCTTAACGTATAATTTACTTTTTACCTTCCGTCACCTTTAGGTAAGGAAGGTATTGTCTTTGGTCAAAATATTCAATGAGTTTTTAGTGAATTAGCACGTTTTAAGGTCCCTATAAATCGATTTTACTATTTTTACGATGATGTCTGTCTGTATGTATGTGTGTGTGTATGTGTGTGTGTGTGTGTGTGTCTGTGTGTGTCTGTGTGTGTGTGACGATCTTTCGGATCGCATAACTCCAATACCATGATTCCAAATTTAAATCATAGAAATAGGCCTTAATGGTCAGGAGAATTTTAATTAACAAAGATTTTTTGAAAAATCCCATTAAAAGCAATGAATCTTTCTTGTGGCTCAGTTTGTTAAAGCTTCTCACTAGATTTAAGAAGGTCCTGGGTTCAAATCCTAGCGGGGTCCATGATTTTTTCATAAAATAAATACATTTTTTTATATATTATTGTATTATTAATTATATATTTATATTTGGTCTCGTGGCCATGTGCCTGAGTGTCTGGTCGCGAATCTTGGGGACCCGGGTTCGATCCCGACCGACGCCAAAAATTACTTCGAATTTTAATGGCACAAAATTGACCCCTGTGGTGCACTCTCCACGCCATCAATGAGTGCCCGTGAGGTGACATCTGGTAAGCGCCCGCACGGTACAAATATTTCATTATTACCGATATCTGTGCAAAGCAGATTGGCACACCCAGCAATGGGTAATATGCCGTGATGATATATTTATTTATTTTATTTAAATTATAGGTATGTTAACATTACATACATCCTTAAGAAATACCGCTAATAATGTCAATGAATTTGAAGAATTTTGAACATAGTAGATGAGTAGGACGAAATTACTCATAGAACGAAAGAAGAGATACAATTTCAATTATTTGTATGTACAAGAAATGCTAAATTCGTTACTTATAGGGCGCGAGCAGTCATGTAACTTTGTTGGCCTTGGCAAGAAGATATGAGGATCCGTGTCAGAATGACGGCTAGTAGTTATTTACATAGATGTCACAATTGACATATGTCATAATATTTCTTTCAAAATTTCAAAATATTCTGATGATTATTTGTCATCAATAGTATGGAATATACTTGTCGAAGAAAATAATCGACACGGATTTGGAAAATAATGTTTTAAATAAAAAAATATGATACTTGACACCTATGTACATTATTAATAGCTGTAATTCTAACATAGGCCTCTATATCTGCTTACCAAGGTCAACAAAGTCACATGACTGCTCTCGCCCTATGGAACATAAAATTAAAATGGCGAGAGGTATTGTGCTGGCCACAACATTTTTTTTCTCTGAAAGTAGCTGAGATTGTAAACTATGCCAGGCATGGTCGAAGCCAAGGGAGCACAATCGCCAAATTATATACAATTTGTTGTGAGATTAGTCAGTTTCATTATTATAATTAAGCGTTTTCTTTGCTCTGAGCAAAAATCTTTTTAATATTGAACCTCTCATTTTGAAGTAATTAATATAATTGTACGAACATATTTGTATGCATACAATGATAGTAATTATTCCAGATTTATTTATTTACATATGTCTTTAGCAATTCAGTGAACAAATTAAATTTATTTTCAGTATTTATTACACCAGAAGTACCTCCTATATCTATTTCTTATTTGATTTGATTTGATTCCAAGTCGAAATGAAATTAGAAATGTTATTTACAGCTGGATTTTCCAATGACTTAATATCTATTAAAATGTGACAGAAATCGCCGACGACAATTTCATTCATCAAAACAGTCAGCTGTCAGTTATTAGGTATATTTACTTAAGGTTGACATTAGCTCAAAACAAACAATGAAATTTTCTTGGAAAGATTCTCAGACTAAACAAAACAATTTGACACATTTTAAATACAAGATGACATAGTATAAATAAGAATTCATTCATCAATCAAATTCCTTTTTAGGGCACTGATATACAGGGAATTACTTGGCTAAATTTTTGTAGCCCCGGAATTTTTCGACGAGTTCGACAATCAATAATTCGACGATGCAAAGCCTGTATTGTTGCTGAAGGACATTCAAGCACTTACTCTAACGTCTAACCATAGCACCTTTAATGAACCATATTAATAACAAATCTCTACGATATAATATTTGTTCTTGTTGTTTTAATAAAAATTGTTATTGATTACTCGCAATTTTGAAATTAGCGCGTAACTTTTTAACTCTCGCTAAGAGAGGTATTGGATTCATGCTAAAAATCGCATATCCAGATTTTATTGAATAATCATGTCTAATTCGATTTTAAGATTTTTACGATGATGTCTGTGTGTGTGTGGATGTACATGTGTATGTGAGTTATTGGAAAAAACTCAAAAACTATAAGACTTTATATTTGTTTAACTACGTATTTCCCAATCGGACATTCATGGGAAGATCTGAAAAGGTTTTGGTAACAATTGGACAACCGGAAGTAAAAGATTCTTGAAAATAAATCTTCTAAATATTATTTTTTGAAATTTTTTCTTTGTAATATTAAAAAAATTAATTTCTCTATCTGATATATTTAATATTTTATTATATATTCTATAGATTTAGAGATAAAAGAAATATAATATATAAAATAATCTGTTATAATACATTTTACAGCCGAAAGAATGCCATGGAAAATAGTTGAAAATTTAAAATGTTTGTAACTGACAGATAAATGTCAGTGTCAGAAGTACATACATTTTATTTCTTATTGTATCAATTGTTAAATATTTAAAATTACAGGTATATTACATACATCCTTCAAAAATATCAGTAGAATTTTTGGTGTAGAGTGTAGGTACACAAGAAATGTTAAATACAATTGGGCGCGAGCAGTCATGTGACTTAGTTAGCCTTGGCAAGCAGATATGGGGTCCCATGTCAGACTGATAGCTAGTAATTATGTATATAGATGTCAAATATCATAATTTCTCATTCTAAATTTAGTGATTTTACAATTCCATGTGGTTAACTACGTGAATTTAGAAAATCTTGAAATTTTTAATGAAAAAATCTGACATTTGGCATCTATGTACATAATTACTAATTATCATTCTGAAACGGTCCCTCACATCTGCTTGTCAAAGCCAACAATGTAACATGACTGTTCGCACCCTATACTTATGTAACCAGAAAAGGAAGTGGCGAGAGGTATTGTGCTGGCCACAACAGATTTTTAACGAAACATTTTTGGACACATGTTTATAGGAACACTTTTATTCCATATATCACGTTGATACAGTTTGGCCAAGCAATTCAGATACACCTGTATGTAAATAAAAAGCAGATTGAATCACCAAAATTAGTACATTCCTTACGACAGTTAAGAATCCTTTATTAGATTAAAAAATTCATAATTTTTCTAAAATTATCTTTAGTTTATTTCTCATGGATGCGGACACCAAACTGTTAATTACCAAAGAAAGATTATTATCCCACAAAAATAATTACTTTCTTCTAATCACATATTGTGTTAGTTAATAATTAGCTGGAATCTCAAAGTTCACATTACCATACAATAAGTGCAATCCGCAGTCCTTTCTCATATGGGAAAGTGCTACACTAAAAATAAAACAACTGTTCGCTCAAAATAAAACAATTACGATTCATGGACGGTTAACTGACGCTACCAGTTTTTAAATCAACAAACAACAAAATGATAAAACAAGATCAGCATTAGTGGTGTTTCATTTCTGTATTATCTTTGGATGAAGATTAAATAAGAGTATTTATAGATTTTAAACAGGTTTCATTCATATTTCTGATTGAATTAATACAGCAATATTATATCTGAACACAAATGAACATAATTTTCCAAGCATTAATTTTTGTAGTCAATGAGGATGGCACGATCTTTTTCCCTTCCAAAAAATTCTGTCGGCGACAAATATAAACCCTCATTCTGACGTCATCAGGCGACAGAAAAGGCGGCAATTTAAATTTTGTATTTTCAGAGACAATTTTCTAATGAATGAAAAGTAATATGAAAGAAAATAAAAAATACGGGTAAAATATTTTTTTATTTTTTCGATTTGCAATAGCACAGAAAAAAATCTGTTGTGGCGAGCACAATACCTTGCGTCAATCCTGTGTATTATGTATAAATTCCATACATAAATTTTCTTGCAAAAGATTATAAATTTCCAGTAAAATTATTTCAAAAACTATGCAAATTGCACTTGACACTAACATCTTCTTTAGCTTTCCCTATTCGTTAGATGTCACTATTTTGTATTTTTTTCTTCCACTCATCATTCAGTTCAGTTTCTCTCAAGTCTTCCTCAATACAGTCCTTCCATCTTATCTTTGGTCTTCCTCTGTTTCTTCAACCTTCAATTACTAAGCTATTCATTCTTCCAATATATTATTCATTTCTCCTCATGACATTTTTAAACCAATGTAATCATCTCGCTTGTATCTTTCTAGACACTTGTAACACTAGAGTTATTTCCTTACCTATCTTTCCGTGTCTTCCCCAACCTCTACTTCAACATCCTCATCTCTGCCACATTAATTTATTTTTTATTTATACTGACATCTGTCAATTTGAATTATATGAATATATTAGTAGTTTCCAAGTTTAGCATAGCTGGCTGATTTATAAAATTTAATATCTTTAAAATTCTTTAACTCTATCTATTGAATATGAAGTATAAAATTTAATCAAATCGTATAGAGAATAATATATTCTTTAAGTTATAATAACGTTAAATGTCAATAAATCAAATTTAACTGTTAAATGTTCAAATGAGGCTACTTCCGGTTCACCAATTATAACCAAAATCTAATCAGTTGTTCTTCTGGATGTAAATTTGAGAAATACGAAAATAATATAATTTTTGGAATCGTGGTATTGAAGTTATGCGATCCGAAAAATTTGTCACACACACAGACACACATACATACATACAGACATCATTTTAAAAATGGTAAAATCGTATTATAGGGACCCTAAAACATGCTTATTCACTATAAAAACTCATCATTGAATTTTTTGACCAAGGTGACGGAAGGTAAAAAAATGTTAATTTTTTTGAACACCTAATTGTGTTTTATTTAATTCTTCTTGTAAAGATTTTCATTGTGTCTTCTCAGAATTAATAAAAGATACGTGTAAAACTTTTTACATTTTCTGCTGGCTTCTTTTTCCAGAGCTATTTATAGAAAGTGTCAAGTTTCTTTGGAACTTAGCAGAACTATAAAGACGAATTCAATGAAAACAATAGAATCTGTCTATTTTTGTATAGTACTTGTTGGAGTAAACCTGCTTATATGAATCAGTTTTATTTTTGAACACTACTAACCATTAATTTTGTGGGACAAAATTATAAATAACAATTATTTTGGGATGCTCTACCTCAAGTCAGCCGTTACAAAACTTTGGATCGTTACAGATTTACTTACTGAAAATATTATCGAATTTATACATACATCTACATACATATAGTCAAGGATCATAGTATTAAAGAAGTATAAGTACTCAAATATTTGTTGCGCTATGTGTTTCAAAAAGTTTTATACCCATGAATTGGAGTCTGGATCAACTAGTTTGTAGTAAGATTTTGACAAACTATACAGTCCGAAGTTCATAATAGTTTTCAACAAATTATAAAACTTAAGTATCGTTGACAACAAAAAAAAAATCTGTTGTGGCCACTTCCGTTTTTGGTTACATAACTATCGGGCGCGAGCAATCATGTGACTTTGTTGGCCTTGACAAGCAGATATGGGGGCCCGTGTCAGAATGACAACTAGTAATTATGTACATAGACTTCAATTGTCAGAATTGTTCATTCAAAATATTATGATTTTCCAAATCCATGTGAATTTAGAATGAGAAATTATATTTGACATCTATATACATAATTACTAGCTATCATTCTGACACGGGCCCTCATATCTGCTTTTCAAGGCCAACAAAGTCGCATGACAGCTCGCACCCTATTGTATTTAACATTTCTTGTATACCTACACTCTACACGAAAAAATCTACTTATATCTATTCTTTATATTCAGATTTTTAAATTTTAATTTCATTCTATGAAGAAATTTTGTCCTACTCTTCTAATTTTTCGAAATGTTTCCAATTCATTGTCGGGATTGACAGTAAGATTTATTACAACAGATTATTATATACGTTATATTCCTTTATCTCTAAATCTATAAAAGATATAATATTTATATGTATTAGGTACTTTTTTTACGCCTGGTAAGCGCCCGCACGGTACAATGCAATGGGTAGCATGTCGTGATGATATATTTATTTACTTTATTTATAGAGAATTTACTCTTCTTTAATATTTAGAAGTTCTTTTTAAAAACTGCTACTTCCTGTTATCCAATTATTTTGTAATTCTACATATTTTAACCTCTCGCTAAGAGAGGTATAAAATTCATGCAAAAAATCGTATATCCAGATTTTAATAAATAAACACGTTTTAAGGTCCCTGCAATCCGATTTTAACATTTTTACGATGATGTCTGTGTGTGTGTATCTGTGTGAGTGTGTGTGGATGTATGTGTGGGTGTGTTTTTGTGGATGTTGGAAGGACGGTTTCTCAAAAACTATAAGACTTAATATTTGTTAATTACCTACGCTATTCTCAATCGGACAATAATGAGAATTGTTGAAAAGGTTTTGGTAGCAATTGGACAACCGAAAGTAACATATTCTTAAAATAATCTTCTAAATATTATTTTTTGAAATTTAGGACAAAATTTCTTTATAAAATGAATTTAAATTTTTAAAATCTAAATATAAAACATGTATAAGCAGAATTTTTGGTGTAGAGTGTAGGTATACAAGAAATGTTAAATACAATACTTATGTAACCAAAAACGGAAGTGGCGAGAGGTATTGTGCTGGCCACAACAGATTTTATTTTAGCGCCGAGATGTCCGGCGCCTACTTGGCTATCGCTAGTTGACAATCGACCAGTTGTTCCCACTTAACCGTGTCCTAAGACTTTGGTCTGCATTTATTCACTTTATGTAACCAAATGACATTCGTCAAACTTATTTTTTATCGGTCATACAAAAAAAAATTAAACGAAAAATTTTGAATCCTCGTTATTATTATTGAATTACTAAACAATTAATTCAAAATAGCAATGATCATTGTCATTATTTCTTAGTATTTCTTGACTGTTGGTATGATGTAAAGATGAAAGATAAATAATTGGAGTTGCAGTCTTGGTGAAAAATGTTTATTAAGATTTCATCTGTTACATAGATGAAATCCAAGACTGCAACTCCAATTATTTATTTTTAACATTTACATTGTCATTATTGTCCCGATCGCAACCTACAACAAAACTCCACGAACCTCAAACAAACTCTATCGCATTCTCCTGCACTCACGTCTCACTACACTTAACTCCACTACTAAGTCCACCGCGTCATTCTAGCGTGCTGCTAGCGCCCGACTAACTACTAGAGCAAGGGTGACTCAATGCATGTGCAGTCGGCAATGACCCTCCTCGAGGTAACTCGAATACTCGGAACTCGGAACGAGGTGTATGACTATAAGCGAGACAAAGAAGGAGATACAATGGTGGGAAATGCAGCGAAAAGAGCCTTTTCCAAGGAGACTTCCAATAAGATTCCGAGAGTAATAAGAGTGATAAATGTGGGAAAAGTGTGTGTCATATTGTTAACGGAATAATTAACGTGTTTGCAAATTGGAATTGTGAATAAAATGCCGCTCACTGAGCAGTGGTCTGGGTGCCGTAGCAGTTGATAAAAGAAGACACGACAATTACTTCAAATATGATATAATTTAATTAATAACAACACTTACGTTAACAAAATATTATTACATTTAAAGCTACAATTATAATTCAGTGTGCGTGGCAAGGTAGCAAACTAAAAATGGCCACCGGTTAATCACCTCCACACGTTTTCTTCCTCGTTCGTTTTTAAGGCTGGATTCCTTCGCCGGAATTTGGCGTCTTCCAGCAAATATAGTGGACTTTTGGAGTCCGGTCCACTTCTAGGTTGACTGTTGGGTCTGCTTATTTCGAAACGTCTGGGACGTTCTTGAGCCTTCGATCTTAGATGTTTCCTCACCAACCGTCAGCCTCTCTCTGTTCACCATCCGGGTTACGCCCTTCCAATGAACCATCGCGGCCCGCCGTTTCCGTCAACTCTCTGCAGCCCACTACCTTCCCGACACACTGCCATACAATATTTAATTTTATAAATAACTGTCACAAGTTGTATTTAATTAATTGTACAAGACTCATACGAAAAAATCTGATGTGACCAACACATTACCTCCCGTTTAATTTCATTTTTACCTCTCGCTAAGATCCGATATTAATATATTTACGATAATGTCTGTGTGTATATATATGTGTGTGTGTGTGTGTGTGTGTGTGTGTGTATGGGTGTGGGGATGTTGGAACCTCGATTTCTCAAAAACTATAATACTTAATATCGGTTTAATTACGCATTTCTCAATCGGACCTTACTGGGAAGAGCTAAACAGGTTTTGGTAAAAAATGGACAACAGGAAAATTTTTGTTCTTGCTGGTATTAAAGAAGATTAAATACTCTATTTGATACATATAAATATCTTTTATAGATTTAGAGTTAAGAAATATAAGGTATATAATAATCTATTTAAATCTCACAGCCTAAATGATGCCATGGAAACCAATTGCAAAATTAAAATGTTTTTAACTGACTGATAAATGTTAGTATCAAAAATCCAGAGACATTACTGAAGATTTTTTCTGGGAAGTACATACATTATATTATTTCTTATTGTATTAATAGTAAAATATTTAAAATTATAGGTATATTACATATACTGTCAATCCCGACGACAATAAATTGGAAATATTTCGAAAAATTAGAAGAGTAAGACAAAATTTCTTCATAGAATGAATTTAAATTAAGAAATCTAAATATAATGAATAGATATATGTAGAATTGGTGGTGTAGAGTGTAGGTATACCAGAAATGTTAAATACAATAGGGCGCGAGTAGTCATATGACTTTTTTGGCCTTGACATATGGATATTGGGGCCAGTATCAGAATGATAGCTAGTAATTCTAAATTCAGTGATTTTCTAATTCCATGTGGTTTATTTTTCTCGGAAAGTAAATTCCACACTCTACGTGAATTTAGAAAATCTTGAAATTTTTAATAAAAAAATTCTGGATTTTGACATCTATGTACATAATTACTTATTGTCATTCTGACACGGACCTCCATATTTGCTTGTCAAGGCCATCAATATCACATGACTGCTGGCACCCAAAACTTAAGTAACCAAAAATGAAAGTGGTGAGAGGTATTGTGCCAACTTCGACTAGACATCTAAAAAATTAAACTGTACGTATCATTGCAGCTTATTACTCCTTTCTAGGTGTATTAATCTCAATACACTCAGCACGTCTTTCAAACAACCAAGTAACAAAATTTCATAATACCTCTTGGTTTATTTCCAGACAAAAACATTTCTTCCGGTAATTTTAAATTATATTTCGTCTTGAAAAAATAAATTATCTACATATTTTAAATGTAATAACATAAAATGGAATGGAAATTAATCTTTTGTTTCTTAGCTTGGAGCAATTTAAATATTCTTATTCTCAGTGAAGCTTTTGTTTGTTGTCAAGGGAACGAATAAAATAAACAAATAGAAAATTAGCTTACAAATAAATTAAATTAGCGGAATAAAAGGGCGAGATAATAAAGAGAACTAGGTTGAAAGTAAATTACTTTAAGTTTGAATTGAACTCAAGAGAATTGGGCAATCTGAATTAATGCTGGGCCGTTCAAATTTTATTTATAATCACAATCATTTATTTACTTTAATAAGGCGAACCATAGTCCTTCTTTTAAAAACAAAAATTAATATACAAGTACTCCAGCACTACATTACAAAATAAAAAAATCTGATGTGGCCAGCACAATACCTTCCGTCAATCCTGTGCATTATTTACAAATTCCATACATAAATTTTCTTGCAAAAGACTCTAAATTTCCAGTAAAATTATTTCATAAACAAACTATGCAAATGGCATTTGACACGCACATATTCTTCTTCTTTAGCTTTTCTCATTCGTATTATTATCTTCTTCCACTCATATCTGTTTTGCGTGTCATTTTCATTCACTTCATTTTCACTCAAGTCTTCTGCAATAAATTACTTTCATCTTATCTTTGGTGTTCCTCTGTTTCTTCAACCTTCTATTACTAAGCTATTCATTTTGCCAATATATTCTTCACCTCTCATGACATGTTAAAACCAATGTAATCGTCTGTCTTGTATCTTTCTAGAAACTTGTAACACTAGAGTTATTTCCTTACCTATCTTAACATCCTCATCTCTGCCACATTAATTTACTTTTTAATGATACTGACATCTGTCAATTTGAATTATCTGAATATATTAACAATTTTCATAGTTCGCATAGCTGTTTGATTTATAAAATTTAATTTCTTTAGAATTCTGTAACTCTATATCTATTGAATATGAAGTATAAAATGCAATCAAATCATATAGAGTATAATATATTCTTTAAGTTATAATAACGTTAAATGTCAATAAATCAATTTTAACTGTTAAAATCTTCAAATGAGGGTACTTCCGGTTCACCAATTATAACCTAAATGTAATCACTTGTTCATCTGGATGTAAACTTGAGGAATACGAAAACATTATAATATTTGGAATCGTGGTATTGAAGTTATGCGATCCGAAACTTTCGTCACATATAGACACACACACGCACACACACACATACAAGCATACACACACACACACACACACACATACATACATACAGACATCATCGTAAAAATGGTAAAATCGTATTATAGGGTCCCTAAAACATGCTTATTGCTTATTGATTTTTTTGACCAAAGACAATACTTTCCTTACCTAACGGTAACGGAAGGTAAAAAACAATTATTTGTCCCTAGTTTTTCAATCACTTTGTAAGTATTTATTTTATTTATAAAGAAATAAATTTCCAATTAATCGATGCATTAATATTTAAACAAAGATTTAAATTCCTACTAACATGAATAATGAATATAGGTCACACAAATTTAAAACAAACATAATCTCATTAAATACGTCATTTAATTTGGAACTAATCCATGGCAGATAATTAACAATGAAATTGTAACAGTACTCTTGAATACAGTCTGTATTGTTTGTAATTTAGTGTTATTGCGGGCATTGTATGCATTATTAGTAGATAATAACCGATTTTGCCCTGGATTAACGAATTATGATCTTACGGGGGATCGTAAACAAAACTATTATTTTGTGCCTGCAAGATATATGTACAAATCATTTCATAAGAAGTGATATTTTTGTTTTCGTGGTAATAATATAACATTAGATGATATTGCTTCACCATAAACGTAGTTGTTATTACGTATTTTTTAAAATTGATGGATTTTAGCAAGAAGTTTATTCATTTATAATTTAGATAAAAATGTATTCTATAATTGGAAAATTATTTCACCAGATAAATATCTTTAAATTGGTAAGGAAAGTATTGTCTGTTCAAAAAATTAGGTGGTGAATTTTCAATGAAATAATATTTTTACGATGATGTCTGTATGTGTGTGTGTGTGTGTGTTGTGTGCGTGTGTGTGTGATAACTTCAATACTAGAATTCCAAAAATTACAATTTTTACGTATTTCTCTTTCATATATCCATATTCAGACTTGATTAGATTTTGGGTATTATTGGTCAATCGGAAGTACCCTTATTTAATGGTTTTAACATTTTTTCTTGAAAAACGCTATTAAGTATATTTTTTTCACAATTAAAGTTATTATAAATATTAAAGAATATATTTTATTCTCTATATGAATTGATTACATTTTATACTTAATATTTAATGGATATAGTTTAAAAATCTGATATGGCCAGTACAATACCTTCCGCCTATCCAGTGTATTATGTATAAATTCGATGCATACATTTTCTTGCAAAAGATTCTAAATTTCCAGTAAAATTATTTCATAAACAAACTATTCAAATTGCACTTGATACTGACAGCTTTTCCTATTCGTTAGGGGTCGCTATGTTTTATTTTCTTTTTCCACTCATTTCTGTTTTGCGTGTCGTCCTCATTTAGTTCCTTTTCTCTCATGTCTTTCGCAATACAGTCCTTCCATCTTTGGTCTTCCTCTATTTCGGCACCTTCTATTAATAAGATATTCATTCTTCCAATATATTCTTCAACTCTTCTCATGACCAATGTAATCGTCTCTCTTGTATCTTTCTGTAAACTTCTATCACTCGAGCGATTTCCCTAATTCTTTCATTCCTTATCCTATCTTTCCGTGTCTTCCCTAATACCTATCTCAACATCCTCATCTCTGCCACATTCATTTTCTTTTCATTGACACTGACATCTGTCAGATAGAATTTTCTTAATATAGTAGTTGTTTCCATGGTTATAGCATAACTGGCTGATTTATAAAATGTAATTTCTTTATAATTCTTTAACTCTATATCCATTTAATATGAAATATAAAGTGCAATCAATTCGTATAGATAAGAATATTCTTTAATATTTATAATAACATTAAATGCCAAAAAAATAACAAACACACACACATACATACAGACGTCATCGTAAAAATAGTAAAATCGTATTGTAGGGACCCTAAAACGTGCTTTTTCAGACAATAAAAATGACACGAGATGTCATGTCATGTACACTGATACTAGTCTGGAATTACATAGCGCGAATTTGGCTCCAATTGATAAGGTGGGACAGAGTATACAAAACACATTTATCCATACTATTATTTATTCATTAGTCGCTTTTAAATACAAAAATTCATTTCTCTCTCGTTAACGGTCTAATTTACACAATTTTATTACATATACATAACAGTACAAACACCCACACAGTAATAAACATGTCGAAGTATCCGCCAACCTCTAATTACATATGAAATTAGAATATGGAAACGTTAGTCTATCTGCAAACGACTCCATCATTGATATTAGCGATGTGAGAAGCGATACACGCGGCTGCGATGTTGCGATACAGGGCTGTTCGTCGCGTATGTTGGCTACCCTGGACAAGAAGATTGAATTTCGATAGCAGGTCGGCAAACGGTAATGAGCCTTCCAATTTGGCAGAGTTCAGGTTACTGTTATCAGTGTTTACCGGTTTCTCAAATTACCACCGTTTCAATCATATCGTATGGAAATTACGAAAATTACGCTAAAGTCAGATACGATACTGGATTGGCAAGATTATGCAACTTAGTATATACGTTTATAGGCCCAGTATTCTGTTGAATTCAAAAGCTTGGGTAATATTTTCAGTAGTAACCGTTATATCGTAAATTTATTTTATCATTACGAATTTGTAATTGCTGGATATACCATTGTGGTTTACAGTCATTTTAGTAATAATTTTTGAAGAATCATCCGACATATTTAAAATCCAGATGTACCACTTTAGTTTAGTCTAGACACTAGACTACTATTAAGGTAGTTTTAAAACAATTGACCACGCGATACCTAAGATATTTGCAATTAAATTTGGCCTTTTTAACACGTGAAGACTAGGAAATGGCAAAATAAATACAACATTTTGAATTATAACTTTTATATCCATGGGGTCTCGTGGCCGTGTGCCTGAGTGTCTGGTCGCGAATCTGGGGACCCGGGTTCGATCCCGACCGACGCCGAAATTACATCGCATTTTAATGGCACAAAATTGACCCCTGTGGCGCACTCTCCACGCCAGCAATGAGTGCTCGTGAGGTGACGCCTGGTAAGCGCCCGCACGGTACAAATATTCCATCATTACCGATATCTGTGTATGAAGCAGATTGGCACACCCAGCAATGGGTAATATGCCGTGATGAAATATTTATTTATTTTATTTATGTAAAAATTTGAAAAATATTTACCATCCAGATTTAATTTTATTGCCTCTAGAAAATTATAATCTGAAAATACGATAAATAGGTAGAATTATACCTGACAACCATGTACAAGCCTTCCAGATGGAGTATCAGTTAAGTTAACAATGCCCGCTTGGTATTAGCGAATAAGAGGTGATATTTGGTTAAAGGATTTCAGACGTACATTCGAAGGAAATATTTTTTAAATTGGTATTTTACGTGAAAAGCATGAAAACTTTAAACAGTATAATACTACTTTTGTAATTTTAAGAAAGACATATATTAATTTGTTTTGCTGTTTCCATTTGTAGTTTAGATTTAGTATTATATCTCAAAATATCTTATTACTTTTATACCAGAATATACCAATAAATGTCTAGGTGCAACGTTGCCACAGTTATTCTTCAACATTCATACTGTGTTACAGAGTACGGATACGAAAGTAACGATAAAATAGTGTACCTTATATTGTCTGAAAATAAATTTTATTAGAATTATAAACAAATATCTATTCAATAAATGTTAAGATAAAAATAAAATAAATATTTCATCACGGCATATTACCCATTGCTGGGTGTGCCAATCTGCTTCGTACATAGATATCGGTAATGATGGAATATTTGTACCGTGTGGGCGCTTACCAGGCCTCACCTCACGGGCACTCATTGCTGATGTGGAGAGTGCGCCACAGGGGTCAATTTTGTGCCATTACAATGCGATATAATTTTTGGCGTCGGTCGGGTCCCCAGATTCGCGACCAGACACTCAGGCACACAGCCACGAGGCAATGTTACGATACTTCTGTAACATAAAATAGAATTGGCGAAAAGTATTGTGCTAGTCTCAACATTACACTTGAAGTATGAAATTAACGTTTTAAAACACTCCGTAACAACTCTGCAACTTAACCAGAAACCAAAACTAATTTGCCAAAAAACTACTCATCACATAACAGTACTTTAAAAAAACTATTTGCCTACTTGTGACGTCATTCAAGCTGTGTGTAACAACCTCTTCCTGCACGTGTTTGTTCCGTTTCCTTCCCCTCCCACGCAGATTTGTCACACATTACGTCGTGTGACGTATATGAATTTACGAGTGCATGAGTACGTACTGAACTCCGGGCCATAGTCCGGCAGCTGCAGGGAATTTCATTGTTGCAGGCTGACGACCAGGTGGACGAAGGATTGCGCATGCGTTAAATGAGTAACGTGTGTGTCACGATGTGAGATTGTTTACTGTAGCGTGGAGTACAAAGAAATTGAGAACTAATTATTGTGGGTGGTCACATGGAAACAAATACGTTTTATACAAATATAATGCTTTTGTACATAATTTTATGTTCATTCCTAGATGATGAATTACTCATTCATCATCAATGATGAATAATGTGATATGATTCATTTTTAGTGCCGTATGCATCGTAAAATGTAATCTGTTTTGTACGTTCTTTTGTCTCTTTGAATATTGACAAACAAATTATTGATAAGACATATGGGTCATATTTTTTAGAATTTTATTTTAAATATGTTTAAAGTTACATTCAATAATACTTCATCAATCTTTTCTTCCATTTTCTAAAAGCTTCCAATCAATCTTCGTTTGAAATGCTGAATACTTTCAAAATAATCATGAATTGCAGAATCAATCTCTTCTTCAGACGAATTCCTGTTACATATGTACATAATTTACGGCCTACTTTGTACAATAATATTAATATGAATTTGAAAAAGCTTTCTTTAAGTGCTTTCAAGATAAAATTAAAAACCATTTTTCTTGTTTAAATTAGTAATCTGAAGATATATTAGTAGTAGTATTCTTTGTATTTTATATTCTATGCTTGTGTACTAGTGTCTATTAGTTATTTGTCTTTTGTTATTGTTAACTTGGCTTAGGTGGAAGATCAGCGTTGTAGCTGAAACCACTCTTAATTGTGTATTTTTTTAAACCATTAAAAAAGATTAGAGGTATTCAATCTGTTGTACTACGGAGCTACTTTTCCATACCAACTTATTTGGCGATCGACATATTATAATATGTGTATATTGATTATTTCCAAAGTACATTAATATATATATATATATATGTAACGTGAGAGTTACTTGTATAAATATAATATAAATAAATAAGTAGTTATAATGCACAAAAGATTTTGACGTTTATTCCAAGAGCAAAATAACAATTTTTATAAAAAGCTTTTTTGAATGTTTAATACAAAACAATAACAATAATAGTAACATTCATAGATAACCATATATATATATATATCTTATATAATACAAAACATATGAAAAGTAATAAAACACTAGGTCACTACATATATATATATATATATATATATATATATATATATATATATATATATATATATATATATATATATATTATAATAATAATAATAATAAGAAATAAACATTTTATTTATTATGAAGTAAATCAATTTGGGAATGCCCTGACTACGCAATAATTTCATAGTCAGATGATGGCATATCTAATCGCAAGCATTGATCCAAATGATCATTTGTAATTTTATTTCTTAGTTTTTACCTTCCGTCACTTTTAGGTAAGGAAGATATTGTCTTCGGTCAAAAAAAATCGGCAGCGAGTTTCTAATGAATAACCATATTTTGGGATCCCTAAAATACGAATTTACTATTTCTACGAAGATGTCTGAATATATTAGCAGTTTCCATTGATATTATAGGTGGCTGATTTATAAAATTTTATATATTTATAATTCTTTAACTCTATATCTATTGAATATGAAGTAGAAAATCATCATATAAAGAATAGTATATTCTTTAAGTTATAATAACGTTAAATGTTAAATTATATTTAACTACGTTTTTTCAAGAAAAACTCTTAAAAGTTGCAATTAAGGAAACTTCCGGTGGACCAATTATAACCAAAATCTAACCACGTCTTCATACGGATCTAAACTCGAGGAATACGAAAAAATGATAATTTTTAGAACCGTGGTATTGGAGTTATACGATCCGAAACGATCGTCACATTCACACACACACACACGCACGCCACACGTACACGCGTATGTACAGACATCATCGTAAAATTAGTAAATTCATATTCTAGGGACCTAAAACGTGTTTATTCATTAAAAACTCACCACTGAATTTTTTGATCAAAGACAACACCTTCCTTACCTATAGGTGATGGAAGGTTAAAAGATATGTTAATTTTTGTTGTAACACCCAACACCCCATTACTCATTTGTGGTCTCGTTTCGATACGATATTGTCAATTTAAGGAACACTTAAAATTTAAATATCAGTGGTGCATAATGCGACATATTTACAAAATATATCGTAATTTTATGAAAGATACAACGGCATTGACATGAAAACAATAATTATTGTCTTTGGTTTACCTTCATTCTGTATCTTGAATTTTTACGATTTCTTATTCCACGAGTTCCAAGGATATATTATTATGAGAATTATGTCTACCACGTTTTATCTATGAATAGAAGTACCACTCCTAAATAACGATGTGTAGAATTATTTTCTATTACATCACTTCACTATTTGCACCAAGAAATATTTTTTCCTGATAAAAAAATATTTTCATATTTAATATTAAAAGGGTAAATTTTATCAATATTTTTATAGAACATTATTGGACTATATTGGATTGTATTGCGGAAGAGTTGCGAGAAAAGGAGAACGACACGCAAAACAGAAATGAGGGGAAAAAGAAAAGAAAAAATAGCGACCCCTAACGAATGGGAAAAGCTAAAGAAGAAGAAGATGTCAGTGTTAAGTACAATTTACATAGTTTGTTTATGAAATAATTTTACTGGAAATTTAGAATCTTTTGCAAGAAAAATTATGTATGGAATTTATACATTATACACAGGATTGACGGAAGTTACTGTGCTGGTCACAACCGATTTTTTAGTTTAACTGACAACAAAACAATAGTTGTCCATAAGCCATACGATCTTTGAATTAATTATTTTTATTTGTCAGTTGTATTACTTTTTATCATTTTTAATCTATTTTGTAATAGTGTTTATAGAAAAAAATCTGTTGTGGCCAGCACAATACCTCTCGCCACTTCCTTTTTTTGGTTACATAAGTATAGGGCGCGAACAGTAATGTTACATTTTTGGGCTTCACAAGCAGATGTGTGGGCCCGTTTCACAATGATAATTAGTAATTATGTACATAGATGTCAAATGTTAGAATTTTTCATTAAAAATTTTAAGATTTTCTAAATTTCGTCAATTTATCACCAGGAGTTTAAAATTTACCTGTATGCCTTAGATATTTAACATTTAATTCTGCTCCACATGGAATTGGAAAATCACTAAATTTAGAATGAGAAATTTATACATAATTACTAGCTATCATTCTGACATGGGCCTCCATATCTGCTTGTCAAGGCCAACAAAATCATATGACTGCTCGCTCCCTATTGTATTTAACATTTCTTGTATACTCTACACCAAAAATTCTACTTACGCATATATCTATTCCATATATATTTAGATTGTTTAATTTTAAATTCATTTTTGATGAAGAAATTTTGTCCTCTTCTAATTTTTCGAAATGTTTCCAATTCTATTAATACTTTAAGAAATAATATAATGTATGTACCTACTTCCCAGAAAAACTCTTCAGTAATGTCTTCGGATTTCTGACACTGACATTTATCTGTCAGTTACAAAAAAATTAAATTTTCAACTATTTTCCATGGCCATTCTTTCGGCTGTAAAATTTATTATAACAGATTATTTTACATATTATATTTCTTTTATCTCTAAATCTATAGAATATATTATAAAATATTTAAATGTATCAGAAAGAAAATTTATTTTTCTTTAATATTATCAAGAAAAAAATTCAAAAAATAATTTTTAGAAGTTTTTTTTTCAAGAATCTTCTACTTCCGGTTGTCCAATTGTTACCAAAACCTTTTCAGATCTTCCCATGAATGTCCGATTGGGAAATACGTAGTTAAATGAATTTAAAGTCTTACTGTTTTTGAGTAAACGTCCTTCCAACATCCCACACACACACATACACACACACACACACACATCCACACACACACACACACACAGACATCATCGTAAAAATGTTAAATTTGGATTGTAGGGACCTTAAAACGTGCTTATTCAATAAAATCTGGATATGCGATTTTTAGCATGAATGCAATACCTCTCTTAGCGAGAGGTAAAAATATTGTATGATATGTTAAAAGAGATTTTATTTTGTTCGCATGGTTGGAACACTCAGCTAAAATAAAATGACACTTTTAACGCCAATATCATAAATAGCTATTTTGCATGAACGTTTAATTTTGTTCACAATTGTATAAAGTAATTACAAAAGTAAAAGTATATTTCATATTGTAACGTAGCCGTCGCCGCCGCCGCGCCATACCAGGCGCCACTGTGGCGCGCTTTACAGACGCGCTCAAACTTGTCGCGGTCACTAATCTATTGTGTCATGTTGTTTACCTCTAGAAGTTCTCTAGGAGGTTCCAGAAATAATCCGCCAGGTATATAACCCGCCGCCAAAGCCAGCGAACACACTCTTTATTATAGAACTAACGAATAAAGAAGTCTGATATAAATAAACGTTGTGAATAGTTGGTGTTATAAACAACAGTCGACATGTGAACATAAATTAGTGACATAAAGAGTAGTGTTAATTGTTTAAATAAATAATCTTAGTGTTTAAGTGTCTTATAATATTCTTAGTCTTTAAATTAGTGTTAATGTTTGTTTATCATAGTGTTAGTTACTTTTATAAACCTTTAATTACCTTTTTACCTCTCGCTAAGAGAGGTATTGCATTCATGCTAAAAATCGCATATCCAGATTTTATTGAATAAGCACGTTTTAAGGTCCCTACAATCCGATTTTAACATTTTTACGATGATGTCTGTGTGTGTGTGTGTGTGTGTGTGAGTGTGTGTGTGTGTGGATGTGTGTGTGTGGGATGTTGGAAGGACGGTTACTCAAAAACTATAAGACTTAAAATTTGTTTAACAACTTATTTCCCAATCGGACATTCATGGGAAGATCTGAAAAGGTTTTGGTAATAATTGGACAACCGGAAGTAGAAGATTCTTGAAAAAAAATCTTCTAAATATTATTTTTTGAAAATTTTTCGTGGTAATATTAAAGAAAATTAAATTCTCTATCTGATACATTTAAATATTTTATTATATATTCCATAGATTTAGAGATAAAAGAAGTATAATATATAAAATAATCTGTTGTAATAAATTTGACAGCCGAAAGAATGCCATGAAAAATAGTTGATAATTTAAATTATTTGTAACTGACAGATAAATGTCAGTGTCAGAAATAATGAGTATTGAAAGAAAAATTTACTTGGAGAATCCCTTAGTTCTTGATCTGTGACTATTATGGAGATGACAAGTCTAGGTTGAAGGACTTAAATTTGTTTCAAACATTATGGGACAATGTACAACAGTACTATAGACTAGAGTAACTTTGAATTGCGAAAAAGCTATCAAATTCTTCTCAAGTAAGTTGTAAATATTGACAAAATTACACATCGATATAAGAATAATCGGAGTGCAATCTATCCGTCACTTTATTAAAGGGAATTAGTGTTATTTAGATATAACATGTATGAAAAAATAAAATGTAAAAGAAGATATGTAAGAATAGATGCACAATCCATATATACATTTTAGACCGCCCAAAATTAATGTTTTTACTAGAAGAATATGAAGAGAAAGTAAACAACGTTGTTCGAATTGAAAATTGCAGTTACCAGCCTAATATTTATATATGGTAAACTCTACTTTGTAATTTATTGTAACATAATTTATGGTAAAATATCTTCATGTTGAGACATGCTATTATTGAATAATAAAGAAGTTTATACGTCATAGATTTATATGAATATATTATTTGTATTTATAAAAATATTCTTTGCTTTATGCATACAGCCAGGTAAAATATACGGCGAGAGGTTATGTGCTGGCCACATCAGATTTTTAATATTGAATTATCGTTTAATAAACGTATTCTTTTAGTTAATAATATTTGTCTGTGTTTTACACTTCATCCATATAAATAAAAACGTTACAATATATTGGATTTTCCCATATTTAATATGTGTAGAAATAAAACTGTACAAAATACAGTTTTCTTATAAATCATCTATCATTAAACAGTCACGTAACAGTAAAAAATTAATCATTTATTGTATGATAAATTACTTTTGTTTGACGCTACAATCAATACCTATTAATTTGATAATTTATCTAGATTCCATTAAATCTTTTTAGATTGCCATTTCAATTTTCCAAACACTGTTCAATGAAAAATACCAATAAATTCCCAATTCCGATTAAACTGATTCACTTTCATTCATTTTACGATCACGATTTTATTATTACCTTTTACGTTTCTGTTCTGAGTGAATTTTATGTAGTCATCATTGCAAAACTACAGTGATTACACCATAGTCATTAGAATCAATGAAGAATTTCTGTTTTTTGTTATATACACATGTGTAATTATATTCTGAGCATATCGTTCTTCAAGGCGAGAATGGGAGACAAAATCAGCATAAGAATTTGTTAAGATATCTGAAGGACGATAATCGATTCGCAATGCTTTACGCATTTGAAAATAAAGTTAAATAGGTATTATTTTATACCAGGTATAACTAAAATAGCTAAATACATTAACTGATAATAAATCTTTGTATAAAACTGCAGTTATATGAACCGCAGTTTTAATTAATTATTGATGCAAAGGTATTTTGCAACTTGTTGTGATTACTTTGCAAATTTGCATTGCAAATAATTACATCATATTGTGTTATGCACTTTAGGCATGTTTAGGTACTGAATTTCTGTCCATAGACAATTTTTGCAATTATTGTTACAATATATACAGTATCGGATTCATAAATAAAGTGCCCTGTATAGTAAGTATTTTTGGTACAACTTTGAACACAAATATGTAACGGTTGTAGCCGTTACTGTAGATATAAAATAAACGCCTGGAAAGTTATATTGTATCACAAAGTGTAAATATTTATGGATAAATTTATTGACGTGACATTCAAATGAATTACAAAATTAGATTAACGTTTTACTAGATTAACCGCTAATATCTGAGGAACTAAAATAGATATAGTCATGGGGTTTCAAGATTTATTGAAAAATATAAAATTTGATTTTTTAAACCTTGGCTAAGTAGATGCAAATTGCAATAATTATTATTAAATTTGTATAGTAAATGATAAACATAGCACGTTACGTACATAATATAACCTTAAAAATAACAATCTATAAAATATGTAAACAAGATTAAAACATTCATATTCTTGATATAAACACATGTGAAGTGCAAATTAATGAAACAGTAAAGAATGTGTTTATGTTATCTGTGAAGGTCTAAAGGATTCCGGTATTAGTTGTACGTTTCATTCATAACACATAATATGTTTATTTGTTTACTAAAGGAATTTTAACTATCACACTCTCGGACAAATTTAAAATAATTCTCGGTACATTTTATAAATTTACGCTTCGTTCAATGTCAATCATTCTCTCACTTTTTATTTGTTATTAATCTATATGAATATTTTTATAATAAAATTGTATATTGTTGTGAATAGGTCTATTTATATGGTATTTATTTTTCTTTTCATGAGCACCGAAATGGAAAATAAATAAATGTGTTAGAATCAAGATAAACGCTTATGGTTTATGTAATTTAAAATCATGTGCTGAGTGTTATTAAAGTGCACGTTACTTTCACATTGGCGTGTTCTACAATTAATGTTAAATCAGCAATTGTGGTTTTAGATAATTATAAAAATGGTAATGATTTCTTTAATAATACTTCCATTGAATATTGAAAGTATCGATGTACCTATGTATTTTTGTTCATTTTAGAGAGAGTATTCCGTGATAATAGTAGAGAATAATTATAGGAAATATGATTCATAAACTGTTTATTACCCCGCCTAATCTATATTTATTTTTGTACCCGATAAGTAGTTTTACATACTCGTCCGAAAAAAAAATATATTAACAACAAGAAGAAATAAATTTTTAGATTACAATAGTTAAGACTATTTTTGGGCAATTTTTTATTTTATGTATTAATAAAGTGTACCGGATTTAAATATAATGTTATTAACTAAATTTATCATTTTAACAATAGTCTAAAGCAAATATATGACAACAGACACGTGCTATTGTTTTTTTGTTCCAACAGTAAATAATACAATATTTATGTTAGTATTATTTGTAAAACTGAAGGTAAAGGAAACTGACAATATATTCAATTAAGTACTATATTAAATATTATTTTTTTAGTAAAATTATTTGCAAAGTGATATTTAATTAGTACCACCTACAATTACCTTAAAAACAAGAAGAAATAAACTTCTGGATGCTATGAATATTACTCCAATTCAACAAATGTTGATATGGTGTATTATTAGAGTGTATAGGACTTGAATACATTGCTTATAATAAAATTTCTTAGGTTTAATAATAATTTATTGGCAAATAAACCATTGTCTGCATGTGACAAATGTTTTTGTCTTTAATAATTTGCATATAATTTTTTATTAAAGTAATAAAATTTAAGATGGCATTTAATTGAGTATATTGGACCGAAAAAATTGAGGACTTGTCTTTTGTCATATATTTGTCCGTAGATTATTGTTTTAATGAGAAATTTTGTTAATAAAATTGTATTTAAATTCAGTACACTTTATTAATACATCAAATTACAATTATGCTTTATTTTTAATAATATTTCAAATAATATTGATATCCATTACTTGTCATTCAGACACTTTAAGCAAGCATTAATAAATATACCTTAGGTTAATATTTCACGTTATAGATATATATTTTTTTCTCCTTTTGTGCTGAAACATTGTTTTTTGTACCATAATGTAATCTTTGTGCATCCACCCCGTAATTGGGATTTCGATCCTGTGGGATGGATGGGATGTTAAATAAATAAATAAATAAATAAAAAAATGCCCACATATAGTCATAACTACTGTAACTTAAAAAAATATTTTTTCTATTTCGGTGTTCTTATGTTTCTATAAACGCACTGTTTTGTACTGAAAACACGACGTTTAGAAGATCTATAAGCGTACTATTTTTGGCGCCTTTCATGTTCTAGAGTTGGTAGTCATGCTTTCATAACTGACAGATGACAGGTAACCTCAAAATGGTAAGTTGTTGATAATATTTCAACATATTACTTTTAATTATGGATTTTTATACTTTCTTTAGGTGATAGGACTAGAAAGAAATATAATATTAATTTCACAACCAGAATCAGACCTTGAATCATAAATACAATACATCTTGCAATACACTAATTAATCAATAGTTGACAAAATATGAAATTTCTATTGTTAGCGAGAAGCGTTACCAACATAAACATAACTAACAAAAAAATACCTAGTCATAATTTGACGTCGCAATTTAAATAAATTTAATCGTAAAATTACCTCAATAGAAAAAATAGTATAAAAAACACGTATCATAAGGCCTGTTGACGCACTCGTCCTTTGTAAAACTTGGACTCGTACGTTAACAGATTGCCTTATGATACTTGTGTTTTAATGTACTATTTTATTGCTGTTAATATATTTATTTCAGAGGGTACGAATACATTTGGGGTTGGGCTCGTATATGTAAATCTCCAGAATCACTTTGTTACCGGCCTTGATCGAAAATAATTAGGGACTTTTATAACTATAAGTTGGCATTAATACTTTGGTTACATGTGTAAGAATCACTTTTCGGTGGTACGCAACTGGGTTAGAAGCGCAGGCAAAAACACTTGACATTCCTAATTTTTGTGCCATTTAAAATTCGAAATATTTGGGATCGAACCCGGTATTTAAATTTAATTTAATTTTAAGTATTTACTTGAATAAAAATAAAGTTTATTTGTTTTGCTACATTATTGGAAAATAAAATTTTAATCCTGCAATATTTGCAAAACGATTAGTCAATAAACAAATTCCAATTACAATTCTCATTTTCATCTGCGTTCGAACAATTTGCAAATTACACAATAGCTAATCATTTATACCCCGAAGATACATTTAAGTTGCGTTGTTCGATGTTTAGAGTGAAGTTAGTTATTAAGTCTGTTTGAGAAGGAAGAGTAGAAGTGGGACACCCACGCAAAGAGTGCAAACCCTTATTATGCGGGTGCGGCTGGCATTTACCTGGCCTTTTTAAATATTAATTCTCGCAAGTTAGCTCGTGCCCTACGGCATTCAAACTTTTAAAAGTTGGAGCTTTTAGTGGAGAATGTATAATGTGCTTTCTTAAAGTGATAAGTTTATGGAAAATATAACTAAATTATCCGCGATGCTACCGGAATAATTTTAAACGAGTTTTACTACAAAACATACAAAGAAAACACATCTTACAATAATATATTAAAAGACATGTATTACAACGATCCTTATATTTTTTCAGTTGTATGCAAAAAAAAAATTATATTGCACGCCTATGCATACGAAATGCAGTGAAGTTATCTGCAAGTAATATTATATCAGACGGCTTAAATAACCTTGAATAATCATCTTTCGTAAAGCAAACTATATCACTATTTTTGTTAAAAACAATTGTACAAAATTTGTAAACGCGATATCGGAAAAATCTATTTTTCTCGGTATTATAACAATGAGCGGAAACATTAATTTCTCTTCTTTAAATTAAATATAAACTACATCTACGTATATTCAAAGTAGATAGAGATGAAAGAAGAGAAACCCTAGTAAAGACTTTATTGTCAATAAACTCGTACCATTAAACTGTGTGGTAAAACATTTTTCTATCACCGCAAAAATAAAACAAAGTTCAATGAAATAAAAATAGATGAGCATTGTGAGTTTTATTGCCTCTTGCTAATAATTTACAAACCAGTAAAATTTGTTTACACGCGCATAAATTCCCGATGGTATTAAAGTCTATAAAATTTGATCAAAGCAATCCAGCTTTAGAGAAAAGAGATTAGAGTTTGTTTTTATTTGTCACATCCTCAAACCTTAATCCGGGACTCAAATTTGTGCAACGGATTGTCAAATAAAATTAATCATGCGCCTAACGAACGCCGAAAACATAAAGTAAAAACGGATAAAAAATTCAATATTTTATGCAACATTTATATAATTGAATCACTCTAGTTTTTCAGGGATGAATATTCGGGCATTTCAATTAAATTTCAGATAATATCTGCCTCGATTAAAATACGAAATAGGTACAAAAATAATTGCATAAACTTTTGCTGTTCGCTATAATTTGAACGGAAAGAGTCGAATAGTGAAGTCCATAAACAGAAAAAAAAAGTTGTGGCCAGCACAATACCTCTCGCTATTTTCATTTTGTTACATAGGGCGCGAGCAGTTATGTGACTTTGTTGGCCTTGGCAAGCAGATATACAGGCCCGTGTTAGAATGACAGCTATTAATAATTATAATAAACATTATTTTTCAAATCCATGTGGATTATTTTCCTCGACAAATATATTCCATACTATTGATGACAAATAAACAATATGATATCAGAATATTTCAATAAAATATTATGACATATGACATTTGTAACATTTATGTAGATAACTACTAGCTGTCATTCTGACACCCACAAATCTCCTTGCCAAAGCCAACAAAGTCACGTGACTGCTCGCGCCCTATAAGTAACGAATTTAACATTTCTTGTACACACAAATAATTGAAATTGTATAACTTCTTTCGTTCTATGAGTAATTTTGTCCTACTCTTCTAATATATTCAAAATTCTTCAAATTCATTGACGGTATTAGCGGTATTTCTTAAGGATATATGTAATATTAACATACCTATAATTTAAATACGTATTTAATTAATAATACAATAATTTAAATTAAATGTATTCGTACCTCCCAGAAAAATCTGATTTTTGACAATGACATTTTGCATTTATCTGTCAATTACAAACATTTGAATATCTCAACTGTTTTTAGGCAACAGATTATTCTATATTATTATATACTATATCTCCAAACCTATACGAGATATAATAAAAAAATTAAATGTGCCAGATTGAGAATTAAATTTTCTTTATTATTACCAAGAAAAATTATGAAAAAATAATATTTAGAAGATTTTTTATCAAGAATCTGCTACTTGTCCAATTGTTACCAAAACCTTTTCAGATCTTCTCATGAATGTAGTTAAAAAAATATAAAGTCTTATAGTTTTTGTGTAATCGTCCTTCCAAAATCCCACACACATACATCCACACACACACACACATATATACACACACAAACAGACATCATCGTAAAATGTTAAAATCGGATTGTAGGGACCTTAAAACGTGCATATTCAATAAAATCTGGATATACGATTTTTAGTATGAATCCAATACCTCTCTTAGCGAGAGGTAATAAAAACATAAAAAATTCAATATTTTATGCAACATTTATATAATTGTATCAGTCTAGTTTTCCAGGAATGAATATTCGGGCATTTCAATTAAATTTCATATAATATCTGCTTCGATTAAAATACGAAATAGAAACAGAAATAATTGCATAAACTTTTGCTATTCGGTATAATTTGAACGGGAAGAGTCGAATAATGAAGTCATGAAATAGAAAATATTCCAACGAAAAATATCACTGAAATAATACAAAATCTACATTGGCTCTGTTTCCTTTTCCTAACGAAATTACTTTGGGGTTGATGCATTTTGATATTTTATTGTTTTAATCAAAATTGTTTGAAAGGGTTAGACATTTCCGACTTTATTATATTCTGCGTTTGTGGAATTTCATCTTGTGATAAAACCATAGGCGGGTGTACAAAAAACGCTGTTAAATATTATTTTTCGACATTTAACAAATAAAAATAAATAAATAAATATTTCATCACGGCATATTACCCATTGCTGGGTATGCCAATCTGCTTTGTATACAGATATCGGTAATGATGGAATATTTGTACCGTGTGGGCGCTTACCAGGCGTCACCTCACGGGCACTCATAGCTGGCGTGGAGAGTGCACCACAGGGGTCAATTTTGTTCCATTAAAATTCGATATAAATTTTAGGCGTCGGTCGGGATCGAACCCGGGTCCCCAGATTCGCGACCAGACACATAGGCACACGTTATTATAAATATTAAAGAATATTCTTATCTATACGAATTGATTGCATTTTATATTTCATGTTCAATGGATATAGAGTTAAAGAATTATAAAGATATTAAATTTAATAAACCAGTGTCAATGAATGAGGATGTTGAGATAGATGTTGGACAAGACACGGTGATACAAATTATTAGAAAGATACAAGAGAGACGATTACATTGGTTTGAACATGTCATGAGGAGAGATGAATATATTGGAAGAATGTATAGCTTAGTAATAGAAGGTCGGAAGACAAAAGATAAGATGGGAGGGACTGTATTGCGGAACACTTGAGAGAAAAGGAACTAAATGAGGACGACACATAAAACAGCAATGAGTGGAAGATGAAAATAAAAAATAATAACCCATAACGAACGGGAAAAGCTAAAAAAGGAGATGTCAGTGCAAGTGAAATTTGCATAGTTTGTTTATGAAATAATTTTCCTGGAAATATAGAATCTTTTGCAAGAAAATTTATGTATGGAATTTGTACATATTACACAGGATTGACGGAAGGTAATATGCTGGTCACATCGATTTTTTTATAATAAATAATAGAAAAAAAATGGCTCATAAAAGTATTATTATTTTAAATACACTATTTTACGGCGTAGATATTTTTTATAGTCAGGTTTACAACTTTTATTTTTTAAATTGCAACCTGTAATTATTTGTAATATTTGAAATATATGGGAATTTTTTTTTATTCAAATATTATAGGTAGCGATATGAAAATATATAAATATAAATATTCCATATTTATTTATTATTACGTATTATTTACTTATTTATATATTTATTTATTTTCACATAGCCACCTAAAATTTTTGAATCAAGTTATTTCTCCTATATCTCAATTATCTTATTTTTCTCCAATTTTTTCAAATACATTAATAAAAACTAATACATCGGTGAAAAGACAAAAAATGGCGGTTTATATATTAGTAAAATAATTATAGGTTGCTATTTAAAAAACAAAAGTTGATAGTTATATCTTGTAAACCTGACTTTATAAAAAATATCTATATCTGCCATTAAATGGTATATTTAAAATAATAATACTTTTATATGACCTATTTTTTCCCATTACTTGAAGAAGTTAAAGGGTGGGGGTGTCTTCCCAGACTCACCCTGTATATTAATACAATTGTTAATTTATTGTGCCAATTCCATGACTATCACTTTTTTTTGGGTGATTTCTGTTGAATTCTGATATAGCCCTTCTATTAAAAGATCTTATGAGACGCCACTGAATAAAACTAATTAATTTTGTCTGAATTGCGTTATGTTTGGCAGGATAATTAATTCTTGTCTCTAATAACAATATTTTCTTTGAATTAATCTTTAATTCTTTTATACTTAATCTTTACTTAATTCTTTAACACCTTAGTGACAAAGAAATCAGAAAAGCACAAAAGCCCAAAATCTCCTTGAGTATCTTTCCTATTAGCGTGTTTCATTGTTTTGTTTTAGAATCCTGTCGTCGTAACTTCAAAACTTGAAAAGTTTGTTAAAAATTGAGGTTTTTACTTAGGATCTCATAAATTTTAAATAAAGTGGTTATCCAAAATTAACTCGCGAACTATATGCATAAAATTTGCATTGTTAATTTGTTCGTGGTTTTCTTATTAGTTTAGAAGATTAATTTTTCTTGGGGAAACTTTTTAATTTTCTAAAACTTCATATACTTATGCGAAGTTTATTGTCATTTTTATGAATACTAAGCTATTTATAGCTAGATATTAATAGCGGAAGATGGCACACTTAATAATAATTACTATTCTCTATTAACTAGGTAACGATACCTTCAACTTACGGGCATACGGCAATATTACTTTTTAGCTCTTGCTAAGAGAGGAATTGGATTCATGTTAAAATTCGCATATCCAGATTTTAATGATTAAGCACGTTTTATGGTCCCTACAATCCGATTTTAATATTTTTACGATGATGTCTGTGTGTGTGTGTGTGTGTGTATGTGGATGTATATGTGTGTATATGTGTGTGGGAAGGTTATAAGAACAACCGGAGGTATCAAATTCTTAAAAAAAATCTTCTAAATATTATTTTTTGCTAATTTTTGTTCTTGTTTGAATTAAAAAAGAGTAAATTCTCAATCTGATACATATAAATATTTTATTATACCTTTTATACATTTAGATATAAAGAAATATAAGGTACATAATAATGTCATAGAAATTAATTGAACAATTAAAATGTTTCTAACTGACAGATAAATATCAGTGTCAAAAATCCAGAGACATTACTGAAGATTTTTTCTGGGAAGTACATACATTATATTATTTTTGATTGTATTATTAGTTAAATATTTAAAATTATAGGTATATACATATACCCTTCAATAATACTGTCAATCCCGACAATCAATTGGAAACATTTCAAAAACTTACAAGAGGACAAAATTTCTTCATAAAATGACTAAAATTAAATCTAAATATAAAGAATAGATGTAAGTAGAATTTTTGGTGTAGAGTGAAAGTATACAAGAAATGTTAAATACAATAGGGCGCGAGCAGTCATGTGACATTGTTGGCCTTGACAAGAAGATATGGGGACCCATGTCAGACTGATAGCTAGTAATTATATACATAGATGTCAAATATCATAATTTTTCATTCTATATTTAGTGATTTTCCAATTCCATGTGATTTATTTTCTTCCACATTCCTGGTGACAAATTAACTACGTGAATTTGGAAAATTTTAAAATTTTTAATGAAAAATTCTGACATTTGACATCTATGTATATAATTACTAATTTTCATTCTGATACGGGCCCCCATATCTGCTTGTCAAACCCAACAATGTCACATAGACACATACATATACAAAATCACGCATGTTGCATTTGGTGGGTTAGCACAAACCCGGAAACGATAACAACATCTCTTGTAATAACGTTATATTTGATTTCCTGAAATATGGGGTCTCGTGGCCGTGTGCCTGAGTGTCTGGTCGTGAATCTGGGGACCCGGGTTCGATCCCGACCAACGCCAAAAATTACATCGCATTTTAATGGCACAAAATTGATCCCTGTGGCGCACTCTCCACGCCAGCAATGAGTTCCCGTGAGGTGACGCCTGGTAAGCGCCCGCACGGTACAAATATTCCATCATTACCGATATCTGTGTATGAAGCACACCCAACAATGGGTAACATGCCGTGATGAAATATTTATTTATTTTATTTATTTCTGAAATATTTGAAAAGTGTGTTAGTTATTGTTCCAGGTATTTATTGAAATATTAGACTATCAACATGGAACCCATATTATCTGTATTTGCGGGACCAAAATTGTCGATTTTTATTCAAATTAGTTTATGTTCGTGGACTTATTAATAGAAATGAACATAAATAATGATTAGCTACCATAGAAGATAAAGACTTTTTTTTGATATCCCTATTCACACCCAGTAATGGGAAATATGCCGTGATGATATATTTATTTTATTTATTTATCTGTTCACTTTTGAGTATTTCTTTTCCATATGGAGATGCAAAGTGCAAAGATCGTTTGTAAGCGATATGGTCTGGGTTGCGAGTGCTATGTACTCGTAGTCCTGTATTCATTTGCACTGGCCTTGAAGAGTACCATACCTGTGTTACTTGACTCGTTTACATGGCAAATTAGATGGACGTGTCTCAGAGAGCCTTGTTACGAGTTTTTACTCGTTTTATGTACAGATAGACTGATAGACGATAGTGTTGTGTTAGACTTTATCTGATAGGCGACTTAGCAACTACATACAAGGCGATAGGAATGGTTGTCTTAAGATAGACTCGAAAGAAATAAATTGTTCTTAATAGCAAAATGTATAGGTAATATAATGTATGTACTTCCCAGAAAAAATCTTCAGTAATGTCTCTTGATTTTTGACACTGACATTTATCTTTGTCAGTTACAAAAAAAAAAAAATTAAATTGGTTTCCATGACATTATTTGGGCTGATCGTGTGAGGAATAATTTGGTGTATGAAGAATGTATGGTTAGGAACAATGTGATTAAGAGAGTTGGTGTGAGTCAGTTGAGATGGTTTGGGCATGTGGAGAGAATGGCGAGTGAACGGCTTGTTAACCGAATATATCTTGGTGAAGTTGAGGGTTTTCGATTGCGTGGCGGACCAGTCTGTAAGTGGATGGATGTGGTTGGTAGGGTGCTTAAAGAGAGAGAGTTTCCAAGTATGAAAGAAGTCTGCTTAGATAAGAATGTGTGGCGAAGGATGATTGTTTCCGAACTATTATTGTAATCCGGATGCGGTATTTCGCTACCGAAAATCGGTCACTTTAATATGTTTAAGAGTAAGGATTTGTTGTATGATGTTGATGGTGTTCTTATTGTTATCGGGTTTGTGCGAACGCACTAAGTGAGACACGCGTGATTTTATGTATGTATGTATGTATGTATGTATGTATGTATGTATGTTATATTTCTTTATTTCTAAATCAGGTATAGAATTTACTCTTCTTTAATACTAGCAATAACTAAAATTTTCAAAAAATAATATTTGGAAGAATTTTTTTTAGAAACTGCTACTTCCGGTTCTCCCATTATTACCAAAACCTTTTCAGCTCTTCGCAGTAATGTCCGATTGAGAAATACGTAATATCGTAAAAATATTAAAATCGGTTCGAAAGGACCTTAAAACGTGCTTAATAATTAAAATCTGGATATGCGATTTTTAGCATGAATCCAATACCTCTCTTAGCGAGAGGTAAAGAATGTAGGAAAATGCAGGTGAGCGAATCTTTTTGTACGGTATTGTACCAAGACTTACAAACAACAATTTTCCTGTTGAATCCAGAACAATTCAATTATTTAGAAGTTACCTCTGGTAACCATTTGCTAGTCCCTAGAGATTAATATGTAGAAGATTAACCAACACTCCGCAGTATTCTAGTTACTCCTCGTAAAACAAAAAAAAAAAAAAACTTTATCACTCCTGCTCCCGCTTTTCTCAGATGGCTATGCGCTGCAATTTTGCAAGGCCTACTTTGCTGAGCACAATTTCTCAGAATGTGCAGATCTAGTTTCATTTATTTCTATCTCCAACACTTCCAACAGAGACGGCTGTGACAGTGGATAACAGCTGAACATCGGATAACGCATGCGTGTTGATTGGTGGAACGCGTGGAATGGAATGCAGATTGTCGATTGTCATTGCTGCAATGCTGCGATTGCAGACAAAGCTCTAGCATTTATGGGAAAATAATTTATTGACAGTTATTGTTGAAATTTTTGATGTTTGTGAATTGTACAGTTTGACAGACTTATGTTCGATTGTAATCTGTAATTTACTGATACTTCAATTGATTTGTTCTATAGTTAGCTTTTAGTTTGCGTTTTGCAATAATGGAGTTTTTCATTCATTGTGGATATAGTCTCTCGGTATGTGCTTTTTATCTACATATCCGCAAGCTATACATTCGTACAGACTACTACTATTCGTTTTTGTATAGGTAGTTGCCAATATCTGCAAGTATCAATATTTTGGCCTTTTAGGACCGGAAAAATCCGGAACATCATACCGGTAATACGAGACCAGGGGGCCAATTTTGTAATTAGAAAGCGATAGAGAATACATACTGAATAAGATAATCCCCACTACTTTTTGGCAGTCATATTACTTTATTTCGACTGAATACGTATTCAGCTGGTCCGAACCTCATGAATACGGTATCCGTTTATGAATAAGCATAAGTTATCGGCTCATTTATTTTACCTAGTGTGTAGTTTGTTATTGATTGTATTATTATTTAATTTTTAGTGCCTTTTATTTATTATTATTTTTTATGTATTTTGTACTATTTCAAATTAATTAAAATATTCATCGTGTCTAAAAACATGTTTATGATGCATAAAGGAAATATAATTACAAAATAAGTATGATACAACTTCAAATAATGCTACTTTTCAAATGAACTAAAATTTTCCCTAGGCGAGAAATTTGAACAAATATCAGATTAGTAGGTACTGAATATGTATAGTGTACACAATACGATAAAAATCAGTCATATAATAGAAAATAGGATGGCGCTTATTCAGTAACCCGCCATATTGCATTCGTATTCGCTGTCGCTTTCTAGTTACAAAATTGGCCCCTGTCCAAAAATTAAAGATACAATGATTCTGGTGGCCTGGGGAAATTTTGTTTCGGAAAGTTGGTAAGACTGTCGTGTAGAGGAACTCCTCTCCTTTCAAACGAGTAGTCCTTCGGCTCTTGGCTCTCTAGTGCGAATAGTTTGGTAATAGCAGCCGTTTGCAGTGCAGTCGCAATGAAGCATCTTCTTCGAAATATGCTCTGTTATACGTTTTCTGCATAGGTCTACTGTGAATACTACTGTAAAACCTTATAGAAACTTCGAAGGGCGATCCAGAAACGAAGGCAAGGAATGTTTATTCGGGGCGTGTGTCTGCTACGCGATAAAGTCTGTCCTCGGAGCCTCACACGAGTTCGAGCATTTGAACAACAATTTTGTTTCATAATTTTCATAAAAGCTCCAATATCAGCAATAAAAGTTGACGGTGGACGACCAGTTTTTTACCTTACCCTTGGTAAGGAAGGTATAGGGATCGTGCTAAAAATCGCATATCGAGATTTTGGTAAATGACCTCGTTTTAAGGTCCCTTTAATCCAATTTTAACATTTGCACGATGATGTCTGTGAGTGTGTATGTGTGTGTATATGTTAAACAATTTTTAAATGTTTTATGTATGTGCTTGTTGTGCTCTTCTCTAGTCCGCGTCGTGTCCTGAGTGGGACCGGCTGTTAGTGTATTTTCTAAAAAATCTCTGACTGGGTAAACCTGGCGCTTCCAGGATTCAATACACGGCCAGAGTGTCAAGTCAATAAAATATTTATTGAGTTTTTTGTAATAAAGGGTAAAATATTGTGCCGGCCGAACTAATATCATTTTGGGGTCGTATACCTACGCCCTCCTGTAAGACTTTGGAAAATAATTTTCTATTTTTGGTGGGCTAGGTATCTTTAATATTTGGACAGCCCTCGTATATTCAGAGCAAATACATACAAAGTGATCAAAAATAACTGTTTTATGAAGGATGACGATATTACTGGATTTCAGTCAAACTTTTATTCAAACCCAACTAGTTTCAACTCCACATGAGTCTTCTTCAGGGGCTACGGTTACAAATACAAAAATTTATTCAAATTACAATTGTTTATATATAATAATAATCAAAAAATAATACTAATTAACTTACATGAATTTTCTTAAGTGTTTTAACATAGCGAGAATTGTGTGAGAGTTAACAAAAAGTATAAAAAATATAGGAACATGGAAATTATGTTATTTTTAAAAAACAAAAATTGTCAAAACGAACAATATTAACTGTAAAAAGATTTTAACAAAGTCAAATATTAAAAAAATGTACACTTTTACCAGATCATAACTGTTTTAGTTGGCAATAATAAAATTTACTTGAAATTGGTAAAACTGATACATAATAGCTATTTGTATATTAAGAGCGCAAAATAGGACATTGCCGATTGAGAGAATGTCCATTTGCGCTCGAAACACACACAAGATTTTTTCTACAGTCGCCACAGTGGGGTCCTCCACCATAACAAAAAATAATAAAATGTACACTTTGTACTTACACTATTACTCAATTAATAAGGATTAATATAAAGAAAATACGTCTTTTATATTTAATTTTAATTTATTTCCCATTCTTCTTGACCTATTGCTTCAATCTAATCTAAATATTTTATACTTTCGTTTTTGTAAATGAATGCCCCATTTTATTTTCACAATAGTGCGGCATTTTTTTCTTATATGTAACATACCGACAGAGCAGTTATATTTTATATTGATTTGTAAAGGTGGTAAATATGTCACTACAGTGCCATTAGTTCCTGACTAAATGTTTCCATCAAGAATGTAGACAACTGACATTTCTCAACATTGTATAGTTAAAAATTTGGACAGCGAGCGTTTTTTCTACTTTGTCGCGCTAGAGCGGCAAAGTGACATTTTGCGTTGACAAAAGAGAGTGCAAATGGCTACTTCCTATGTAGAAAAATTAATTTTCCATTGTTGACAATAGTTATGATTCACTGAAAAATTCGAAATTCTTTTACTTTATAAAAGTTCAGAAGCAATGTTTTTTCAGCTTTATTAATTAAAATACTGACTGTTTTTTTTCTTGTATTCAATAGCGTTATCTTTTTATGAAAATGTATGAAAAATACTTCGTCATGGTTTTATTTCTATTGAAAATATTACACGCAGATTTTTAATGATGTTTCGTTGAGGCCTCATGTGAAGTAGGCTGCACTTGTTTCAAGTCCTGCTGATGTGCATTTGTTTACCAGAACAAATGACATCTGATATGCAAATCTTTTGTTGCGTCCACAGGTCTGCCTATGCACTGTACACTGTACTGTTACTCTATTGTCTTGGAAACTCAACCTTTACAATGAAATTTCCGGTTTCCCGATAACAAATTAACAGTATTTTCATTACTTCCTGAGCGCCATTGTTTGAAAATTGTTGGCGCCGAAATATCATCTTTGTAATTTGAAATATTTGACCCTTTGTATAGCCCTTGTGGGCTGTGGAAATGGACCTTAAACAATATTTTCCCGGCTTTCATAAAAGCTATTTAGGTCGCTTTGTGAATACGGAGATAATAAGTATTTTATTTCGCGGACATGCTTGCTGGTTTGGGATTTGGGACCATTGTTAGATAAAAGTTATAACAAAAACATTAATTACTACACAATCTGAATCTAAACTTAAACGTAAATTTAACGATTCAGTTCAATTACAGGACTATTTTTTGAATAACATTTTTATTTCATTCATTTGCACGATTTTTTCAAACTTTAATTGTTATTAAATTACTGTTTTACAAATTGTTAACACCTAAATTACTGTTTTACAAATTGCACCAAATGTTTAAGGGTAATACACGAGTAATTTGCGATACTATATTTCATTTCACGTAAAAAAATCTGTTGTGGCCAGCACAATACCTTCCGTCAATCCTGTGTATTATGTATAAATTCCATACATAAATTTTCTTGCAAAAGATTCTAAATTTCCAGTAAAATTATTTCATAAACAAACTATTAAAATTGCTCTTGATACTAACATCTTCTTTAGCTTTCCCCATTCGTTAGGGGTCGCTATTTTTTATTATCTTCTTAATTTCTCCTCATGACATTTTCAAACCAATGTAATCGTCCCTCTTGTTAGTTATTTCCTTACCTATCTTTCCGGGTCTTCCCCAACATCTACTTCAACATCCTCATCTTTGCCATATTAATTTACTTCTTATTTATACTGACATCTGTCAATTTGAATTATATGAATATATTAGTAGTTTCCATGTTTAGCATAGCTGGCTGAATTATAAAATTTAATTTCTTTAAAATTCTTTAACTCTATATCTATTGAATATGAAGTATAAAATGCAATCAAATCATATAGAGAATAATATATTCTTTAAGCTATAATAACGTTAAATGCCAATAAATCCAATTTAACTGTTAAATCTTCAAATGAGGCAGTTGTTCTTCTGGATGTAAATTTGAGGAATACGAAAAAAATTTAATTTTTGGAGCTCATATTTTGGTGTACTGGAAAAGTTCAAAAAGGAAAAAGCAAATTTCAAACTGAGTTCCATTAATTTCCTTACATTTTATTTAAATTCCTACAACTTGCTACATTATTATTGGTGTACAGAGGACCAATAGGAGTCCGTATCAATGATGTCACCAGAATCCTTACACAGGATATTTCCGGCTATTTTCCGTATTATCCGGTTGTCGTTTTTTAGAGCAAATAGATGTGTGTATACTCTTTGAATTTTTTGGTACGATGTTTAATAAATTAACTGAATGTTTTTTACGAATGTATTTTGTAAGATCTTACTGCAAGTGAAATAATGTCCATGTTATTTTGTATGTATTGTATTTTTGTTGTATAATTGTTGTAGACCCTGAAGAAGGTGCAAGGCTGCACCGAAACGTTGCTATAGTAAGAATAAAAATGTTGTTTGACTGAACTTTCGAGTAATTGTTAAAACCTAATCAATTGTTAATATAAGTATGTAACATAAATCAATAATTATTGTTAGACAATAGATTATCCTATTGAAGATTTAAATGAACAAAACTGCAAAGATTTGGGATTCTTGACCAGTATTTCCCAAACTCTAAAAGGTCAGGAATCGATATATTATTATAATTATTGTGAATAAAAATCACTCCAGTCGCATAACTAGCTAAATATATATATATATATATATATATATATATATATATATATATATATATATTGTTTTGCAAATTAACAAAACTAATATTCATTAATGTAGAATGTTGAAATTGTTCTAATTACTACCTCTTTTGAATTTAAAATTTATGGGTTTATTTTGCGTGGTCTATTTTCACCAATACAATGTCTATTATCCATTCATCCTCCTATTCATTTATACAATTAAACATGGAAACCCACCCAATTAAATGAACAACAAATCACATACTAAACTAGTTTAATTTAATTACAGGTATTTGTATTAGTCGTCAGCGTCAGCCAAATGTTTGCCACTGCCCACAGAATAGAACGAGCGAGTCTTTCAAAATGATGAATTATTATTTCCCTTTTGTCGACCGCAAAATGGAAGGAATTTCACTTATTCCTTTTACACTTTTCCTTGCATTTTAATGGCGGAAGCCCACGTTTGCAAAGTGACCCACAGAATACGGATTATATATTGAGTTCGAGTTAGAATGGAGAGCGCTATCCGATCGGATCGGGTTACTAGATGTAAATTGCGGATTTGACTGCAGATAGTATAATTGAGAAGTCCGAAGGAGGGATTACAAAACGTATTTGTAACCATTGAATTACAACGGTCCCAGTTTACTTATACTGTCATGGGGTCATATTTTTTTGAAAGAACAAAATTAAATTTTATATTTTGAAAACACAAAAAAAAAATCTGATGTGGCCAGCACAATACCTCTCGCCGCTTTCGTTTTTGGTTACATAAGTATAGGGCGCGAGCCCGTATCCGAATGACAATTAATAATTATGTACATAGATGTCAAATGTCAGAAATTTTCATGAAAAAATTCAAGATTTTCTAAATTCACGTATTTAATTTGTCACCAGGAGTGTGGAATTTACTTGTCGCGGAAAATAAAACACAGGATTGGAAAATCACTAAATTTAAAATGAAAAGTTATGATATTTGACATCTATGAAAATAATTACTAGCTATCATTTTGACATGGGCCCCTATATTTGCTTGTCAAGGCCAACAAAGTCACATGACTTCTCGCGCCCTATTGTATTTAACATTTCTTGTACACTCTACACCAAAAATTCTACTTATATCTATTCCTTATATTTAGATTGTTTAATTTTAAATTCATTCCAGAAAAAACCTTTAGTAATGTCTCTGGATTTTTGACACTGACACTTATCTGTCAGTTACAAACGTTTTAATTTTATTCAATTGGTTTCCATGACATTATTAGGGCTGTGAGATTTATTACAATAGATTATTATATAACTTATATTTATTTATCTCTAAATCTATAAAAGATATAACAAAATATTTATTTGTATCAGAGAATTTACTCTTGTATAATACTAGCAAGAATAAATATTTTCAGAAAATAATATTTAGAAAAATATTTTTAAGAATCTGCTACGTCCGGTTCTCCAATTATTACCAAAACCTTTTTAGCTCTTTCCAGTAATGTCCGATAGAGAAATACGTAGTAAAACATATATTAAGTATTATAGTTTTTGAAAATCGTCCTTTCAACCGATTCACTTACACACACACACACACACACACACACACACACACACACACACACACACACACACAGACATCATCGTAAAATTATTAAAATCGGATTGTAGGGCTCTTAAAACCTGCTTTCATTAAAATCTGGATATACGATTTTTAGCATGAATCCAATACCTTTACTAAAACTACAAAAAACTTGTAGAATTTATATAAAATACATAGAAATGACGAAAGATATTGTGCTGGCCACATCAGATTTTTTTTTTTAATTCTCTTACAACTGATTCATCTTGGTTGATCTGGTTTTGTGACTGCTTATTTCATCCCACAAAAGTTCAACAGGGTTAAAAATGTATATACAATAATTTATCAATATGTTTATTGAAATACGAGTATTATAATAATAATATTTAAGAAACTACAGCAAAGAACATATCTTAATTATTAGCTATACCTATTTTACTTTTCTTTGTTAAACTATCTAAATACCAATTTAGAAATTTGTTAGAAAATTATCAGCATTTAATTATAATTTGCAAACAATACAGAATACAGTTCAAGATACTAACCTACATTTTGAAGAAAAATGTAACATTGTTTATTATCGCAGAAATGTTGCCACACCTTTAATACCTCATAATTGCCGTGGTATATATTTATAATTATTCCGTTAACAATAATAGTTAGGATGTACCTGGTGTTAAAAACACTAACAGATCCTATCCGGTATTTTGCACGCAATGTAATTTTTTTTATTCAAAACTAACGGATTTGCCATAGTGTGATATGAAGTGTAGCGTTACCATTCGCTATTATTGTAGTGCGATCCTCTGCGAAACATATAATTATATTTTTTTAAAAGCTACATTCAGGGCCGGTTTTACCATGAAGCGAATGAAGAGAACGCTTCAGGCGTCTATATTTTGAGGTATTTTATTTATTATTTTCCAACGCATACTTATAAAGTTGCACTTTATTCACTGAAATCTCGCTACTGAAATCTGAAATAACAGTTTAATGAAGAGGATGGATAAAACAAACATACTTGTCTATATAATAATTTTACAGTAACTGCGAGATTAATACTTGATTTCCCAACAGATGATCCAATATTTTGTTGTCTGTTTGCCGACTCTCCTGCTCGGACCAAAATTTTCAATAGCTTAATTATGACAAAGTGCTGCGTTTTCTGAATAACGATTCCATTCATTTATAAACTATATCCAACTTAGATAAAAGCACCGTTAGTTGACATAGCACTAGTAGTTGACACCTTTCGGTTAAATTAGAGATTAGTTTATAAATATGTTGTAATAAATCGTTAAAAGTACATACATACATAAAATCACGCGTGTCCCACTTAGTGGGTTAACACAAACCCGAAAATAATAACAACAACATCAATATCATACAACAAATCCTCACTCTCAACATATTAAAGTGACCGATTTTAGGAAGCGAAATATCGCATTCGGATTACATTGTTACGAAACAATCATCCTTCGCCACACATTCCTGTCTAAGCAGACTTCTTTCGCCTCGGCCACACTCATAATCGCATTCATACATGCTCTTCTTCTCTTCCAACTTGGAAACTTTATCTCTTTAAGCACCCTACCAACCACATCCATCCACTTACACACTGGTCGGCCCGTGTCTTCCCCAAAATCCATCTAAACATCCTCACCTCTGCCACATTAATTTTCTTTTGACACTGACATCTGTCCACGATCTGTCAGTTAGAATTTTCATAATATAGTAGCTGTTTTCATGGTTATAGCATAGCTGATTTATGAAATTTAATGTCTTTAACTATATATCCATCGAATATGAAGAATAAAATGCAATTAAGTCGTATAGATAATAGAATAATCTATAATATTTACAATAACATTAAATGTGTAAATAATATGTAACAGTGTTTTTTCAAGAAAAACTGTTAATATCTTCAAATGAGGGTACTTCCGATGGACAAATTATAACCAAAACCTAATCAAGTCTGCATATGGATGTAAGGACAAGAAATACGTAAGAATTGTAATTTTTTGAACCGCAGTCACATACACACGCACATACACACATACAGACATTATCGTAAAAATAGTAAAATCGTATTGTAGAGACCCTATAACGTGCTTATTCATTGAAAACGCACCACCGAATTTTTTGACCAAAGACAATACCTTCCTTACCTAAAGGTGATGGAAGGTAAATATATGAAAAAATCCAAATCCCAATATATAGTTTAATTTTGTTTCATATTTTATGAATCACCTTGTGTACTATATACATTTTGGGGTAGAGGTGTTAGCTTCGTAATTAATAGAAAAGATTATTCACATTGTAGTCTCACAGATCAGATCTACAGAGATGAAAATGATGCTGTAAATTAATAAGAAATTTTGGGCACGTTATTAAGAAACTTTTTGAGGTACGTTTTTATTTGTTTATGTAATACGTGTACAGAAAAAAGTTCAGTATATTTTCCTACAATATAAAAGTATAATTATAAGTCATAAAAAGGAATGTTACTTTTGAATAAGCCAACTAGCCGTCCGTTATTGTTAGAGAAAAGTAAAAAATGAATGAAAAAAAAGTGTAGGTAAATGTACGAGTAGACATACGGGTACAATTAACAGCGTAATTTTAGAAATGAAATAACGTACTTGTTTAGATTTTACCTAAGTATTAAAATACACATATTTCCAGTAAAAATATTTCATAAACAAACTATGCAAATTGCACTTGACACTGACATCTTCTTCTTCTTTAGCTTTTCTCATTCGTTAGGGATGTAAGGGAGAGGAATACGTAAAAATTGTAATTATTGGAATTCTAGTATTGGAGATATCGCGGCCGAAATTATAGTCACACACATATACAGACATCATCGTAAAAATAGTAAAATCGTATTGTAGGGATCCTAAAAAAAATCAATGAAAACTCACCACCGAATTTTTTGACCAAAGACAATACCTTCCTTACCTAGAGATGACGGAAGGTAAGAAACATTGAGGAAACTGTTACACTTTTATACATTTATGTAGCTTATTATACACCGGTCGAATATCATCAAATGCGATCTAAAAATTAGCTATTATACCTACTTATAGAACGCATCCGTGTTTGATGGGTGATTAAAACTGTTAGTACTGTTTGAAATTAGACTAATAGCAGTTAGTCACATAAAATGAGTTGTAAAGATTTCCGTTGAAGACATTCGATAAAAAATTGAAGTATCTCTTTTTTCTACTTTTGCAGACGACTAATTTCGTAAGTATAGATTTCATGAATTTTCCATTTTTTAAAAAATATTTTTCTACTCTAAATATTTGGAGTTGAAACGACAACAAAAGCAGAAATTCTTGTTAATCCTTGATCCATAGTGAACACGAATTAAACACCCATATTTAATAAAACAAAAGACCGAGCAATATTTAAAACTTTGATAAATGATAATGTGACTATATTTAGTTGTTATATCATCATTTGTTACTTGTAGATCTAGAATTACCAACACATATGAAAGATGAAGGATTCATACTTTTTGAAATACATAGCTTTTTTGGCCCCTAATTTGTTAGGCAATGTAGTCTGGGGGGGGGGGGGGGTGAAATATACAAAAGGCTGTTCGATCTTCAAAATTTATCATCGTTTTTTGATCCTTAAGTTTGATCGATCAAAGTCGAACATCTATAATCCATAATGATCAAATCTATTGTCGATTAAACATAGTCTGTGATCATTTTGATCGATAAATAGATCTACTTATCAAATTGAGCACAGCGATGTTTTTTCGCAATCCTAGTTTCTCAACTTTCTCCCTCTAAACTGTAGACTACAGATAATGTTTCAGAGATGCCGCTGCTCATATTCCCATGCGTACACATAACCTTGACATGGATCGATCAGTTCGATTTATTGTTGAATTGATCAGTTGATTATAAATAAACATCGATTAAAGGAAAACATCGAGCGATCGATTAAATGATGTTTCTGTGATCTTTCTAATCGATTAATCGATCTTCTGATCTACGGAACTCATTACTGTGGTACAGTTAAGATCGTATAAAGTACAGTGCGAGACAAATAATTATAGAGACATATAAAAATCATTGGGTTTGGGAGTGTGTTAAATAGTCAAAAATAATATTATATTGTGTTATCAGGAATAAGGTTTGCACGACGAACGAAGCGAGTTGGACAATTGCACGCGAGGCATGCAAAAGTACTTTTACTCCGAATGACACATCATATTTTTTTCTTCAAACGTAGATATTTAAAGAAAAATATCTACTACTGACGTTACATTTTACGTAAATTACGTTTGCGATTTCAATTGCCCTGTAGCTATAGATACTTATTTGTTCACTTTTTGTTATAAATATTGGAAGTGAAAATTTTCACGTTTTGACGTTTAAATAAAAACTGTGCAATTTTATATCCTCCTTGTGTGCAATTTTGTCGGAATTTGAAGTACTATAATGTACGCCCCCTGAAGTTGTCCAATTGGATGGAAATCTAACAGTGTGGCTGAAAGATATGTCTAGAAATCACTGCAAAACAATATAAATTTTTCTTATCACTTTAATTCTAAGTATTCTTATGTTCATTACCTTCCCTGTAATTGTAATCTGTAAGTATGCTATTATTTAATATGTTATTTCCTGAAAAGTAAACTCTGTTTATATTTCAATTCATATATTATTTATTTAAATTTGACAGCTAGTGATGGTATTTAGTAACTTTATTATTAGGTTACCTAGTGTGTTATAGTGACATTTGGGGCGATATTACAGGTTTATTTTATACAAGTTACTTCTTATTCGTTGATTCTGTATAGTTTCTATGGTTGTTACACTACTATGTGGCAAATGCCCACTACGAAAACTTTTATTTACTTAGTTGACTTTAGTTTTTAATTTTATACTAAAATGTTACTAATTTTTTTTTTTTGAGTCCATCCTCGATATTAATTTGGGGTGAAAGAAAAAGATACTATCTAATTTGAATGTGTGTTGTATGTTTCAGTCGAGCTTTCCAATAAATGAATCATTATCCACTAATAAGTCTAGAAAATAATGTCTGCATGAATTATACATTGTATTGGTGATATTTGAAAAAAAGTAGATACTTTAAATTTTGATATAATAAGAAAACAAAATTGATAAATAAAAAATTAAAAATTATTTCATAGCAACCGGTGGGCCTAGGCGGTAATAAGGCCCTGAAAAAAATATTACTTTTTTAAACAAATAAAAATTCTTGTTACTATTGATCGAACCTCATACGGCTTATACTTTGTATGAAAATGGGTAACATTTATCACGAAAACCCACAAACATACAGCGAATTCTCTTTCAAACACTACATATTAATCTTATAGCACTTCCCTGAGTCAGAAGTCGAGAACTAGCTCACAAATCAATCCCACAGTAGTGTATCTGATGCGGGTGTAGTGTGTCTCCTGGGCCTTCAACCTACAATCACTCCCCCGCGGTCGGTCGGCGAGAAGAGAAACACTCTCGCAACCAACGCTTCGCTGCTTATAGTCCAACGAACGCGAGCCGGGAAATAAGATTGCCGGAAAAAATTGGTTTGAGGTTTGGGATATAGAATAAGTGGTTGAAAGAGGAAAGGTAACTAGTAGAATGTTGCAGAGTTCTTTGGGGAAGCTCTAGTAAACAATATGGGGTGAATTTACAATTATTTTCTCAATTGGAATCTTGCTTTCAATTTTCTACTTCATGGCTGCCAAAAAGAAATATAAAATACGGGGAGTAGAATAGTATATTGTGTTATTAGGAGTAAAGTGATACTTTGTGTAGCGAGCGTGGAAGTTTGCACGACGAGCAAAGCAAGGCACACAAAGACACTTTTACTCCGAATGACACATTATATTTCTTCTTCAAACGTAGATATTTAAAGAAAATACGAGGGTCATTCAATAAGTAAAGAGACAAATGGCTCTAGCTCAAAAACGGTTTAATCTTTCAAAATTAAGGCTATTTTTCAACATAATCACCCCCCACAGTTATGCACTTGTCCCATCTTTCTTGCAGCTTCCTAATTCCCTTGGCGAAGAATTCTTTCGATTTACCCCGAAGCCACTTTTGCATCGCTTCCTTAACTTCCTCATTGTTAGCAAATCTTTTTCCACGTAGGGCGTCGTTGAGTGGTCCAAATAGGTAAAAATCAGATGGGGCGAGGTCGGGACTGTAGGCAGGATGAGGTAAGACCTCCCAACCCAATTCTTGAAGCTTATCACGGGTCAGCTGCGCTGTATGAGGGCGGGCGTTATCGTGCTGAAGAATGACTCCTTTTGACAAGAGTCCACGGCGTTTGCTCCTGATAGCTGGTCTAACTTTGTGTTCTAGCATCTCAGAGTAGTATTGGCTATTGATAGTAATTCTTCTGTTATCACGAATAAGTCCGTCAATCCTCGATTCCAACGAGGGACCAGAAACTTCCACTGGACGTCCACATCGGGGTTCATCACCTACACTTGTTCGGCCACTTTTAAACCGATCAACTCACTTGTAAAAATTCGCACGGTTCATACAACTTTTACCGTACTGTATTAACATTCTAGAAAAAAATTCACTTGTGGACTTGCCATGGTGAACTGAAAATTTTGAGGTTATGTTGACATAAAATGATGAAACAGCTGATCAGAGCATATCCCAAGGTTGCCAACTAACACCCCTGAAAAGATTGTACACATTCATTGAATAGTTTTAAAATTATAGAATTTGTCTCTTTACTTATTGAATGACCCTCGTAGATATTTAAAGAAAAATATCTACTACTGATGTTACATTTTACGTAAATTACGTTTGCGGTTTCAATTGCCCTGTAGCTATGGATACTTATTTGTTCACTTTTTGTTATCAACATTGAAGTGAATATTTTCTTACGTTTTGACGATTAAATAAAAACTGTGCAATTTTATATCATCCTTGGTGACAAATTAACTACGTGAATTTAGAAAATCTTGAAATTTTTAATGCAAAATTCTGACATTTGACATCTATGTACATAATTACTAATTATCACTCTGAAACGGGCCCCCACATCTGATTGTTAAGGCCACAATGTAACATGACTTTTCGCGCCCTATACTTATGTAACCAAAAGAGGAAGTGGCGAGAGGTATTGTGCTGGCCACAACAGATTTTTATAACTTATCTTGCATTTGCCTAACATGTTTACTTAAAATTATACATTCCCTTTGGTAGGGCTCGCACCTCAGGTTCAGCCTAAGGGTCTACAAATCGTACCTTCAGCACTACATACAACAAACAAATTTTCAGCAAAATTCATAAACTCGTAATCTCATTTAAAATCTTATACTTTATAAAAAAATCTGTTGTGGCCAGCACAATACCTCTCGCCACTTCCTTTTTTGGTTACATAAGTATAGGGCGCGAACAGTCATGTTACATTGTTGGCCTTGACAAGCAGATGTGGGGGCCCGTTTCAGAATGATAATTAGTCAGTATGTTTCATTCAGAATTTCAAGATTTTCTAAATACACGTAGTTAATTTGTCACCAGGAGTGTGGAATTTACTTGTCGAGGAAAATAAACCATATGGAATTGGAAAATCACTAAATTTAGAATGAGAAATTATGATACATCTATATACATAATTACTAGCTATCATTCTGACATGAGTCCCCATATCTGCTTGTCAAGGCGCCCTATTGTATTTAACATTTCTTGTATACCTACATTCTACACCAAAAATTGTACTTACATATATCTATTCCTTATATTTAGATTGTTTAATTTTAAATTCATTATATGAAGAAATTTTGTCCTCTTCTAATTTTTCGAAATGTTTCCAATTCATTGTCAGGATTGACTGAATTTTTGAAGGATATATGTAATAGACCTATAATCTTAAATATTTAACTACTAATACATTAAGAAATAATATAATGTATATGTACTTCCCAGAAAAACTCTTTAGTAATATCTATGAATTTCTGACACTGACATTTATCTGTCAGTTACAAACAGTTCAACTGGTCAACTATTTTCCATGGCATCCTTTCGGCTGTAAAATTTATTATAACGTTATTTTATTTATTATATTTCTTTTATCTCTAAATCCATAGAATATATAATAAAATATTTAAATGTATCAGATAAAGATTTTAATTTTCTTTAATATTACCAAGAAAAATTTTCAAAAAATATTATTTAGAAGATTTTTTTTCAAGAATCTTCTACTTCCGGTTGTCCAATTGTTACCAAAACCTTTTCAGATCTTCCCATGAATGTCCGATTGGAAAATACGTAATTAAACAATTTTTAAGTCTTATAGTTTTTGAGTAATCGTCCTTCCAACATCCTACATACATACACACATACATCCACACACACACACACACACAGACATCATCGTAAAAATGTGAAAATCGGATTGTAGGGACCTTAAAACGTGCTTATTCAATAAAATATGGATATGTTTAGCATGAATGCAAAACCTCTCTTAGCGAGAGGTAAAAAAGTATAAAAAATTTATAGGCAAACATACACTCCATTCTTTTTCTTGTTTGCAGAAAATTCAATACAGCAAGTTAAACAATTCCTATTTATTACACTGCTCTGTGCGAAGGAGTGACATATTGCTAACACGTGCTATTGACATATGCAAAACAGTATGTTGTACAATCGCTTAAATCTAAGCAAGCCTTGGCGATGAGATTCAAACAAATTCTTCGAGAAACGTGACCGTGAAAATCCCGCGTTTTTGTTTGCGATAATGTGGCTCCTAAATCGGTTCAAAATGGGACAAGAGCTCTCCTCAGTCAAGAGCAAGGATAAAAATAACTCAGCACGTGCCGAGGGCGGGAAATACAAACCTAATCTTACGTGATTCGCTACTCGGGAAAGTGATTTTTATTGCCACGAGTACAAATTAAGTTTGTTTTATATTTCCTGTCGTACGTCACGGCGAAAGTGGGTAGGAACATCTTGAGATTACGTTCCAAGAATTACAATGAAATATATTTAGACTTTTATACAAAATTTGTATACTTTACAGTTACACACACCGACATAATTAGGGAAACGTTAAAAAATCTGTTGTGGCCAGCACAATACCTTCCGTCAATCCTGTGTATTATGTATAAATTCCATACATAAATTTTCTAAAAAAATATTTCATAAACAAACTATGCAAATTGCACTTGACACAAACATCTTCTTCTTCTTTAGATTTCCCCATTCGATAGAGGTCGCTATTTTTTTATTTTCTTCTTCCACTCATTTCTGTTTTACGTGTCGTTCTCATTCAGTTCCTTTTCTCTCGTCTTCCGCAATAAGGTACAATCCTTCCATCTTATCTTTGGTGTTTCTGTTTCTTCAACCTTCTATTACTATTCATCTATAGCTATTCATTCTTTATCCAAAATATGCTTCATTTATCCTCATGACATTTTCAAACCAATGTAATCATCTCGCTTTTCGTGTCTTAATTTACTTTTTATTTATACTGACATCTGTCAATTATATGAATATATTAGTAGTTTCCACGTTTAGCATAGCTGGCTGATTTATATAATTTAATTTCTTTAAAATTCTTTAACTCTATATTTATTGAATATGAAGTATAAAATGCAATCAAATCGTATAGAGAATAATATATTCTTTAAGTTATAATAACGTTAAATGTCAATAAATCAAATTTAACTGTTAAATCTTCAAATGAGGCTCACCGGTTCACCAATTATAATCAATATCTAATCAGTTGTTCTTTTGGAGGAATACGAAAAAATTATAATTTTTTGAATCGTGGTATTGAAGTTATGCGATCCGAAACTTTTGTCACACACCCACAGACACACAGACACACATACATACATACAGACATCATCGTAAAAATGGTAAAATCGTATTATAGAGACCCTAAAACATGCTTATTCACTAAAAACTCGTCATTGAATTTTTTGACCAAACACAATACCTTCCTTTTTATTTGAAGGTTTTTTTTATCTAAAATAATTAGGGTAGCAGGAAATTAGAAAATTAGATTTCACATGCTAAATTTCTACGTAATAAATAAAAATATACATTTCTATCATCTTATGAATTTAAAAATTTCAGATATTTGTAGAAATATACAATATAGTATCGTATACCTTTATAACTTTGTAATTTTCTCTTGCTCCGTAAGACATGTACTATGTCAAATGTCAAATTGTTGGTAAAATGGTGACAGGTAATTTGTCTTGTAACAAAATGCAGTATCATTGTTTACAAGGAGTTCCCTTGACTACATAGCGGAACACAAACACAAGAATTCTACCCATTCTACCTACTTCGGTCACAATTATAGTTACATTTCACGATGCACTTGTCAACTTACAGTTTCTGAAAAGAATCTGCAATTTTTGCGGTTTCCACACTGCCTGGTTACAGTGATTATTTATGATTAAGAATTGTTAAGAACGGTATTTGAATCTTTAATGTTTTACGCATTAAATGAATTCTTTAACCATGTAGCCACTACCGTCCATAATTTTTTATGTTAGAAAAACACAGAATATGTTCTTTGTTACTGTCTGAAATGATTTATAACGTTAGTACCAAACTATTAGGATGATTCTTAAATAAGTTAGCAATAGTAATTAAAAATATCGTAAAAGCACAGAGGTATAATTAAAAAAACTTATGTGGCCAGCAGATTACCTTCCGTCAATTGGCAATCCTGTGTATTATGTACAAATTCCATAGGACGCGAGCCGTCACGTGACTTTGCTGATCTTGGCAAGCAGATATGGGGGCCCGTATCAGAATGACAGCTATTAATTATGTCCATAACTAACAAATATAATAATTTTTCATTCATGAATCCAATACCTCTTTTAGCGAGAGGTAAAAAATATTTTGTTGATTATTAAACAACTGCTTTAATGGTTTGTATTTAAGTAAATATATACATGATTTTGTAAGAAAAAATTGGATAATATTATTAATAATATTGTATTTTAAATTAATTTCCCCGCCACTATTGTTATCCTGAAAAGCCGAGAGAATATTTGCCGGCTGATTATGTTGAGTTGCCTGTTTTATGCTAAACATAGGACACGTAAATTGTTTGTAGATTGTAAATAACCACTATGATATGGCATCATTTAAAATTTGCATAATGGATGGTTCAACCCCGTGCATTCGATTTATAATGCAAATTATTTAAGTGTGCCCTTCTATATCGCGGTGTGTAATGGTTTGTACAAATTTGCATTAAATGTTTTCAAAGCTCTTTCATTAATTAATACTCACATGAAATATAATGCCGCTATCATTATGTTTATTCGATATTTTACTCTCGCAAATATTTATGTTTTTCACTCAAATACTTATTATTATCTTATAAATATTTATACTCATAAAATTGAATAAATGATCCAGCTTTTTTAAACCTGAAAGGAAAATTAATGTTGTCATGGCTTCGCAGATCGCACTAATTAATGATTTTTTTTAGGAATATTCAACGAAAAAAAAAATAGCTTTTGTATCATTTTGTTTAAAACTTGAATTTCTCATTTTTCATTTTAATAGGATAATGAAGAATTTTGTTTTGAACAAATATTCCTGTGTTTAGTGGATCAATAAATAAATTTTGAAATTCAACAATATCTAAGCGTCAAAGAAATTTATTTTATTTCATACTGGTTTCTAAAGAAACGTTTTTTGAATGATTTATGAAAAATAAATCTGATGTGGCCAGCACAATACCTTCCGTCAATCCTGTGTATTATGTATAAATTCCATACATAAATTTTCTCACAAACGATTATAAATTTCCAGTAAAATTATTTCATAAACAAACTATGCAAATTGTACTTAACACTGACATCTTCTTTTTATTCTCTAACTTTTACCATTCATTAGGGGTCGCTATTTTTTATTTTCTTCTTCCACTCATTTCTGTTTTGCGTGTCGCTCTTATTCAGTTCCTTTTCTATCAAGTCTTCCGCAATACAGTCCTTCCGTCTTATCTTTGGTCTCCCTCTGTTTTTTCAACCTTCTATTACTAAGCTATTCAATTTTCTTCCAATATATTCTTCCTCTCTCCTCATGACATGTTCAAACCAATGTGGCCAGCACAATACCTTCCGTCAATCCTGTATATAATGTATAAATTCCATACATATTTTTCTTGCAAAAGATTCTAAATTTCCAGTAAAATTATTTCATAAACAAACTATTCAAATTGCACTTGACATTGACATCTTCTTCTTCTTTAGCTTTTCCCATTTGTTAGGGGTCGCTATTTTTGCGTGTCGTTCTCATTCAGTTCCTTTACTCTCAAGTCTTCCGCAATACAGTCCTTCCGTCTTATCTTTGGTGTTCCTCTGGTTTTTTAACCTTCTATTACTAAGCTATTCAATTTTCTTCCAATATATTCTTCATCTCTCCTCATGACATGTTCAAACCGATGTAATCGTCTCTCTTGTATCTTTCAAGAAACTTGTAACAATAGAGTTATTTCCTTACCGTATCTTTCCGTGTCTTTCCCAACATCTACTTCAACATCCTCATTCATTTACTTTTCATTGATACTGACGTCTGTCAATTTGTATTATCTGAATATATTAGCAGTTTCCATGGTTAGTATAGTTGGCTGATTTATAAAATTTAAATCTTTATAATTCTTTAATTCTATATCTATGGTATATGAAGTATAAAATGCAATGAAATCGTATAGAGAATAATATATTCTTTAAGTTATAATAACGTTAAATGTCAATAAATCATATTTAATTGTTAAAATCTTCAAATGAGGGTACTTCCCAATTATAACCAAAATCCATTCACTTGGGATGTACACAAAATACACACAACTGACGGAAGATATTGTGCTGGCCACATCAGATTTTTAATTAAGGTGGGCCTTATTTGCTCCCATGGCTTTATATGCAGGTACATTTTGATTAAAAATGCTGTATTATCATATGAAATCTGTATAATCATTTTACAAATATTAATTTCCATGAAATCCACCCTTTCACGAAATCAATTTATTGCACAGGATAACCTGATTTAAAGTTAAAACGGAATGACAATGATATAATACGATTTCATAACTGAAACATAGAGTTTTATGTTTTTAATACGGGCTTTTGATATTGATTCTAGAAATGCGAATGTGTGCAGCTATTTTCATTTTCGAAATTTAATTTTTATCAATTTACGAGTTCTCGTGATACATTGACAGCGAATGGATAAGGTTAAGATTTCAATTTGGATAACTAGAATTCGTTTAAATGAAATTTACATTCTTTTCGATGTTGGAAATTTCTGCTGCGAAATTCCTGTAATATTGAAAGCCATCTTTGAGTTAAATTACGAACTTTGCGGTGTGCGGCTGACGAAATGGGTGAAGTCTATTCATTTTGTGGGGTCTGTGGTTTGATTCTCAAAACCAGTAACTTATCGAAAATATTTGTTCTAAATATAACCTGAAAGCTGAAAGTTTCTTGCAAGGGTTGTTAGGGGACGTGAATTATTAATATTCAAGATAAAAGTGTTATCATGGAGCTCTCTAGCTTTAGTTTCTCTAAAAGATAAAACAAAAACGGAATAGGATTTTGTTTGATCAATTTTGCTAATTTTATTACATTTTTACGTGATTCAGTTTTATTAGATTCTTGCATGTCGAAAAAAATGCATAATAGGTAAATTTACATGTTTATATTTTGATAATGAGGTATCGTGGTCGCGTGCCTGAGTGTATGGTCACGAATCTGGGGAACTGGGTTCGATCCTGACCGACGACAAATATTTCGAATTTAAAATGGCATAAAATTGACCACTGTGGTGCATTCTCCACGCCAGCAATGAGTGCTCGTGAAATGACAAAAAAAAATTCTAAAATATTTGGCGTCGGTCGGATTCGAATCCATTCTCTATATTCGCATGAAGTGACGCCTGGTAAACGCCCACACGGTACAAATATATCATTATCGGTGTACAAAGCAAATTGGCACACCCAGCAATAAGCCATGATGATATATTTTTACCTCCCGCTACCCTTGGTCAGGGAGGTATAGGGATCGTGCTAAAAATCGCATATCGAGATTTTGGTAAATGACCACGTTTTAAGGTCCCTACAATTCAATTTTAACAGTTTCACGATGATGTGTGTGTGTGTGTGTGTGTGTGTGTGTGTGTGTGTGTGTGTGTGTGTGTGTGTGTGTGTGTGTGTGTGTGTGTGTGTGTGTGTGTGTGTGTGTGTGTGTGTGTGTGTGTGTGTGTGTGTGTGTGTGTGTGTGTGTGTGTGTGTGTGTGTGTGTGTGTGTGTGTGTGTGTGTGTGTGTGTGTGTGTGTGTGTGTGTGTGTGTGTGTGTGTGTGTGTGTGTGTGTGTGTGTGTGTGTGTGTGTGTGTGTGTGTGTGTGTGTGTGTGTGTGTGTGTGTGTGTGTGTGTGTGTGTGTGTGTGTGTGTGTGTGTGTGTGTGTGTGTGTGTGTGTGTGTGTGTGTGTGTGTGTGTGTGTGTGTGTGTGTGTGTGTGTGTGTGTGTGTGTGTGTGTGTGTGTGTGTGTGTGTGTGTGTGTGTGTGTGTGTGTGTGTGTGTGTGTGTGTGTGTGTGTGTGTGTGTGTGTGTGTGTGTGTGTGTGTGTGTGTGTGTGTGTGTGTGTGTGTGTGTGTGTGTGTGTGTGTGTGTGTGTGTGTGTGTGTGTGTGTGTGTGTGTGTGTGTGTGTGTGTGTGTGTGTGTGTGTGTGTGTGTGTGTGTGTGTGTGTGTGTGTGTGTGTGTGTGTGTGTGTGTGTGTGTGTGTGTGTGTGTGTGTGTGTGTGTGTGTGTGTGTGTGTGTGTGTGTGTGTGTGTGTGTGTGTGTGTGTGTGTGTGTGTGTGTGTGTGTGTGTGTGTGTGTGTGTGTGTGTGTGTGTGTGTGTGTGTGTGTGTGTGTGTGTGTGTGTGTGTGTGTGTGTGTGTGTGTGTGTGTGTGTGTGTGTGTGTGTGTGTGTGTGTGTGTGTGTGTGTGTGTGTGTGTGTGTGTGTGTGTGTGTGTGTGTGTGTGTGTGTGTGTGTGTGTGTGTGTGTGTGTGTGTGTGTGTGTGTGTGTGTGTGTGTGTGTGTGTGTGTGTGTGTGTGTGTGTGTGTGTGTGTGTGTGTGTGTGTGTGTGTGTGTGTGTGTGTGTGTGTGTGTGTGTGTGTGTGTGTGTGTGTGTGTGTGTGTGTGTGTGTGTGTGTGTGTGTGTGTGTGTGTGTGTGTGTGTGTGTGTGTGTGTGTGTGTGTGTGTGTGTGTGTGTGTGTGTGTGTGTGTGTGTGTGTGTGTGTGTGTGTGTGTGTGTGTGTGTGTGTGTGTGTGTGTGTGTGTGTGTGTGTGTGTGTGTGTGTGTGTGTGTGTGTGTGTGTGTGTGTGTGTGTGTGTGTGTGTGTGTGTGTGTGTGTGTGTGTGTGTGTGTGTGTGTGTGTGTGTGTGTGTGTGTGTGTGTGTGTGTGTGTGTGTGTGTGTGTGTGTGTGTGTGTGTGTGTGTGTGTGTGTGTGTGTGTGTGTGTGTGTGTGTGTGTGTGTGTGTGTGTGTGTGTGTGTGTGTGTGTGGATCCTCTTTACGCTCTAACTCAAATACTATCGTTCAGAAAATTTTGAAATCTTGTATTTCTACCTTACTCTTATATGGAAAAATGCCATTAGATTTTGGAACAAATCAGATAACCAGAAATGGCACTTTACTGGAAGCTCAAAATAGTTTTTCTTCGAAAAATACCTTTAAATGTTATTTTTTCGAGATTTGTTATTATAAAAATTAAAGTATTTTAAATTTTCTACAGGTTTGCGTTAATACTTTTTGTATATATTTTATGGATAAATTTATAAAATTATCTATAGTTATACTTATACACATGGTTACACAGTTCAGATCTCAAATGTTTGTAACTGACAGATATATGTCACTGTCCATAAATTAATCATTTCAAATAATAATATAATCGTTTTAAAAGGAAAATAGTAATGGAACAATAATTATATGGAAAGGAACTCAATACAGTTTCCAGCATAAGTAAAGATGTAAAAATATATGTAGGTAAGGATAAAAAATTTAATGTGGCCAGCACAATACCTTCCGTCAATCCTGTGTATTATGTACAAATTCCATACATAAATTTTCTTGCAAAAGATTCTAAATTTTTGGTATTTTATGATTCCCTTTCTCGGCAACGGAATTCCATACTCCTGATAACAAACAAATCACATGAAATAAGAAAATCATGAAATTTTGAATGAAAAATTATGACACTTGTCAGTTATGGACATAATTAATTGCTGTCATTTTGATACGGGTCCCCATATCTGCTTGTCACTGCACGCGCCCTATATATATATATATATATATATATATATATATATATATATATATATATATATATATATATATATATTGCAAAAGATCCTATGTTTCCAGTAAAGTTATTTCATAAACAAACTATGCAAATTGCACTTGACACTGACATCTTCTTCTTCTTTAGTTTTCCCATTCGTTAGGGGGTCGCTATTTTTTATTTTCTTCTTCCACTAATTTTTGTTTTGCGTGTCGTCCTCATTCAGTTCCTTTTCTCTCAAGTCTTCTGCAATACAGTCTTTTCATCTTATATTTGGTCTTATATCTAAACACTTCTAACACTAGAATTACTTCCCTTATTTTTTCATTCAATTACTAGCTTTTTATTGATACTGACATCTGTCAATTTGAATTACCTGAATATATTAGCAGTTTCCATGGTTATGTTAGCATAGCTGGCTGAATTATGAAATTTATACGATTTTTTTAACTTTATTATTCTTTAACTCTATATCTGTTGAATATCAAATATAAAATGCAATCAAATCGTATAGAGAATAATATATTCTTTGAGTTATAATAACATTTAACTGAGTTTTTCAAGAAAAACTGTTAAAATCTTCAAATGAGAGTACTTCCGGTTGACCAATTATAACCAAAATCTAAACATGTCTGCATATGGTTGTAAGGAAGTGGAATACGCAAGAATTGTAATTTTTGGAATTCTAGTATTGGAGATATCGTGCACGGAAAAACGGTCACATACACACACACACACACACACACACACACACACACACACACACACAAAACGTGCTTATTCAATGAAAACTCACCACCGAATTTTTTGACCAAAGACAATACCTTCCTTACCTATAGGTGACGGAAGGTAAAAAACACATAATATATCATTACAGCATATTATCCATTGCTGGGTGAGTCAATCTGCTTTGTACGCAGATGTCGGTAAGATGACATATTTGTACCGTGTGGGCGTTTACCAGATATCACCTCACGAGCACTTATTGTTGGCGTGGAGAGTACACCATAGGGGTCATTTTTGTGCCATTTAAAATTTGAAATATTTGGCGTCGGTCGAGATTAAACCCGGTATTTAAATTTAATTTAATTTTAAGTATTTACATGAATAAAAATTAAGTTAAACGGGAGGTATTGTGTTGGCCAGATTTTTTAAAAGATAGGTTTTACAGTCTGGCTACGACACAAATATGACGTCGGCAGTAGAAAAGATTGACAACACATTTAAAAGTTTCAAAAGTTTTGGTTTCCTGAAGCCGTCACTGTTTGTCTCCCATTCGGGATTTGGGCCAATGATATTTATGATTAGCCGTCAAATCTCATGCAGTTATTCTTGTAACCGTTCGTTTTGATTAACAGCCCACTGTTTCTCTGCGAAGATCGTCTGCTTCTGCCAACTGTGCTCAAGTAAATATAAAATTGTCATCATTCTGAAAAAAGGCGTTATTAGTGTGAAAAAGTAAGAGTAATTTGGAATTTGCGAAGGAGGAATGTCATATTTATCTCGCGGCTGCAGCTTTTCCCGCGGAGGCAAAATGTATTGTGGTCATTTGAAACATTGAACAACACCTTTCAACGCTTCAGCGTGGATGTTTCTTGCGCTGTTTTATTTTCTTTGTCCGCTGCGTTGTGTTGTCACCAGGGAGTAGGAGGAGAAGTAATAGATTCCTTGTGGAATCCTATCATTTATTATTGGATTTCAAATAGGGCTTCAGGGAGTACAAGTTTTATCCAATATATAACAAAGTGAACATTACGCGCTTACTTTTTCAAACTTTGCTTTATGCTACTCTTTGGATTAGCTTTTCAACTTGTTTATCTTTTGCTGATTCCTCCATTCTCAATTCGCAAAAGCGATTTTCACCTCTCGCTAAGAGAGGTATTGCATTCATGCTAAAAATCACATATCCATATTTTATTGAATAAGCACGTTTTAAGGTCCCTACAATCCGATTTTAACATTTTTACGATGATGTCTGTGTGTGTGTGTGTGTGTGTGGATGTATGTGTGTGTGTGTGTATGTATGTAGGATGTTGGAAGGACGATTACTCAAAAACTATAAGACTTAAAAATTGTTTAATTACGTATTTTCCAATCGGACATTCATGGGAAGATCTGAAAAGGTTTTGGTAACAATTGGACAACCGGAAGTAGAAGATTCTTGAAAAAAAATCTTCTAAATAATATTTTTTGAAAATTTTTCTTGGTAATATTAAAGAAAATTAAATTCTCTATCTGATACATTTAAATATTTTATTATATATTCTATGGATTTAGAGATAAAAGAAATATAATAAATAAAATAACGTTATAATAAATTTTACAGCCGAAAGGATGCCATGGAAAATAGTTGACCAGTTGAACTGTTTGTAACTGACAGATAAATGTCAGTGTCAGAAATTCATAGATATTACTAAAGAGTTTTTCTGGGAAGTACATATACATTATATTATTTCTTAATGTATTAGTAGTTAAATATTTAAGATTATAGGTCTATTACATATATCCTTCAAAAATTCAGTCAATCCTGACAATGAATTGGAAACATTTCGAAAAATTAGAAGAGGACAAAATTTCTTCATATAATGAATTTAAAATTAAACAATCTAAATATAAGGAATAGATATATGTAAGTACAATTTTTGGTGTAGAATGTAGGTATACAAGAAATGTTAAATACAATAGGGCGCCTTGACAAGCAGATATGGGGACTCATGTCAGAATGATAGCTAGTAATTATGTATATAGATGTATCATAATTTCTCATTCTAAATTTAGTGATTTTCCAATTCCATATGGTTTATTTTCCTCGACAAGTAAATTCCGCACTCCTGGTAACAAATTAACTACGTGTATTTAGAAAATCTTGAAATTCTGAATGAAACATACTGACTAATTATCATTCTGAAACGGGCCCCCACATCTGCTTGTCAAGGCCAACAATGTAACATGACTGTTCGGGCCCTATACTTATGTAACCAAAAAAGGAAATGGCGAGAGGTATTGTGCTGGCCACAACAGATTTTTTAAAAATATATTGCAACATCTCAAATCGAATGTATACGTTGTCCAATTCATACAAAATTATGAACTTGTTTAAACAATGATTTTATTAATATCTGAAGTCCGCTTCCACTACTTGATAATATATGTAAAGGTGGATTTAGAAGATCAAAGATTTACATTAATTTTCTTTCTTATTGTACTATAAGATTCTAGAAATTTACACATTTAAAGATATTTGACTGTTCGATGTCCAAATCATTTGACTAAAAAATTCCAACTTAGGGCATGTTCAAAATATCAAGGTTATTAACTTCAAATTTTAGTTATTTCTTAAAAAATAAACATGTGTCAATTTTAGATGCGACATTTTTTGTTTTAACTGATTGTTTAACCAGAGATGAATATTCTAGACCAAAGTAATTTTTACCTCTCGCTAAGACAGGTATTGGATTCATGTTAAAAATCGCATATCCAGATTTTAGTGAATAAGCACGTTTTAAGGTCCCTACAATCCGATTATAACATTTTACCATGATGCCAGTGTGTCTGTCTGTGTGTCTGTCCTGTGTGTCTGCCTGTGTGTGTGTGTGTGTGTGTGTGTGTGTGTGTGTATGTATGTGTGTGTGTTAGGATGTTGTAGGTACGATTTCTCAAATTCTATAAGACTAAAAAACTGTGTAACAACGAATTCCCCAATTTAACAGTAATGGGAATAGTTGAATAGGTTCTGGTAACAATTAGACAACCGGAAGTGGTAGTTTGTAAAAAAAAATTCTAAATATTATTTTTGAAAATTTATCACTACAAATAATCGATAATTAAATTCTCGATTTGATACATTTAATTTTTTTATTATATCTCCTATAGGTTCACAGATATAGTATAAATAATACAGAATAATCTGTTGTAATAAATCTCGTTGCCCAAAAAACAGTTGAGATTTTTAAATGTTTCTAATTAAATAAATGCATTATGTCAGTGCTTAAATCAACAGTTTTACTAACATTACTGGAAGATTTTTCTGGGAGGTACGAGTACATTTAACATATCTTATTGTATTATTAATTAAATATGTATTTTTGTGCAACTGGCCGCGAAATAGGCATTTCGCAGCCGCAATATAGGCCACGAAATTGAATTTCGCGGTTGTTGTTATGGCAACGGCCGCGAAATCCATTTCGCATGAAAATGGCAAAAGGTATTGTGCTGGCCACAACATATTTTTTGGTGTTTAAAACAATGTTGTATTTAATTTATAATTTTATTTGATTTTATTATTTTTCCTTAATTATCAGATATACCCATATTTTTCGACGTTTCTATATACAGGAAAAAAATCAAACAAAAATTCCATCTATAAAATATGAAATATTGAATTAACTAAATATTTCTGGAAGTCTTAATACCATTTCATCAAAATTTCAAATAATAATTCATCACTGGCTGAAAATAAAACATAATATGAGAACAACACTTTTATAAATTTATATCTGTTGTGTTTCAAAATGTCACCACAAATATTCAATTTCATTCTGAATCTCATATATTCTAGTTTATTAATAATATCAAGCTTACAACATCGTGCCCACACTTTTTGTTTCATTTCTTGTTTAGCATCATTCTAAAAATACTTATACTAAATATTTTTTTATCTGTAAGCCTACATCATTAAATTCTTTGTTCCTCAAATCTTCGACTAATCCAACACGAGTTGTTAGACAAATATTTGTAGCGAACAAATGTTTATTTTACCAAAATACAAAGTGCAAACTTCGGAGAAGAGTATGGTAGCTCTGTAATCAAAGTAACTGGCGAGTGGGGAACATTTATGCGCTACGCTACAACTGGTCGACGGACCACTGGGGAATATAGTCAGAAAAATTGATTCTCTCGGATCCCGCAATAAAACTATAAATATCATAGTTATGACAAAGCGGGACATAACTGTCACTGCTTGATTTTATTTATTTATTATTTGTGCCGCTTTGTCGAGCATTATTTTTAATAATATAAAAAATATGTTGCGGCCAGCACAATACCTCTCGCCACTTTTTGTTACATAAGTATAGGGCGCGAGCAGTCATGTGACATTGTTGGCCTTGATAAGCAATTATGGGAGCCCGTGTCAGAATGACAATTAGTAATTATGTACATAGATGTCAAATGTCAGAATTTTTCATTAAAGATTTCAAGATTTTCTAAATTCACGTAGTTAATTTGTCACTTGTCGAGGAAAATAAACCACATGGAATTGGAAAAATTTTTAGATTTAGAATGAAAAATTATGATATTTGACATCTATGTACGTAATTACTAGCTATCACAGGCCCCCATATCTGCTTGTCAAAGCCAACCAAGTCACATGACTGTTCGCGCCCTATTGTATTTAACATTACTTATATACATACACTCTACACTGAAAATTCTATCTATATCTATTCTTTATATTTAGATTTTTTAAATTTTTAATTCATTGTCGGGATTGACAGTATTTTTGAAGACTATATGTAATATACCTACAATTTTAAATATTTAACTATTAATACAATAAGAAATAATATAATGTATGTATTTCCCACAAAAATCTTCAATAATGTTTCTGGATTTTTGAAACACTTTCATTTATCAATTGGTTTCCATGACATTATTTGGGCTGTGAGAAATATTACAACAGATTATTATAAATAAATTAATAAATAAATATATCATCACGGCATATTACCCATTGCTGGGTGTGCCAGTCTGCTTTATACACAGATAACGGTAATGATGAAATATTTGTACTGTGTGGGCGCTTACCAGGCGTCACCTCACGGGCACTCAATGCTGGCGTAGAGAGTGGACTACAGGGGTTAATTTAATGATTATTATTATGTCTCTTATATTTCTTTATCTCTAAATCTATACAAGATATAATAAAATATATGTACCAAATAGAGAATTTACCGTTCTTTAAAACAAGCAAGAACAAAAATTTTCAAGAAATAATATTTAGACGATTTTTTTAAGATCTGCTACTTCCGGTTGTCCAATTATTATTAAAACTTTTCAGCTCTTCCCAGTAATGTCAGATTAAGAAATACGTAGTTAAACAGATATTTAGTATTATAGTTCACACACACATACACAGACATCATCGTAGAAATATTAAAATCGGATTGTAGGGACCTTAAAACGTGCTTAATCATTAAAATCTGGATATGTGATTTTTAACATGAATCCAATACCTCTCTTAGCGAGAAGTTAAAATAGAAGAGAATACAATTAATCACTTTCTATGTGCAACTCGAATGTGGAGGAACCCTCATGCAGGAAACGAAAGACAATGCCCCCAGAAATCGAGCAATCCACCACAGGCAGACCGCATTCCTAGCTTCAGGTAGAAGGTAGAGAATATCATTATACTTAGTTATCAAAGGAACGATGAAAATTCGACAGTTTCAATAGAGAACGAAAATAGGATCCATCAACATTAATTCTATTCCAAAATTAACTTTGTAATGGGTCTAAGTTTAGCTGAAAATTGAGTACAAGATATACAGCCACAAACTGAAAACAAGTACAAATGTATATGATTTACAGGCGTTTCTCTACACATAAATAAACAAATTAAATGTATCATCGTGGTTTATTATCCATTTCTTGGTGTGCCAGTTTTCTCTCATTCTCAGATTTCAGTAATGATGATACATTTCAGTATCATCTTTGAGAGCCCCTCCAAACTGTTGTGCGGAGAGTACCACAAAAAAGCTTTAACTACTTTCTTGTACTCTAAGAAAGTTGCTAAATCTTGGCAAAAATTGTAACTAATAAAAACAAATGTTTTATTAAGTGTTCGTAATTATTATTGTTATTTGCTGTATAAACGTAGCAAAAAGTTAATAACTTTCTCAAAGAAACCTCTAGTTAAAGTGATAGTGTTATTTATTTCATATTTTATAATGAATAGATGTCCCTAGTGGTCAAATTCAAATATTGGACACTTTATTTCAATTTATAGAATAAAAAATCTGTTACCTCTCGCTACTTCCGTTTTTGGTTACATAAGTATAGGGCGCGAGCAGTCATGTGACATTGTTGGCCTTGACAAGCAGAAGTGGTGGCCCGCAAAAATTTAACTTACTTCTGCTCTTTATATTTAGATTTTTTCATTTTAAATTCATTCTATGAATTGGTTGTCGGGATTGATAGTATTTTTGAAGGGTATATGTAATACATCTATAATTTTAAATATTTAACTATTAATACAATAAAATAGTTATTTAACTATCAAGTGTGTTAATCGCCAATTAACACACGTGTTAGTTACAATATTTTTTCGTTGACCGTATCTTACTTAAATGGAAAATCTAATTTTATTCCATTACAAATTTTTTTAGGTTAGTAATGGTTGACCGAACGTCAAATTTTACGTCAGAAAATCAATAAGTTTTGCCATCAATTGTTTTCAGTGGGTGCGTTCAGTTTACTTAATGCTAGACAACACAAGCGTTTTTTTTATGTTATTTGAGAAATTTTATTCTTTCAAATTCATTTTAAAGGTATGCTACGTGAATATACCTAGCCAGTAAGTGTCAAAAGCATGACTTTTAATTCTGTCTACCTTTTTGCTACAACATAGCGTTAGCAATACATGCTGTGTTCCATGTGGTGAACGCACCCAATAAATCGTTTATTAATAAAAATCATGCATTAATAGGGGTCATTAATGAATGATTTTCTATACATTAAGATAGCCTATTAATAAACGGTCGACGGAAAAATAATATAATGTATGTACTTCCCAGAAAAATCTTATTTTTTCGCAATTTGTTATTATAAAACTTAAAGATTATTTCATTTTCTACCGGTTTGCATTTATAGGTATATATATATATATATATATATATATATATATATATATATATATATATATTCTATATACTTTATGGATAAATTTATAAAATAATATAAAAATTATATCTAGAAACTTATGCACACAACTCCATAGTTACACAGTTCAGCTCAAATGTCTGTAACTGACAGATAAATATCATTGTCAAAAAAATAATCATTTCAAATTAATAACAATAACGTTTTCAAAACAAAATTGTAAATAGAACAATAGTTACATGGAAAGGAACTTAATATACATAATTTCAAATTAGTAATAATAATGTTTTAAAACGAAAATTGTAAATAAAACAATAGTTATATGGAAAGGAACTTGAGATACATAATTTCTAGTATTAGTAAATATGCAGGTATGTATTTAAATAAGAAAATAAATATATTATCACGGCATATTACCCATTGCTGGGTGTGCTAATCTACTTTGTACACAGATTTCGGTAATGATGATGACATATTTTTTCGTGCGGGCGTTTACCATGCGTTGCCTTACGGATACTCATTTTTGTGTCATTTAAAATTCGAAATATTTGACAGGAATTGAATCCGGTTCCCCAGATTCGCGACCAGACACTCAGGCACGCGGCCATGAGATCCCATAGGTGTATGTATTTAAATTAATAAAAATTAAAGGTCGGGAGGTTTTGTGTTGGTCACATCAGATTTTTATAAACTAGTACTAGTTATGTACATTAACAAAAACTTGAACAGGTATCCTCATTGTAAGCATTAGTAAATTAAACGCCATATTCTATCAGGTTCGGCATTTGAAGGAATATTTGAACTTACAACAACTACTAATATTCTACCATGCATCTGTAGTCAAGAATAAAATACGGTATTAGGTTTTGGGGTAACTGTCCTTGTGCTCAATCTGTCTTTATCGCTCAAAAAAGAATAATTAGATGTTTAGTAGGAACATACAAAAACTCATCTTGTAAACCGCTTTTCAAAAAACTTAAACTGCTTACAGTGACTGACTTCTATATACTCGACATTTATATATTTCAAATAGAAATAAATTCAAACTTAACTCAAATATTCATGAGTACCAAACTAGAAACAAAAATGACTTCCATATACCTAAATATGTAAACCTGTAAACAATTTAAACTAAGTTAAAACTAAGCTAAAACGATTTTTATAGGCTGATAATTTTTATAATGTGAATGAATTTGTCTTGAATTATTACTTGCGACTTTTTCGATATACAGTGTAATGTTTCTGCAAAAAGAAAAGATTTATTATTATTATTATTAATCTCTTCAGGGTTTATTTGAAAATCAGCTGTAACTGAAATAAATCATTTTGTACCTTTTTATGTGCAATAAACATTATTATATGATGTTGCAATAAGTTTTAATCGACTGTTAATGGTGATTTGAAGAGGTGAAATAATGGAGATTCAGTCCTTGGTTAAAATATTATTTTTTTAAACAATACCGACGTTTTGGTCTCAATTAGACCATCCTCATACAAATATCATGTTCTATAAATTTAAAAAAAATGGTCACTTACATGTTAAAAATGTTTTTAGATTTGTTGAAAAATAATGAATTGTACATAATTAAAAAGAATAAGGTTGTAGATGTCTTCAAACTATAAAAATATATATAACACGTACATTCTCATCAGAGACATTATGACGAAGGGTTGGTTCTTGTATTGGAAGGAGCAAGGTGCAACACGTATTTATTTTATTAAATTTTTGTAGTATTTCACCAATATGCCATTGTGAATAATCGAGTTTTTATGTTTTAACTCGCAGACAGACATTCAGTCTAGTTTGACGACATCTTCAATCTTCTTCTATTTAATTATATACATTTCATTATTTTTCAACAAATCTAAAAACATTTTAAACATGTAAGTGACCAGTTTCTTAAAATTTGTAGAACATAATATTTGTTGAAGTTTTCCAGAACCCTGAGGATGGTCAAATTGAGACCGAAACGTCGGTATTGTTTTCAATAAATAATATTTTAACCAAGGACTGAATCTCCATTATTTCAACTCTCCAAATTATTATATGATACCTAAGAAGAGGTATCCCAGAAGTATTACATATGTATTACAAGAATATATTATGGTGAACAAAATTTTGGAATACAATCTGACGTCACCTTCCGGTTCATCTTCCGGGGACTTCAGCTGCCGCAGAAACTGCCTCCTATAGGGATCATCTTTATGCGAGAAATTATTTGTACATAATCGACAACGGTCAAATTTGAATTCAGATCATTCGAATCACAACCAATTCAGTAAATTACAATAATAAAAGTTTTGATGAATTGTCTAAAATGAACGTGAACACCAACAACGTGTATGGGTACCAGTTTTTTATGTTAAGATTATAGAAGAAGCAAAAAAAGAATAGACCAGGTATATAAAAAAGAAGAAACCTGGCAAACATGCATCTTATAGGAAAGCTGCCGACGAACCACCAACCAAAAACAACAAAACAAAACATTTCTAACCTCATATCAGCCGTTGCTACAACAATAAACTCAACAAAGAACTATCAACAATTGTTGTCATGCTCATGCCGAGTGTAAACAAAACACAAACACATAAAACTACCACTCATTTCACTATTTGAAATAATTTACCACTTTTGGGAAGTAGCATCACAACAATGACAATGGATTTTCGCGGGTTTTTCACGGCGCGCGAGTTCCCGGCTTTGTTGACGTACGCGGCAGCGTTTGTTTGGACGCCCGCGCACTGCACGATTGCTGGTCGGGCCAGCAATAGCAATGCCTCAAACACTGAGTTTCCAGGCAACGGACAGCGTGATACGAAACCGGTGCCATGCGCTGAACAGCCAGTGGAGAAGCGGAGAGACATCTACGAAGAAAACGGGGAACTAGAGGTTGAAGGAAGGAATTGGGATAGACATCTGTGGTACGTCGATAGAACTGAAACAAAGTTTAAAAATAAGTTTGTATTATGATATACTTGTTTTGTTTCTATCTAACGAGGAATCTCATAAACTCGTACGGCGTAAATGGCTTATAGCAATATTAAATTCAGTGCATAGCGTTTCTACAATACACAATTCCCACTAGGCACAAAACGAAGGAAGCCGAACACGCTTCGTTTAGTGTCAGAGAAAAGCGCATAGCGATGCACCTAATCCTACAACACACATTTAAAAAAATCTGTTTTTTTTTATAAAATCGTGAAATCCGCCTCATTTAATAAATATAGTAATATAAAATAACATGAAATATGCGATTTTTCATTCATAAATTTGCTAATAAACTTTCGCGGCTGTAAAATTCGTGACGTCACGGCTTGTTACTCACACAATGACATTCCTCTCTCACACACAAAACGGTCCACATAGTTTCCGTTTGCTGTTGTAAACAAACTAACCTAAAATTGTGACAAGTGACAGCAGAGTTAAGAGTAAAGGTATATAAATAAAACATTTATTAAAATAAATACCAAAAGTTATTTGAAATATGTTTTTAGTTAACAATACGTTGCTGTCACAATATCAAACTGACAAGTGATAACCCAAACAATCATAGTTCCAAACAAAATCGGTAGAGAGCTACTGCCGCATCTGCCAAGCCTTGACGTATTGCCGTGACGTCAGCGTCCAAATATTTGAAATTAAACTTTAAAAAAATCATATCTCTGATTCTAAAGATGTAAGGTGTAAAACATACACCTACATACTTAATTTGACTTATTCTTTCAAGAAAAAAATAAATTAGAAAATGTGAAACGCTTCGGTTTATATTGGTGCTCATAGCACTTACCCTAATCCTACAACACACAATTTCCACTAGGCACAAAACGAAGACAGCCAAGCACGCATCGGACCTAAATGTAAAGACATAATTCATTAACCATTTAAAACCTTTTTCAGGGTCTACAACAGTTATACAACAAAAATGTAATACATACAAAATAAAATGGACATTATCACACTTACAGTACAAATTGTTACAATTCATGTACACAAAATACATTCGTACAAAACATTCAGTTAATTAATTAAACATCGTACAAAAAATTCAAAGAGCATACACACATCCATTTGCTCTAAAAAACGACAACTGAATAATACGGAAAATAGCCGGAATTATCCTGTGTAAGGATTCTGGTGACATCATTGATACGGACTCCTATTGGTCGTCTGTACAAAAATAATAATGTAGCAAGTTGTAGGTATTTAAATAAAATGTAAGGAATTTAGGCCCGAAATTTGTCTTTTACTTTTTGAACTTTTCCAATAAGACCTTGAATATCAGTTTTTGCATTGAGTTTATTGCAATCATCCCTGATATGCAAATTGCAAGGAACTTGAAATTATCCAGATCACAAGTGTGTTTCAGTGTATTTTGCGTTTGTTGATGAGGGTAAAATGAAATTAATTTTAAATTGAATACATTTTAAAGCTCCTTAAATTTTTATGTCTTATATTTTTTATGAATATAACGCTCTCATCTATATTATTATCTTCATGAAAATGCTACCCATGAGAACAGTAGCGGATATTATTGTTTTTTCCGTTTTGTAAAACGTAAATGTCAGAGTTTAAAGTGTCGAACATTTCAATAATTGAATAAATGTGTATCAATTGTAATCTTTATATCAATATTGTGTATTGATGAATACGGTTTATAGTATGACAATACGCACAATTCAAAATACAGATTAATTTCACAGTTCCACTGTCAACAACAAAACACAATTACTTTTCAAAAATAAATAGAAAGAAAATTTATATTTGTAATATAGAAACTTAATTTACTTCAGAAATATAATTTACATGGAAATTAAAATTAAAGAAGCGCAAAATGTGAAAGTTTATTCATTCTCATAATTTCAATTCAAAATATTCCTTGGTCTATACAACTATACTTACATAACTGTATTTCAGTTGCATAAATAAAATGTGTTTGATTTCAAACATTCGTCTGTAGATCAAGTTGTATATATGCCAGGAGTTATTATATTTTGTTTCATAACTAGCAAAGAAATTCGTTATACGTCGTGAAACCTTTGTCCTCCGTCGACGGTTATTATGTCTAGTCCAATTTCTATTTATACATACAGGTTGATTGATAAAAAAACAGGAACAAATCGTTATTTTCTTCATTAAGTTTAATTTACTTGGAATCGAAAAGCACATAATGCAATAGATATGTCATCATTATTACCGACATCTGCGTACAAAGCAGATTGGCTCACCCCCATCAATGGGTAATATGCCGTGATGGTATGTTTTTATTGTCTTACCTATATTTTTACATATTTACTTATGCTGGAAACTGTATTAAGTTCCTTTGCATATAATTATTGTTCCATTTACTATTTTCTTTTTAAAACGTTAATATTATTATTTTAAATGATTAGTTTGTTGACACTGACATACATCTGTCAGTTACAAACATTTGAGATCCGAATTGTGTAATCATATGTTTGAGTTGTGTTTAAAGTGTAGGCTCTGGGATTAAAATTATAGATAGTTTTATAAATTTATCCATAAAATATATAGAAAAAGTATTAATACAAAACTGTAGAAAATTTAATAATCTTTAATTTTTATATAACATAAATCTCTAAAAAATATTATATGGTCCATATAATATGCATGTTTTAGGGTCCCTAAAACATGCTTATTCACTAAAAACTCATCATTGAATTTTTTGAGCAAAGATAATACCGTCCTTACCTAAAGGTGACGGAAGATAAAAGAAACGAAATTAACCATTTTTTTAAATTTAATTAACTACGATTGATTGATACTAAAGTAATTAAAATGAATAAATACGTCCACAATAACTCGAAAAAGTGAACAAACTCGATATTGTGACATGGCCCTGCATTAATTAGTTCACTGTATCGAGTCTTTACCGTATGTTCAAAATAAATAGTTCCGTTTAACAATTATACATTTCACATTTTTTTCCTTCCACTTCATTAAAAACTCCTAACCAATTTTTTGGAATGCTGTCAAATTAATTTCTGGGGATTTAAAAACTGCTATAGCTTTTGAACTAATTACTGGAGGACTTAAATAAATAAAAATATTTCATCACGGCATATTACCCATTGCTGGGTGTGCCAATCTGCTGTGTACGCAGATATCGGTAATGATGGAATATTTGTACCGCGCGGGCGCTTACCAGGCGTCACCTCACGGGCACTCATTGCTGGCGTGGAGAGTGCGCCACAGGGGTCAATTTTGTGCCATTAAAATTCGAAGTAATTTTTGACGTCGGTCGGGATCGAACCCGGATCTCCAAATTCGCGACCAGACACACGGCCACGAGACTTCATAATTTAAAAAAAAAAACAGTTAAAGCATAGGCTGTATTTGTGAACAAAACATAGCTAATGTGGAGAACCTGTCTACCTAATTATACAGGGTGTTAATAAAAAAACTTTACACACTTTAGCAGGTGATAGTAGAGATGAAAACAAGAAAAAAATTCTAATACACTTAGGTCCAATACTCATTGGTTTTTAGAAAATTTATGTAGGGAATTTGTACATAATACACAGGATTGACGGAAGGTATTGTGCTGGCCACATCAGATTTAACAACTAAGGACTCTAGGTGTTTACGATCAATTGTAAACAAAGTTGCAGCCGTCGTCGAAGAGACTCACGCACTTGATCGTAAACACCTAGAGTCCTTAGTTGTTAAATCTGATGTGGCCAGCACAATACCTTCCGTCAATCCTGTGTATTATGTACAAATTCTATACATAAATTTTCTAAAAACCAATGAGTATTGGACCTAAGTGTATTAGAATTTTTTTCTTGTTTTCATCTCTACTATCACCTGCTAAAGTGTGTAAAGTTTTTTTATTAACACCCTGTATATGAGATTATTTTGTAAAACAATGATCTTAATAATTATTTTACAAACCTTTGTCAACTTTTTTACAACACAAGGTAACATCAACAATAATGAGAAAAACAATACAACTGAAAATTATAGATTTACCCATTTAATTTCGTCTAATTAATTTTTATATTGACCTTGGAAATATCACCTAAAGAATTAACAATAATAAGAAGTTTAACAAAATTAAACTATTTTTGTACTGTCATGGTTTGTTAGTTAATAACTATTATTTTGTCAATAATTACACACACAAATTGTGAATATAAATACGAGTACGTATAATGCGGTTAAATTTTATTGAGAAAAAATATTTAGAAAAACAAGTATTGTTTGACTGACAGCTGTCAATTATTTTTCTTTGTGTCAAATAAACTTAAAATGAAAGGGGATAATATTAAAATTGTTCATAAACCAGTAATAAAAATCGATTTACCATCAGAAAAAGAAACAGATGACCTGAAAGAATATATTGATAAACTTTTATACAATGAATTAGACAAAAAACTATTAAATTTTGAAGCAAATCAAAAAGAAATAAATCCAGATGAAATGAAAATAGAACCACCTATCGTGACAATTCTGGACGAATCTGATTCCAAAACGCCGCTTTTAATTCGAAATGAACTAACCTTAAATGTGGACAATTTGGATGACAATGAAGAGCTACAATCTTTGATAGGAAGAGGAAAATTGGAACTGTTTATAGATGAGCCAAAGAATTCAAAATATAAACGGTGCGATGAGTGCCCGAAATTGCAGGAAGAAAAGAGAAGGTTACAAGCAAAAGTAAAAGATGTAGAAACCGATACTAATTGTTTGTTATATTGTATTTTTGCTAGCTTACTTTGTTTCTATCATCTGTAAATTTTATTTTTAAGGTATGTTGTACAAATCTTAATATAGCGATGTCTTATATTTTTTATTATTTTCATCATTCTTCGCCACGAGATGAATGAAAACAGTAGTACAACTTATAGATATGAAAATGACGCAAATATTTATTACGGACACGAATAGAGCGTTAAAAAAACAGGTAGCGTAATTTGTTCATCAAGGTTTCACTCTGTGTATGAATTTTGAATACATAATTGCCTAAATTATATTTCATTGACTATAGTACTACGTCGATGACGTATGCCAATAAATAAGTATATGTTACTTTTTGTGTTTACCGCGTTGAGTGCCATAAAATTAAATCTGTTTATTATGAATTATTTAACTCTTAGTAGAACCGTTATATTATGACGCAATTCATTAGCGAGAACAGTATCGGATATAAATAAAGCGACTCCGGAAGAACAAATAAAAAAAAAATTGATGTGGCCAGCACAATACCTTCCGTCAACCCTGTGCGTATTATCTTTGAATATATAATACATATAAGAATGGCAACGTAATGTATTTTGATTAAATATTTCGAGAGAAGGTGCCATCTACTCCTCCGTATACGAATTATTTCTGAGTTAGTTCAAAAAATACATAATAGGTGGATGTTGCACAGTGTTGCCACGTAGCTAGAACTACAAAATAAGATTTTAAAAAGGTTTTTCAGTTTGCTATTGTAAAACAAGATTCAAATATATTATCTGGTTATTATGAAACAATATTTTTGAATTATTGATTATTGAATACCTCTAACAAATACTATTTGGCACTGCTGTCAGCACGATTTATCGTAGTTCACAGTTTTGTGGTAGGAGTCACTAGCTATCTATAATAATTTTATGAATAAAAAGAGACATATATAGTATCTTGCTAGGCCATATGCGTTGCCGTTCTTATATGTATTATATATTCAAAGGTATTATGTATAAATTCCATACATAAATATTCTTGCAAAAGATTCTAAATTTCAAAATTATTTCATAAACTATGCATATTGTACTTGACACTGACATCTTCTCTAGCTATTCCCATTCGTTAGGGGTTCGCTATTTTTTATTTTCTTCTTCCACTCATTTCTGCTTTGCGTGTCGTTCTCATTCAGTTCATTTTCTCTCATGTCTTCCACAATACAGCCCTTCCATTTTATCTTTGGTCTTCCTCTGTTTCTTCAACCTTCTATTATTTATCTATTCATTCTTCTTCCAATATATTCTTCATTTCTTCTCACAACATGTTCAAATAACCAATGTATCCGGAGACATTACTGAAGACTTTTTCTGCATATATTATTTCTTATTGTATTAATAGTTAAATATTTAAAATTATAGGCAGATTACGTATAGCCTTCACAAATACTGTCAATCCCGACAGTGAATAAAAGAAATATTAAATACAATAGGCTGCGAGCAGTCATGTGATTTTCTTGGCCTTGACACGCAGATATGGGGGCACTTGTCAGAATATATACATAGATGTCAAATATAATTTTTCTTTCTAAATTTCATGATTTTCCAATTCCATGTAGTTTATTTTCCTCGACAAGTAAATTCCATACTCCTAGTGACGTGAACTTAGAAAATCTTGAAATTTTGAATTAAAAATTCTAATATTTGATATCTATGTACATAATGTCGTTATTCTAACACGAGCCGCCATATCTATTTGTCACGGCCAACAAAGTCATATGACTGCTTGCGCCCTACACTTATGTAACCAAAAACGGAAGTGGCGAAAGGTATTTTGCTGACCACAACAGAAACAAATATGAAACCGTCTTAATCCCATTAATAACAATTTTAATTTTAACACTTCCATGGGAAATCTAAAGTTTTAATTCATCGAAACTATATAAATCTGCAAAAAAGATAAGAGAATAATAATTTTCTGCCTTTGTGAGTTGTGTGCCATATATCACTTCTCGAAAAACTGATAAAAGATCAAGGTAATAGATAAATAAGTAAAAAATTAAACAAAGCAAAACTACGTCTAATTTTCATGTAACATTAATTAAGCATTGCATGTAAAATAAAATAACAGTCATTAGAATACGAATAATATTAGTACTTGAGAAAATAACTATAGATGTGTGCTACTTGAGATTTATGTATCTAGCTTAGCAGCTACCGGATGTGAAATATTAGCCGGATTGTTTATTTCATTCTAATATATCATGGATTTTCCTACGTGAAAATTAATGGAGTTATACGGAAAATTATCTTATAATAAATGCTTGTACAGATCGTTTCATTATAGGCTGTTTCAAGATACAGTACTAACTTTATTTGTTCATTTAAAATTATTAAAAATAATTACTACATAAACTTAAAAAAAAATCTGTTGCGGCCAGCACAATATCTCTCGCACCCTTTCCATTGTGGTATATTATTAGTATTGTATTTAACATTTCTTGTACACAAAAAATTCTAATTACACCTATATTTATATTTACGTATTTTCTATAATTTTAAATTCATTTTATAAGCAAGTTTTCTCCATTTCTTCGAAATGTTCCAGGTTTTTCCAATTCATTAACGGGATTGGCGTTATTTCTGAAAGGTTCATATAATATACCTATAATTTTATATATATAATTAATAATACAGTAAGAAATATTAAATATCGTTCCCAGAAAAAGCCTGCAGTACTATCTCTGAATTTTTGACACTGACATTAATGACATTTATCTGTCAATTACAGACGTTTTAATTTCTCAAGTAGTTACCATGGAGATGTTTGGGCTGTGAGCAGGCTGTGAGATTTACTATAACAGATTATTTTATAGAGAATATAATTCCTTAGTCACGTGACATGTTTTCCGCCAATCAACATTCAGAATCTCCCTAGCTACGCGTTTATCACAGCGATGATAAAAAACAAGGAAATAAACACCGTATTTATAGTCGTTACTAAGGGATTTGTTTTCTTTATTTATGACATTGACAGTTAATTTTGAGTATAAAAATAAATAATAACAATAATTCAAACTCCGAAATATTAAATAAAACTCGTAAGTACCATGTTTTAATACAATATGAATATGTATATCAAAAGTTAGGTTAGCTTAGATTGCAAAAATTCATTATATTCTCTCATTAAATATAAGCTCGTGATATGATTAATAATCGAAGATATTGCTCGTGAAACCGAAGCAGCACATTTCAACTCGTCCTTCGGACTCGTGAAATCTGCAGCTCGGTTTCACTCGAGAATATCATCGATGATAATCATATCACTTGTTATATTTCGTATGATTATATATCTATATCTTTAAATAGAAGGTATAATAAATTTTTTAAATGTGTCGGATAGAGATGAATTTTAGTTTATAATATTTGTAATAACATAAATTTTCAAAAAAATAATATTTACATTTTTGTTAAAATACCACTATTTCCGGTTGTCTAATTGTTACCAGAATCTATTGAACTCTTCCCATTATTGTTAGATTGAGGAATCCACACACACACATAGTAAAAATGTTATTATCAGGTTGTAAAATGTGGATATGCGATTTTTAGCATGATTCCAATACCTGTATTAGCGAGAGGTAAAAATTACTTTTATTTAATAATGCATTTTAGCTTCAATATGGCATATGAGCCAGCTATGTATTATCTAGAAGCTGTACATAAAAGTAAAGTGTAATAAAATTGCAAGCGACGTAATCTCATTTAAATATTTATTTTTTTGCGCGTAAACTGAATATATTAAAATAAAATGCTTGATTAATTAATATAGAGCAGTTATAATTAATAATTAGCAAAAAAGTTTACCAAATTCTCGCATAAATTTCCAATTAATAAATTCATTTATATCTTTCGATAAAATACAGGTTGTTCATTTTAAATGGACCACCATTGCTATCTCGAGAACTATAAGAGCTACAAATGGGCAAACAATTACTGTTTCGCAAGACAAATTTAAAGAAAAGAAACATTATTTTTTACCTCGCGCTACCCTTGGTAAGGGAGGTATAGGGATCGTGCAAAAATTGTATATCGAGATTTTAGTAAATGGCCACGTTTTAAGGTCCCTGTGTGTATTTATTTATGTGTGTATGTATGTGTGTGTGTGTGTAGATCCCATGTTCCCATTTAAAATAAAAATGTTAGGTCCCGTATTTCGAAAACCAGTGCTCGAAAAAATATTTTTTCTTTTCTTTAAATTTGTCTTGTCAAATAGAAATTGTTTGCTCGACTTCGTAGCTCTTATAGTTCTCGAGATGAATAATGAACACCTGTATATCTTCCATAATTTATTTATAATGTAGTATTAATATAACATTTTATACATGTATTATGTTTGACATTTAGCTATTTTCACTCATTACAAATTATATAATAAAACATTTATCATTCTCGTGTTAAAAAGTATTATCAGTGGCATTAAAACTCGCATTTACAACTCCAACATTTTATTACATAATTTTTGACAAACAGACATGAAAATTTACAATCACTATACCTATCATGCATAGAAGAATTTATTTGAAATCTGATAAATGTGTAACACATTTTGTTTACAACTCCAAACATCGTAAACTATGACGTAAAATTTGCAAACATGACAAGATATCACGCCTGATGCTGATATGTTTTACGCTTTCATGGCAAGCGTGATTAAATATTTGGATAATCAGATCAAGATTAGAAATTGCAAATTTAATTATTGTGAGAGGGGTGGTCAGTGGTCGGTTCAGTTGCGATGGTGAATAATAAATTTAATTTAAGGGTTGTTGTGACATGAATTGTTTGATATGAATTAACAAGCATAACAACTATGGTGTTTAAATTGGTTCATTCTATTTTGTATGTATTTTATAAATCCAAAATCTGATGTGGTTAGCACATTACCTTCCGTCAATCCTATGTATTATATACAGTAAAAAATTTGAAAGATGTCCGATCAAGGTTGTCTACGAATTGTATGAATTCAGATTTTTGCTCCGCCCATCATGACAAATTCAGTAGTGTCGTTTGCTTAGTTTTTCTGAGGGGACGTAAGATAGTACTGTTATTTTATTATTATAAAAATATATATTACAGGAAAAGCATTCAAAATTTAAAAATAAGTCAACTATAGTAAGTTTATAAGCAAATGTAAAACCAAACATGTTAAAAATAAGATACTGACACAATGTCAGTGTCAGTAACTCTGACAGAATATAACGTTATACGTACGGCTATGAATCCAGGTAATGTATCTGAATTAATAAACAAACTTACGTTACAGCGAAAGTATTATCAACAACGAGCATCGTTTATAAATGGAATGTCCTAACTTAGTCGAAACAATATGAATTTTTGAAAGACAAGCGTGTTATATTCCATCCTTATCACACACTCTTACAGCCTTTGCAAAAGAAAGAGATATATGTATGCCTATTTGTTAATTCGTTCGTGATACACGTGCCCTTGATCGGACATCTTTCAAAGATTTTACTGTACAAATTCCATAGGGCGCGTGCAGTCACGTGACTTTGCTGACCTTGGCAATCAAATATGGAGGCTCGTATCAAAATGACAGCTATTATTTATGTCCATAACTGACAAATGTCATAATTTTTCATTCAAAATTTCATTTTTTCGTATTGTTTGATTCCTTTTCTTGCCAACTTAATTCCACACTCCTGATAACAAATAAACTACATGAAATCTTGAATGAAAAATCATGATATTTGTCAGTTATGGACATAATTTTGACATGGGTCTCCACATTTTCTTACATAAAATCCTATATTTCCAGTAAAATTATTTCATAAACAAACTATGCAAATTACGCTTGACACTGACATCTTCTTCTTCTTTAGCTCTTTCCATTCGTTAGGGGTTGCTATGTTTTATTTTCTTCTTCTACTCATTTCTGTTTTGCGTGTCGTCCCCATTCAGTGTCTTTTCTCTCGTTTTCCACAATACAGTTCTTTCATCTTATCTTTGGTCTTCCTTTGTTTCTTCGACCTTCTACAACTAAGCTATTTATTCTTCTTCAAATATATTTTTCATCTATGGAATCATCTCTCTTGTATCTATCTAGAAACTTATATCACTCGAGCCATTTCCCTTATTCTGTCATTCCTTATTCTATCTTTCCGTGTTTTCCCCAATATCTATTTCAACAACTTCATCTCTGACACATTGATTTTCTTTTCATTGACACTGACATCTGTCAGTTAGAATTTTCTTAATATAGTAGCTGTTTCCATGGTTATAACATAGCTGGCTTATTTATAAAATTTAATTTCTTTATATATCCACTGAATATTAAATATAAAATGCATTATTTATAACAACATTAAATGTCAAAAAATAATGTATAAAAGCATTTTTCAAGAAAAACTATGAAAATCTTCAAATGAGGGTACTTCCGGCTGACCAATTATAATCAAAATCTAATCAAGTCTGCATACGGATGTAAGGAAGAAGAATACGTAAAAATTGTAATTTTTAGAATTCTAGTGTTGGAGATATCGCGGCTGAAATTATAGTGACACACACACAACGCACACACATACACACACACACACACACACACACACACACTTCCCAGTAATGTCCAATTGAGAAATACGTAGTTAAACAGATATTAAATATTTTAGTTATTGAGAAATCGTCCTTCCATCCTCCCTAATAATAATATGAACATAATACAAAATAGAATTAAATATACTAGGTTCAAAAGGTACAAAAAAAAATAAATTTAAACAAATACATCTTCGTAAATTAAATCGGCATTCAGACACATCAAATGGATTGGTGAGCGCTGCAAAACATCAGTACGAGCAGTAGGGAAATGAAAGGTTCGACCATGTCTTGAAGCAATCCTGGGTACATTTCACGAGTCCGAAGGACGAGTTGAAATGTGCTGCTTCGGTTTCAAGAGCAATATCTTCGATTATTAATCATATCACGAGCTTATATTTAATGACAGAATATAATAAATTTTTGCAATCTAACCTAACCTAACTTTTGATATACTTATTCATATTGTATTAAAACATGGTACTTACGAGTTTTATTTAATATTTCGGAGTTTGAATTATTGTTATTATTTATTTTTATAATAAAAATTAACTATCAATGTCAAATAAAGAAAACAAATCCCTTAGTAACGACTATAAATACGGTGTTTATTTCTTTGTTTTTTTATCATCGCTGTGATAGAATTGTAGCTAGGGAGATTCTGAATGTTGATTGGCGGAAAACATGTCACGTGACTAAGGAATTATATTCTCGTAAAAATATTAAAATCGGGTTGTAAGGACCTTAAAATGTCATTAATATCTGGATATGAATCCAATACTTCTCTTAGCGAGAGGTAAAAATGTATTTCTACGTTCTTCAAATAAAATAAGAAAAGTTATCAACTATATTAAATTATTTATTGACAATGTATTAACATAAATTTAGAAATAGACAAATATATCGTGACAAGTAAATATTTTCTTCTATTCAAAATTTATAAGAAAACGAAGGTTACAGAAATAAATATTTATTTATTGGAATAAATTTACTCAATATAGCTAAATAACTATTGCATTCATTATTTTCCATTAAAAAAATATAGTTATATAATTAATGGCCATAATTTGTAACTAGTTGTTACTAAATAGGCAAATAAATATAATTTGACTCATTCTTTCATAAAAACATAAATTTATATTTAAATTTGTAAATTTTCTTACAGCTCAATTATGTTGTAAATTTAAATATGAACATAGACATATATAATTTCCATTATATAATTACAATAACTTTTTCCTTTTTACAAATGCATATGCGATTCTGTTGCGAGTTGCGAGTTTCTGCAATGTAATGAATATTTAATTTATTATCCACGGTGGCACTTGGCGAATGTTCCAGCAACCAGCTGTTCAGCCTCTGCGACACTGTGACACAATTTACATGCATTGAAGTTGTGTGGGTTGTCGACCTACACCTGCAGAGAAATGCAACACGTGAATGTGAATATAAATACAGATAGAGTTTGCTTATTCCCAAAGGATGGTATATTCTTATTTATGAAATTCTCTGGATAATATAACTTGTCATTTTGATGTGGATTATGTTAGAGATTAAATTATAATTATTATTACATATAATGGATAACTAGGTTATGTTTTGCGGCAAAATAATTTTGCAAATAGAAAATATTTGCAATGAATGCGAATGATTCTTTAAAAAATTGAAGTAACAAATTTTATTAATCTCCTAGAAGATATTGCGAGCCTAGACTAATAGTTCGGCAGGTTCACATTTCTAACTAATTATAAAACACCCTGTATACAAATTTCTGTCGATTAATATAAAATAAAAAATTTAAACTTAAAAAACTGAATACGAAGGCTATCCAAAAATTAAAGATTCAAATGCATTGGTGCCCTGGGGAAATTTTGTTTCAAAAAGTTGGTACCACTGTCGTAAGGACTCCTCTTCTTTCAAACGAGTAGTTCAGTAGCTCTCTAGAGCAAATAGTCTGGCAGTGGCTGCGGTTTAAGATCAGAAGCATCTTCTTCACTCTTCCGCCAGATGCTAAATCCGCTCGATCATACATTTTCCATATGGGTCTACTGTAAGTTCGAATCACTACTGTAAACGGAAGACAGGAAATGTTAACTCGCAGCGTGTGTCGTGTCTGCTTCACGGTAACACATGTCTTCAGTCTCACACAGCGCGAATCATCAAAACTTTACTGGTCGATGTTGGATGCGATGTTATGAAATTCCGCCACACAGCCCCGATCTGACACCGTCTGATTTTCGTTTCTTACTTCATTTACATAAAAATCTGACAGGAAAAAAGACCAAGATAAAAGAGGAAATGTAACTTTGCATAAGGGAGCAGGCGGCAACCTAGTGTCTTCAGTATTCGTAAATGAGGAGTTTTATCGTTTTATGTCGATCCTTCCTAAAATTTGAGAATCACTGCTATAGATCAAGGATTAACAATCATTTTTGGTTTTTTAGCCATTTCATTTCTAAGTATTTAGAGTACATTTTTTTACCTTCCGTCACCTTTAGGTAAGGAAGGTATTGTTTTTGGTCAAAAAATTCATTGATGAGTTTTTACTGAATAAGCACATTTTAGGGTCCATATAATATGATTTTACCATTTTTACAATGATGTCTGTATGTATGTGTGTCTGTGTGTCTGTGTGTGTGTGTGACAAAAGTTCCGGATTCCATAACTTCAATACCACGATTCCAAAAATTATAATTTTTTCGTATTCCTCAAGTTTACATCCAGAAGAACAACTGATTAGATTTTGGTTATAATTGGTCAACCGGAAGTAGTCTCATTTGAAGATTATAACAGTTAAATATGATTTATTGACATTTAACGTTATTATAACTTAAAGAATATATTATTCTCTATACGATTCGATTGCATATTATACTTCATATTCAATAGATATAGAGTTAAAGAATTTTAAAAAAATCAAATTTTATAAATCAGCCAGCTATGCTAAACATGGAAACTACTAATATATTCATATAATTCGACAGATGTCAGTATCAATAAAAAGTAAATTAATGTGGCAGAGATGAGGATGTTGAAGTAGATGTTGGGGAAGACACGGAAAGATAGGTAAGGAAATAAATCAAGTGTTACAAGTTTCTAGAAAGATACAAGAGAGATGATTACATTGGTTTGAAAATGTCATGAGGAGAAATGAAGAATATATTGGAAGAAGAATGAATAGCTTAGTAATAGAAGGTTGAAGAAACAGAGGAAGGTCAAAGATAAGATGGAAGGATTGTATCGCGGAAGACGTGAGAGAAAAGGAACTGAATGATAACGACATGCAAAAATAGCGACCCCTAACGAATGGGAAAAGCTAAAGAAGAAGAAGATGCCAGTGTCAAGTGCAATTTGAATAGTTTGTTTATGAAATAATTTTACTGGAAATTTAGAATCTTTTGTAAGAAAAATTATGGAATTTATACATTATACACGAGAATGACGGAAGGTATTGTGCTGGCCACAACAGATTTTTTTAGTCTCATTTGAAGATTTAACAGTTAAATTTGATTTATTGACATTTAACGTTATTATAACTTAAAGAATATATTATTCTCTATACGATTTGATTACAATTTATACTTCATATTCAATAGATACAGAGTTAAAGAATTTTAAAGAAATTAAATTTTATAATTCAGCCAGCTATGCCAAACTTGGGAACTAGTAATAAATTGACAGATGTCAGTTTCAATAAAAAGTAAATGAATGTGGCAGAGATGAGGATATTGAAGTAGATGTTGGGGAAGACACGGAAAGATAGGTAAGGAAATAAATCAAGTGTTACAAGTTTCTAGAAAGATACAAGAGAGATGATTACATTGGTTTGAAAATGTCATGAGGAGAAATAAAGAATATATTGGAACAAGAATGAATAGTGTAGTAATAGGACGTTAAAGAAACAGAGGAAGACCGAAGATAAGATCGAAGGACTGTATTGCGGAAGATTTGAGAGAAAAGGAACTGAATGAGAACGACATGCAAAAATAGCGACCCCTAACGAATGGGAAAAGCTAAAGAAGAAGAAGATGCCAGTGTCAAGTGCAATTTGAATAGTTTGTTTATGAAATAATTTTACTGGAAATTTAGAATCTTTTGTAAGAAAAATTATGGAATTTATACATTATACACGAGAATGACGGAAGGTATTGTGCTGGCCACAACAGATTTTTTTAATCTGATGTGGCCAGCATAATACTTTCCGTCATACATAAATTTTCTTGCAAAAGATTCTAAATTTCCAGTAAAATTATTTCATAAACAAACTATGCAAATTGCACTTGACACTAACATCTTCTTCATCTTCTTTAGCTTTTCCCATTCGTTGAGGGTCGCTATTTTATGTTTTCTTCATCCACTCATTTCTGTTTTGCGTGTCGTTCTCATTCAATACAGTCCCTCCATCTTATGTTTGGTCTTCCTCTGTTTCTTCAACCTTCTATAACTAAGCTATTCATTCTTCTTCCAATATATTCATCTCTCCTCGTGACATGTTCAAACCAATGTAATCGTCTCTCTTGTATCTTTCTAGAAACTTGTAACACTAGAGTTATTTCCCTTATTATTTCGTTCCTTACCGTTTCTTTCCGGGTCTTCCCTAGCATCTATCTCAATATCCTCATCTCTATCATATTCATTTACTTTTTATTGATACTGACATCTCTCGATTTTAATTATGTGAATTTATTAGCAGTTTCCATGGTTAGTACAGCTGACTGATTTATTACAACAGAAATTTAATATCTTTAACTCTATATTTATTGAATATGAAGTATATAATGCAATCAAATCGTATAGAGAATAATATATTCTTTAAGATAAATAACGTTAAATGTCAATAAATGATATTTAACTGCGTTTTTTTCAAAGAAAAGCTGTTTTATAACCAAAATCTAATCACCTTTTCTTCTGTATATAAAATTATTATTTTTGGAATCGTGATATTGAAGTGATGCGATCCGAAACTTTCGGCACACTTACACACACAGGCAGACAGACACATACACACAAACATCATCGTAAAAAGGGTAAAATCGTATAATATGGACCCTAAACGGGCTTATTCACTAAAAGCTCATCACTGAATTGTTTGACCAAAGATAATACCTTCCTTACCTAAAAGTGACGGAAGGTAAAAATGGAAAATTATTATTAAGTAATAATTAATAAATAATTTATAAACAGTCGAAAACTTAGATTGATTAAAAAATATTTTTTCTACTGTTTATAGATTATTAATTGTTATTTAACAAATAATTTTCCTGTAATTGAAACGACAACAAAAGCAGAAATGTTTGTTAACTCTTAATCTATAGGTACTACGAATTAAACACCCATATTTAATAAAACAAAAGACTGAGCAATATTTAACACCTCGATAAATCTTTAGTAGGTGGCTATATTTACATGTTATATCGTCATTTGTTATTGGTTGTAGATGTAGAATTACCAACACAAATATGAAAGGCAGAGGGTTCATTCTTTTTGAAATACAAAGCATTTTTTGTATTCTTCTAATTTTGCCTGTCTGTGTATTATGAGTCTGGACTCGTAAAGAATACATCTCTTATATTATCACCCATATAGAACTACCACACCTTAATACCTGCCATAAATCACATATTTATTTGCATCGCTAATAAATCTCTTAAGGAAGATTCCACTACGCCAAACCCATTCTTAATCTTATCAAAATTCATCACCTGAAAAACCCAGAGAGAAAAACAACCATTGTGACGTAAGCATCTCAACAAAGAATCAACTCCAGCACCATCGGCTTCCACAGCCGTCTATGTCGTGCCAGTCGCTCGCTGCGTTGCTGCGTCACTCGGATCCCCGTTGGCTATGCTCGATCCGGTTCGAACCGGATCGCCGGAGCGCAACCCGCCAACTTTCACGCAGAAAAAGTCGCGATTTTGGGGAGCAGAGACAGGTTAACTGTTCCGGTTCGGCTTGGATGTAAACATACTTTTTATGAATACGTTTGTTTGGGTTTTGGTCATTTCCGTCAATAGGAAATTCACTTGTTATAGTCGTTATGGATTTTTGTTTCATTTGGTTGATGATGTAATAAATATAAAAACTGTGGTTTTTATTTTTATTAATTATTATCATCGTCAAGAATTTTATTTGTTCTGAGAATTTTCAATTAATATAAATGTTGATAAATGATATTTATACATTATTTTACTGTTTGTACGGTTTTCGAAACTGGACTGACCACATTTCTGACGACACTACTAAACTACTAATGAGGCATATTTTAAACTAATTATTTAAGAAATTATACAGTAACAATAAATTATATGTAAATTATTTGAGTTTCAAGTTCACATTAGAATAATATTACAGGTGTGGTCTTGATTTCCATATAAAATTTGCGGTATTTAAATTATATCTTAAAATTCAGATTGTGTATAGGTGTACATATTAATGCCACGAGAAATTTATTGGTATAACCACGTATAACTACAATTTGCTTTATTTTAAATTCGTTTTTAAACTGGCCGGTTTTATAAACGACAGATAAATTTACTCCTAAAGTAAATAAAATTATTCCTTCAAATTCCATTCGAAGTTTTGACATTAACGGTATACATAAAATTGATTTGAATTTGTTAATTTAAATAAATTTGCTATAGAAGTAAATTTATTCTGTCCTTTATAATGCCGGGGATAAAATATAAATTCCTAGTGTGGTTTTACTGATTGTCTTAACTGTACAAAAAAAATACTATTAAAATTGAAAAGTGTTTCTTATATTTTTTGATGCAAATCTGATTATTGTACGGACCCAATCTAATAATAATTCGATCAGTTTACATTTACAACAAATTATAAAATCTACATTAATGATTAGATATTTATACAAAATTCTTTCGACTACCTCTCGCCACTTCCGTTTCTGGTTACATAAGTATATGACGCGAGCAGTAATATGACATTGTTGGCCTTGACAAACAGATATGGGGGCCCGTTTCAGAATGACAGCTATTAATTACATCCATAACTGACAAATGTCGTAATTTTTCATTTAAAATTTCATTTTTTGTTATTGTATGATTTTTTCTCGGCAATTGAATACCACACTCCTGATAACAATTGAACCACATGAAATAAGAAAATCATGAAATTTTTAATGAAAAATTATGACATTAATAGCTGTTATATCTCTTGCCAAGGTCAGCAAAGGCACGTGACTGCATGCGCCCTATACATAAATTTTCTTGCAAAGATCCTATATTTGACTGACATCTATAGCTTTTCCCATTCGTTAGGGGTCGCTATTTTTTATTTTCTTCTTCCACTCATTTCTGTTTCACGTGTCGTTCTCATTCAGTACCTTTTCTGTCAAGTCTACCGCAATACAGTCCTACCATCTTATCTTAGGTCTTCCTTTGTTTCTTCCACCTTCTATTACTATGCTATTAATTATTCTTCCAATATAATCATGTTCAATCCAATATAATCGTCTCTCTTGTATCTTGCTAGAAACTTGTAACACTAGAGTTATTTTCTTACCGTATCTTTCCGTGTCTTCTCCAACATCTGTCCATTTGAATTATCTGAATATATTAGCAGTTTTCATGGTTAGCATAGCTGGCTGATTTATGAAATTTATTATCTTCATAATAATTCTTTAACTTTATATCAATTGAATGTATAAAATGCAATCCAATCATATAGAGAATAATATATTCTTTAAAATTTATATAATATTAAATGTCAATATATGATATTTAACTGATTTTTTAAAGAAAAACTGTTAAAAGTTGCAAATGAGGGTACTTCCGGTGGACCAAAATCTAATCACGTTTGCATATGGATCTAAAGTTGAAAAATACGAAAAAATTATAATTTTTGGAATAGTGGTATTGGAGTTATGCGATCTGAAACGATCATCACATATACACACTCACACAGACACACACACACACACACATATTGCGTGGCCGACCAGTGTGTAAGTGAATGGATGTGGTTGGTAGGGTGCTTAAAGAGAGAGAATTTTCAAGTATGAAGAGAAGAAGAGCATGTATGAATGCGATTATGAGTGTGGCCGAGGCGAAAGAAGTCTGCTTAGATAGGAATGTGTGGCGAAGGATGATTGTTTCCTAACTATTATTGTGATCCGGATGCGGTATTTCGCTACCGAAAATCGGTCACTTTAATACGTTTAAGAGTAAGGATTTGTTGTATGATGTTGATGTTGTTCTTATTGTTATCGGGTTTGTGCGAACCCACTAAGTGGGACACGCGTGATTTTATGTATGTATGTATATATATATATATATATATATATATATATATATATATATATATATATATATATATATATATATATAATCATCGAAAAAATAACGTGCTTATTTATTAGAAACTCGATATTTTTGACCAAAGACAATACATATCGGTGAATAAAGGTAAGAATTATGACTTGAAAAAAAATTTTTTTTTTTGATATATTGAAGTAGACAATGTAAATTTATGGACAAGGAGCATTGTCCTTTACCCTGAACAATGAACAAACTCCTCTGTTTTTTACAAGCAAAAGGCGGCTCCATCTATTTTTTTTATTTGCAAGTAATTGATAATTCTTTGTTCAGCCAACAAAACTAAAAACAAAAATCTTTTTCATTATCAGTCAACGACTTCTTTTTCAGAAATAATAAATAATGAACGACCCTTCAATATTAAACTTAAATGATGTTTATATTTGAAAAATATATACATTCAGCATCTTCTAAGTTAAGGATTTCATTATCCTTATGACCAGTGACAGCTTGTGCAAAAATGTATAGATACAGAACCGCAAAAAAATTGAAGAAAAAAATGTTAACATGAAAAACATTTGAAAGTCTCTTAAAATTCTTTTGTAGCGCTTTAGTGGTGTGAACTGCAGAACACCCTTTTGTATTTGTCACGAGAGACCACTGACTATTATAATGTGCATGAAATGAATATCAATTATTTACATTGTAGACCAGTAGTGACGATAAATAGTAGAACTTATATTTTTATCAATGACGTCTACAATCTTTAATTTCATCATATTTTCGGTGCTCTTTGACCATTATGTCATAGATATTACATTTTTTCATCGCTATCGGTATTCACCACAAACGTCATTTGTACAGGTGCTTAAAGTTGTAAATAAACACATATGTAAATAAATATTTATATAAAATGACGTCACTTTCCACCAAACATTTTTATTCCAATATGCAATACTTTCGATTTCTTCATAATAGCATTTAAACAAAAATATTATAACGCATGTCGAAAAGTTTTGGCAAAAAATTCAACTTTTTTTCATAATATAAAAAGCATTTAGTTGCTTATTTATGAAAATTATGAAAAAATAAATTAAGATAAGCGTGTTCTTCACAAGGCACAACATTTTGGACGACAATAAGTTGATTTCTCGGTCATTCCTGCATTCCTGTATATTTTGTTTCCTCATTTTGGACTTCCCAACCCCCATTATGAACTTTTCATGATAAAAAGCCCAATATATTCTATGGAACGAACCTGGGTAAGGTTAAGGGATAAATTCCATATATAAATTTCCAGTAAAATTATTTCATAAACAAACTATGCAATTGTACTGGACACTAACATCTTCTTCTTTAGCTTTCAACATTCGTTAGGGGTCGCTATTTTTATTTTCTTCCACTCATTTCTGTTTTATGTGTGGCCAGCACAATACCTTCCGTCAATCCTATGTATAATGTATAAATTCCATACATAATTTTTCTTGCAAAAGATTCTAAATTTCCAGTAAAATTATTTCATAAAAAACTATTCAAATTGCACTTGACACTGACATCTTCTTCTTCTTTAACTTTTCCCATTCGTTAGGGGTCGCTATTTTTGCGTGTCGTTATCATTCAGTTCCTTTTCTCTCACGTCTTCCGCGATACAATCCTTCCATCTTATCTTTGACCTTCCTCTGTTTCTTCAACCTTCTATTACTAAGCTATTCATTCTTCTTCCAATATATTCTTCATTTCTCCTCATGACATTTTCAAACCAATGTAATCATCTCTCTTGTATCTTTCTAGAAACTTGTAACACTTGATTTATTTCCTTACCTATCTTTCCGTGTCTTCCCCAACATCTACTTCAACATCCTCATCTCTGCCACATTAATTTACTTTTTATTGATACTGACATCTGTCGAATTATATGAATATATTAGTAGTTTCCATGTTTAGCATAGCTGGCTGATTTATAAAATTTGATTTTTTTAAAATTCTTTAACTCTATATCTATTGAATATGAAGTATAATATGCAATCGAATCGTATAGAGAATAATATATTCTTTAAGTTATAATAACGTTAAATGTCAATAAATCATATTTAACTGTTATAATCTTCAAATGAGACTACTTCCGGTTGACCAATTATAACCAAAATCTAATCAGTTGTTCTTCTGGATGTAAACTTGAGGAATATGAATTTTTTTTTTTTGGAATCGTGGTATTGAAGTTATACGATCCGAAACTTTTGTCACACACACACACAAACACACATACATACATACATATACAGACATCATCGTAAAAATGGTAAAATCGTATTATAGGGACCCTGAAACATGCTTATACTCTAAAACCTCATCATTGAATTTTTTGACCAAAGACAATACCTTCCTTACCTAAAGGTGACGGAAGCCAAATATTGTTGAAATTTGTACCAAAACTCTTAGGACATATGTTATATGTATTCGGAAATTTCCTCTCACTGTTGAAAATATGTTTTCCTGTTGTAAAGAGTGTTTTTTGTCTGTTTTTTTGCCAAATAATTATCTGTTTTTCTCTGATCAAAAAACTAATTACAATTTTCAATCGCCGATTTTTCAGTTATTCCAACAAACATAATCCCACAGTCAATTATTTAAAAACAGTTCGAATAAAATGTATTTCAATTTCAGTATTAATTCCATGGAATATACATTGAAAAACAATTACACAAAGTGTCCATTGAAAAACGATGCTCCAATTTTGAAACAAATTACTCCGAGTGTTAACTCGTTCTAGAATTTAATTAAATCCTGAATACAAAGTGAAACTGAAACACTATTTAGCAGAATAGTGCTCATTACTTAAATCGGTTTTACCCATATCAGCCAAAAGTTTTAAATTCATGAACCGTAATGTACCTACTCAGTAAATTACATTTCAGTTTTTGAGTTTCACAGTTATTTGTTTTGGTGGTTACAAATATTTAAAGATATTCTTGGAACACCATAAGCTATAAAATTTGTAAAAAAAAATCTGTTGTGGCCAGCACAATACCTCTCGTCATTTCCTTTTTTTGGTTACATAAGTATAGGGCGCGAACAGTCATGTTACATTTTTGGCCTTGACAAGCAGATGTGTGGGCCCGTTTCAGAATTATAATTAGTAATTATATACATAGAAGTCAAATGTCAGAATTTTTTATTAAAAATTTCAAGATTATCTAAATTCACATAATTAATTTGTCATCAGCAGTGTGGAATTTACGTGTCGAGGAAAATAAACCACATGGAAATTTGGAATGAGAAATTATGATATTTGACATTTATATATACATAGTTACTAGCTATCATTCTGACATGGGCCTCCATATCTGCTTGTCAAGGCCAACAAAGTCACATGACTGCTCACGCCTATTGTATTTAACATTTCTTGTATACCTACACTCTACACAAAAATTCTACTTATATCTATTCCTTATATTTAGATTTTTTCTTCTAATTTTTCGAGATGTTTCCAATTCATTGTAGGGAGTAACAGTATTTGTGGAGGGTATGTGTAATATACCCATAATATTAAATAATTAACTATTAATACATTAAGAAATAATATAATGTATGATGTATGTACTTCCCAGAAAAAGTCTTCAGTAATGTCTCCGGATTTCTGACACTGACATTTATCTGTCAGTTACAAACAATTTAAATTTTCAACTATTTTCCATGGCATTTTTCGGCTGTAAAATTTATTACAACAGATTATTTTATATATTATATTTCTTTTATCTCTAAATCTATAGAATATATAATAAAATATTTAAATGTAGCAGATAGAGAATTTAATTTTCTTTAATAAGAAAAAAATTCAAAAAACAATATTTAGAAGATTTTTTTTCCAGTTGTCCAATTGTTATAAAAACCTTTTCAGATCTTCCCATGAATGTCCGATTGGGAAATACGTAGTTAAACAAATATAAAGTCTTATAGTTTTTGAGTAATCGTCCTTCCAACATCCCACATACACACACACATACACACACACACACACACACACACACACACACAGACATCATCGTAAAAATGTTAAAATCGTATTGTAGGGTAAAAAATATTTACCTCTCACTAAGAGAGGTATTAGCTGGATTCATGCTAAAAACTGCATATACAGATTTTAATGAATAAGCACGTTTTACGGTCCCTGCAATCCGATAATATTTGTGTGTGTGTTTGTGGATGCATATGTGTGTGTATGTGCGAATGGATGTTGGAAGGACGATTTCTCAAAAACTATAATACTTAATATCTGTTTAACTATGTATTTTTCAATCGGACCAGTTGGGAAGAGTTGAAAAGGTTTTGGTAACAACTGGACAACCAAAAGTAGCAGATTCTTTAAAAAAAAATCTTTCAAAAATGAAAGTGGCGAGAGGTATTGTATTAGCAACAACAGATTTTTTTTATATACTGTTTGAAACTGTCTAGAATGTTACTCATAGCTTTAACCGACTGTTAACCCATTAATTTACATATTAATATGCGTTTATCCCAGATAACAGTTATTAATTAGCTATTATTATTATGCGGTTTTCTTACATTTTCTCTTGTTTGTCTTAGAGAAAAACTTTTTTACAATTTTCCTGTTGTATTCCAGTATGAACTGGATATAATTATTCTTTCTAAAATCAATGACGTATAAGAGAATAAAAAAATAGGTGTGGGTACACTATTTGCACGATGTACGATCTGCGTTTTGTATATACATAAAATTAATTCTGACGTATAATAATACTGTTTATTTAATGTGAAGATTATGTAGTTATTACTTTTTTGACAGCTAGAGTTCCGTTTTGATGTGTATGATAATTTATGATTGTTGATTTAATAAATGCTGACTACTGTTTTTCCAACAAAAACTACACAATGAATTGTTACATTTTTTGCAAAGAAAAAATTGAAGAAAAACAAAAGAAATTAATTTGACAAGCTCTACATATTTTTGATTTGTTTTTTGTTATAATTTATCATAATTTGTATAGTAAATAATAAACATATCACCACCTCATAAGACAGCTCTATACATAAATACTTTTATGTCAGTTTATATGATAACCTTGGAGTGGTTGCTAACTAACATTTCAAGGATATTAAGGTTTAGAAAGTGAAAATGCATTAATAATAGCTAATAAGAAATGATTGATACAAAATTCTGCGAAATACGAATATTCCAGATTTCTTTTATGCAATAATTAAAGCGTTCAAATTCAAAGGAATCTATGCACCAAATAGCAATTTATATTATGTCAGGAAAGTGATCTTTTACTGCTCCCGAAGTAGCTTACCACCCGGTAGAATATAGAAAAATAGTTCATAAGAAAATTGAATTTCCATGGCTATCTTGAGTCTTGGAAGATCATATAAGGATCGTCCTAAAATTGAAGATACAAAGGCACTGGTGACCTGGAGAAATTTCGTTTCGGAAAGTTGACACCATTGTCGTGTGGGCCAGCAGCTCTCTAAGACGAACAGTTTGGCATTTTACTAGTAACCTCCGTTTGTGATGAAGCATCTCCTTCACTCTTTCGTCAGATGTAAAAGAAACGTCGAAGGGCGGTTCAAAACCGAGGGCAGAGTTAACTTGCGGCGTGTGTCTGCTTCACGATAACACTTGTTCTCACAGCCTCTAACAGCGCGAATCACCAAAACTTTACTGAGAGATTTTGGATGGAATATTGTGGATCATCCACCACATAGCCCCGATCTGGTACCATCTGATTTTCATCTCTTACTTCATTTACATAAGAAACACACACACACACACACATGCACACACAACCACATACATACAGACATCATCGTAAAAATGTAAAATCGTATTCCATATAATACGATGTCTGTATGTATGTCTCTCTCTCTCTCTCTCTCTCTCTATCTGTGTGTGTGTGTGTATATATATATATATATATATGTGTGTGTATGTCTGTGTGTGTATGACGAAAGTTTCAGATCGCATAACTTCAATACCACGATTCCAAACATTATAATTTTTTTCGCATTCCTCAAGTTTACATCCAGAAAAAGAGGTGATTAGATTTTGGTTATAATTGGTCAACCGGAAGTTAGAAGTTTCTAGATGTAAGAGAGACGATTACATTGGTTTGAACATGTCATGAGGAGAGATGAATATATTAATAGAAGGTGGAAAAAACATAGGAAGACCAAATACTCGTATAAGATGAAAGGACTGTATTGCAGAAGACTTGAGAGGAAAGGAACTGAATGAGGACGACACGCAAAACAAAAATGGGAAAAACTATAGAAGAAGAAGATGTCATTGTCCTGTTGTCAAGTGCAATTTGCATAGTTTGTTTATGAAATAACTTTACTGGAAATATAGGATCTTTTGCAAGAAAATTTATGTATAGGGTGCGTGCAATGACATGACTTTGCTGACTTTGGCAAGCAGATTTGGGGACCCGTGTCAAAATGCCAGCAATTAATTATGTCCATAACTGACAAGTGTCATAATTTTTCATTCAAAATTTCATGATTTTCTTATTTTATGTGGTTTGTTTGTTACCAGGAGTATGGAATTCAGTTGCCGAGAAAGGGAATCATAAAATATCAAAAATTTAGAATCTTTTGCAAGAATATTTACGTATGGAATTTGTACATAATACACAGGATTGACGGAAGGTATTGTGCTGGCCACATCAGATTTTTCTATAATAATAATAATATTCTGTTAATTATCACAGACCAAAATCTAGTATTAATGTAAATATTGTAAATATGCCTGAGAAAAACTGCATTGTACGTCTTGAGTGACCGTGAGTCTCTACTCATATACAAGTACTCGTTCAGGGATAAATACGTCATATGTCAAGATCCGTTTTCCTGATTCATGTAAATTGCTATTAGTGCATTAATTACAAACAATGTAAATAATATTTCTAAATCCAGTCAACAAATTACTAAAACAAACATAGAAAAACAATGCAAATGTTGATATATTATTCATACAAATAAAATTCGTCCTTAAAACACTTAAAATCCATGGAACATAAAAAGTGTGATAGTCTTTTTAGTTGACAAGTAATTAGTGAAGTAAACATAGGAAAACACATCTCGAAACAAAACATTATCTACTGCAGGACCTTGGTCTACTTGATATTTCCAACCGACAGAGCTGTACTTATATAAAAGTGGAAATAAATTTCTCATTTAAACAATAATCTACGGGCAAATATATGATAAAACAAGTCCCAAAATTTTTCGTTCCAACAGTAAATAATACAATATTTATGTTAATATTATCTATAAAACTGAGGGTAAAGGTAACTAACAATATACTCAATTAATTGCCATCTTAACTTTTATTACTTTAACAAAAATTATTTGTGAATTATTAAAGACGAAAACATTTGTCACATGCAGACAATGGTTTATTTGCAAATAAATTATTATTAAATCTAAGATATTTTATTATAAGCTATGTATTCAAGTTCTATACACTCTATTAATACACCATATCAAAATTTGTTGAATTGGAGTAACAATCATAGCATCTAGAAGTTTATTTATTCTTGTTTTTAATATAATTGTAGGTGGTACTTTAATAAATAAATATCACTTTACTAAAAAAATAGTTTAATATAGTAATTAATTGAATATATTGCCAGTTTCCTTTACCTTCAGTTTTATAAATAATACTAACATAAATATTGGATTATTTACTGCTGGAACTAAAAAAAATGTCTGTTGTTATATATTTGCCCGTAGATTATTGTTAAAATGATAAATTTAGGTAATAACATTATATTTAAATCCAGTACACTTTATTAATACATAAAATAAAAAATTGCCCAAATATAGTTTTAATTTTTGTAATCTAAAAATTTATTTCTTCTTGCTGTTAATATATTTTATACTATAATTTAAATACATATTTAATTAATAATACAATAATATATAATAAATGTACACATACCTCCCAGAAAAATCTAATTTTTAACATTGACATTTTGCATTTATTTGTCAATTATAGTAGAACCCCGGTTAACCGAACTCGGGTCAACCGAAACCCTAGTTAACCGAAACAATTGCACGTATACTTATTAGTTCTACAAATGATTATGTAGCCCCACTTATTGTCCGGCTCCTTCATTCCACAGGCGGGCTTAGCGACGGGGAGCTCGCACAGGGCTCGCAAATGAATAGTAGAGTGGAACTTAGTTTTTTTGTGTGTGTCTTTACGTATTTTTGTGAGATGGCATCTAAGCGGAAGCGTGTTGTGATTTCTATTGCGGATAAATTAGCTGCTATCAAAGATGTTGAAAACTATGTACATACTATACTGTATCTAAAAACTGTAACTGCATATGAATATTATGTAATGTACATTGTTCCAAAATAATTCATTTCCCCTACACACCCATTTTAATACATATGTAGGCTATTTTTAGATGTTAATGGGTTAACCGAAAAAATTGTTATCCGAAACGGCTGCGCCCCCTTTATTTCGGTTAACCGGGGTTCTACTGTATAAACATTTAAATATCTCAACTGTTTTTTAGGCAACGAGATTATTTTTTTACAAAAGATTATTCTATATTATTATATACTATATTTCCAAACCTATATGAGATATAATAAAAAAATTAAATGTGTCAAATTGAGAATTTAATTTTCTTCAATATATCCAAGAAAAATTTTCAGAAAATAGTATTTAGAAGATTTTTTTCCAAGAATCTGTTACTTCCGGTTGTCCAATTGTTACCAAAATCTTTCCAGATCTTCCCATGAATGTCCGATTGGGAGTAATCGTCCTTCCAACATCCCACATACATACACACACACACACACACACACACACATACACAGAATCGTCGTAAAAATGATTATAGGGACCTTAAGACGTACTTATTCATTGAAATCTGGATATGTGATTCTTAGCATGAATCCAATACCTCTCTTAGCGGGAGGTAAAAAGTTATTTTGAATGTCGCGTTTTTCAGTGTTACCCAGTATACGAGAGAAACAATTCGTGTACATCTCGGGCCCCAAAAAATATGAGTACGGTCCTGCCAATCAAACGGTATTTCAAGTGTAAACATTGCAAATATACTAACACCGACGCTTGGATGTTCAGAAAATGTTTATTAATATTCATACATGAAGGATATATGTAAAAGTCATGGCTGCAACTATTAGAATCTCAAATTTAATAAACAAGTGATGTTACAAAATTTTCTTCGTATTTTCCATTCGAAAGGTGTCTTGAAGAAATTCTTATGTAATTTCTATTTTGTTCAGGGAAGTCAGACTTGCTTCGATTATGTCAAGGATTCAACGGATAATTTAAAATGCATGGCGTTATAACTTATATGTAGTAATTATATCTGACATATGTTGATTTAATTTGTTCGCTATTCAAGTGTTTTTGCTTTTGTATAACAAAGATATTAATGTTTTTAAGATGGTAATTACTTTTTGTAGACTTTTTATATCAAGAACGTCTTGAAAACCTGGTGAAACAAAAAAATGATGTATGGAGTTATTAAATTTTAATTTAAATATTTTTTAAAAGAAAGTATTCAACTAGACATAAATTAATGCTGAAAGTTTTTACATCATGCAAAAATTATAATCAGAAATGTAAAAACAGTGTTTACCATATGTAGTGGCAAGTGATTTAATGTTGTTTTTAATTGATTTTCAAATAGATAAGATAACGAATAACATAGAAAAAACACCTAATTATGAATTTAAAAATAATTTTTTGAGCATTAACATTTTTTGACAATTTTAAGTATTGGTATTGAGCATCAAAAATAATAAATGCGCACTGCACGAATATTTATTTTACCGCAAATATAAAATCTGATGTAGCCAGCACATTACCTTCCGTCAACCTGTGTATTATGTATAAATTCCATACATACATTTTCTTGCAAAAGATCCTATATTTCCAGTAATTTTCATAAACAAACTATGCAAATTCCACTTGACACTGACTTCTTCTTCTTTAGCTTGTCCCATTCGTTAGGGGTCGCTATGTTTTATTTTCTTCTTCCACTCATTTCTGTTTTGCGTGTCGTCCTCATGTCGTCCAATGTAATCGTCGCTCTTGTATCTTTCTAGAAACTTCTAACACTAGAGTTAGTTCTATCGTAACATCCTCATATCTGCCACATTCATTTACTCTTCATTGATACTGACATCTGTCAATTTGAATTATCTGAATATATTATCAGTTTCCATGGTTAGCATAGCTGGCTGATTTAAGAAATTTAATATCTTTATAATTGTTTAACTCTATATCTATTGAATTTTAAGTATAAAATGTAATCAATTCATATTGAGAATATCATATTCTTTAAAATTTATTAACATTAAATGTCAATAAATGTTATTTAACTGCCTTTTTCAAGAAAAAATAAGTTGCAAATGAGAATACTCCGGTGGATCAATTATAAAACCAAAATCTAATCATATCTGAATTTGGATCGGAACTAGAGGAATACGAAAAAAATATAATTATTAGAATTATGATATATCTGAAACGATCGTCACATTCAAACACACACGCAAACACACGCGCGCGCGCACACACACACACACACACACACACACACACACACACATAAACATCATAAAAATATTAAAATCAAATTGTAGCGACCTTAAACGTGCTTATTGATTAAAATCTGGATATACGATTTTTAACATGAATCCAATACCTCTTTTAGCGAGAGGTAAAAAGTTTGCGAACTTGTATGTCCGTAAAGCATAAACGGTCACCCAATTAACCATCACAAATTATTTATAGCCATAAATGTTTAGGAACACTGTACTTAATATACGAAATAATAGGTATGATATTACATGAATATTTTATTTTAATTTATTTACATACAAACTTAACCTTGTTACTTTGTATAAAATCGTTAAAAAGAGATACAATAAATCTAATTTAAAGTATGTTTGCATTAAAATTTCCATTCAAGGAATACATCATACTTATAAATATATCTATTCACTAATGATTTTTTGTCACAGTTAAGATTAATTTATAATTTTACGCTTGTTTAAAATTCTAAATTATTTACAAAAAATAGAAGATGGAGCAAGTTTTTTCGATGCTTGCAAAATAAAAGAGAAAAATCGAAGAACAACAAACAAATCTGTAAACAATTCAAAAATCTTGTTTACGTTTCCCACCATTTCCTCTTTCTAGTTCTCTATAATTTCCGGAAGTGTTTGGCATATATTGTGTTACATAAGCATCGTAGGCGGCGCTGGTGTTGTTAACGAATCGAACAGTGAGTATTTGCAGCACTGAAGCGGACTACAGATGCAAATTACAGTTTCCTGTAAAGATATCGTCGCTAACGAGCTAATTTGATGGATAAGGACTTCGGATCTTGTTTAACGACAGGAAATAGAATTTTTATGTTGAATAATGATATGAAAAGTGTTAATTGTAATGAGACTTGTGATGGAACATGATGATACCAAATATTAAGGAAAGAAAATGTTGTTTATCTTGTTATGAAAGACAAAATTATATGTTATGTTTGTAATGTTGTGGTTTTGGTAGGATTACTAATTCTTATTAGGGAAAAAGAGTAGTTATGAATCACCTATTCGTGTGTCTTCTAGATATCTTGAGGAACATACACTATACTTTTTTATGACCACAACAATACTTCAAATTTTTTGGTCCTCTTGAAAATAATTCTTGCAGTTACTTCCTCAATCAGTTATTTACGACTGTCATCAGTTCATAATTATATTGTATCTAGGTGGAGATCCCTAGAATACGCTATGATAGCGTAGCGAAAAATACACCTTCCGTTTTACCTTCCTTTCTCTATCAACTTCCACGGTTTTTAGGGAAACAAAGTGTATGGTTGGGATCTCTACCCTGGTCTCCCGATCCCCCAAATATGCTCAAATAGTTTTAGTTTTTTATTTTGTTATCCTTGAATATAGACATCGCTGTTTATCTCATATTTAGCTTATGATTGTTTTTGCTAAAGCACCTCAATTTAGGGCCGTTAATATTCAATCTGTATATAAATTCAATAATTAACTGTTTTCGTCATTGTGTTCTTTTTTGTACGCAGATGATTTAAAAATATTTAAAAGTATTACCTCTTTAGCAAATAATTACCTGCTCCAAAATGAATTGTTAAATCTTGACAAATACTTCACTGAGATTCTGAGAACGACATAATCTTAAACATTTCAAAATGTCATAATTTTCGTTAGAAACAGAAATAAAGAGTTTTTTGTGTGTGAGGTATTAACGAAATTCTTTTTTTGTTTGAAAGGCCCATGTATGCCATTATGGATGGAATATAACATTGTTCAAATGTCCGCCGCGGCTTCTCACAGTGGCACGGATCCGAGTGTTTCAATTTTCAATGACTCTGCCGCATAGATCCGGCTGAATTTGAGCGATGGCATTAGTTATGTTGACTTTAAGGGCATCGGTCGATTGCGGCTTATTAGCATAGACCTGCGACTTCAGGAGACCCTACAAGAAAAAGTCTAGCGGGGTCAAATCACACGATGTTGGTGGCCAATTCACGTCACCTTTACGAGAAATAACCATACCCTCAATCATTCAAGCAAAATGTCCATCGCGGGGTCCGCTGTGTGTCACGTAGCGCCGTCCTGCTGGAACCACATGCCACGAGTTCTCCTGCACATTTTCACGGATCTCGGCAATGTTCTCGGCCGACCTGGCGTTCCTTTGACGTACGGGTGTTGGCTGATTGTTTACCGAACCGGTCGTCTCCAATTTGGCCACCAAACGTTGGAGAGTCGACTTTGAAGGGCCACCGCGTCTACCGTAAAATGGGCGCAACCTTTGCACTAACAAACACTCATTTTGATAATAAGGTTTTATCATTTGGTCGTGCTGCTCAATCGTGTAATTTGTCATGATAATTTCGCATCTGTGACAGAATAATAAACAACAGATTAGACAAACGCCACCAAAACAACATGGCCGCCACCGGCTGCCAACATTGACCCGCCCCAATTGAAAAACCCTTTATTATCTCATTTAATTATAAGCTACATGATATCGTCTTAGAGAGCAAAATCACCATTAGAGACCTTGGTGTTTTATTTGATTCTAAATTACTTCTTACTAAACAAATTGAAGCCATTGTTCGCAGAGCTTATAAAATAATAGGATTTATATACAGATATTGTAAACATTTTAATACAATAAATTTGTACTTATTATTATACTAGTCGCTAGTACTTCTTATTGACTATGCTTCGCAAATATGGAACCCTGCTTGTAATAAAAATATAAATAACCTAGAGACTTTTGATATCTGTCTTTTAGTTAAAGCAAAATGCAGTCCAAATGACCTAGAAATGAGATTTAATACATTATTGAACAAAATTTCTCAGCTTATGACAAAAAAGTAAAATATACACCACAGATTATCACAGCAAATACATAAAAAATAATTTCGTTTTGTAAAACTTTCTGGATTTTCTTCATTTTCTTCTTCTTCGTTAAGAGTAAGGGCAATTATACTCAAGTTGGCATTTGATAAATTTTTAAACATTCCACAATATTTTCTACTTTAGATAGAAACATGACATGCTGTATAAACCGTCTTTGCATATGATTTAAAAATATTTCGCGCTATATCTGATAATAACGACTGTGTAAAATTGCAACGTGATCTCGATCTCCTTCATAACTGGTGCCTAATTAATAAACTTGAACTTAACATAGATAAATGCAAAATACTATCTTTCACTCGCAAGAAAAATTGTTTAAGTTACGATTACAAAATCTCCAATATGCAGTTAATTAGGTGTTGTTCAATACGCGATCTTGGAGTAATTTTTGATTCACGACTTACTTTTACAGAACATATTCAATTGGTTGCTTCATCTGCTCTCAAAACACTGGGATTTGTTATTCGTAACACGCGGCACTTTCATAATATTCAGGTATTATTTACGCTTTATTACTCTCTTGTCAGATCAAAACTTGAATACTGTGCTCTGGTATGGAATCCTATCTATGAAATTAATAGTAAAATAATAGAATCCGTACAAAAAAGATTCTTGAAATATGTTCACTACAAAATAATTGGAACTTATCCCGATAAACGTGTCAGCTATGAGCTACTACTTAATATCTTTCAACTTCAGTCACTCTCTGTCAGACGCCAAATAAATGCTGTTCTCCATCTTTACAAATTGTGTCATTCCGGTATAGATGATCCTAACTGTCTATCCTTATTAAACTTCTCTGTTCCCTGTATTCGCACAAGATTATCAAATACCTTCTACCTTCCTACAGCTCACACTAATGTATTTCTGCAATCTCCAATTAATTATATGTGTAGCCTGTTTAATAAAATTAATTGTAATGTAGACCTTTTTTCGAGTTCGTACAACAAATTCTGTCACATCATTATTAAAAATTTTATTTGATTTTAATTTATTACTGTGCATGCAGCTTGTTTATTGTAAAATTATCAAATGTTATATTTTGTGCTTATAATATATTTAATTGTTTCCTACCCTACATGTTAGGTTTCCTGTTTGGGTAGTGTATTTATTAAATAAATAAATAAATAAATAAATAATATATAAAAGACAAAATTATATTGTCATGGTATTTTATTATGTTCGTACCATCGTGGTACTTAACATTTTCTTTATTACCTTCCGTCACCTATAGGTAAGGAAGGTATTGTCTTTAGTCAAAAAATTCGGTGGTGAGTTTTCATTGAATACGCAAGTTTTAGGGTCTTTACAATACGATTTTACTATTTTTACGATGATGTCTGTATGTGTGTGTGTGTGTTCGTATGTGTGTGTGTATGTGACCGCTTTTTCGTGCACGATATCTCCAATACTAGAATTCCAAAAATTACAATTCTTGCGTATTCCTCTTCCTTACAACCATATGCAGACATGTTTAGATTTTGGTTATAATTGGTCAACCGGAAGTACCTTCATTTGAAGATTTTAACAGTTTTTCTTGAAAATGTTATTATAACTTAAAGAATATATTATTCTCTATGCGATTTGATTGCATTTATATTTCATATTCAACAGATATAGAGTTAAAGAATAATAAAGATAAAAAATTCGTATAAATTGCATAATTCAGCCAGCTATGCTAACATAACCATGGAAACTGCTAATATATTCAGGTAATTCAAATTGACAGATGTCAGTATCAATAAAACGCAAGTAATTGAATGAAAAAATAAGGGAAGTAATTCTAGTGTTAGAAGTTTTTAGATATAATAGAAACGATTACATTGATTTGAACATGTCATGAGGAGAGATGAATAAATTAATAGAAGGTGGAAGAAACATAGGAAGACCAAATATAAGATGAAAAGACTGTATTGCAGAAGACTTGAGAGAAAAGGAACTGAATGAGGACGACACGCAAAACAAAAATTAGTGGAAGAAGAAAATAAAAAATAGCGACCCCCTAACGAATGGGAAAACTAAAGAAGAAGAAGATGTCAGTGACAAGTGAAATTTGCATAGTTTGTTTATGAAATAACTTTACTGGAAATATAGGATCTTTTGCAAAAAAATTATGTATAGGGCGCGTGCAGTGACATGACTTTGCTGCCTTTGGCAAGCAGATATGGGGACCCGTATCAAAATGACAGCAATTAATTATGTCGATAACTGACAAGTGTCATAATTTTTCATTCAAAATTTCATGATTTTCTTATTTCATGTGATTTGTTTGTTATCAGGAGTATGGAATTCCGTTGCCGAGAAAGGGAATCATAAAATACCAAAACTTTAGAATCTTTTGCAAGAAAATTTATGTATGGAATTTGTACATAATACAGAGGATTGACGGAAGGTATTGTGCTGGCCACATCAGATTTTTTTTTTATACTTCTGATCTTTGGTAAATGTCTGTCTTTGGTAAATGTCATATACTTATACTCATATTGTATAATTTTGTAAATATGTCTTGTATATTAGCGGAAGTCTATTATTGGGTAATCGGTAATCTGCTGGCTTCCCGTAAATAAATAAAATAAAGTTATTATTTGTTATTTGCTATAACAATGTTGTTAAGATCTAATAACTTTCACCTCCATCTTGTAACAAAGAATTTAAGATTGAGGAAATAACAATGTTTTAAATATCAGTTACGAAAATTATTCAAAACTTACGAGAACCATAATGACGCGCAGAAAATTTATCAAGCTAAAATATGTGTTATTACACTGCGATTCATCCGAAGCTGCAGCTACTACATATTCTCATACCATGATATCGTCTTTTTGCAGCTTCTCGTATCTATAAATACACTTGAGCAAGAAATACGTCCTTGCATATATTCAGGTTCTTTAAACACTGTAGTTAAAACACTGGCTACAAATAAAAACTGTCATTACCAATAAGGAAAGTATGGAAGCCAGTTTCGGAATTTCATACTTAAAGGTCAGTGGCGTAGATTTCTGCAGCAACGGTGGACCAGTAAAATTCCATCAGAAAAAGTTGTTAAAATGAAAGCAATTCTGTACGAAATATATCGAAAAAATCTGTTGTGGCCAGCACAATATCTATATATTTTCATTTTTATGTTGCATAGAGCGCGAACAGTCATGTGACTTTGTTAGCCTTGACAAGCAGATATGGGGGCCCGTGTTAGAATATTTTGAAATTTTGAATGAAAAATTATGATATATGAAAATGTAAATAACTACTAGCCGTCATTCTGACACGGATCCCGATATCTGCTTGCCAAGGCCAATAAAGTCACATGACTACTCGCGCCCTATAATTAACGAATTTAACATTTCTTGTACACACAAATAATTAAAATTGTATCTCTTCTTTTAGTTCTATGAGGAATTTTGTCCTAATCTACTAATATGTTCAAAATTCGTCAAATTCATTGACGGTATTAGCAGTATTTCTTAAGGATAAATTATGTAATATTAATATACATATAATTTTAAATACATATTTTATTAATAATACAACAAGATATATTAAATATACTCGTACCTCCCAAAAAAATCTTCCAGTAATGTTAGAAAAATTGCTAATTTTTAACACTGACATAATGCATTTATCTGTCAATTATAAACATTTAAATATCTCAACTGCTTTTTGGGCATCGAGATTTATTACAACAGATTATTCTGTATTGAGGAATCCGTAGTTACACAGGTCTTTAATCTTATAGAATTTGAGAAATCGTACTTTAAACAACCTAACACACATCCTACACACACACACACACACACACACACACACACACACACACACACACACACACACACACACACACACAGACATCAACGTAAAAATGTTATTATCGGATTCTAGGAAACTTAAAACGTGATTCTAATACAGTAATTTTTTTGAAAGATGTCCGATCAAGGTTGTCTACGAATTGTATTAATTCAGATTTTTGCTCCGCCCATCATGACAAATTCAGTAGTGTCGTTTGCTTAGTTTTTAGGAGTGTACGTAAGATACTACTGTTATTTTATTATTATAAAAATATATATTACAGGAAAAGCATTTAAAATTCAAAAATAAATCAACTAGTAAGTTTATAAGCAAATGTAAAACCAAATATGTTAAAAATAAGATACTGACACAATGGACAATGTCAGTGTCAGTGACTCTGACAGAATATAACGTTATACGTACGGCTATGAATCCAGGTAATGTATCTGAATTAATAAATAAACTTACGTTGCAGCGAAAGTATTATCAACAACGAGCATCGTTTATAAATGGAATGTCCTAACTTAGTCGAAACAATATGAATTTTTGAAAGACAAGCGTGTTATATCCATCCTTATCACACACTCTTACAGCCTTTGCAAAAGAAAGAGATAAATGTATGCCTATTTGTTAATTCGTTCGTGATACAGGTGCCCTTGATCGGACATCTTTCAAAAATTTTACTGTACCTCTCTTTACGAGAGGTAAAAAGATGTAGCATCTAGCACGCATATTCACCACAAAAATTTGCAGTTTTCGGTCGTTATGAAAAACAATTTTTATTAAAGAAAAGCACAATATTTCTTATTATATAGCAAGGGTAAGACTTAAAGAACGGTCTTAGTTAGTAGGTACAGCGAAAGATATTGTAGTATATCTCTGGGCGGACTAAAACAAGCCCGTCCTCAAATGAGAACACTGGACGCTAATGAGTTAAGAGCACGGGGGAATGTTTAAAGCTCGACGCGTAGCGGAGAATTTTTAATTTCCCGAGAGCGAGAGGTAAAATGTTCTATTCCACTTTAGTGTTTTTAAAGGTTTAGTTTGTAAGGGGTTAAGAAACGCTGGTTTAGAAGATATTGTCGTTTTATTGAACGCATGTGCTTGTGGACGACTATTGTTGTATACAAGAATATCATCTAAACATCGGTGAAACATTTTTGGCGGTAAAAAAAGCCCCCGTTCGAAGTCTAGGTCGCTAGTTAACAAATTCAAAATACATGACATTCCTACTATATTATTTTCAAAACCAATGGCACCTTATTGTTTTCGTAGTTAATACCTCCATATTCTAACCTACAAACAACGCATTTGTGACAGGTCCTCATATTCCACGCAGATTATCTCGCGGGAGGAAGTCGGCGGGTTCAGTGTAGCGCACTTCCGATTGTCAGAGTTGGCTAAACCGTTGGATCCGGTTGCAGACCAAGGTAACATCACCTCGGGCACGGATCACTTGATGACGTCGTGGTCGTGATGTGCTGACGTGTGACTGCCGAGCGTAAATACTATGCCTTTACACCCACTTAACTCTCAGTAACTTACTTAATAAGTAGTTATCTGCGTGTGATAAACTGTGCAATGGTTGATGAAATCGAAAATGAAGGTGATAATGATAGTGAAATTGAGAGTTTCTAAATTTATTTCAATGCTTATGTATAATAAAAAATCTGTTGTAGCCAGCACAATACCTTCCGTCAATCCTGTGTATAATGTATAAATTCCATACATAATTCTTCTTGCAAAAGATTCTAAATTTCCAGTAAAATTATTTCATGAAAAAACTATTCAAATTGCACTTGCACTGACATCTTCTTCTTCTTTAACTTTTCCCATTCGTAAGGGGTCGCTATTTCTGCGTGTCGTTATCATTCAGTTCCTTTTCTCTCAAGTCTTCCGCAATACAGTCCTTCCATCTTATCTTTGGTCTTTGATCATATTACTAAGCTATTCATTCTTCTTCCAATATATTCTTCATCTCTCCTCATGACATGTTCAAACCAATGTAATCGTCTTTCTTGTATCTTTCTAGAAACTTGTAATACTAGAGTTATTTTCTTACCGTATCTTTCCGTGTTTAAGTTATAATAACGTTAAATGTCAATAAATCAAATTATAACCAAAATCTAATCACTTGTTCTTCTGGATGTAAACTTGAGGACTACGAAAAAATTATAATTTTTGGAATCGTGGTATTGAAGTTATGGGATCCGGAAATTTTGTCACACACACACACACACACACACACACACACACACACACACACACACACACACACACAGACATCATCGTAAAAATGGCAAAATCGTATTATAGGGACCCTAAAACATGCTTATACACTAAAAACTCATCATTGAATTTTTTGACCAAAGACAATACCTTCCTTACCTAAAGGTGACGGAAGGTAAAAATCTGTTGTGACCAGCTCAATACCTCTCGCCATTTTAATTTTATGTTGCATAGCACGCGAGCAGTCATGTGACTTTATTGGCCTAGACTTTACTTGCCGAGGAAAATAAATCATTTTCATCTATTTCAGCACAAATAATTAATGAACAATTGCGTCCCTATATTACTGCCACTGGCAGTCTACGTTATTCAACATAATATTTAATTTTTATATGAACGCAAGTGGCTTCTATCTGGCGTAGCATCATACAATCAAACAAGTAATAATTTGCTTTACTTTCGTTGTTTTGTTATTTTCTGCATTCATTTACTTAAAAATTAATTCTGAATTTCATACATCACACTCTTCATTATTCTTACAATAAAGTAATATCATATAATCAACGATGTCAATAAAGTATTCATTGTCGAACTGAAGGACGTGTTATTTTATTTATCTTGTCAATGTTATTTAAGTATAATTAATATCTTCATTTGTAACTATTATCACAAAACAGCTATTACACAGCGCATTTACAATATAAAAAATATTGAATACAAGTAAATCTGATTATGTAATTTATAAAGAACGTATTGAATATGTAGCAATTTTTATTGTACTTTATGATGAGTCAGAATTATAAAAACTAGAAATCTTTGCCGTTAACTATATTCTACATACATAATGAATATATTTATGTAGTATGAATACCAATGAGACAGTAATATAGTTTAGCTGAGCTCATAGAATATTAAACTTGAGACAGTGTGACCAAAGTAGGAATTCGCTATTATTATATATAAATATTATTTATTTCGTCATACAAAAATGTATTAAAATTATAAAAAAATATGTATGTAAGCTATTTACAATATACATATAAAAATCTGGCATAATAATATATTGTAAAAAATACAGTATATTTATAAAATTTGCAAGTAAAATATATAATAAATTTATCATTGTTTCGTTTATAAGAAATATATTCATTCATATAATTATTTATTCTAATTATGAGATAATGATATGTTTTTTGTTGTATTAATAATGTTTATGTATCGTTTTCATTTTATAACTCTGTTTATAATAATATTATAAATACGAGTATATATAATTATATAGTAAATCTTATAGTCCTATATATTTATTATAAAATATTCTTATATATTGTGTAAATAAATAAATAAATACATGAAGTAAAAGCATCAATAGTTGACATTTTAAGAAATGAAAATTTGTAATGTTGTTTTTTAAAACACGGTTTAATACTTAGCAAAAATACAAACAATTATTCGCATTCATTGGCGTCTTATGAAGTAATATGACCATAAAAATAATTAAAATTTTACCTATAGGTGACGGAAGGTAAAAAATGCCAGAAATAAATGAAAACAAAATATAATAGTAACAGTTTATGAAAAGATTATATATTGCGAATTACAAAATATAGAATATAATGATCTTATATGATAAAGATAATTCACAATTTATCAAAAAAATTCGAAAATGTGGAAACATTTAACTGTTTATGTAAATAGTCTTTTGAAAGTACCGTTTCACTTGATTATTTGTTAATAGGGGAAAAGATGTAAAAATTAAAGGTTAATTATTGGAAAAACCGCCAATAAATATGTAATATTTGTTTTGACAATTTTTTCAAGTTTCGCGACACATCATTTATGTATGATGATATCTTTCTTGGAAATGCGAGCTGGGGCCAATATTTTGTTGGAGACTTAAATTACAAGCTGACAGAGATAAATGAAATCTTGATTTTTTATTCTAACAAACATAAAATCAAATTGCTTTTTACCTCTCGCTAAGAGAGGTATTGGATTCATGCTAAAATTCGCATATCCAGATTTTGATGATTAAGCACGTTTTAAGGTTCCTACAAATCCGATTTTAACATTTTTACGATGATGTCTGTGTGTGTGTGTGTGTGTGTGTGTGTGTGTGTGTGTGTGTGTGTGTGTGTGTGTGTACGCTAGGATGTTGGAGGTACAATTTCTCAAAATCTTTAAGACTAAAAATCTGTGTAACAACGGATTCCTCAATTTAAAAGTAATGGGAAGAGTTGAATAGATTCTGGTAACAATTGGACAACCGGAAGTAGTTGTATTTTAACAAAATCTTCTAAAAATTTTTCTCAAAATTCTCTATCCGACACGTTAAAAATTTATATGAATAAAAAATATTTGAAACGTAAAATATCATAAGAACTAAAATATGTATTATAAATAATTTTGCCTAGACTATTAGATTGTTTAATAATAATGTATAATAAACAACTGCGAAAATTGTTAAACATATTTCTGCACTTGATATTGTTTCTAATCCTTGAGCAACACTTTCATTGTTTTGGTGTGTTAAACAAATAGAGCTGACAAAAATTATAAACAATTCATTTTAAGTATTACTAGTTTTTACCGGTTCTACTGCCAGAATAAATTTCAGATTATTTTCCACGTAGAAAATGAAAAATATTGTTAAGAATTATGTGCAAAAAATTAATGAAGCATATAATATATGTATATACATATATTTCAAATTGTTCCCAAATGCTTTATGTCTTAAAAGTATAACCTGTGGCAAATATAAGTTACAAAAAATAGTCATGAGTCAGAAAACTGCGAATTTGAAATGTTTTTATAAATCTTTAAGCGCCTTGAGATTTGTAAATAATGATTTCAATTAAGAAATACTCGTATAGTACTATTAGGAGTTAAAAAGTGACAGGAAATGTGGTTATTAATTTGTTTACTATTTCAATCAACCCTAACATGATTTTGTTTCTTTGTTTATTATTTCATTCATTTGTTTTGAATGTAATGCATCACATGTATCTCAAGGAAATGATTTGTAACTTTGTAAATCCGGGATTTAACTGTAAAACGATTTTATATTTTTTGAATGAATTAAATAATTACATTTATTGTTTTATATAAAATAAAAAAAGTAATCTTTTCTTCATAATTATTGTGGAATGCATTATTTCATTGCTTTTAATTGGGTTGCGACTTGCGAGGTTGAGTGCGTTAGGGTACCGGTTGTTATTCGGAGGGTCCGGTCCGGGTTTGATTCCGACCGATGTTAAACTTGAAACTTGGGAATTATGTTCAATTGTTAAATAACACAAAAATAACCTCTCCGTTACAGCTTTTTCGTATTACGAATAGAACTAAACACATAAGTGAAAAAGTATCTATAACGAACGTTGGCCGTTAAGGATTATAACGGCCGCACGAACGAAAAACAGAAGAGATAAGGTGTCTATAACGAGCAGCATTCGTTATTATAACGGCCGGCAACACTAGAGTTATTTCCCTTATTCTATCATTCCTTACCGTATCTTTCCGTATCTTCCCCAACATTTATTCAAAATCCTCATCTCTGCCACATTCATTTAATTTTCATTGATACTGGCAATCTGTCAATTTGAATTATCTGAATATATTAGCAGTTTCCATAGTTAGCATATCTGGCTAATTTAATTTTTTTATAATTCTTTAACTCTATATCTATTGATTATGAAGTATAAAATGCAATCAATTCGTATAGAGAATAATATATTCTTTAAGTTATAATAACGTTAAATGTCAATAAATAAATTTAACTGTTAAATCTTCAAATGAGACTACTTCCGGTTCACCAATTATAACCAAAATCTAATCAGCTGTTCTTCTGGATGTAAACTTGAGGAATACGAAAAAAATATAATTTTGGAAACCGTGGTATTGAAGTTATGCGATCCGAAACTTTTGTCACACACACACACATACACACACACACACACACAGACACACACACACACACATACATACACACACACACACATACATACATACAGACATCATCGTAAAAATGGTTAAATTGTATTATAGGGACCCTAAAACATGCTAGTCTTTGACCAAAGACAATACTTTCCTTACCCAAAGGTGACGGAAGGTAAAAAGGCATTTGATTTAATGTAACCGCAACTAAGGAAGTTAGTTACCTTGCTTTGATCAATAAAAAGTAATTATTAGGTTCCTATTTTATTGTTGTCATTTTTAATTCTTGTGCGATTGTGTATTTGTTCCAATTTTCGATACATTTTTGTGTTGTATAAACGAAGAAACATGTCCACTTCGTGTTTGTAAGCTGTAAAAACATAATATGAAAATTACGAAAATAATACTTAATGTCATTGTTAAAATAATAACATTATTATAATGCTAATGTTATTTTAAAGTACTTACGTCAAACGGCTATTTATTAAGACGAGACGTTTAATATTTTTTCACATTATTTCACAAAGTGTAATTTATCTAAGTGACCATGAAATAGACTAAATTTTGAACCTTTTTTTAAGTTTTATTACATCGTCATCGTTTAGATGTTTAGCAATATTAAATTATCATTAGTGATGTATGTATATGATGAGTATGCGTATTCTTTAGAATTAAAATTGAAATTATACTCTAACATTTTATTATGATGTTTATTATAACAATATGTTTTAATTTTCGAATTATATATGATTACAAATAACAAAAATAGTAGCATTGCGTATGAAACTACAGTTATTAATATGGAAATAATCTATTCTCATGTAGTACTGTATTTTTCTGCTAAATTAATTAACATAATTTGCGAAATGATGTAAATAAAATGCAATATAACTTCGCTCTTGCTTCGTGATCGTAACAGGGGCGGCGCTAGGGGGGGGGGGCAGGTTGAGCACGTGCCGATACATCAATACATAAAGAATTTCGCCAGTTGCTATGAAATATTTTTTAATTTAACCTACTTCATTTTCAATTTTGATTTTTTATTATATCAAGATATAATGGGGTCTCGTGACCGTGTGTCGGGTCGCGAATCTGGGGAACCGGGTTCGATCTCGACCGACGCCAAAAATTACTTCGAATTTTAATGGCACAAAATTAACTCCTGTGGTGCACTCTCCACGCCAGCAGTGAGTGCCCGTGAGGCGACACACACACACACAGACACACATACAGACATCATCTCAAAAATAATAAAATCGTATTATATAGACCCTAAAACGTGCTTATTCACAAAAAACTCATCATTGAATTTTTAATGGGAAGAGTTGAATAAGTTCTGGTAACAATTGGATAACCGGAAGTAGTAGTACTTAAACAAAAATCTTCTAAATATTATTTTTTGAAAATTTATGTTATTACAAATATTAAAAAACAAAATTCTCTATCCGACACATTGTTGTAATAAATCTCACAGCCTGCTCACAGCCCAAACGTCTCCATGGTAACTATTTGAGAAATTTAAATGTGTGTAATTGACAGATAAATGTCATTAATGTCAGTGTCAAAAATTCAGAGATAGTACTCCAGGCTTTTTCTGGGAACGATATTTAATATTTATTATTAATTATATATTTAAAACTAGCTCATAGAATGAATTTGAATTATAGAAAATACGTAAATATAAAGTTTAGGTGTAATTAGATTTTTTTGTGTGTACAAGAAATGTTAAATATAATACTTCACATTTATTTGAAATCCTATGTTCCATATTTCGGTGCACACCCGGTATAAGTATCTTTATTATTTGCTTTCAAATATTTTTTTTATTGTGCCCACTCTACATTTACATCCTGACGCCGCCACTGGATCGCTAGTTACTTAGGAATTAATTTAGGAGTAAGATATGGCTCACGATTATAGTTTTTTGTTTGGTCTAAACGTGAAAAAAGTATCAAGACCTGTATATAATTCTGGATAAGTCTACAAGATATATTAACTTATTATCATAATTTAGTAAATGGTGTTATTTTCATTTATAAACTAAACAAATAACAAGTTTTTGTGTATAGAAGCCATAATTACGCTATTAATTTTGAGAACAAAACTAATTTTTCATTGACAGTTTATGTGGAAAAACCTCTAAAATTTCATGAGAATATTCACGATTATTTTTTCTAATACCTATACTTAATAATTCTTTCATCAGCTGCTATAATTACATACTTCATTGCAAGGACGAAAATTACGGCTGCCATCGAACAAAAAATGATACAATGTCAAGATAATGACAGTTTTATCATAAAAAATAATAATAGGAAACTGGTTTTGAGGTAGGTCAGGTTTACATCGAAACTTACTTCCACATACAGAATCGCAAATATTACAAAATATTTTTCTTATGATTCATATTTGTATTTAGTAAAAGTTTCTAATTTTATGTTTTATTTATTAATTCTAAATCGCTCGGGTTTTCCACCTTTAGATAAATAAATTAAAAACAGGTTATGGTGGAAAAATAGGCGAACAAAAATTATTATCATATTTTAACTTGTTCTATATGCGTAATATGTAAATTAATAACAAATAAATTATCAATAAATGTAACGCAATTTCCTTTCCTGCTATAAGTTCATGGCGAAAGGATTTTGATTCGTATCTTGAAAATCAAAACAAATATATCAACAACCTTGTCAATGTCACTGTGGAATTTAGAATCTGCTAGTTGCTCACTCATAGTGTATATTTTACACTCTATACTATAAAATGCAATATTTTATACTTCATATACAATAGATATAGAGTTAAAGAATTTTAAAGAAATTAAATTTTATAAATCAGCCTGCTATGCTAAACATGAAAACTAATAATATATTCATTGTCAATTAACAAATGTCAATATAAATAAAAAGTAGATTAATTTGGCAGAGATGAGGATGTTAAAGTAGATGTTGGGGAAGACACGGAAAGATAACTCTAGTGTTACAAGTTTCTAGAAAGATACAAGCGAGATGATTACATTGGTTTGAAAATGTCATGAGGAGAAATGAAGAATATATTGAATGAAGAATGAATAGCTTAGTAACAGAAGGTTGAAGAAACAGAGGAAGACCAAAGATAAGATGGAAGGACTGTATTGCGGAAGACTTTGAGAGGAACTGAATGAGAACCACACGTAAAACAGAAATGAGTGGAAGAAGAAAAAAAAAATAGCGACCCCTAACTAATGGGGAAAGCTAAAGAAGAAGAAGATGTTAGTGTCAAGTACTGGAAATTTAGAATCTTTTGCAAGAAAATGTATGGAATTTATACATAATACACAGGATTGGCGGAAGGTATTGTGCTGACCACAACAGTTTTTTTTTCAAAGACTGTAACATAACCTAACATTACTAGTATTAGGTTTTAACAATTACTCGAAAGTTCACTCAAACAGCTTTTATTCTTACTTGCCAACATTTCGGTGCACCCTTGCACCTTCTTAAGGGTCTACAACAATTATACAACAAAAATGTGATTCATACAAAATAACATGGATATTATATCACGTTCCAATAGTATTTTATATACCAAGGGCGTTACTATGATCATAATGCCAGGAGGGCGACGAGAATCTAGCCCGAGGGCCTCCGGCCCGAGGGATAGATGTCGTCCGATGGGCATTATCATCTAGTAACGCTCGTGGTGCATACAAGATTTTATGTCTCACTAGAATATCTGAAACAAGTTTTAATTGATAATAATTTTGATTACAATAATGCTCAAATTTTGGCGTTGCTAAAGATGTTGTTTAATTGTTTTTATTTATTATCAACGTTTATTTTTTTTTGTGTTAACGATGATCGGGTACGGTGTATATAAACATATCCAAGACAACCGGGGCATAATGGATATGTTTATATACACCGTATCCTACCAATAAACAGTGCATAATACTTTATTGAGACATAAATAAATTTTATGGGCTTGGGCAGCGTTTCCCTGAGCTTTACCATAGGCTAGCACAATGTCTGTATACTCGCTATTCGTAAACGTAGGCATTTTTTACTGATTACAACTTTATAATAATTATTAATCGATTTATTTGCCAAAAAATATTTAAAAAAGTTGACGACTCACATTTGTCAAAAACAATTGTATCATTGTTTTTGGCACTGGATCATATTATTATGAAAGAATCTAAACGACTCGTTAATTTATGGGGGGGATGCTAAAAAAAGTGAGATTTCGAAAAAAAGTTATTAAGAAATATTATTGCACTCGATGAGTTCAATAACTGGTTAAATTTAATGTACTTATTTCTGTTACACCCTGTATAGTAAATATTCTGGAATGCAATTTATAATAATTTGTACCATTAGTAAATATAGTATTCACTGATTCATATATCAGATGGGAGATTTCAACGTGAGGTCAAACGCTCTAAAACTTATTATTAACTATAAATAAATAGATATTATTGCAACACAACCTTTTTTCAAGTATATCACAAAAATTGATACGAAACATTAAAGTTAATTATACGTTATTACTTTTGTATGTATTCCAATATTTTTTGCATCCATTCATCAAAATATATTACCTCTTATGATTGATTCTGTTAGCAACATAGTTATAAAAATAATATCTATAATTTATTTTGCGGTTTAAAATTCATTAAATTAGTGACATAAAACCAATATACGTCAAAGTTTTCCATGAAAAGAAAATTATATTTAATTTCTAATCTTAAACTGTTGAAGAATTTCTGGAATTGTTTTGAAATGGAGAGTGCCAAGTATTCGATTACAATCAGAAAACAATTGATTTTAGAAAGTATTTCAATTACTTCCACAATTAAAAACCAATTATGTGTTATGTAAGGTTCAATAGCAATATTATAGCAGCTGATTGGATATAACAATCCACATATCTTCCTTTCTCTCGTATAGAATTGCTATGGGATCCTACACTATTTTTTACAAATCTTTCATGAAACATAAAAATACTATTTTTGTTTGAAATAATATTTGCAAGTACAATTTTCAAACTTTCAAAATTATTTCAAACAAAAAAAATCTGTTGTAGCCAGCACAATACCTTTCAATCCTGTGTATTATGTATAAATTCCATACATAAATTTTCTTGCAAAAGATTCTAAATTTCCAGTAAAATTATTTCATAAAAAAACTATTCAAATTGCACTTGACACTGACATCTTCTTCCTCTTTAGCTTTTCCCATTCGTTAGGGGTCGATATTTTTGCGTGTCGTTATCATTCAGTTCCTTTTCTCTCAAGTCTTCCGCAATACAGTCCTTCCATCTTATCTTTGGTCTTCCTCTGTTTCTTCAACATCCTATTACTAAACTATTCATTCTTGTTCCAATATAATTCTTCATTTCTCCTCATGACATGTTCGTCTCTCTTGTATCTTTCTAGAAACTTGTAACACTAAAGTTATTTCCTTACTGTATCTTTCCGTGTTTTCCCCAACATCTACTACAACATCCTCATCCCTACCACATTCATTTGCTTTTCATTAATACTGACATCTGTCAATTTGAATTATCTGAATATATTAGCAGTTTCCATGGTTAGCATGGCTGGCTGATATATGAAATAAATTTATGAAATAATATATTTATAATTATTTATTATATGAAGTATAAAATGCAATCAAATCGTATATAATATATTCTTTTTGTTATAATAACGTCAAATGTCAATAATCGAATCTTCAAATGAGAGTACTTCCGGTTGACCAATTATAACCAAATTCTAATCACTTGTTCTTCTGGATGCAAACTTGAAAAATAAGAAAAAAAATATAATTTTTAGAATTGTAGTATTGAAGTTATGCGATCCGAAACTTTCGTCACACACACACACACACACACAGACACACATATATACATATAGACATCATCGTAAAATGGTAAAATCGTATTATAGGGTCCCTATTACATGCTTATTCACTAGAAAGTCATCATTGAATTTTTTGACCAAAGACATTACCTTCCTTACCTAAAGGTGACGGAAGGTTAAAATGGTGTATAAATATCTATTAATCATACAGAACTATATATTAAACTAAGCTTGTTTCATTTAAACAAAAAAGGTATAATTTCTTTTTTGGTATGACCTTATTATAAAATATTTACAGTTTTATTACTGGACTGGACCAATTTTTCTGACTATAGCAAAAGATTTGAAAATAATGAAAATTTGGATTAGAGCAGTGTACTTAACAACTTTTTTAAACTTTGATAGTCCCTTGTCCCTATCTAGAGTTTTAAGGTCTAATTTTAATATAAATGACCCATGTTCTAACTTGTGTCTACGGCGAAGGACCCGATTATTAATTGGTTTGAACGTCATTAATAAATCTACAATATGAACAATTAAACATCTTCCCGTGTCGTGATTCAGTAATTTACGGCTTCATTTTTATTTTAATTACGCAATTCATTACAGAATATGACCTTAAATCCGTTTCCGCACATCGTCTGCTTTGCTTCGTTAAAGAATGAAATATTTACAGTCGTAAAAAGAATTGATTTAGTTGGAATTGCGGAAATATAAACAGATAAATAATTTGAGCATGGGAGCCCATTTCACATAAAACATGGGATAGAAATTCCAACTGTATCTTAATGAGTTTTACAGAAATAAAAAAAAATGTAGCGGATTTTAAAATAACTGGATAACGAAGCTTAAAGACCTATATAGCCAATCTTATCAGCGTTTTAAATGCATTTTTAACTTAACGTTTTATTTTAAACGGATTTACTAATGACAGTATACACAATCATCAATGTATGTGTGTGTGGGGATGTTGGAAGAACGATTTCTCAAAAACTATAACACTTAATATCTGTTTAACTACTTATTTCTCAATCGGACGTTAGGTTTTGGTAATAATTGGACAACCGAAAGTAGCAGATTCTTAAAAAAAAATTGAAAATTTTTGTTCCTACAAATAATAAAGATTAAATTCTCTATCTGATACAATTAAATATTTTGTTATATATTTTATAGATTTAGAAAAAAAGAAATGTAAGGTGTATAATAATCTGTTGTAATAAATTTCACAGCCTTGTGTCATGGAAACCAATAGAAAAATTAAAATGTTTGTAACTGACAGATAAATGTCAGTGTCAAAAATCCATAGACATTACTGAAGATTTTTTGTGGGAAGTACATACATTATATTATTTTTTATTATATTAATAGTTAATTATTTAAAATTATAGGTATATTACATATGCCCTTAAAAATACTGTCAATCCCGACAATGTATTGGAAACATTTCGGAAAATTAGAAGAGGACAAAATTTCTTCATAGAATGAATTTAAAATTAAAAATCTAAATATAAAGAATAGATTTAAGTAGAAATGTTAAATACAATAGGGCGCGAGCAGTCATGTCACTTTGTTGGTCTTGACAAGCAGACATGGGAGCCCGTGGCAGAATGATAGCTAGTAATTATGTACAGGGTGGGGCAGAAAAACTTATCCGATTTCAAATCCCTTTTTCTCAAAAGAGGGAGCAGGTAGAGTAGTGGGGTAAAAACCGTTAGAAAGCCGGTTTTATGCCATTTGTCAGTAGTCAACATGCCTTGGTCTGGTGAACATCGTGCTTTTGTTATTGAGCGGTTTATCGAATGCGGCGATTGTGCTCTTCACGGACGAAGCCCATTTTCACCTTTGTGGTGCCGTTAACAGGCAGAATTTTCGATATTGGAGTGACGAAAATCCTCGAGAAATCCATCAGGAACCCCTCCATAGCCCAAAAGTGACTGTGTGGTCTGCTCTTTCCCGCCTAGGCGTCTGGGGGCCTTACTTTTTTGAAGAAAATGGGCAAACCGTAACGGTCAACAGCGAGCGCTATTGTTTCATGCTGGAAAATTTTCTTAGACCCAAAATGGAAGAAAATGGCGTGGAAAATGTGTGGTTTCAACAGGATGGGGCAACCGCCCACACATCGCGACGATCAATGGACATTCTCAGGGAACTGTTTCCCGGTCGCCTCATTTCCCTGAGAGGTGATCTTGGCTGGCCGCCGCGCTCACCGGATCTCACTCCATGTGACTTCTTCCTTTGGGGTTACCTCAAATCGAAGGTTTACCAGCATCGACCAAGGACCCTTCTTGCTTTACGAAGGGAAATTGTTCGGGCAATTGAAGAAATTCCTGTGGAAATGACGGTGAAAGTCATGGAAAGCTACCGCGAGCGCCTAAATCAGTGTATCCGCTCCCAAGGACGACATTTGAGTGATGTGCTTTTCAAAACTTAAATTTAAAAATGGCATAAAATTTGCGATATGTTAATAAAAAAATTTTTTTGACAAGTTGAGTGGTTTCAATTTTATAACGTTTTAAAATCGGATAGGTTTCTCTGCCCCACCCTGTACATAGACGTCAAATATAATTTTTTATTCTAAATTTAGTGATTTTTCCATGTTGTTTATTTTCCTCGACAAGTAAATTCCACACTCCTGGTGACAAATTAACTACTTGAATTTAGAAAATCTTGAAATTTTGAATGAATAATTCTTACATGTACATAATTACTAATTGTCATTCTGACACGGACCCCCATATCTGCTTGCCAAGGCCAACAATGTCACATGACTGCTTGCGCCCTGTACTTATGTAACCAAAAACGGAAGTAGCGAGAGTTATTGTGCTGTCCACAACAGATTTTTTATTTGGGGAACCGGATTCGTTCTTGACCGACGCCAAATATTTCGAATTTTAAATGACACAAAATTGACCCCTGTGGTGCACTCTCCACTCCAGAAATGAGTACCCGTGAGGTGATACAATAATTATTTTGGCGCAAAAGTAAATAATTTGTGCACAGAACTGACATTGCACGGGACAAAAAAGATGTTTAATTATTTATTGAGATTACTGTTAATTTTAAGATAAAAGTTTGAAAACAGTTTAATTAATTTAAGATAAAAATGAATGTCTGGTAATAAGTTATTTATATAAAATCTTGCATTTTGTTTTCCAGGAATCCTAAGCATTGTCCGAAGTTATGTCTGAATCGTTCAATATGCAAATTCAACATTATTACAAGAGTTTTACAAGTACTTAAATCTATTATAAACAAATAATCACATTATGAAGAGCACTTAATATTTTATTGTAACATTAAACACTTCTTATCCCACAAAAACATCAACAAAAAAAAAATCCAACAACATCCAGGATACCTTTTTTTCACTTCTGAGAATCGCAGCAACCTTTGACGACGTTTTCGCATCGCGGGTCACGTGGGTTTCCATAACCACCCGCGCAGAACTGACATTGCTTTACTGCTGTTGTCATTAGCGACAAAGACTGAAACAAACAGATGCACTTGCGTGCTGCCTTGCCATTGAATACATCATACAATGCTATGAACGGTACCATGGAAACATGTGGCTTGTGTGCGTGTGTAGTTACAGGTGTCACCAAACACAATTAATCAGAAATTTAATTAATTATTTGATTGTATAATATGGGGTTTTCTGATCTGCTGATGCAAGGATGGTAACTTGTTGGAAATGGAAAGATATAATTAAGAATGTTTAATCTGACATAAAAAAAATTATCGACATTATATAGTTTCGTAGTATCTAGATGAATTCTTTGAAAATATATTCTACACATGGATAAACTAGTTTGTTTAAGTTATGCTTAATATAACGTATAATAAATAGTTCGAAGAACTTGAATTTTAAGAATTTCTGTTCACAGATTTTATCGTGAAGTCACAAAATGCTTCATAGTCGTTTATTTATAAATTATAAACAGTTCATATTCTAGACGCGAGCAGTCATGTGCCATTGTTGGCCTTGACAAGCAGATATGGGGTTCCGTGTCAGAATGACAATTAGTAATTACGTACATAGATGTTAAATGTCAGAATTTTTCCTTAAAAAATTCAAGATCTTCCAAATTCATCTCGTTGTTTGTCACAAGCAGTGTGGAATTTACTTGTGGAAAAATCACTAAATTTAGAATGAAAAATTATGATATTTTACATCTATGTACATAATTACTAGCTATTATTCTGACACGGGCCCCCATATTTGCTTGTCACATGATTGCTCGCGCCCTATTGTATTTTACATTTCTTGTATACACTCTACACTCTACACAAAAATTCTACTTACATCTATACTTCATATTTAGATTTTTTAATTATAATTTTGTCCTCTACTAATTTTTCGAAATATTTCCAATTCATTGTCGGGATTGACAGAATTTTTGAAGGGTATATGTAATATACCTATAATTTTAAATATTTAACTATTAATACAATAAGAAGTAATATAATGTATGTACTTTCCAGAAAAAATCTTCAGTAATGTCTCTGGATTTTTGACACTGACATCTACTGACACTTACAAAAAAATTGACATTATTTGGGCTGTAAGATTGATGACAACAGATTATTATATAACATTTCTTTATCTCAAATCTATAAAAGATATAATAAAATATTTATATGTATCAGATAGAGAATTTACTCTTCTTTAATACTAGCAAGAACAAAATTTTTCAAAAAATAATATTTAGAAGATTTTTTTTAGGAATCTGCTACTTTCGGTTGCCCAATTATTATCAAATCCTTTTCAGCTCTTTCCAAGAATGTCCGATTGAGAAATACTTAGTTAAACAGATATTAAGTATTATAGTTTTGAGAAATCCTCCTTCCCACCTCCCAACATATACACATACACACACATACACACACATACACACAGACATCATCGTAAAAATATTAAAATCGGATTGTAGGGACCTTAAAACGTGCTGAATCATTAAAATCTGGATATGCGATTTTTAGCATGAATCCAATCTCTCTTAGCGCGAGGTAAAAAGAAATATATATATCCAATCAAAATTAACTGTGTTAAACTCATTGGTGATATTCCACTCAAGTATAAACGCAATGAAATTTCTTTGATTACGTATATTTTCATTGTTATTTTCCAAACAGCTTGCTTCACCGTTCATAAACACGTTGAAAAGTTTCCGAAACAATGCTCTCGAAACTTTTGTCCGCCTAAGCAAGTGCGCTATCGAAACCGCGAATCGTTCACGAAATTTCACGGGCGATGTCCTTGAGATGCCCAACCGTAGTAATTAGTGGATTGGTGAATTACACACGCGATCCATTTTTATTTTCAAATAAACAGGAAAGATGTCCGGCTAAGGCATTATTTCATCGCTATCATGTATAATTTTCGGATTCTTTGTATTAATTTGACATGTCAACAAAAAACATTTCAAATTGCACAAAAAGACAAAGGATGGTAAAATGAATTGGGATATTAATTTGAGTATTTGCAATGTTAAATTTGTAATAGTAGAGGAAGTTTGAATGTATGTATGTATGTATGTATGTATGTATGTATGTATGTATGTATGTATGTATGTATGTATGTATGTATGTAATTTGTATATTTCTTAAAATGAAAAACAAGTTCTTTTTCTATTAAATAATATATTTATGTGTAATAAAAATTTAGTCATGTGAATTCATTCAATAATCTGTTATGGGATTATTCTATGGGGTAATTCTTCCCATGCAGACAAAATTTTCAAGCTTCAAAAACAAGATATTAGAATTATGAAAGGTGTCGGTGCTAGGGAACACTGCCAGCCTCTATTCAAAGAATTTAAAATTATGCCACTGCCTTGCGTATTTATATATTTTACTTTGTTAGAAATTCATATTAATGTTCACAATTTTCCATTAGTTTCTAACTCTCATAACTACAACACTAGAAATGCTAATTTAATTCAAGTTCCCAGATTTAGATTAGATCGATCTCAGAGAAATTCTTTAAATATTAATTTATATAACGCCTTACCAGCATCAATTAAGACATTAAATTATAATATTTTTAAACTTAAAATAAAGAATTTTTTGACAAAACATTGTTTTTACAGTCTAGATGAATATCTGACCGACATTGCTGATGCAGACACTACTAATTCATTATTATTAATGTAACATTAATTTATTATTTTTTTCTGACTTGCCATAAACATTTTGTAATAGTACAAATGGTCAAATAAATATGAATATGAATATGACTATATCATTCATTAAATTATAAACCAATAAGAATGCGTGATTTTCCTTAGTTACCACGTATTTCAGCGGTTATTATTAAGTAACCATGGTGAACGAATATACGAACCTTTGTATATTCGAATATACCTACCTTCGTATATTCACTTATAGGTGCGTTTGGTTATTTTGTTCTATATATTCAGAACTGGCAATGCCATTTTTAGTTATATTTACGGACATGATCTTTTTCCTTCGAACACAGTATCGAGTGTACAAATGAATCTGTAGTTACACTTTAAGGAGGAAAATCGTGCGACGTATGCTTTAAGTAGACATTTAAAATCACACTGACAGCTCCAAGTGCACCGAAACAAATAATTCTATTATTTGACAGCAAGGCATTATTGAAGTAAAAATTTAACAAGTAAATAAATAATTATTCGGATCACAAATCTAGGAACTGCACTGTTGCTAGTTTATTTGAAATACAAGCATTTATTTTAAAATACGAGCAATTCAATGTAATATTATATACTACTACAACTATATTCAAAAAGATAGGGTATGTAGCATACAGTTTGACATTTCTGTCAAAATAAAATAGACCACAGGTCTACGTTAAATTTACTATTTACTTTTAAATTTATTTTTTATTCATGATATAGTCTACTTGTATACAACTCGACAATAGAAAATTCTCGAAATACTCAACGAGTTGCCTATTGGAAATACCACTCGACCTTCGGTCTCGTGATGTTTCCAGGCAACACGTTTCGTATAATCGAGAATTTTCAATCGTCTTGTTGTATAATATATGAATATAACACGCGTGTCTTTCAAAATTCATATTGTTTCGACTAAGTTAGGACATTCCATTTTAAAACGATACTCGTTGTTAACAATACTTTCGCTGTAACGTAAGTTTATTTATTAATTCAGATATAGTACCTTCATTCATATCAGTAAGAATAACGTTATTTTCTGACACTCTGTCAATATCTCATTTTTCACATATTTGGTTTTACATTTGCTAATAATCTTACCAGTTAACTTAGTTTTGAATTTTGAATGCTTTTACTGTAACATATATGTTTATAATAATAAAATATCAGCAGTATCTTATATACCCGCATAAAAACAAAGTAAACGATAAAGATACTACTGAATTTGTCGGACTGGACGGAGCTAAAATCTTAATTCAAACAATTCGTAGATGACGTTATTAAAAACAATTACTGTACATATTTTTCTGTCCCGTGGACATTTTACTCTCTAGACAGTAATATTAAAAATATTTACTTTTTATTTACGCAAATCAGTGTTTATTTTTTGATAGTGAAAATGTTATTATGATTGTAAAAATCTGATGTGGCCAACACATGACCTTCCATCAATTCTATATAAATTTTATATAAATTACTTACCAATAATGTAGTTTTATGCAAAAGATTTCAAGTAAAATTATTTTACGAATTGTTCAAATTGTACCTAACACTAACATCTCTCAATTTATATTCTTCAGTCTCAGACGAGTAGGTTTCAAGATTTATGAATATTAACTTCTTTACAATTTTTATCTCTAAAATACATTTAATATAAAGAAAAAATGCACTCAAATCGTATAGAGAATAAAATATTTTTTAAATATTTATTTGTAAAGAATTGTGTCCACTTGTTGAAATTTGGAGGTTGATAGTCTAATATTGGACCAAGAAAATTTAATAAAATGAAAACAAATTCTCAATTCCTCGACGTTTTGATTAAATTTTAATCATTTTCAAAGAGCTACAGAAAGAAAATGATTACAATGGAAATTGTACAAATCAAATATTACAAAAAAATTAAAAATGTTAAAAAAATATATAAATATACAAAATAAATTAAATTGTAATATTACAGTGAAATACATAAAATACAAAAAAAAGATAATAATTATTTATCTCAACCCACCAGTAATTTGTTTCTACATTCTCCAAAAGTGCTCAAAATACAAAAAAAATCGGACAAAAAGAAACACTGTGTTAAAATTGAATTTAAATTATTCAATGTACAACCGATCAGTTTATGATTCTTCTATTGAAAACCAAATGCTTAGTAGTTAAAAGTTCTTGTTAGGAAAACCAGTTCTTTTGAATACAAATTGTAGGTACAACAATAATTCAAAAGAAAAAATACATCACTGCTCTACTAAGATTCATGGATTAATGTTTCCATAATAATTGTTGATTTTATAAACTATATTTCATTTGCAAATGATTTTTGCTTGTAATATGATTTATATTTTTCCTGTACCATAAATCAAATAAGAATTCCATTTATTTCCTGATAATTTCTCTTGCAATTTAATAATGCAGAAACAAATGCGTATTCTTTATAAGGGTCTTCAAATTATAAATGTAATAACAAACAATACTACATACAATTTATGTTAATTAAATGAAATACATGTAAATATTTAAATTTTGTTTTGCGTTGTATTAAAACTCAATTCGCTGTTTAAATTTGAAGGTTTTGTTTAATTTTCATCCACAACACCAAACAAAACAGATAATAACGAAATAATGTAATAATTGCGTGTACCAAATGTTATAAATTTAAAAAAAACGTTGTAAAAAGTATATAAGAAAAGTTCCCACATAGCTATAATACGTGAGATTAACAATTTCAAGATAATATTATATTCAGAGTTTATTATTTTTGGTGAAGGTGCTCACACAAAAGAAAAAATCGGAATGTTTCTGAGATTTTAATTAGATAAAATATTTTTCGAATAGTCTTAAGATAGAATACCAGCAATAGGTTTTTAACCTCATCTAGCATTTGTTTGCACAATTTATTGAATTAATCTAATCAGATTAAACTGATGCGGATGTATTACTAATCATACGTACGAATAACACTATTTTCTGTCAAAGTCACTGACACTAACATTGTGTCATTATCTTATTTTTCACATATTTGGTTTTACATTTGCTAATAAACTTACCAGTTGACTTATTTTCGAATTTTGAATGCTTTTATTGTAACATATAAGTTTATAATAATGAAATAACTGTAGTATCTTATGTACCCTCTTAAAAACTAAGCAAACGACACTACTGAATTTGTCATAATGGGTGGAGCAAAAATCTGAATTCATACAATTCGTAGATGACCTTGATCTTTCAAAAACTTTACTGTAAATGTATTTTCTTAAACGTAAACATCTGTAATCTATTTAAAATGCATTGTATAAATAAGATTTTTGGACATATTCTTATTTATTTATACTACATATGTCACTATTGAAAAATTCAATGACGAAATTAAGAATTACAAACGTCAAAATGTTAGTTAAGTTTCTAAGTCTGTTTATAGAAATCAATATATAATGTGTAAAAGTGAGAATGGATTAATTTCTCATTAATTAATTAATTAATAATATGTATGTGTGTTTAGCACTTTTGCTTTACTTGCACTGATTAATTACAAAAATGAATTAACTGATCTGTTCCCACATTTATAAACATTCATTTCACTTTTCCATAGGAGATATTGCTTATTAGATTTCACCACATATTTTACAGTATAGGCATGGGAAGCTATTTGCTCACATCTAAATTTTCTAGACAACAAAACCAATTACAAGCCATTGTATTTTGGACCGAAAACAGCCAAGGAAAACCTACTTTTTTATCTTCCGTCACCTTTAGGTAAGGAAGGTATTGTCTGCACAAAAAATTCAATGATAAGTTTTTAGTGAATAAGCACGTTTTTGGGTCCCTATAATACTATTTTATTATTTTTACGATGATGTCAGTATGTATGTGTGTCCGGGTGTGTGTGTGTGTGTGTGTGTGTGTGTGTGTGTGTGACGAAAGTTTCGGATCGCATAACTTGAATACCACGATTCCAAAAATTATAATTTATTCGTTTACATCCAAAAAAAGAGGTGATTAGATTTTAATTATAATTGGTTAACCGGAAGTACCCTCATTAGAAGATTTTAACAATTTTTCGTGAAAACACGTTGTTAAAACATTTTTTGACACTTAATATTACAATAAATATTAATGAATATATTATGTAATAATTATCTACAAGATTTAATAGCTTTTTATACTTCCATATTCAATGGATATAGAGTTAAAGAATTATAAAGATATTAAACTTCATAAAAATTATAAAACAGCCACTATATTAAGAAAATTCTAATACTGACATCTGTCAATTTGAATTATCTGAATATATTAGCAGTTTCCATGGTTAGCATACCTGGCTGATTTATAAAATTTAATATCTTTATTATTCTTTAGCACTATATCTAATCAAATCGTATAGAGAATAATATATTCTTTAAGTTATAATAACGTTAAATGTCAATAAATCATATTTAACTGTTCAAATCTTCAAATGAGGGTATTCCCGGTTGACCAATTATAACCAAAATCTAATCACTTGTTCTTCTGGATGTAAACTTGAGGAATGCGAAAAATTATAATTTTTGGAATCGTGGTATTGAAATTATGCGATCCGAAACAGACATTATCGTAAAAATGGTAAAATCGTATTATAGGGACCCTAAAACATTCTTATTCACTAAAAACTCATCATTGAATTTTTTGACCAAAGACAATAAATACCTTCCTTACCAAAAGGTGACGGAAGGTAAAAATAAAGTTAGGTATATTTTTCAACTAATTTATTTCTTGTAGAATTAAAAACAACTTTATATTTTTCGTGCTATACTTCATTTTTAACAAAACATGTTGCTCAAAATATAATGCGACCGGAACCGATCGCTACGGCGCCATAAACCGGAAACTTCAAACCTTTCCCTTGTTCCTAAAATCTTTTCAGTCTAGAAGTATTCTAGTTTGTTTCCAAGTTTGGCCAATTATTTTCACATTGTTCGACATATAAGTTTTTGACACTTATTTAAAAATGAACATTTCAAATTGGTTGGAATCGAACTCAAGTCGTCGAGACCCAGCCACACGATCCAATTTTATCTGTAACTAAAAGTAAATAACAAGAAAAAATTCAAAAATTTACACCACTCCATACAACAATTACAAAAAAATCTGATGTGGCCAGCACATAACCTCTCGCCGTATATTTTACCTGGCTGTATGCATAAAGCAAAGAATATTTTTATAAATACAAATAATATATTCATATAAATCTATGACGTATAAACTTCTTTATTATTCAATAATAGCATGTCTCAACATAAAGATATTTTACCATAAATTATGTTACAATAAATTACAAAGTAGAGTTTACCATATATAAATATTAGGCTGGTAACAGCAATTTTCAATTCGAACAACCTTGTTTACTTTCTCTTCATATTCTTCTAGTAAAAACATTAATTTTGGGCGGTCTAAAATGTATATATCTGGATTGTGCATCTATTCTTATATATCTTCTTTTACATTTTATTTTTTCATACTTGTTATATCTAAATAACACTAATTCCTTTTAATAAAGTGACGGATAGATTGCACTCCGATTATTCTTATATCGATGTGTAATTTTGTCAATATTTACAACTTACTTGAGAAGAATGTTTGAAACAAATTTAAGTCCTTCAACCTAGACTTGTCATCTCCATAATAGTCACAGATCAAGAATTAAGAGATTCTCCAAATACATTTTTCTTTCATTACTCATTATTTCTGACACTGACATTTATCTGTCAGTTACAAATAATTTAAATTTGCAACTATTTTTCATGGCATCCTTTCGGTTGTAAAATTAATTACAACATTATTTTATATATTATATTCCTTTTATCTCTAAATCTATAAAATATGTATAAAAATATTTAAATGTATCAGAAAGAGAATTTATTTTTCTTTAATATTATCAAGAAAAATTTTCAAAAAATAATATTTAGAAAATTTTTTTTCAAGAATCTTCTACTTCCGGTTGTCCAATTGTTACCAAAACCTTTTCAGATCTTCCCATGAATGTCCGATTGGGAAATACGTTGTTAAACAAATTTTAAGTCTTATAGTTTTTGAGTAACCGTCCTTCCAACATCCCACACACACACATCCATACACACACACACACACACACACACACACACACACAGACATCATTGTAAAAATGTTAAAATCGGATTGTAGGGACCTTAAAACGTGCTTATTCAATAAAATCTGGATATGCGATTTTTAGCATGAATCCAATACCTCTCTTAGCGAGAGGTAACAAAAATGAACAGTATTCGTTTTCATTTTAGTGAGTGTGAATATGAGAACACGATTTTCCTTTTCCAACTCCATTAGAAATGAATATAATATAAATCATTGCAACAACACAATATCTTATTACTCGAGCAAATAGAGTGACAGCTCTCACGCGCAAAGAAAGCGGCAATAGTGTCACCGCAAATAATTTATAACTTGTAAATCTAACTTTCCTTGACAATACAGCAAGATTACGCACATTGTCGCTGCCAACATAACGGCGTCGCAGCAAATATTTAAATCAACAGCCCTGTTTGCCAGATTGTCACACGATTTTTTAACCTTGAACCGATTACTTCAGAGAGTAGATGTAATATTTGATGTATCTTCTGACATCACAAGGCATCTAACCTTGTAGTATTCGAGTTATTGTACCGTAATTTCTATGAATTTGCTTTTTGGATTTAGTTAAGACCTTAGAAATTAAATCTCGTGCTTTTTAATTAAAAATTTATCGTTAGATAATTAAACAAAATAAAATTACTCTACATTACAATTGTAGATACAAGGTTTCCAAAATATGTTTACTTTTTTAACCTCCGTCACCTTTTGGTCTTTGGTCAAAAAATTCGATATTGAGTTTCTAATGAATAAGCACGTCCCTACAATACGAATTTACTGTTTTTACGATGATGTCTCTTTGTATGTGTGTGTGTGTGTATGTGACGATTGTTTCGGATCGCATGACTCCAATATCATGATTCCAAAAATTATAATTTTTTCGTATTCCTCGAGTTTAGATGCATATTCAGACGAGATTAGATTTGGGTTGTAATTGGTCAACCAGATGTACTCTCATTAGCAACTTTTACCAGTTTTTCTTGAAAAAACGCAGTTAAATTTTAAAGCATATGTTATTCCTCTATACGGTGTGACTGCATTTTATACTTCATATTCAATAGATATAGAGTTAAAGAATTATAAAGATATTAAATTTCATAAATTAGCCAGCTATGCTAACCATGGAAACTGCTAATATATTTAGATAATTCAAATTGACAGATGTCAGTATCAATGAAAAGTAAATGAACGTGGCAGAAATGAGTATGTTGAGATAGATGTTTGGGAAGACACGGAAAGATACGGTAAGAAATGACAGATTAAGGAAAATAACTTGAGTGATAGAAGTTTCTAGAAAGATACAAAAGGGACGATTACATTGGTTTGAACATGTCATGAGGAGAGATGAAGAATATTTTGGAAGAATAATGAATAGCTTAGTAAAAGAAAATTGACGAAATAGAGGAAGACCAAAGATACGATAAGTGTATTGCGGGAGGACAATATTTAGCTTCTTCAGCTCAGGAAATAGTTCTTTTAAAGTACTTCTATCTGTACTATGGTATAGATAGAAATTTGTCACTACACGTTTTTGGCAGATAAAACTTTGTTTTTGTATTATCTCGAAAAAGAACAGAAATATTTAAAAACTAATATTAGAAAGTGATATAGAATCTGGCAAATAGAATCTATTCATACAAAAATCTCATTCTACCAAAAACTTAGTTACAATCTTGTTATTCTAGACCTGCAAAATATCCAGATGAATGTAACTTTAAACCATGGATTAAGGAATGTATATAAACAGAATAAACATTAAAGTAAGACGTTTAATTTAAAGTGACAACCAAACTTCCAGTTTACAAATTTAATAAACAGAGCCCATTCAAAACCTAAGTAACTTTTCTCGGAAACCATGCATAAACAAATGTTCCAAATGTACACTAATGAAGAGAGAACAAAATGCAAATTCGAATCCTGCCTATAATAAACTGCGTATTAACCGCTCCTAGCATTCCTTTTTGATGCACTCGCCACATTCCAACATATATAAGTGTCCTTGAGATATTAAGTATGACTTTAAGGCGCGGTGGACTAAATGAACTGGACTAATATCGTGCAATTAATAATTTTAACATTTCATAATAAATGTCATTATTACATTATAAAAATATCTGCATCGTCTTATTTTATTATGAGGGTCAGCCAAAAACTTTTTATGCACTTCAAATATTTTTAATAACGTTTTCCATTTATACAGGGTGTAACAGAAATAAGTACATTAAATTTAACCAGTGATAGAACTCGTAGATATCAACAATATTTCTTAATAGGTTTTTTTCGAAATCTCAATTTTTTTAGCATTTTTACCCCCGTCGTTTAGGTATAATCATAATCATTTAATTTAGTAGCAATAATAATGAAACAATTGTTTTTGACAAATGTGAGTTGTCAACTTTTTCAAATAAATTTTGAAAAATAAATCGATTAATAATTATTATAAAAGTTGTTATAATCAGTAAAAAATGCCTGCCTTTAGATAGCGAGTATACAGACATTTTTCTAACCTATATGTGAAGTTTAGTGAAACGCTGCTGAAGCCCACCAAAATTATTTGGCACGTTCATTGTCATCTTCTAAACCTTCGCACCTTTGTACATGTATGTAAATAAAATAAATCTCCGAGATCATGAGTCCTTTAAGCCTGTTGCTCAAGAACACGCCCTGATCACATAGAGAATATTGAAGAGGATGCTGAGTGCCAGGGTCTAGTACTCGAAGAATAGCACTACAACACAGAGTGTCACATATGAAAAATTGGAGGGTATTGAAAGAACAACAGTTACATCATATCATAAGGAGTTAAAGAATTATAAAGATATTAAATTAGCCAGCTATGCTAAACATGGAAATTGCTAATATATTTAGATAATTCAAATTGACAGATGTCAATATCAATGAAAAGCAAATGAATGTGGCAGAGATGAGGATGTCGAGATAGATGTTGGGTAAGGCACGGAAAGATAGGATAAGAAATGAAAGAATAAGGGAAATAGCTCAAGAAGACCAAACATAAGATGGAAGGACTGTATTGCAGAAAACTTGAGAGAAAATGAAGTAAATGAGGACGACATGCAAAACAGAAATGAGTGGAAGAAGAAAATAAAACATAGCGACCCCTAACGAATGGGAAAACCTAGAGAAGAAGATGTCAGTGTCAAGTGCAATTAGCATAGTTTGTTTATGAAATAATTTTACTGGAAATATATAATCTTTTGCAAGAAAATTTATGTATAGAATTTGTACATAATTGTACATATTGTGCTGGCCACATCAGATATTTTATTGTATAACAGTATACTTGATTTTTTTAATCAGCTATTAAAAATTAACCACTGATTTGCAGAATAGGTCCGACAAGCAGTTAAACCCATCTTGAAATCATATTAAATCAAGAATTTAAAATTCGCTTCGGTTAATTCCATATTTTAACTCCAACGATTATGATGTTTATGAAATTTGGATGTTCATAACTTCGGCATAACATAAAACTTTTCTAGTCGATACAAAATAACGCTATAAAAACGTAAATAAAATAAATAATATATAATTGTTTTAAGTTTGACTTCATTGCAAGGGTAAATATAAAATACATTTTTAGATTCCGTAAGGAAAGTATTGTCTTTGGTAAAAAAAATCGATGGTGAGTTTTTAAAGAATAAATAAGTTTTAGAGTCCCTATAATACGAATTTACAGTTTTTACGAATATGTCTGTGTGTGTGTGTTTGTGTGTGTGTGAAAAAAAATCTCCTTCGATAACTCCAATACTACAATTCCATAAATTATAATTCTTTCATATTCCTCTTTCGTACGTCCATATGAAGACTTAATTAGATTTTGGTTATCAGTGATTAACCGGAAGTACCCTAATTTGAAGATTTTAAGTTTTTCTTGAAAAAACGGTGTTAAAAATAATTTTTTGACCTTTTATGTCATTTTACATAAAATATAATGTTATTCTCAATTCGATTAATTTATAATTTCTTCTTCATATTCAATGAATTTAGAGATAAAGAATTATAAAGAAATATCTTGGAACCTAATGCTGCTAAAAGCTGCATCATGGAAACAGTTAGAATATTCAAAAATTACTAATTGATAGATGTCAGTGTCAAATAAAATTTACATATTGTGAAATGATTTTACTGAAAATATAAAATAATTTAAGGTGGTAAAAACAAATAACTTAAGGTAATACAACAGAATATAGCCATAAGCCAATTCAGCAGATTATTATGTTATAAATATGATATACAGGCTGATCACGCGAGAATGAACCAGCAATTATTTTCGTTATTAAGCGAGATAGCGATTATCTTCAAATAAACAAATTTACTATAGGCAATATGGGCAATAAGATGTCGTATCAAGAAGTGTTCTATTACTTTCGGTTCCGGAGTATGTGATACCAACTTTGAAATTTCAAATAGAACATACTATATTTTGCTATATTTTTGAAAAGTGTATAAAATTTGCTTTACAATGATAGTAAATAAGTAGGACGTTGTATAATTAAAAACTAAAATGGCGGACGTTTGAAATATCTTACAAAATAAGCCAAAAAAGTGTGGAATTTTGTTTTATTGGATTTGTTGCCTAGGTTACGTAATATAAATGAATTTATCTCAAAAAAATCATCATCTATGAACAAAAAACAATAAAATCTCACCCCACTTGTTTATTTTTTTCATTCAATATGTTCATATTTCAAACGTCCGCCATTTTATTTTTTAATAATACAATGTACTGCTAATTTACCATTATTGTAAAGCAAATTTTGTGTACTTTTCACAAATATAAAAAATATAGTATCTTCCATTTGAAATTTCAAAGTTTGTATCACATACTCCTGAACCGAAAGTAACACAACGCTTCTTGATACGACATCTTATTGCCGATATTGTCTATAGTAAATTTGTTTATTTGAAGATAATCGCTATCTCGCTTAATAACGGAGATAATTGCTGGTTCATTCTCGCGTGATCACCTGTATATGTTTTTATTTTCTACTTCTTATTTTAAGAAACATACTGTTCTTTTTAGTAGTTCAGCTCAGTTCAGTACGAGGTAAGATCAGTTAATTTTTTCCCTAAAAATAAAATGCCCATTGAATAGTTTGCAAATCTGTGTGGAATTTGCACAAAATACGTAGAACTAACGGAAGGTATTGTGCTGGCCACATCATATTTTTTAAATAACTGGTGTAATTATGTTAAATTCAATATCCTTGCTACTTTTCTACCACACCTAGTTAAGCCTACTTGGTTCATATATAAATACATAGATGAAAGTAATATATTTTGTTTATATAACATTTTCACGGAAGGTCAGTTTTAAAACAAACAGTACATATTTGGTATTTTAATTCCTTTGTTATAAACAAACCAGTCTTGTTCTTTTTTCTGTCTAGTAATGTTAAAAATATTTACTCATTTGCAAAAATTCAATTCGCCATAAGGAAAAATATTTTGCAATATTTATGAACACTAACCCTGCTCTCCTTGAAAACCAAACGAACTTTATTCAAACTTCATTACTTACTGTGAAAAGCATTGTTTATTACAATAATCTCTTCACAATTGTCTATTCGTGATAATATTCTAGCTAATGATGAAAATATCATATGTGGCCATGATAAGACAAATTATACTCCATATCGACTGTCGTTTCTTTCAAATTCCTTGTTAGCACTCCTATAATGATCAGGTCAGGTTCATTATTTCGCAAATGTTTCCTTCTTATTTGTTATTTTGAATTCGACGGCGCCTTTGTTATGACGTCAGCAAGATATAAGTTGATGTAAATATGTTATTATCTTGCACGATGCATGATGCATGCTATATACGTAAAGCTGTAATTTTTTTGCGGCCAGACAGATTTTTTAGTTTTTTTTACAGGTGATTTACGTTTTCTGACGTCTTTTTCTTTAAACCAGTTTAATGTTATATTTCTGGATAAAATCTACTTCCAATAGATTTTAGTCAAAACAAAATAAAATGCTACGAAATTTCATAGATTATACAGTGTGTTCAATAAAAAACCTAACTCGGAGTAGATTATGAACAGAGAAACGTATGTCTGATCATCATTCAAGTCAAAATTTAAGTTTTCAAATCTTGAAATGTAATTTTAAGGAGAAATAATAATAATAAAGAAGGATGCAGTATATTGCCATTCACCGTTTTCTAGTTTGTTTCCATTTCTAAAATAAGATTCAAGAAGAAAAACCTTTGATTTCTTTAGATAACATTTTTAACAATACCTCGTGTCAACTTGTCATTTAATTAAATATTTTCAATTTGACACACGTTTCCTTGTTCATAGCCTGCTCCGAGTTAGGTTCTTTTAACGCACTGTACTTATACAAGTCTAATTAAATTTTTGAACGTTCTATCCTATTTTACTCTTTCGGCAATTTCTGCCTGTCGTCGTTCAGATTCGGTTTAGAGTATTCTAGCCCCGTAACAATAACATAATATATAAAATTTAATAATCAGATATACAGTAAAAGAAATTCAAGATGTCCGATCAAGGTCATCCGTATCATGAACGAATTAACAAATTGGCATATATTTATCTCTCTCATTTGCAAAGATTACACGCGTATGCGATAAGGATGGATATAACACGCTTGTCTTTCAAAAATTCATATTGTTTCGATTAAGGACAATCCATTTTAAAACGATTCTCGTTGTTGACAATACTTTCGCTGTAACGTAAGTTTGTTTTTACCTCTCGCTAAGAGAGGTATTGGATTCATGCTAAAAATCGCATATCCAGATTTTAGTGAATAAGGTCCCTAGAATCCGATAATACCATTTTTACGATGATATCTGTGTGTGTGTGTGTATGTGTGTGTGAGGTTGTTGTATGTACGATTTCTCAAATTCTAAGACTGAAGACCTGTGTAACTACGGATTCCTCAATCTAACAGTAATGGGAAGTGTAGAATAGATTCTGATAACAATTGGCCAACCGGAAGTAGTAGTATTTTTTAAAAAATCATCTAAATATATTTTTTTGGCAAAATATATGTTATTACAAATATTAAAAAACGAAATTCTCTATCCAACACATTTAATTTTTTTATTATACCTTCCATTGATTTAAAGATATAGATATATAATCTATAAAATAAACTGCTGTAGAAAGTCTCACAGCCTGCTCACAGCCCAAACATCTCCATGGTATCTACTTGAGAAATTAAAATGTCTGTAATTGACAGATAAATGCAAAATGTCAGTGTCAAGAAACAATAGTTTTATTAACATTGCGATTTCTCAAATTCTATAAGACTAAATATTTGTTTGACTATACGGATTCCTCAATATAACTTTGATGGGGAGAGTTGAATAGATTCTGGTAAAAATTGGACAACCGGAACTAGTGGTATTTTAACAAAAGTCTTCTAAATATTATTTTTTAAATATTTATGTTATTGCAAATATTAAAAAACAAAATTCTTCATCCGATACATTTAAAATAATCTGTTGTAGTAAATCTCACAGCCTGCTCACAGCCCAAACATCTCCATGGTAATTACTTGAGAAATTAAAATGTCTGTAATTGACAGATAAATGTCACTAATGTCAGTGTCAAAAATTCAGAGATAGTACTGAAAGCTTTTTCTGGGAACGATATTTAATATTTCTTATTGTATTATTAATTATATATTTAAAATTATAGGTATATTACATGAACCCTTCAGAAATACCGCCAATCCCGTTAATGAATTGGGAAAACCTCGAACATTTAGAAGAAATGGAGAAAACTTGCTCATAAAATGAATTTAAAATTATAGAAAATGCGTAAATATAAAGATTAGGTGTAATTAGAATTTTTTATGTGTACAAGAAATCTTAAATACAATACTTATATATACCACCGGACGGCGACATAAAAATAACTATTAGTTCCAAAGATTTCTTTACTTCAATATTATAATAAGAATACAATGTTAGTACTTTGCCTTTACTTCTTCAAAATGCAGACAATCTATAGCTACGCTTCGTTGTAGCAAGTGTAATATAAGTAAACGCAAAAATGTTCACAGTAGAAGTGAAATCTTTGACTCATTCTTCTTATTTTCTCGCAGAAGAAAAGGCAACTAGTTATTATTATATAAACGGTATTAAATTTCATGCAAACATTGTAAACTGTCACTTGGCGAGTTTAGAATGTGGATAAAAAGTTGACGAAGAAACAAGTGAAATTCATAACAGTTTTGTGGTAGAATAAAAACAAATTAAGTTGTCCATTTAAAAGATATTAATAAGTTAAGTCTAAAGTAAGTTTTTTCACGTTGACTAGTGTAATTGACATATCTATGTTTGACTAAAAAAACCGAGTCAATGTCCGCGCCCGGAATTCAAAATGAAATCGAACCACACTAAAAACATTTGACTTTTGCGTTGGTAAATCTATGTATGAATTAAGATTTTTACTCCACCCATTATGACAAATTCAGTAGTGTCGTTTGCTTAGCTTTTGTGAGGGTACATAAGATATTACTGTTATTTTATTATTATAAAAATATATGTTATAGTAAACGCATTCAAAATTTAAAAATAAATCAATTGGGAAGATTATTAACAAATGTAAAACCAAATATGTGAAAAATAAAATAATAACACAATGTCAATGTCAGTGCAACTGACAGAAAATAATGTTATTCGTACAGCTATGAATCAAGGTAATGTATCTGGATTAATAAAAAACTTACGTTACAGCGAAAGTATTATCAACAACGAGCATCGTTTTAGTCGAAACAATATGAATTATTGAAAGACAAACCTGTTATATCCATATACAATAAGAAATAATATAATGTATGAACTTCCCAGAAAAAATCTTCAGTAACGGCTGTGATATTTATTACAACAGATTATTATATATCTTATATTTCTTTATCTCTAAATCTATAAAAGATATAATATATTTATATGTATCAGATAGAGAATTTACATTTTTTTTAAATCTGCTACTTCCGATTGTCCAATTAATACCAAAACCTTTTCAGGTCTTCCCAGTAATGTCCGATAGAGAAATACGTAGTTAAACCGATATTAAATATTATAGTTTTTGAGAAATCATCCTTGCAATTCCCCCCCCCCCACACACACACATACATCCACACACACACACACACACATCATCGTAAAAATATAAAAATCGAAATATAGGGACCTTGAAACGTGCTTATTAAAATCTGGAGGTAAAAAGGACGAAAATTGAAATATTAGAACAATGAATTACATATTGTAACGTGCGCTCTTACTTAAGAGTATACGAGGCCACTACTTGTAGTATATTCCCGAGCGATGACGTAATCCCTGGCGGCGGAAAAACCCATACGCGTGGAGACTGGTTTAATTACATCTAGTCAGGTGATCCTCTGTATTCGATGATTGTGACATCGGAAAGTTCGAGAAGGACACTGGGCTGTATAAACACCGTCAGAAGCGGAAATAGTCTGATATATAGAAGCAACGAGCAATAAACAGTGGGTGATATAAATAAACAGTCTACAAGTTGTGAACATAAATAAATGTAGTTATATAAATAAATGTAGTGATATAAATATTGTTTAAATAAATAATCATAGTGTTTAAGCATTTAATAATAGTGTTTATAATTATTTAATCATAGTGCTAGTTATTTTTATTATATTTTTAATATTTATCCTAATTATTTATCGTTAAATAAATGAAGAGTGTATGGTTTGGAACAATGTGATTATGAGAGTTGGTGTAAGTCAGTTGAGATGGTTTGGGCATGTGGAGAGAATGGCGAGTGACTTGTTAAGCGTATATATCTTGGTGAAGTTGAGGGTTTTCGATTTCGTGGCCGACCAGGATGGATGTGATTGGTAGGGTGCTTAAAGAGAGAGAATTTCCAAGTATGAAGAGAAGAAGAGCATGTATGAATGCGATTATGAGTGTGGCCGAGGCGAAAGAAGTCTGCTTAGATAGGAATGTGTGGCGAAGGATGATTGTTTCCTAACTATTATTGTGATCCGGATGCGGTATTTCGCTACCGAAAATCGGTCACTTTAATATGTTTAAGAGTAAGGATTTGTTGTATGATGTTGTTGTTCTTATTGTTATCGGGTTTGTGCGAACCCACTAAGTGGGACACGCGTGATTTTATGTATGTATGTATGTAAATAAACGTATTATTTTAATTAATAATATTTCTCTGATTTTTACATCACCCAAATAAATAAACGTTACAATATGTATGTTTTCCATGACGATAACATCATTGCTTGTGTAATTAATATGAGTTTATACTAGCATATTATTATAAAAAAGCGTTTTATTAACCATTCATGAAAAAAATATAATTGTTAAGTTTCTAATGTAAACGTGCATATTATCTATATACCTCAATTATATTTTTCTAACTCATAATCATATTATTAGTCATTTTCTGAGAAAATAGTTGAATACATTAATATTCACAATTAATTTAGATATATGATTATTAACATAAATAATCATATGGGTATATCCACATATAGAAAAAATAAATTTGTTTTCCTTTCTAGTAAAATATCATCTATTTATTCATTTTAAGAATTTCTTATCTTTGTCGTCAATAAAAAATGTTTAAGTCAGTTGTAAAAAGCTTCCGAACGACTTTACTGGTTTCAAGTTAAATGCTAAGCAAATTAAAAATAATAGCAGCTCTGACACACAAAATAATCGCACTCTTATTATTGGTTCGCGTTTAAAACTTAAGTGCAATGAAAAACAATTGTAATAATTACAACTTTGTTTATTAGTTTTGTAGGTAAATTACTGGAAATCATAAAACTAAGTAAACGTTAGTAATTGGGTCAATAATAATTAGATAGTTTACTTGAATTTTCTGGAAATAATGTTCCTTTCTGCATATGATTAAAAACTGAAAACTAGTTTAAAGTAGATTTAATTTTTAGTTTTTTAAAATAAGTATTTTTACCTCTCGCTAAGAGAGGTATTGGATTCATGCTAAAAATCGCATATCCAGATATTAATGATTAAGCACGTTTTAAGGTCCTTATAATGCGATTTTAATATTTTTACGATGATTGTGTGTGTGTGTGTGTGTGTGTGTGTGGAAGTATGTGTGTGTATGTGTCAAAAACTATGATACTTAATATCTGTTTAACTACGTATTTCTCAATCAAACATTACTGGGAAGAGCTGAAAAGGTTTTGGTAATAATTGGACAACTGAAAGTAGCAGATTCTTAAAATAAATCTACTAAATATTATTTTTGAAATTTTTTGTTCCTGCTAGCATTAAAGAAGAGTAAATTCTCTATCTGATACATATAAATATATTATTATATCTTTTATAGATTTAGAAATAAATATAACATACATAATAATCTGTTGTAATAAATCTCACAGCCCAAATAATGTCATGGAAACCAATTGAAATATTAAAATGTTTGTAACTGACAGATAAATGTCAGTGTCAAAAATCCATTGCTGAAATTTTTTTTCTTTTTATTTCTTATTGTATTAAGAGTTATATATTTAAGATTATATTACATACAACCCTTCAAAAATACTGTTAATCCTGACAATGAATAGGAAACATTTCGAAAATTTAGAAGAGTAGGACAAAATTTCTTCATGGATTGTATTCAAAATTACAAAATCTAAATATAAAGAATATTTATATAAGTAGAATTTTTAGAGTACAGCGAGAAGTCATGTGACTTTGTTGGCCTTGACAAGCAGATATGGGGGCCCGTGTCAGAATGATAGCTAGTAATTATGTACATAGATATTAATATCATAATTTTTCATTCTAAATTTAGTGATTTTCCAATTCCATGTGGTTTATTTTCCACGACAAGTAAATTCCATACTCCTGGTGACAAATTAACTACGTGAATTTAGAAAATATTCTGACAATAGACATCTATGTACATAATTACTAATTCTGACACGGGTCTCCATATCTGCTTGTCAAGGCCAACAATATCACAGGAGTGCTCGCGCCCTAGACTTATGTAACCAGAAACGTAAGTGGCGAGAGGTATTGTGCTGGCCACAACAGATTTTTTACGGAAGTAATTTTAATTATAATTATTTTATTAATAAAAATTCTATCATATCTTATTTGTTTGCGAACGTGGCTAATGCAAATACAATCCTATTCCCATATGTTTATTGATTTTATAGTTATTTGATTAGGTCCATTAACGCATATGTTCGAGTATATACTTTAATAGTTGACTTTTCTTAGAACAAGGCTATATTTAAGTGTGGAAATCAATATAATTATAATGTACATATAATTGATAATCAATGGGATGTAAGAAACAATGTAAATTTGATTCGTACAAATATATTCGTTGTTATACAAAGGATATAAAAGAATGCTATTTTTAATTATGTTATTCATATCAATAAAAAATGTATCCTTAAGAGAATTCTCAATATGGTAAACTAGATTTTTTATGAACAGTTTTTTGCTTCATATATTACTAAATACCTATTTATATTAAAATATTAACCTAATAAATTATAACAACAAAAAAATGTATATAAGACATTTATTGTTAAAAGTCATAAATTACGAGTTTATTCAAATTTTGTAGTATTGTTGTGAACCATTTTTGAATTATATTAAATTATTATTGTTTTTATTAACATACCATTTTATACCAGGTTTATAATTTTTTTTCAAACATTGGAAATTCAATGTTAAAATTTTGATTTGGCGATATTTTTACCTCTCGCTAAGAGAGGTATTGGATTCATGCTAAAAATCGCATATCCAGATTTTATTGAATAAGCACGTTTTAAGGTCCCTACAATCCGATTTTAACATTTTTACGATGATGTCTGTGTGTGTGTGTGTGTGTGTGTGTGTGTGTGTGGATGTGTGTGTGTGGGATGTTGGAAGGACGGTTACTCAAAAACTATAAGACTTAAAATTTGTTTAACAACGTATTTCCCAATCGGACATTCATGGGAAGATCTGAAAAGGTTTTGGTAACAATTGGACAACCGGAAGTAGAAGATTCTTGAAAAAAAATCTTCTAAATATTATTTTTTGAAAATTTTTCTTGATAATATTAAAGAAAAATAAATTCTCTTTCTGATACATTTAAATATTTTTATATATATTCTATAGATTTAGAGATAAACGGAATATAATATATAAAATAATTTGTTGTAATTAATTTTACAACCGAAAGGATGCCATGAAAAATAGTTGCAAATTTAAATTATTTGTGACAGATAAATGTCAGTGTCAGAAATAATGAGTAATGAAAGAAAAATGTACTTGGAGAATCCCTTAATTCTTGATCTGTGACTATTATGGAGATGACAAGTCTAGGTTGAAGGACTTAAATTTGTTTCAAACATTATGGGACAATGTACACCAGCACTGTAGACTAGAGTAACTTTGAATTGCGAAAAAGCTATCAAATTCTTCTCAAGTAAGTTGTAAATATTGACAAAATTACACATCGATATAAGAATAATCGGAGTGCAATCTATTCGTCACTTTATTAAAGGGAATTAGTGTTATTAGATATAACAAGTATGAAAAAATAAAATGTAAAAGAAGATATGTAAGAATAGATGCACAATCCAGATATATACATATTAGACCGCCCAAAATTAATGATTTTAGTAGAAGAATACGAAGAGAAAGTAAAAAAGGTTGTTCGAATTGAAAATTGCTGTTACCAGCCTAATATTTATATATGGTAAACTCTACTTTGTAATTTATTGTAACATAATTTATGGTAAAATATCTTTATGTTGAGACATGCTATTATTGAATAATAAAGAAGTTTAAACGTCATAGATTTATATGAATATATTATTTGTATTTATAAAAATATTCTTTGCTTTATGCATACAGCCAGGTAAAATATACGGCGAGAGGTTATGTGCTGGCCACATCAGATTTTTTTAAAAAGTGTATTGATTGAGAACCAAGTATGTTATTCAATTGTTGCTTATGCATGAGTGAGAAGCAAAAGAAGATACACTATTTAAGACAATTATCAAAATGCAATGAACTTATTTAACCAGCATAATATAATGTAGGCTATATTACACAAGTATTGTAATCACCCGAGAGTAAAATAGCCATTATATGCCAGCCAAATACTATATTTATATACAAAAAATATGTTGTGGTCAGCACAATACCTCTCGCCACTTCCGTTTTTGGTTACATAAGTATAGGGCGCGAGCAGTCATGTCACTTTGTTGGCCTTGACAAGCAGTTATGAGGGCCCGTGTGAGAATGATAGGTAGTAATTATGTACATAGATGTCAAATTTTAGAATTTTTCATTAAAAATTTCAAGATTTTCTAAATTCATGTAGTTAATTTGTCACCAGGAGTGTGGAATTTACTTGTCGTGGAAAATAAACCACATGGACTACTAAATTTAGATGAAAATTTATTATATTTAACATCTATGTACATAATTACTATCATTCTGATACGGGCCCCCATATCTGCTTGTCAAGGCTAAGAAAGTCACATAACTGCTCGCACCCTATTGTATTTAACCTATCTTTTAAACCTACACTCTACACCAAAAATTATATTTAGATTTTTTAATTTTTAAATTCATTCTATGAAGAAATTTTGTCCTACTCTTCTAATTTTTCGAAATGTATCCAATTCATTGTCGGGATTGGCAGTATTTTTGAAGGGTACCTATATGTAATATACCTATATTTAACTATTAATACAATGAGAAATAATATAATGTATGTACTTCCCAGAAAAATCCTCAATAATGTCTCTGGATTTTTGACACTGACATTTATCTGTCAGTCACAAATATTTTAATTTTTCGGCTGTAAGATTTATTACAACAGATTACTATATAACTTATAATTATTTATCTCTAAATCTATAAAAGATATAATAAAATATATGTATCAGACAGAGAATTTACTCTTTTTCAATACTAGCAAGAACCAAAATATTCAAAAAATAATATTTAGATTTTTTTTAAGAATCTGCTACTTCCAGTTGTTCAATTATTACCAAAATCTTTTCAGCTTTTCCCAGTAACGTTCGATTGAGAAATACGTAGTTAAATAGATATTAAGTATTATAGTTTTTGAGAATTCGTCCTTCCAACCGACCCACACACATATACACACATACACACACACACACACAGACGTCATCGTAAAAATATTAAAATCGAATTGTAGGAACCTTAAAACGTGCTTAATCATTAAAATCTGGATATGCGATTTTTATCATGAATCCAATACCTCTCTTAGCGAGAGGTAAAAATACAAGTGGCCAATTACCTTTTAGTAGTAGTAAACAAATAATTAATTAATTTACATACATATACTTACATACCAATACCATTATATAATTTATGCAAATCTTTTGATGAATCATAATTTAATATAGGTATTTAAGTATTAATTATGAATTAAGTAGGGTTCACGCCAAATTTTTGGAATAATACATATTACCGTAAGTGATTCCCTCATTGTCGAGAAGTACGTTATTTGTGATAAAATCAGAGAATATTTCTATTTTCTGTTTCCTAATTAATATCTACCAGAAGTAAAGTGTGACAAACAAGTTTTTCTAATACAGGTATTTCAAGTAAGAAGCAGTTCATTCCAGATTATTACAACTTTATTTGTTGTTACAATCTTAATGTTTAAATTATTGTCATTTCGTCGGAATTAGAGATCTTGTTAAACACGTCTATATTTTTAGAAATTATAAAATTATAGCGGCTTATAAATAAAAGATAAAGAAGTGAATCATCTAACTTCTTACAAACAATGATTTGAATTATATATTCTTCTTATTAATGATGTGTTCATTTATGTAGTTTAATGACATCGCATTAATTTATAGTGTGTAGCTTTATGTTCTACGAAACGAGAAATTTATACATGTTGTTTAAAAATGAACACCATTTATTACAAGGCATTTTTGGAAGTCTGAAGCTAGGATACTGTTCAATACCTTTGTCACTTTGGTTTGAGTGTTTGTTACATCATCGTAACGGTTCCCTTTCGGCTTCAATTTTAATTTGAGGAAGAAAAATGTTCAGCTGGGTCAAATCAGAAGCATACGGAGATTGATGCAGCACGGTAATATTTTTGGAGGACAGAAATTAAGGTAGAGTGCGTTCAGCTCATTTTTGTGTTCTACACCTACTACAAAATTTGACCTACCGCTTACTATATTGATTTCCACTCCTTAAAAGAACGATATATATGCACCTTCATTTAAATCATATCACGAATTATTTTGCAAAAATCTGTTGTGGCCATCACAATACCTCTCACGCCCTATCCATTGTGGTATTGTATTTAACATTTCTTGTACACACAAATAATTCTAATTACATCTTTATATTTACGTATTTTCTATAATTTTAAATTCATTCTATGAGCAAGTTTTCTCCATTTCTTCTAAATGTTCGAGGTTTTCCCAATTCATTAACGGGATTGGCGGTATTTCTGAAGGGTTCATGTAATATACCTATAATTTTAAATATATAATTAATAATACAATAAGAAATATTAAATATCGTTCCCAGAAAAAGCCTTCGGTACTATCTCTGAATTTTTGACACTGACATTAGTGACATTTATCTGTCAATTACAGACATTTTAATTTCTCAAGTAGTTACCATGGAGATGTTTGGGCTGTGAGCAGGCTGTGAGATTTACTACAACAGATTATTTTAAATGTGTTGTATGGAGAATTTTGTTTTTTAATATTTGCAATAACATAAATATTCAAAAAATAATATTTAGAAGACTTTTGTTAAAACACCACTACTTCCGGTTGTCCTATTTTTACCAGAATCTATTCAACTCTCCCCATCAAAGTTAGATTGAGGAATCCGTATAGTCAAACAAATATTTAGTCTTATAGAATTTGAGAAATCGCAATGTTAATAAAACTATTGTTTCTTGACACTGACATTTTGCATTTATCTGTCAATTATAAAGATTTAAATGTCTCAACTGGTTTCCGTGGAGTTGTTTGGACAGCGAGATTTAGTACAAGAGATTATTCTATATTATTATATAACTCTAAATCAATAGAAGATATAATAAAAAATTTAAATGTATCAGATTAACATAACTTTTCAAAATTAATATTTAGAAGATTTTTTTTAAGAAACTACCACTTCCGGTTATCCAATTGTTACCAAAACATCCTAACACACATACACACACACACACACACACACACACACACACACACACACACACACACACACACAGAGAGAGACATCATAATAAAAATATTAAAATCGGATTGTAGGGACCTTAAAGCTTGCTTAATCATTAAAATCTGAATGTGCGATTTTCAGCATGAATCCAATACCTCTCTTAGCGAGAGGTAAAAATGATTAACTGTTTTAACTAGCTACATGAGAGATAAAACTGTTTAAAATGATAATGCAAACTTTGTTTTCCACAGCCCACTTGATTCTCTTATTATATTCTATTGTAAATTAATTTCGAAATATGTTCCACAAACAAAATACAATATTTATCCAAAATGATAAAAAACGCAAACATTTGTGTTATTTTTCTAAATATTTGATAACACTTTAGACAAAATTGTCAAGTTCATTTTTTTTAGGAAATCAAATATTTAAGCTCTAATTTCATTATTTAATTTAGAAAATGGGAATCGGTCAAGTTCAAGTAGTGTTTAATTTTCTGATATTTAGTTTTTAATTGCAGTCATATTTCTTAGAAGTTACTGTAAATTTATTTTTCTTACTGTGCGAAGATTTATGATTCTAATTTTGAAATTTCCACAAAAGTTAAATAAGTTAAGGTCGAATTTTCTCTTCAAATATTACATGACAGTTTTAGGTTATAAAATTAGGTTAGTTTTTTATGTTTTATAAGGTGTGTAATAATATAATTCATATTTGAACAGTTATAAAAAAATCTGTGTGACCAACACAATACCTCCCGCCATTTAATTTTTATTAATTTAAATATATACTATGGGGTTTCGTGGTCGAGTATTTGGTCGCAAATCTGAAGAACCGGATTCGATCCCGACCGACGCCAAATATTTTGAATTTTAAATGGCCGTTCTGATGCACTTTCCACGTCAGAAATGAGTGCCCGTTGGTAAACGCTTGCACGGTACAAATACATCATCATTACTGAAATCTGTGTACAAAGTATACACACCCAGAATTGGGTAATAGGCCGTGATGATATATTTATTTATTTTGCTTATTTAAATACAAACAACATATTTACTAATGTTGGAAACTATATTATGTTCCCTTCCATATAATTATTGTTCTATTTACAATTTTTATTTTAAAACGTTACTATTATTAACATTTATCTGTCAATTACATATATTCAAGTTGAACTGTGTAACCATAAAAAGCATAAGCTCCGGGATATAATTTTTATATTATTTATACATTTATCCATAAAATATATAGAAAAAGTATTAATGCAAACCTGTAGAAAATTTAATAATCTTTAATTATATCTTTCCGGTTGACACCAAAATCTAATGTTTTCTTTCCATATAAGGTAGAAATTTCAAAATTTTCTGAATGACAGTATTTAAGTTAGAGCGCCCAGAAGATCCACACTCACACATACACACACACACACACACACACACACACACACACACACACACACACACACACACACATACATACGGACAGACATCATCGTAAAAATGTTAAAATCGGATTCTAGGTATCTTAAAACGTGGTCATTTCCCAAAATCTCGATATGCGATTTTTAGCACGATCCCTATACCTCCCTTACTAAGGATAGCGGAAGGTAAAAAGCGCAAAATATGTTTTCTGTTAAAAGAATAGGTAGAAATACATGGTCTCAAATTTTTCTGAATGATAGTATTTAAGTTAGAACGCCCAGAAGATGCAAACTCACACACACACACACATACATACCGACAGACATCATTTTTAGCACGATCCCTATACCTGCTTTACTAAGGGTAGCGGGATGTAAAAAGCGTAAAATATGTTTTTCTTTTAAAATAATCTATGGTAAATATTCAAAAATTCACTGCTACAGTTTCACTAACGAAGATGTTAGTAGTACGAAGGTTAAGTGATATGTAAACCTAGAAATTATTTTAATTTTGACATAAAATATTATCATATTTAACATAAAACCAATATGTAACAAACATATTCAAAATTTTACACTAAATATTATCATTATTATAACCTATATGCTTTAAATAAATAGAACATAAATAAATATTCAAACTTCAAAACTGCATATCAACAAAATTTTCAGTTAGAAATTAATGTGTGTAATTTTGAACTTGACCAATATTATTTGCATTACAATTAACGTACTCAATTTAAACTTTGTGATTTAAATTTTAAAATAAAATAAAGACAGTAACAGTAATATATTCTGTCTTTACAATCTAACTTTAGTGGAATTACTATTTGGAAATATTTATTTTATTATGTCTAAAGTACAGATATGGGGCCCGTGTCAGAATTATAGCTAGTAATTATCTACATAGACGTCAAATATAATTTTTCATTCTAAATTTCGTTATTTTCCAATTCCATGTAGTTTATTTTCCTCAACAAGTAAATTCCATACTCCTGGTGACAAATTAACTACGTGAACTTAGAAAATTTTTAATGAAAAGTTCTGATATTTGACAACTACTTGTAATTCTGACACAGGCCCCCATATCTGCTTGTCAACATCAACAAAGTCACATGACTGCTTGGGCTCTATACTTATGTTACCAAGAACGGAAGTGGCGAAAGGTATTGTGCTGGCCAGAACATGTTTTTTTTATATTAGTAACGTACTTATACTAAAATCACAAATCATTACCAATTACTAAGGGTGATTAATAATAATAAATGATTTTGTAAGACCATTTCCAATAGATTATCGTACATTAATAGAGGTTATTAACAAATGATTGTATATGCATTAATGACACTCATAAATAAACGATCAACAGAAAATTTAATTTTTAAAATTTGTATTGTAGACTTTTCAAGTTACTAAGCCTGATGCGCCAACGGAAATCTATTGCTATCTATTGTTGACTGCCAAGATTTCCTTGTTGTTCTGGATTAGAAAAAAAAAACATGAAATGAATTCCACAAATTTTCTACTGTTCATATTTTTATACGCATTTTACTAGATAATCATTGAACCAGAACTAACTATTTGAAAATTATATGAATTAAATAAAGTGCTGCACAATTTAGATGTTGAAACATTTTCGTTTCCCAACAATATTGTTCAATATTTCGAATATTATTAACATTTCATCAATACTTCATAAGCTATTATTATTATTTATACGAAATACATTAAAATTATTTTTTTATTTCTTTTATTTCAAATTTCAAGATGGTGTGTGGAAGTATGTTACTGCCTTTAAAATGCAACAATAGTTCTACGACTTAATGAAATAATGACATTCCAAATTTCGTAATTAACTGTAAAAATACCTGTAAACATGTTTTCTTGGTCCATTTGTATATTTCGAAAACAATGAAAAACAATATAAATCCTTTTCAAATATCACTTAACCTACAAAGAACATTAAGTAAATAATTAAATTTTGATAGTCAACAGAATTTAATATTGTAGGTGTCTCAAACAGATAGGTAGTTATTTCAGGATTTTTTCTGGACAAATGATGAAAATACTGTTTATTGTAAAATTGCTAAATGATCTGGCATACAGTAAATTTTTTAAATCCGATCAAGGCCATCTACGAATTGTATGAATTCAGATTTTTGCTCCGCCCATTCTGACAAATTCAGTAGTGTCGTTTGCTTAGTTTTTATGAAGATACATAATATACTACTGCTATTTTATTATTATAAAAATACATGTTACAATAAAAGCATTCAAAATTCAAAAATAAATCAACTGGTAAGTTTATTAGCAAATGTAAAACGAAATATGTGAAAAATAAGAAACAGACACAATGTCAGTGTCAGTGACTCTGACAGAAAATAACATTATTCGGACGGATATGAATCAAGGTAATTTATCTGAATTAATAAATAAACTTACGTTACAGCGAAAGTATTATCAACAACGAGCATCGTTTTAAAGTGGAATGTCCTAACTTAGTCGAAACAATATGAATTTTTGAAAGACAACCGTGTTATATCCATCCGTATCACACACGCTTATAGCATTTGCAAAGGAAAGAGATAAATGTATGCCAATTTGTTAACTCGCTCATGATACAGATAACCTTGATCAGACATCTTTAAAAAAATTACTGTACATACTTAAATGATATTTAATTTTTTTAAACTTTTTGAAATAAATTTGGATCCGTTTCTTTGCCAATAACAATGACTATTTATAATAGAATATTTTTGGCATTTTTAGGTTAAATAGATCAAACTATTTTATGTAGCATTTTTCAGTGAAATGAATAAGATAAAATTATTTTAAAATTAATAATGATTTTACTAAAGTGATATTTTCCATTGAGTAATGTTTACAAAAAGTCGATCAAAACAAGTTACTTAATATTTCCGATTTCACCACAAATTTCCCAAATCGATTCGAAATGAATCATCAAATGAATTGCTGATAATTTTTGTCCAAAATATATGCTGTTTTTCTTGTTTAAGTAAATGAATAATACATCATCACGGCTTATTATCCATTTTTGAGTGTGCAATTTTTTTTTTTTTTGAAGATTTTAGTAAAGACTATGGCCAGTATTGAGAAGTTAGTTTCATAGCCTACTTTTATTAAATGAGACGTTTAACCTCATAAGAATATTTATTTATTTATTTATTTAACAGTAAGTACACTACAGACACAAAAGTCCAAATGGCACGATAAATACATAAAATGTAAAATACCTCTCGTCACTTCCGTTTTTGGTTACATAAGTATAGGGCGCGAGCAGTCATGTGACATTGTTGGCCTTGACAAGCAGATGTCAAATGTCAGATTTTTTCATTAAAAATTTCAAGATTTTTTAAATTCACGTATAGTTAATTTGTCACCAGGAGTGTGGAATTTACTTGTCGAAGAGTTGGAAGAATGAAAAATTATGATATTTGACATCTATGTACATAATTACTAGCTATCATTCTGACCAGGGTCACCATATATGCTTGTCAAGGCCAACAAAGTCACATGGCTGCTCGCGCCATATTGTATACCTACACTCTACACCAAAAATTCAACTTACATATATTCCTTATACTAAGATTTTCAATTCATCGTATGAAGAAATTTTTGTGCTACTCTTCTAAATTTTCGAAATATTTTTTCAATTCATTGTCGGGATTGACAGTATTTTTGATGGGTATATGTAATACACATAGTTTTAAATATTTAACTATTAATACAAAAAAAAAAAATATTTATGTATGTACTTCCCAGAAAAAGTGTTGAGTAATGTCTCTGGATTTTTGACACTGACATTTATCTGTCAGTTACAAACATTTTAATTTTGAATTGGTTTCCATGACATTATTTGGGCTATGAGATTTATTACAATGGCTTATTATTTACCTTATATTTATTTATCTCTAAATCTATAAAAGATATAATAATATGTATCAGATAGAGAATTTACTCTTCTTTAATACAAGCAAAAATAAAAAATTTCAAAAAATAATATTTACAAGATTTTTTTTAAGAATCTGTTACTTCCGGTTGTTCAATTATCACCAAAGCTCTTTCGAGTAATGTCCGATTGAGAAATAGGTAGTTAAACAGATATTAAATATTATAGTTTTTGAGAAATCGTCCTTCCAACCTATCACACACACACACACACACACACACACACACACACACACACAGGCATCATCGTAAAAATATTAAAATCGAATTGTAGGGACCTTAAAACGTGCTTAATCATTAAAATATGGATATGCGATTTTTAGCATAAATCCAATACCTCTTTTAGCAAGAGGTAAAAATCAGAAAAAATCAATTATTTACTTGTACATCTAAAAAGAATCAGTATGCCTGTTCTGTTTAGATTTGTGTTGTGTGCGAGTGAACTTGACCGAAGCTTATCTCGACCTTGGAAGCTCTTCAGCACGTGGTCGTGGTCCGGTGTTCTGCTCCGGCGATGCGATATTACAGCAGAACGCGCCTTGTTCACTCCAGTGGCTCGCAAGCGAACCTCGGTGGAAGAACTTCTCACTCTCAGTAGCCGTGAAGACCAGCACCAGCATTAGCGTTCTCGTTGTCAGTGCATACCCACAGTACAGTACAGTGATAGTATAGTGAAGTGAACAGTGTCTTTACAGTGGACGTATGTAGTCGAACGGCCAGAACGGCGTCAATTACGAGATATTTCTTCAGGTAGGTTCCACAATTTTCAGAAAATTGGAAAAATACGGAATTTTCGTGGATGGGGTTTTGGTTTTCTTCTTTTTTATATTAAAAAATGTAAATTTTGTGCTCCACTGTAAAAAAATTCAAAGGGTTCTTTGAATAGCGAAACTATTTAAAAATTACATGAAGAAATTGGACAAATACTGAATTTGGTTGAGAAACATTTTGATTTTCATTGGTCTTCAAATGGTGCTACGTTAAAAAAATTAATAAATTGTATTTTCAAATTCAAATATTTAAAATTACTTTAAGCTATAGATACTTAATTATTTGGAGAAACCAAAGAATATATCAAAAATTGTAAATTTTGTGTTTTACAGCAAAAATTAAATTAGCAAATGTTCTTTGAATGGCGAATCTGTATAAAAGTTTTTCTCTAAGTTATATTTTCAATTATTTGTAATCATCGTAGATAGGTTTGGTGAAAAAGAAGAACTCTGAATATTTTATAAAATTTATATTTTATTTTATAAAATGGTTGCTTAGTGGCTATCGATTTCGTCGAAATGACATCTTCGGGCCTACAGCGCCAGGAAGTATTATTTAGATGAATTTGACATCGTCAAATATTGTTAAACTTTTTTACTTTAAATTTCAAAAAGTTGTAGCCTGAAGATGTCATTCAGACGAAATTGATAGCCACAAAGCAACCATTTTATAAAATAAAATATAAATTTTATAAAATCTTCAGAGTTCTTCTTTTTCACCAAACCTATCTACGATAATAATATGAATTTTGACCTGGAGTCTTTCATCAATAAAATATTTGAAATCACTTTATACATTAATAAACTTTTAATTTATTGGGATAGTTCAATTTAAAAGTGGCACATTTTCAAAAATTACTTATACCAATTTTCTAATGAACACTGCGTTGTTCATACATTCACTGCGATTTTTTTTAATTTTAAGTTTTCCTATAGTGTTATTACATACATACGACTTGTGTCTTCTTCAGGCAGTAGTTCATGCTGTCGAAACGTCGTTTTTTATAACAATAAACATAACTAAAACTAAAAAAGTTGTATCATTTTAATTGAATTATGAGTTCTGAAATATTTTTTTATTATTTTATCATCGTTTGGAGGTTGGGAATTATTACATACATGCGTTCAGATCTTACTTTAGCGTCGCCAAAATACTTTAGATTTTATAATGAACGATTCTTCTGCTAAGAACTAAATCTATTTCGGATATTCTAAGGACTAATCGTCAGCATCTCAAATCGCACATATGGTTTATATTTTTCATAATATGCGTTGAAACAAAATGAAAATTAAAAACGTATTATTCTATTAATAAGCTTCAAAATTCTACCTTTTTCCACAAAATCTTAAAAAGGCATTAAATTATGGAGATATGTAAAAAGGGGCAAAACCATAATGACCCCTAGTTTTACTAGAACTAGTAACTACATTAATGAAAATTTTAGAAATAAAACTAAATACCGGAAAGAATAATAAGCATCAAAACCAAAAATCCTTTTTTTGTCAATGTAATGAAATGATCTATGATACTAAGATCCATGAATTCTTCTTTATATTGTTACCTTCAGTTAATAAATTTATGATCGTTTAAGTGGCCTTAAAATATTTCTTTAATGTGTTAAACATTATTAAACAACTAAAATTTTACAACATAAATATTATTTTGTCTACATGTAGTATGTACATACATATGTATGTATATATGTATGTATATATACGAGTATGTATATGAATTTATTCAGATATAATAACAATTATATATTTAATACCTTAAGTAAAATATAAAAAATAATCTTTTATCAGTTTATATCGTATTAATATAAAATTAAAAATCTGTTGTGGCCATCACAATACCTCTCGCCCTTTCCATTGTGGTATATATAAGTATTCTTGTACACAAAAAAATCTAATTGCATCTAATCTTTATATTTACGTATTATCTATAATTTTAAATTCATTCTATGAGCAAGTTTTCTCCATTTCCTCTAAATGTTCGAGGTTTTTCCAATTCATTAGCGGGATTGGTATTATTTCTGAAGGGCTAATAACTTATAATTTTAAATATATAATTAATAATACAATAAGTAATATTAAATATCGTTCCCAGATAAAGCCTTCAGTACTATCTCTGAATTTTTGACACTGACATTAGTGACATTTATCTGTCAATTACAGACATTTTAATTTCTCAAGTAGTTACCATACCATCGAGATGTTTGGGCTGTTAGATTTACTACAACAGATTTTTTTGTAGATTATACCTTTAAATCTATAGAAGGTATAATAAAAAGTTTAAATGTGGTGGATAGAGAATTTTATATTTTAATATTTGTAATAACATAAATTTTCAAAAAATAATATTTAGAGGATTTTTGTTAAAATACTACTACTTCCGGTTGTCCAATTGTTACCAGAATCTATTCAACTCTTCCCATTACTGTTAGATTGAGGAATCCGTAGTTACACAGGTCTTTAATTTTATAGAATTTGAGAAATCGTACCTCCACCATCCAAACACACACACACACATATCTACACAGACATCATCGTAAAAATATTATTATCGGATTATAGGGACCTTAAAACGTGGTTATTCACTAAAATCTGAAATTGCGATCTGAACATTTTATTTTATTTTATCACTGTTTATCTTTACTTCCTTTGAACTCTTTCGAATTTCTGCGCCATGAAATGACAACACAAGTTATCAAAACCACATCAACCAATGTTAATCAGTTGTGGGAGAATTTGCAAAACGTTAGGAAATCAGTTTGTCGGAAAGTTTTAGGAAAACACAAATAAGTCGCTATCAAAGGCTAAAAACTTAATCTCATTGAAAATGTTTTATTTTTCGCCCATTCATTTTGAAAATGTTTAGGTGTTTCATAAAACAACTGTTTATGTGTTTCGCCTACAATATTACAAAAGTGAAGTTAGGCGATTTAGAAAATGACTGAAATACTTTAGCCAGAATGTAAACAAACTGTAATTTATAAATTTGTCAATGTGGCTTTAAGCTGTTCGTCGTTTTATAAAAGGCCTAGAAGTATTAAAAACGACTAACCAACCAGTAAAATGATCCTATGTCAATGAAAATTTGACAACCATCTAGGAGTTTATAAAACACGCTTGAAACTCATCCATACTGTCAAACAGCTTACATAGCTTTTATTTTATTAAAAAATATAACAACAATAACCTGGGTGTGTGGATCTCTGTGAGGTTATTGGTGGTACAATTTTTCAAATTCTATAAGATGAAAGACCTGTGTAACTACGGATTCCTCAATCTAACAGTAATGGGAAGAGTTGAATAGATTCTGGTAACAATTGGACAACCGAAAGTAGTAGTATTTTAACAAAAATCTTCTAAATAGTATTTTTTGAAAATTTATGTTATTACAAATATTAAAAAACAAAATTCTCTATCCAACACATTTAAAAAAATATTATAGCTTCTATAGATTTAAATATAAAGATATATAGTCTATAAAATAATCCATTGTAGTAAATCTCACAGCCTGCTCACAGCCCAAACATCTCCATGGCAACTACTTGATAAATTAAAATGTCCATAATTGACAGATAAATGTCACTATTGTCATTATCAAAATTTCAGAGATAGTACTGAAGGCTTTTTCTGGGAACGTCATTTAATATTTCTTATTGTATATATTAATTATATATTTAAAATTATAGGTATATTACACGAATCCTTCAGAAATAACGCCCATCCCGTTAATGAATTAAAAAAAGCTCGGGCATTTAGAATAAATGGAGAAAACTTGCTCATAGAATGAATTTAAAATTATAGAAAATACGTAAATATAAAGATTGGGTGTAATATTAGAATTTTCTGTGTGTACAAGAAATGTTAAATACAATACTTATACATATACCACAATGGAAAGGGCGCAAGAGGTATTGTGAAGACTACAACAGATTTTTCCATATATTTTTTTGCATAAATTTATAAAATTATTTATATTTTAAAACCCGGAGCCTATGCTTTAAACATAACTCCATGGTTACATAGTTCAGATTTCAAATGTATGTAAATGACAGATAAATGTCACTGTCGAAAACTAATCCTTTCAAATTAATAACAATATTTTTAAAATAAAATAGTAAATAGAACAATAATTATATGGAAAGGAACTGAATACAATTTCCAGCATAAGTAAATATGTAAGATTAAATGGCGGGAGGTAGTGTGGTGGCCACATCAGATTTTTCCTAATTCTTTCTTTATTTAAATTAAAATTAGTCAACACTTCTAACGCAATATTTTTAATTTTATCACGTAAACTTAAATACACACGTGCAACTTTTTTATAAACATACAAAAGAAATACCTAAAATGTTGTACATTTATTATTAATTAACTCATTCATGTGTCTTCGTAGACTAATACATTATAAATTTTCCTAGAACATTACAATACTTTCAAATGAACATACATTAAGCGTCATACAGAATACAATACGTACTAATAAAGTATGTAGTTTATATTCGAACATATGTATATACACTTTTGTGTTTACGTTTAAAAACATGTTACCTAACTGATTTAAAATAACCTGACTGAAAATTGATGATGCATAGGTATTTATCAATAATCTATAACAATATTTAGTTCAATAATGAAATGACATAGTGTGCTCTTTTCTACCGAGTGACTACTTGAAATCTGTTATATTTGAAATGTGTTATATAAGAAAAGGAAATACAAGCTTTTTTTTATGTATTAATTATAAAGTTGCAAATAAAACACTTCATTTTTAAAAACTACATTTTTGATGTTTCTCAAATTCTCAATTGGACAATAATGGGATGGGAAGAGTTGGTAGCAATAGGATAACCGAAAGTAGCAGATTCTTAAAAAAACTTCTTCTTATAAATATTATTTTTGAAAATTTTTTTTCTTGCAAGTATTAAAGAAGATTAAATTCTCTATCTGATACATTAAAATATTTTATTATATCTTTTATTGATAAATAAATATAATGTATAAAATAATCTGTTGTAATAAATATCACAGCCCAAATAATGCCATGGCAAACAATTGAAAAATTTAAATGTTTGTAATGGACAGATAAATGTCAGTGTCAGAAATCCAAAGACATTATTGAAGACTTTTTCTGGAAAATACATACATATATTATTTCTTATTGTATTAATAGTTAAATATTTAAGGTATAATACATATACCCTTCACAAATACTGTCAATCCCGTCAGTGGATTAGAAACATCTCGAAAAACTAGAAGAGTAAGATAAAGTTTCTTCATAGAATGAATTTAAATTTAAAAAATCTAAATATGAAGAATAGGTATAAGTAGAATTATTGGTGTAGAGTGTAGGTATAAAAGATATGTTTTAATAATAGGCTGCGAGCAACATGTAACTTTCTTTGCCTTGACAAGCAGATATGGGGGCCCGTGTCAGAATAATAGCTAGTAATTATGTACATAAATGTCAAATATCATAATTTTTCATTATAAAATTCGTGATTTTCCAATTCCATCCGGTTTATTTTCCACGATAAGTAAATTCCATACTCCTGGTTACGTGAACTTAGAAAATCTTGAAATTTAAAATGAAAAATTCTGACATTTGACATCTATGTATATAATTATTATCAAAGTCATATGACTGCTCGCGCCCTATACTTATGTAACCAAAAACAGAAATGGCGAAAAGTGTTGTAATCTTAATTTACAACACATTTCAGAGGACCATGGATTTAGTGATGTTTTATTTGTTATTTGATCTGTGAAACAAACAACATAAGAATGACTGACTCCATGGTATTTTTCAAACGGCGTTATTATATCTTTAACCGGATCAGAGTGGTGAATTTGGAGGAATTTGTAGGAAAGCGTTGGCAAAATTATTTAAAAATCATGGATAATTTGCTTTTTCAATGTCACAGCGAATGTAAACTGTAGATATAGTAAAAACTATTAGACTAAGTATTAAATACCTAATATTATTCATTTTTTTAAGTGTGTAATACGAGGTTTAATTTTGTATTCTTGTAAAAAAATTATATGGGCTATGTTTTCAAGAAAACGGCCAAAAATCCAAAAAAAAATAAAAAAAAATTGCACCTTTGTTCCAAGATGGCGGCGACTCGTGCCGACCCTCCCCAAGGTCAAACACTGTTTCGACCTACACAACATATATTAAAATTGTTTCAACCCCACTTTTGTAAGGCAAAGGCCTGTTTTGGTCTCCAACTATAATGCCTTTGTGTCACGGATTTTCGTATTTACCCTGTATTACAGATTTTATGTAGATACCAGGTATGTAAAGATTTCTTTACGAATTCAATAATTTTTACCAATCAATATTTTGACAGTGGAAAAAAGAAAAAATATGAATGTGAACAAATAACAAGTGTGAATTGTGAAACTATCCATTTCGCAAGAGATTTCTTTACTGTGTGGCTATGACATACCAAGATGTCTTTTCGTAATTCTTACACTTATCTGAATTTTCGCGAGTCATTTCCTTATAGTTCGACATCGCATAATATTGTGAAAAACAGAGTGTTCGTATAATATAAAATGTAGAAATTTGTGGTTTACCCAAATTTTTAGGTTTTAAGGCTCGTATTATACTTATATTTTATTGGTGTAAGTTACTTAACAATATATTTTCAAATTTTGAATTATTTAATTTCTTGTACATTTGGTCGTCTTATTGCTATATCTTAAATTATTTGTAACAAAATATACTTAACATACACATTATTTTAGGGGTCGCGTAGCAAAAATTCTAGAATGAAAAGTTGTTTAAAATTAATTTTTACTTAACGAAGTCTTCTTTACTGCAATAAAATATCTGTAGCACTAGATATTTAAAAAATAAAATATGACACTTTAGTTAAAAATTAGATAGCTATGGAAATAAAAATCAAAAAAAATATCATTCTGACTGTGCAGTTCAGTAATATTCATGTTAGTTGTTATAATTATTGTGTCTACATTGTTGTAGTCCATAAATTGCTGTTTGTGCATTATAAAATGGATTTGTTTAAGTATTTCATGTAATTTATAATACTAGAATATCACTGCAGAAATCTGTTTGTTACAGATTGGTTATCACTACAAGACTTGCTTACACAGTAAATCACTTTTGACATTTGTGATTTTGTCGTATCAGCTGTCACTATCAACAAAAATTTTGTTATTAGTTTCTTTCCGTGATATTTTTGAAGTAAACAATACAGTACTTAAAAACTTAATTGCTGGCTTATCGTACTGTTAAGACTGAGCACTAAAATCTGTTGTAAATAAATTCATAGTTAGTAATGATACTTTTGATGTTTTCATATTGTAAATACATTCACTGTTTCTAGTAGTGTTGGTGTTACAAAATATTATTTGAAAACATACTCGTAGCTGATTTAATTTTAAATGTCTATTTACCGACAATATTGTGAAAATTTATACAGGTTTTGTAATTTGATGTCTCTCCAATATGAGGCTATGGCTGCTTCCTCCCAGTTTTTGATTTCCTTCTTTATATGGCTTTTCAAGAGTAAAACGGTAGTTTAGCTCTCTTTTTAGCGAGCTCATCTGCTTTATCATTGCCTAAAACTCCCTCATACCCCGGTACACAGCACAATGTGACGTGGTTATCTTTGGCCAGTTGTTGTAGGGTGTTCATGGAATTATAGACTAGCTATGACTCACAAGTGAAGGCACTTAGTGCCTTTAAAGCAGCCTGGCTGTCTGACAATATGTTGATTGTTGCTCCTTTGAGACCTTTGTTTAGGTTTATTTGAGCACAGAGATTTATTGCGTAGATCTCTGCTTGAAATATGGTGAGACTGGTGCCTGTGGATTCCTTTATTTGGTAATCTGGACCAAATACACCCACTCCAGTTTCTCCTGGCTCTAGTTTTGAACCATCCGTAAACCAGGACAGAGTCCCTTGGGAATTGTGGCCCTCCTACTGTACACTGAAGGCGATCATCAATGTTAACCTTAACGTCTGGTCAAAATTGTATCTTGTCTTAGAATTTCTAAGTGACTTATGAGATCCCCAGGTTTGAAGTGTTTTGTCCTACTGAGTGTGAGTGCCTGGAGCATCGCCTCTTTCTTTACTTAAAGGTGCAGAGGCGTTAGCCCTAGAATACAGTAGTCTTAAACACCAAATTTGAAAAGTTTTATTATATCATATTATATTTTCACGAATATTTGTTTAGTGCTTCAAGTAAAGTATCACTTTCGGTCTATCAATTTTATTGAATATTTAATGTTGTTCCCCTTGATATAAAAGTCTTAAATAATAAAACAAAAAGTTTTGGATTTTATTTTAATATACGAAGGTCATTCAATAAGTAAAGAGACAAATGGTTATAGCTCAAAAACGGTTTATTTCAATCTTTCAAAATTAAGGCTATTTTTCAACATAATCACCCCCCACAGTTATGCACTTGTCCCATCTTTCTTGCAGCTTCCTTGGCGAAGAATTCTTTCGATTTACCCCGAAGCCACTTTTGCACCGCTTCCTTAACTTCCTCATTGTTAGCAAATCTTTTTCCACGTAGGGCGTCTTTGAGTGGTCCAAATAGGTAAAAATCAGATGGGGCGAGGTCGGGACTGTAGGCAGGATGAGGTAAGACCTCCCAACCCAATTCTTGAAGCTTATCACAGGTCAGCTGGGCTGTATGACGGCGGGCGTTATCGTGCTGAAGAATGACTCCTTTTGACAAGAGTCCACGGCGTTTGCTCCTGATAGCTGGTCTAACTTTGTGTTCTAGCATCTCAGAGTAGTATTGGCTATTGATAGTTCGCAGATCTTCAAGGAAATCGCAATAGACTGGACCCTGTGAGTCCCAAAAGATGGTCAGCATCATTTACCGGCGGAAGGTTGAACCTCGAATTTTTTGCGAACTGGAGAGCTAGTGTGTTTCCACTCCATACTCTGCCTTTTGGTCTCAGGGTCGTAGTGATGGGTCCAGACCTGGTCGCAGGTCACTATTCTTTTAAAAAAAGCGTCTCTTTCAATCAAACTTCGTTGCTTTAAGTCTTGACTAATGGAAAGCCTTGATTCTTTATGAGCGTCAGTAAGCTGTCTGGGAACCCACCTGGCACACGTTTTTCTGTACTGTTCTGAATGACATTGTGAACAGTTCCAACACTTACTTGAACTTCCTCAGCTATCATTTCAACAGTAATTCTTCTGTTATCACGAATAAGTCCGTCAATCCTCGATTCCAACGAGGGACTAGAAACTTCCACTGGACGTCCACATCGGGGTTCATCACCTACATTTGTTCGGCCACTTTTAAACCGATCAACCCACTTGCAAAAATTCGCACGGTTCATACAACTTTTACCGTACTGTATTAACATTCTAGAAACAATTTCACTTGGTTTTACACCTTCTGCGACTAAAAATCTAATGACTGAGCGCTGCTCTTCTAAGGTGCAATCTTCTAGTGGACTTGCCATGGTGAACTGAAAATTTTGAGGTTATGTTGACATAAAATGATGAAACAGCTGATCAGAGCATATCCCAAGGTTGCCAACTAACACCCCTGAAAAGATTGTACACATTCATTGAATAGTTTTAAAATTATAGAATTTGTCTCTTTACTTATTGAATGACCCTTGTAGTTCTTCATTAAAAACTGTTATGGGCTTCAAGTAAAGTATCTCTTCCGGTCTTCCAATATTATCCAAAATGTAACCAACTCTTTGTATGAACAAATAAAGCTTAAATATGGAAAATATAATTTTTTGGATGTTTAATATAAGATTGATTTTTTTAAATCGAAAACATTACCTCTCTTAGCTATGTATGTAGGTTGGCGAGAGGTAATTAACAAGCTATTAGAAATACGAACTTCTTGAACTCTCGAATTCTTACTATAGCTCAACAAACGACATTATTCATTATTCAACAAATGCAAAATATTCTTAGAGAAAGTTAAAATCGCTCTGTTTTTTCCTGCAGCAAAAATTGCCAAAGTGCAGGTGGATTAGAAAGTATTATCTTTACCAAAATGAAATAGTTGTCTGACAAAGTGGTTCATTAACGTAATATCGAATATGGTTTGCTTATTTTGGTGCTGAAAGCGATAAGCGAGATTCGGTTTTTACGCTTCGTTTAACACAACGTACCGTAAGGTCACATGCACGCTGAATAAGGAATTTAACATTCTGCATATTTGAATCGCGCGGCCTAGTTTTCAATTGTTGTGTTACTTAAGCTACCAACGCCAACTTTAATACCGTGTAGTGTGTGATAAACAAGAGAATACTTGGTTCGTTTCTGCTGTCAAGTTGTTAAATAAACAAGGATGATATACAAATAAATAATACTATATTTGCACTTCGACTTTTCAACACAAATATAATTAAACAATTTACTGTACAATACAAATTCAATACCAGTGAATAACATGTTAAATATTAGTTATTTATGTAGATAAATGTACATATTTTATTATTGTAACTGTAAAAAGTATTTAAACTTACAAATGAAGCATTTGTATTCAAAGGGATCTAAGTGTCATTTTTATGTGTTTTACATTAAACAACAACAATAGCTGCAACTTCTTTTTACCTTCTGTCACCTTTAGGTAACGTAACCTAAGGTAAGATAACTTTTGGTAAAAAATTCAATGGTGGGTTTTTAATGAATAAGCATGTTTTATGGTCCCTACAATACAATTTTACTATTTTTAAGATGATTTCTGTATGTGTGTGACGATTTTTTTGAATTCGATGACTCCAATACTACAATTCAAAAAATCTGTCGTGGCCAGCACATTACCTCTCGCCATTTTGCATAGCGCGCGAGCAGTTATGTGACTTTGTTGGCCTTGGCAAGCAGATATGGGGGCCCGTGTCAGAATTACAGCTAGTATTCCAAATCCATGTGGATTATTTTCCTCGACAAGTATATTCCATACTATGGATAACAAATAAACATCAGAATATTTTGAAATTTTGATGACATTCTGACACGGATCCTCATATCTGTTTACCAGTGCCAACAAAGTTACATGACTGCTCGCGCTCTACAAGTAACGAATTTAACATTTCTTGTACACACAAATAATTGAAATTGTTTCTCTTCTTTTGTACTATTCTAATATGTTCAAAACTCTTCAAATTCATTGACGGTATTAGCGGTATTTCTTAAGGATATATGGAATATTAACATACCTATAATTTAAATACATATTTAATTAATAATATAATTATATTTATTAAATGTACTCATACCTCCCAGAAAAATCTGACACTGACATTTTGCATTTATTTGTCAATTACAAAAATTTAAATATCGCAACTGTTTTTTGAGCAACGATATTTATTACAACCGATTATTCTATATTTTTATATACTATGTATCCAAACCTATACGAGATATATATATTTTTTAAATGTGTCAGATTGAGAATTTAATTATCTTTATTATTTGTAGTAACAAATTTTCAAAAAATAATATTTAGAATTTTTTTTAAACTACCACTTCCGATTGTCCAATTGTTACCAGAACCTATTCAACTCTTCTCATTACTGTTAGATGGAGGAATCCGTAGTTACACAGGTCTTTATAGAATTTGAGAAATCATATCTCCTACAACCGCACACACATCCACACACACACACACATACACACACATATGCACACACACACATACATCATCTTAAAATTTTATAATCGGATACTAGGGACCTTAAAACGTGCTAATTCATTGAAATCTAGATATGCGATTTTTGGCATGAATTTTTTCGTATTCCTCTTCCTTACACACATATGCAGATGTGATTAGATTTTGGTTAGACACACTTCAAACAGTGTGTAAACTAAACGATTTTCCTATTTTATTTACTTTACAAATTACAAAACTACCACCATCAATACAACTGTGGCATTTAATTTTTCTGTACATTTATGTTGGTAATACTGACTGAGTCTGCAGTACTTAACTTTAAATCTGTTATCTGTCAAATTTGAACTCGGTATTTGGTATGTTCATATTGTCGTTTACTCGTCTGTCAAATATCAAATTTATTACCAACACACATAACCAAAAACATTTGCGTAGCCAAACACATAAACCTGTCAATGCATGTTTGCTTGACTAGGCAACGCAGAAACAGATATCAAATTTCACCTACCTTGCAGCTCTTATAATTCTCGAGATAGCAATGATGGCCCATTTAAAATAAACACTCCGTATTTGTTGATAGGGATAATCTTATCACTACCCCATAAATAAATATTAAACAAAGGACACGTGCTGACCTGCTGACAATGAAAATTTAACCTACACAAAATTTATTTATTGTATTGACAAAAAGAAAACTTCCTTATTGGTGACGTCATTTGTGTAGAATTACTTCATGTTTGTAGTATGTGTATTTTCACATTGACTTTACCATGTATTCTTTTATTTTCCTTTTAAGTTTGAATCAATGATAAAAGAATTACTATTTATTATGATTAGTAGTATTATTACGTTTCCTTGTTTGAAATATTATAAACCGTTTCTTGTTATTCCAAGTAGTTTTGTTTCATTTAGATCGAAATTAATTATTTAAAAAATATCATCATATGTATCAAGGCACTAAAGTTCTACTTTTTAAAACGAATGTGAAATTTATTTGTATGGGTGATATAAAAGAACTTCAGATGCATATTCAATTTTATTTGAAATCGAAAAATTATAAAATGGCTGGAATATTTATTTTTATAGGTTATGTATATGTGTCAATCTGCAAATTTTCTTCATTGGAATTATTTTGTTTGTTATTGCAAATATTTTTATCCTTTTACGTAAATGAGTTTGTATATTTGGGATGGTCGAATTTATCGAGAGATAGAAAGGAGAGTGAGTGCGGGATGTAAGGTAATGGGTGCTCTGGGTACGTTTGCACGAAACGTTAACGTATCAAGGGATGTTCGGTTAAGTGTATATAATGGAGTGCTAGTGCTTGCTTTGATGATGAAGCGAATGTTGGGCATGGACTGGAAATCATAAAAAAGAGTGACTGCCGTGGAAATGAGGTATTTACGTGGTGTATGTGGGTATGTAAGACGGGATCGCGTGAGGAATAATTTGGTGTATGAAGAATGTATGGTTAGGAACAATGTTATTAAGAGAGTTGGTGTGAGTCAGTTGAGCTGGTTTAGTCATGTGGAGAGAATGGCGAGTGAACGGCTTGTTAAGCGTATATATCTTGGTGAAGTTGAGGGTTTTCGATTGTGTGGCCGACCAGTTCGTTCCAACAGTAAATAATACAATATTTATGTTAGCATTATATATAAAACTGAGGGTAAAGGTAACTGACAATATACTCAATTAATTGCCATCTTAAATTTTATTACTTTAATAAAAATTATTTGCGAATTATTAAAAACGAAAAAAATTGTCACATGCAGACAATGGTTTATTTACAAATAAATTTTTATTAAAATAAATTTTATTATAAGTAATGTATTCAAGTTCTATACTCTCTATTAAAACACCATATCGGAGTAATAATCATCCAGAAGTTTATTTATTCTAGTTTTTAATACAATTGTAGGTGGTACTTCAATAAATAAATATCACTTTGCAAATAATTTTACTAAAAAAATAAAATATAATGTAGTAATTAATTGAATATATTGTCAGTTTCCTTTACCTTCAGTTTTATAAATAATACTAACATATAAATTTAGGTAATAACATTATATTATTTAAATCCAGTACACTTTATTAATACATAAAATAAAAAATCTGTTGTGGCCAGCACAATACCTTCCGTCAATCCTGTGTATAATGTATAAATTCCATACATAATTTTTCTTGTAAAAGATTCTAAATTTCCAGTAAAATTATTTCTTAAACAAACTATTCAAATTGCACTTGACTCTGACATCTTCCTCTTTAGCTTTTCCCATTCGTTAGGGGTCGATATTTTTGCTTGTCATTCTCATTCGGATCTTTTTCTCTCATGTCTTCCGCAATACAGTCCTTCCTTTTTATCTTTGGTCTTCCTCTGCCTCTTGAACCTCCCATTACTAAACTACTCATTCTTATTCAAATATAATTATTCATTTCTCCTCATGACATGTTCAAACCAATGTAATCGTATTTCTTGTATCTTTCTAGAAAATTGTAACACTAGAGTTATTTTATTACCGTATCTTTCCGTGTGTTCCCCAACATCTACTTCAACATCCTCATCTCTGCCACATTAATTTACTTTATACTCATACTAACATCTGTCAATTTGAATTATATGAATATATTAGCAGTTTCCATGTTTAGTATAGCTGGCTGAATTATAAAATTTAATTTCTTTAAAATTCTTTAACTCTGTATCTATTGAATATGAAGTATAAAATGTAATCAAATCGTATAGAGAATAATATATTCTTTAAGTTATAATATTAAATGTCAATAAATCAAATTTAACTGTTAAATCTTCAAATGTGGCCACCAATTATAACCAAAATCTAATCACTTGTTCTTCTGGATGTAAACTTGAGGAATACGAAAAAATTATAATTTTTGGAATCGTGGTATTGAAGTTATGGGATCCGGAACTTTTGTCACACACACACACAGACACACATACATACAGACATCATCGTAAAAATGGTAAAATTGTATTATATGGACCCTAAAACGTGCTTATTCAGTAAAAACTCATCATTGAATTTTTTGACCAAAGACAATACCTTCCTTACCTAAAGGTGACGGAAGGTAAAAAATGCCCAAATATAGTCTTAACTATTGTAATCTAAAAATATATTTGAGGTTGGGTCGTATATTATTATTTTTAGCACCGTGTATAAATATTAATAATTCAAAACTGTTATTGAAATATAGTACTACACGTCGTTTCTGCATGTACCTAGAATATTAAATAGAGGATACGAGATACGATGTCAGTAAGGACAAAGATAACAGTAATTTATTTCTTAATTATGAAGATTTTATACGCTTCAAGTAAAAGTAAACAAACAAATTTATAATACAATTTTGTTTAAATAAGGTTACACTGTAGTAAATATATAAAACAGCAAGTCATAGTAAATCATTTAATATTAAATCACACAAGAAAACTGAAAGTATGAATATTTTACTTTCAGAATTTATGCAAATTAATTAAACATTCTTAATTACACATAAGAAATCTTAAACAATGTGTTATTACCTTCTGTGTTATTATCTAAGCAAGCCACGAGAGTCAAGAAGGCTGGGAAAACAACGAACATAAATAAAAAATATTTCTTTGTGTTGATCAACCTGAACCTTGCACTCTTTTAATTTTAACATAGCTTCTAAATTATAATTTTAATTATAAGACTAACAATTGTAATTGCTAAAGAAGTTGAACGCGTTTTGAATAATGATATTTAGTGTTCCAACGCCAACTAACTTTGGAAAGTTTCATAGAAAATTCAAGAATGTTTACGAGAAAATAGGAAAGACCTGTGACATTATTTATTCTGCTATCTTTTGCAGCAGAGTACCGGACACGGCATTGGTGATGTGTTTGGCGTCATTCAGTTTTAGAAAGGATAAGTGACATAATTTATTATTTCTTAATGTGTGACATTTTATTAAGATTTGGAACAAATATTACATATTTGTTTTGTGCGAATATATACAGGTGGTGAACGGCACAGCTGAACATAGGACTTTAACAATAAAATCAGACTTTTCCAATTTCCTGCTTAATTATTGCCTAATTATTTTAGGTAAAAAAACAAAATTTTACATCAATCAATAAACAAAAATAATTTTGTGTACCTTGTAACGTCAATCCTGTATATTATGTATAAATTCCATACATAAATTTTCTTGCAAAAGATTCTAAATTTCCAGTAAAATTATAAAACAAACTATGCAAATTGCACTTGACACTGACATCTTCTTCTTCTTTAGTTTTTCCCATTCGTTAGGGGTCGGTATTTTTTATTTTCTTCTTCCACTCATTTCTGTTTGCGTGTCGTTCTCATTCAATTCCTTTTCACTCAATATTTTCAATATATTCTTCATCTCTGCCACATTGATTTACTTTTCATTGATACTGACATCTGTCAATTTGAATTATCTTATATTAGTAATTTTCATGGTTAGCATAGCTGGCTGTTTTTTGAAATTTAATATTTATAATTCTTTAACTCTATATCTATTGAATAAGAAATATAAAAAGCAATCAAATCTTATAGAGAATGATATATTCTTTAACTATAATACTCGTAACGTTAAGTGTCAATAAATCATATTTAACTGTTAAAATCTTCAAATGAGGCTACTTCTGGTTGGCCAATTATAACCAATATCTAATCACTTATTCTTCTGGATGTAAACTTTTTTTTCATCTTCGTAAAAATGGTAAAATTGTATTATAGGGACCCTAAAACATGCTTATTCATTAAATACTCATCATTGAATTTTTTGACCAAAGACCAATACCTTCCTTACCTAAAGGTGGCGGAAGGTAAAAAACCTTATAAAAAGAAATATAACTTGTAGTAATTATTAGTTGTTATTTATTTTTAAAAAAGAAGAAAAAAAGTACTAGTATTAATTAATGTATATATTAATGATTTCTAAGTCAATCGTTATTCCTTTTTCGGAATATAAAATTACTTGAAATAATTGTAGTTCATTTTCGTACCATACGTTGGCACTACTGCGAATGACCATATTGAGTCAAATAATTTTATCTATTCCGTAAAATAAATAAAGATTAACATAGAAATAATTGTAAATTAATTTTCACCATATGAAAACATCGAAAATCACCCCAAAAATAGTTATAGCCATGGAATTGAAACAAAAATTAACAAATGTTTGTTTCTATTCAAGTGACCAGCAGTGTTATCTGAGTTATGTCGTATTAAAATATTAAATTTTAATTGCCAAACAATAGCCAACATATCTTGAAACATTGCATCGAAATAATGAAAAGAATTTTTAAAAAATCATACATAATCGAAACATTTCAAATTTAAATAATTGATTTTTTGCATTTTTTTTTCTTTTTATTCAAAGCAATGTTATCTGTGTTATGCCATATTAAGATATAATTTAAATAATTAATAAACAATAGCTTATATGCATGGAAAAATGCATTTATGTAAATGATATTTTTTCACTGAAATAAAAAATGGAACGAATTTTCTAAAAATAGTACATTATTGAAATATTTCAAAAATTCATTTTTTTTTTTTGTATTTTAAAAAGGAATGTTATTTGTATTATGCCATATCAAGATATCACAAAAATTTAGAACAACAATAAAAATATGCTGAATTTTTTTTAGTGTTAACTATTACTTTTCCTGTAAAAGTGTCATTATTTTTCATTCAAAATTTCATTTTTTGGTATTTTATGATTCTTTTTCTCGGCAACTGAATTCCATACAAATAAACCACATGAAATAAGAAAATCATGAAATTTTTAATGAAAAACTATGACATTTGTCAGTTATGGACATAATTAATAGCTGTCATTTTGACACGGGCCTCTATATCTGCTTGCCAAGGTCAGCAAAGTCACATGATCTTCTTCTTTAGCTTTTCCCATTCGTTAGGGGTCGCTATTTTTTATTTTCTTCTGCCACTCATTTCTGTCTTGCGTGTCGTCCTCATTCAGTTCGTTTTCTCTCAAGTCTTCCGCGATACAGTCCTTCCATCTTATGTCTGTTTCTTCCACCTACTATTACTAAGCTATTCAATATATTCTTCATGTTCAAACCAATGTGTCTCTCTTGTATCGTTCTAGAAACTTCTAACACTCGAGTTATTTCCCTTATTCCTTACCGTATCTTTTCATGTCTTCCCCAACATCTATCTCAACATCCTCATCTCTGCCACATTTATTTTGTTTTCATTGACACTGACATCTGTCAGGTAGAATTTTCTTAATATAGTAGCTGTTTCCATGGTTATAGCATAGCTGACTGATTTATAAAATATAAAATGCAATCAATTCGTATAGATAAGAATATTCCTTAATATTTAAAATAACAATAAATGTCAAAAAATGATATTTAACATCGTTTTTTCGAGAATAACTGTTAAAATCTTCAAATGAGGGTACTTTCGGTTGACCAATTATAACCAAAATCTAATTGAATATTTTGAAATTCTAGTATTGGAGATGTCGCGGCCTTTTTGTCAAACACACATGCACACACACACACACATACACACACATACATACAGACATCGTAAAAATAGTAAAATGGTTTTGTAGGGACCCTAAAACGAGCTTATTCATTGAAAACTCACTACCGAATTTTTTGACCAAAGACTACCTTCATTACCTAGAGGTGACGGAAGGTAAAAATATAATTCTAAAACTATGTTTCTATGGGCCGGTATTATAAACGTCCAGTAAAATTTAGTTTTCATAGTAAATTTTATAAAAAAAAACAAATTCGAATCAATTTTCATGTTTTTATGATATTTATATCAATATGTTTTTGTTCATTTAATTAAATTTAACTAGGGGTTTATAATATTTCTTTACATGAAGTTTTTTTTTCGTACTCATTATTTATTGACACCCTGTACTGAAAAGAAGAGTACAGTAATTGTAGATATGGAAATAAAAAAGTAATTATTTTAATGTTTCATCTAAGTTCTAAATACAGAGTTCATAACCATTATAATAGCTAACTGTTGCATATATAAACGAATACTAGTTACTAGCACATTATGAATTAATGTGCAATCAAATGTTTATATTAATATACAATGAAAACAATTGCATAGTTTTGTAAACACATGAGTTAAAAATAAACTATAATTTTTTATTATATATTTAGTAATAGAACTTCACATTATCAGTTTACACAGTAATAATTATTCTGTATTGAATTAAAGGAAATTCTAGAAGATTCATGTTAACCTCAATAATAATAATTTATGCAGTTAAGGTGTTGAAATGAATAATGCACAAAATATCTATATAGTCCAAGGTGTCAAATAAACTAATTTCACTTATTTTCCTGATAATAATGATGTTACCCGTGTATATTTCCACTCTTCTTAATAACAGTATTAATTAATTGTATTAATTACTATCCTTATCTTGTTAATTAGAATACTATTGACGGAATTAATTGTTAATTACACACGATATACCATTGTTGCTAATTAATTAAAAATGGTATGGGTACGTCAATTTTTTTTATGTTCATGCTTTTTTGTTTACATATTGAACGTGAATCATTATTTAATTATATTTGTTTACACCTTTGAAAGTAGTATTATTATGAAGAAAAATAAATTATTATAACTACATTAACAAGGTTTTTCAGAATTAATACGCTTTTACTTAACAATAAATTTTAAATGCATTAAAAGAAGAAAAAAGAAGAGTTGTTATGTGCTTGATTACAAATAAAATGAGATTAAATTAGTGTTAGTAATTTGAAACACTTTTTCTGAATTTGGATTTTAGATCCATATGCAGACGTACCCTCATTTGCAACTTTTATCAATTATTAATATTAGGAGGAGTCTAAGGTTAAATTATAACTAAAACTAATACAATTACCCCTTAACCTTAAAATTATAAAATAAGCTCTATTTCGAGAACTAAGTAACAAACTTGTTGAGGACCTCTGGCATGGTTTACATAATCTTAACTACTGATAATGAGAACTTAATTCTCGTAATACGTGTATGGCTTTTTTTATAATTTTAAGGTTAAGGGGTAATTGTATTAGTTTTAATCACGTATTGATATTTAATGTTATTATATTTTAAAGAATATATTATTCTATATACGATGTGATTGCATTTTATACTTCATATTCAATAGACATAGAATTAAAGATTTATAAAGATATTAAATTTCATGAATCAGCCAGCTATGCTAACCATGGAAACAGCTAATATATTCAGATAATTCAAATTTAGAGATGTCAGTATCAATGAAAAGTAAATGAATATGACAGATATAAGGATGTTGAAGTAGATGTTGGGGAAGACACGGAAAGATAGGCTAAGGAATTAAAGGATAAGGGAAATGGCTAGAGTGTCAAAAAGAGAGAAGTAAATATATTAGAAGAAGAATGAATAACTTTTAGTAGTAGAAGGTAGAAGAAACAGAGGAAGACCAAAAATAAGATGGAAGGACTGTATGGCGAAAGACTTGAGAGAAATGAATTTAATGAGGACGACACGCAAACAGAAATGAGTGGAAGAAGAAAATAAAAAATAGGGACTCCTAACGAATGGGAAAAAGTAAAGAAGAAGAAGATGTCTGTGTTAAGTGCAATTTGCATAGTTTGTTTATGAAATAATTTTACTAGAAATATACGATCTTTTGCAAGATAATTTATGTATGAAATTTGTACCTAATATACAGCATTGACGGAAGGTAATGTGCTGGCCACATCAGATTTTTTAAAATTAGAGATAGATATTAAAAAAATATCTTCTAACTAAAGCTTTATATAACTTTATTTAACTCAAAATCCTGTTTAAATATTACAAAATTATTTACTGGACGTTAAAGTAATAGAAATTAATTGTACGCATCTTTTATTTGAAGTATTTTGCTCTACACTAATCCATAAATGTTCATAGTAACGGTGATTGTGTTTTTGTAAAACGTAAATTCAAAATTAAAGTTAATAACAACAGATACATATTCCAATTTAGTGTCATGACCCGTATTATAAGTGCACTATTTTAATAATATTACTATTATAAAGCGAGCTTTTACAATCATTTATAACTTATAATCTTATGAGATGAAAATTTTGACAAACACCATCTATAAAACTGGATTCGTAATATGGGTCTGTATTTCTTTACAGTAGCTTTTATTCCTATCATTTTATTATGGAAAGTGATATAGCTTTTTTTATAATTTTTTACCACAATATCTGTCAAATAAAAAGACACATATTGCCCACAATAAAGTTGTTAATAATGGTTTAACACACTGTAAACAGAATCAACCGTATCATCAGAAACCACAAATGATTGTAGATTCCTGTTGCTTATTAACTTAGAATTAAGCCATAAACCACAACATAAAAAGTATAATTTGCATTGAAGATTTCCTTATACTTTTATTCATCGAATATATGTCTTATTGATGCATTGTACAAATTTGAACAATACATAAAATTTTTAGAAACTGAAACAAATAGCTTTGTGAAAACAAATGAAATTTTCACATATTTGTCACAATATCACTGAAGATTAATATGTTTTTAATAGCAATTCAATTCCAAGAAGAAATTGTGTTTACTATTGGAAATTTCGAAATTAGAAACCACAAAGTATCAATAAATATTTTTTTAAAGTTTTATAGTATGAATATTTTATTTATTGTATTTATAAAGGAAAAAAGTAACTTGTCGGCTGTCAGTTATCAAATAAAATCGACAGATTTAGATATGTAACCATCTTTTTTTAATAAAAATATTTCGTATTGACAAAGTTTGATTTCACGAATTTTTTTTTTTTCATGAAACGAAGTAAAAAAAATTGTATAATAACATAAATATGGAAATAAATTATTAAGGGTTGTATTTATAAAATTTTATTTAGTTGGCTGATGTACGAGCCCAACTCCAAATGTATTCGTACCCTCTGAAAAAAATATATTAACAGCAAGAAGAAATAAATTTTTAGATTACAATAGTTAAGACTATATTTGGGCATTTTTTTTTATTTTATGTATTAATAAAGTGTACTGGATTTAAATATGTTATTACCTAAATTTATCATTTTAACAATAATCTACGGGCAAATATATGACACGTGCTAATTTTTTTAAATCCAACAGTACATAATACAGTATGTATGTTAGTATTATTTATAAAACTTAAAATAAAGGAAAATGAGAATATATTCAATTAATTACAATATTAAATTTTATTTTTTCACTAAAATTATTTGCAAAATGATATTTATTTATTTATTAAAGTATCACCTACAATTATATTAAAATGAAGAATAAATAAATTTCTGGATGCTATGATTATTACTTCAATTCAACAAATTTTGATACGGTATATTAATAGAGTATAGTACTTGAATACATTGCTTATAATAACATTTCTTAGGTTTAATAATAATTTATTTGCAAATAAACCATTGTCTGTGTATGTGACAAATGTTTTCGTCTTTAATAATTCGCAAATAATTTTTATTAAAGTAATAAAATTTAAGATGACAATTAATTCAGTATATTGTCAGTTACCTTTACCCTCAGTTTTATAGATAATACTGACATAAATATTGTATTATTTACTTTTGGAACGAAAAATTTTGGGACTTGTATTTAGTCATATATTTGTCCGTAGATTATTGTTTAAATGAGAAATTTTGTTAATTACATTATATTTAAATCCATTACACTTTATTAATACATAAAATAAAAAAAATGTCCAAATATAGTCTTAACTATTGTAAACTAAAAAAATATTTTTTATTGTTGTTAATATATTTATTTCAGAGGGTACGAATACATTTGGGGTTGGGCTCGTAGTTCTAATGTTTCAGGATATCTTTTTACGGTTTTATATTTACAGTTATTAAAAATAGTTACGACTTATACAAGTATAAGTGTATATAAAAACAGTAATAAATAAAAAGTTTAAAGTTCAAATTACATAATATAAAAAATTACGTGTGTTTAATGATGTAATCTAACAATTAGTTTACATATGTTTTTATGAAATAGCTTATTAAATAATCAATAAACGAACATTGCCACTTTTAATAATGATTATTTCCGAATCATAATTTATAATTTAAGAGCTTTTTAAGTGTGTCTGGTATTAATTGGGCTGTTTTTACAATTCATGTACACAAAATATATTCGTACAAAATATTCATTTAATTTATTAAACATTCAAAGAGCATACACACATCCATTTGTTCTAAAAAACGACAACCGAATAATACGGAAAATAGCCGGAAATATCCTGTGTAAGGATTCTGGTGACATCATTGATAAGGACTCCACCAATAATAATGTAGTAAGTTGTAGGAATTTAAATCAAATGTTGCTTGCAACTTTTATTTGAAACATTTTTAACTACAATAATTAGGAAAGCAGGAAATTACAAAAATATAATGTTACATGTTAAAATTCTATGTTCCGGTGTCGCACCCAACATTCTGTATATTATAAAATAGGTAAATACATTTCACATATTTCACAATATTGAATTATATTTCCTGAAATGAGTCAGATATGAATGTAAAATCTTTTCCAAAATAATGCGTAAACATGTGTGACGAATGTTCAATTCCTATGAAATTAGAAAAAATCAAATCATTTGCATGAAACATTCTTATAGTGCGTACGTGTAATTCATTTGCCAGGTGTGCTGTCTAAAACTGTTAAGCGGAACATAAAAAATCAAGTGTACAAATTGGTTTAGAATTTAAATTATTCAACTCATTAAGTTATAAATCACCCACCCTACAATTACATACTACAACAACTCAAGATCAAGATCAACTCATTTTATGTATTGGTAAAAGTGTCATTAAATTCCAAACGTTGTCATGATATGATTTATAATTTGATAGTTTTGACTTTTTGACTTTCAGCCTGAAATTAATTTGACAGTTTTTAAATCCCCCCTGTAATTTGATTGACATTCTGTCAACGTTGTTTCAATGGGAAAGGGTTGTTTTTTGGCTGGATAGTTGATCAAATGTATCATATTTTCTGGGGTTCAGCCACTTTAATTATAACAGTCTCGACCATTTCGACCCAACATGGGTCTTCTTCAGGAGCTAAATTAAAAAATGGCCAGCATATTACCTTCCGTCAATCCGGACAAATTCCGTACATAAATTTTCTTGCAAAAGTTTCTATATTTCCAGTAAAAATATTTCATAAACAAATTATGCAAATTCTTTTTTTATATTTTCCCATTCGTTAGGGGTCGCTATTTTTTATCTTTTTATTTGCGTGTCGTTCTCATTCACTTCCTTTTCTCTCAAATCTTTCCATCTTATCTTTGGTCTTCCTCTGTTTCTTTAACCTTCTTTTACTAAGCTATTCATTTTTCTTCCAATATATTCTTCATCTCATCTCATGACATGTTCAAACCAATGTAATAGTCTCTCTTGTATCTTTCCAGAAACTTCTAACAATAGAGTTATTTCCCTTATTCTTTCAGTCCTTTCCGTATCTTTACGTGTCTTCCCAACATTTATCTCAACATCTTCATCTCTGCCACATTCATTTACTTTTCATTGATACTGACATCTGACAGTTTGAATTATCTGAATATATTAGCAGTTTCCATGGCTAGCATAGCTGGTTGATTTATAAAATTTAAAATCTTTATAATCCTTTAACTCTATATCTATTCAACATGAAATATAAAATGCAGTTAAATCGTATAGAGAACAATATATTCTTTAAGTTATAATAACGTTAAATGTCAAAAATGATATTTAACTGTTAAAATCTTCAAATGAGAGCACTTCCGGTTGACCACCTCTTCTTCTGCATGTAAACTTGAGGAATACGAAAAAAATATATTTTTTGGAATCATGATATTGAAGTTATGCGATCCAAAACTTTTGTCACACATACACACACACAGACAGACACACACATACATACAGACATCATCGTGAAAATAGTAAAATCGTATTGTATGGACCCTAAAAGGTGTTTATTCACTAAAAACTTATAATTGAATTTTTTGACCAAAAACAATACCTTCCTTACCTCTAAAGGTGACGGAAGGTAAAAATATTGATGTGGAAATAAAATTTGTTTGACTGCCATCCAGAAAATTTATTTCCACATCATCCCCATCCAGTCAAGAAGTTTTTCCAGCCAAAAAATATTGATATTTATGCAAAAACTTTTAGATACGTTATAGGAATCATGACTCTTACAATATCATACGCAGTTCAAAAAAATTCTTTTCAAAATGATGTTTCTGGTACGATATATTTTCTCTTTTGGGACAAGGAATGAATTTATGTACGTATTTCTCCTTAAGTATATATGTATAAATTCCTCAGATACTTAAATTTAAATACATTATAATAAGCAAACATTATAGTAAACGCAAGGCAAGCAAGTATCAGATCCAAAATAGGTAGCAAAACATGTAATTCTGTTCTATAAATAAACCTACCAGTCCCTAAAAAACCTGCACTCATCAAGTAACAGTACAGTGCAATAAAAGCATTGAGGCGCCGAAGAATCAAAATAAAACATTCTCTCCGTCCCATAGCTCGCGGAGTCTGCCTGCTTATACCTGTATATACACGCTCATACATGCGAATGCAGACCAACCAACCGGATTAAACCGGACAAGACCAGTTCCAGCTTCGCTTCTTCGCGCTGTAGCTGTAACAGGTTGCTAGGATTTCAGCTAGCAAGAAACTCACTCTTGAGGAAATTTTCCGTTACTAAGATGAGTAATTGTTTTTATTGATTTGAGGTGTGTTTTGTTTATTATTATTATTTGGCATTGTGTGAAAATTGCAAGAAACCAAAGTGGGAAATAAATGATGGAATGTTGTGTTTTTGTTGCATAATTCAAGAAATTATTTAAATTAGTTAATATTAAAATTACGAAAAAGTTATGGGAAAAGGTGTATGAATACATTATCTGTATTCTATGCGTATTGGTTTTTCAACACAAGTTTAAAAGGTTCCGTGTGATCTGATATACTTTCTATTAGCATCCAGATATAACCGATATATTGTGGCTTACTATACAGAATGTTCCAGAAGTTTCCATATATAACTAATTTATACAATTATACTTAATATAATATTATAGCCGATATGCAGTGCCATTAAACCTATCAGGATAATGAGGCTTGCCTACGTCATTCAGATATTTAATAATGAATAGTATAACAAACAACGATCACCAAATGGTTTTGATAATCGCTTCGTCCAATTAAAGATATACAGGTATTATATTTTAGTGGACCCAGCAAATATCTCGCTTATTTATTAAGTTAGTAATTTCTTTCATATAACAAGATTTATACAGCAACATGTAAGCTACTCGATGACGGATGTACATTCATGATACCACTTCCGGTTTATTAGTAATTAACATCAACTTTGAAATTTCAAATAGAACATACTATATTTTTTACAAATTTGAAAAGTACATTAAATTTTCTTTACAATCATGTAAAATAATCCATATGTTACATTATTAAAAAGTAAAATGGCGGGCACTTTTTTATACACCTAGTTGAAAAGAGAATAGTGAGCCATGACTGTGGCTTGAAATAAAACATGGCTCACTTTTCTCTTTTCGACTAAGTGTATAAAAAAGTGCATATGGATTATTTTTTCTATTTTGCATCTGTAACAAAGCTATTACAGCACCCAAAGGAGTTCGTTAATAGCTCGTTTGAGTGTTGTAACAGCCTAGTACAATTTATTTTTATAAAGTTGGTAGCATAACTGAAATGTTATTTCAAAAAATATCAAATGTCAAACTTCACTGAATAAACGATACTAACGATTGTTAAGATTTTTATTTTTGTTTATATATATATATATATATATATATATATATATATATATATATATATATATAGGGCATAAATAGTTCAAAACACTATTAATTGTTGATATTTAAAATATATAATTTATTTTTATTTATTTATGAACTCTGTCGGTAAATTAGTTCGAGCTTTTTGGCGCTGATGTCATAGCCAAAGTTACGCAGGTTGTGTAGTAGTTCAGACAAAAGCAAAATGGCGGCGGAGGAGAAATGTCAACAAGAATTAAGTGTTTATTTATAAGAAAATAGTGTTTTAAATATAAGATGTGTATAATTATATAGTTTTACACTTTCCACATCCTTTTCATTTAATTTTATACAATAAAATGTAAGTAACTTGTACGCGTCGTTACCCAAACTTCCTTCTCACAAAATAAAATGACAATTATGACATTCGATCTTTAATATACTATTACATGATTGTAAAGCAAATTTGAGTACTTTTCAAATTTGTAAAAAATATAGTATGTTCCATTTGAAATTTCAAAGTTGATATCAATTACTAATAAACCGGAAGTGGTATCATGAATGTACATCCGTCATCAAGTAGCGTACATGTTGCTGTATAAATCATCTTAAAATTAAAAAAAAAAAAATTAGAATTTTTTTTTTAAGAATCTGCTACTTCCGGTTGTCCAATTATTACCAAAACCTTTTCAGCTCTTCCCAGTAATGTCCGATTGAGATATACGTTATAAGGTTTTTAAGAAATCGTCCTTCCAACATCCCAACACACACACACACACACACACACACACACACACAACATGTATCCAATATCTCTAAATAATTTTTTCACAATATTTCTTTAGGATTCAGTACTTAAATTTTCACGATTCTGAATGTCTAATTGAAAACAATTTCTAATGATGTTATTAGGTTATGTTAAGGTATACAATTCAAATTAAAATTGAACTTGATTTTTTAACTATTGTTGAGGTTCTGCGTGCATCAATATGATTATAATTAAATCTGGTCGTATTAAAGACAATTATTAACGACAATGAATTGAAATTACGCCATAATGAGATAAAATGAATGAAATCTCTGAAAATCAATGCAATCAAAAGAATAATGAGTTTAAAATCACATGTTTGTCATTACTAAGAATCAACTGACATTATAATCAAATTACATTATGTACTTAATTAATAACACAAGAATCAATGTAATCTTCTCCATTTTTATCTCTTCTTTCCATACTTTTTCACTGTTGGTAATGACAGGAATAAAATGTAATTATTCCTGAAGAACAACAATAAAATAAATAAATAACATAATTAGATATAGTTTTGCGTTAGCCATCTGTGTCGAATGATTCCTTTGCATTTGTTAAACAGTGTTATTGTTAATTTTCGCTATTTGAAAGTATAAGTACTGTTGAATATTCGCGTGTTAATTCGTTGTAAAAATGAATGGCTTGCATTGTTCAGCATGAAATGATCTTAGGCTTGTTGATAATGATTTGATTTTAATTGTTACCATAACAACAGTGAATGGTAACATGATACGTTCTTGTTTATTGTTAATTCTCTCGAAATATTTATATTTTGCGGAGTTTTTTGTGAGATCGAAATTATTTCCGCAACCTTGCAAAAAGATAGTTATCTTTTTATTAATAATATCTAATAAAATACAAGCAATATTTTTATAAATTATCATGAATGTGCAGTTAAATTCGATACAACAAGCACAAGTCCTTCAAATTAATTAATATATTTGTTTTCTTTTCTGATTTTACTACCTAAATTAAAAATCTGATGTGGCCAGCACAATACCGTCCGTCAATCCTGTGTATTATGTACAAATTCCATACATAAATTTTCCTGCAAAAGATTATAAATTTTTGGTATTTCATGATTCCCTTTCTCGCCAACCGAATTCCATACTCCTGATAACAAACAAACCACATAAAATAAGAAAATCATGAAAAATTATAACACTTGTCAGTTATGGACATAATTAATTGCTGTCATTTTGACACGGGTCCCCATATCTGCTTGCCAAAGTCAGCAAAGTCACGTCACTGCACGCGCCGTATACTAATTTTCTTGTAAAAGATCTTATATTTCCAGTAAAATTATTTCATAAACAAACTATGCAAATTGCACTTGACACTGACATCTTCTTCTTTAGTTTTTCCCATTTGTTAGGGGTCGCTATTTTTATTTTTTTCTTCCACTCATTTTTGTTTTGTCTGTCGTCCTCATGCAGTTTTTTTTCTCTCAAGTCTTCCGAAATACAGTCCGTCCATCTTATATTTGGTCTTCCTATATGTTTCTTCCACCCTCTATTACTAAACTATTCATTTTTCTTCCAATATATTCATCCTCATGACATGTTCAAACCAATGTAATCGTCTCTGTTATATATTTCTAGAAACATTACAGTTATTTTCCTTATTCTTTCATTCATCTACTTTTTTTTGATACTGACATCTGTCAATTAAGTTAGCATAGCTGGCTGATTTATGAAGTTTATTATCTTTATAATTCTTTAAGTATATATATGTTGAATATGAAATATAAAATGCAATCAAATCGTATAGAGAATAATATATTCTTCAAGATATAATAACTGAGTTTTTCAAGAAAAACTATTAAAATCTTCAAATGAGGATACTTTCGGTTGACCAATTATAAGCAAAATCTAATCAAGTCTGCATATGGTTGTAAGGAAGAGGAATACGCAAGAATTGTAATTTTTGGAATTCTAATATTGGAGATATCGCGGCCGAAACCGCGGTCACACACACACGAACACACACACACACACACACACACACACACACACACACACACACACGCACACACGTCTACACACAGATACAGACATCATCGTAAAAATAGTAAAATCGTATTGTAAAAACCTTAAAACGTGCTTATTCAATGAAAACTCACCATCGAATTTTTTGGCCCAAGACAATATCTTCCTTACCTAGAGGTGACGGAAGGTAAAAATAGAATATAAAAGACGAACTATAAACCAGAAGAATGAAAACAGTTGCGAAAAATATTCATGCCTAAAATAGGGTCATTTATTTTTAACGACATGCCAAATTTATGAAGCGAGAGATATTAATATGACAAGCAATTTTTTTGCCAACACTATCTGCCAGAATTAGTTAACAATTCTGACATGTTGTCAAGATTTACAGTTAAGGAATAACCTCAATAATTTAAATTCTAGATCGTACCTCCTGGACCATATACAGGGTGGGGACCGGCACAGCCGAACATAGGACTTTAACATGTAAAATCAAACTTTACAAATTTATTTTTTTCTCATACTTAATTTCTCCCGTTACAAGGCACACAAAATTAAATTTGCTTATTGATTCAGATGGAGAATTTTATGCGTAAATAGTTGGCTACACTGTTTTCATGTATGAGCTACTTTTCGGATTTGGAATAAATAAACTACACCTACACCCAAAATTTCTGGGTAACGTACTTTCCATTTTCTACATATTGAAAGAGTATTATAAGTCATGTGGTATCAGTATCATAAATAAAATATATTATCTACCGAAATAATCTTCGAACAACAACAAAAAATATAGTAGAAAGTGTGTGATATATTTATTTATTGTATTGTAATAGTCTGCAGATCATTTCAAAGTAGCTGTAAATCATTTTCGTATTCTATTAGATTATTAAAGAGAAAATCAACGCCGTATAATCGATAATTAAAATATTATTGATACTTATTTACTCATAAATCTTGCGTGTGTTTAAAGATTTATTGAAACCAATTTAATACAATATAGTTGTAAATTAAATATTCCACTTTACTGGCCGAAACATCTCCAGTTTAATGCTATAACAACCAATGACAATTTTGTCCATAAGTATACAGGTGTTAATTTTATATGGCCCATCATTGCTATTTCAAAAATTATAAGAGCCAGAAATACTGTAAAATGGGCAATCAAGAAAAATTTAAAAAAATATATAGCCATCACAATACCTCTGCCCTTTCCATTGTGGTATATATATTGTATTTAACATTTCTTGTACACACAAAAAATTCTGATTAAACCTAATCTTTATATTTACGTATTTTCTATAATTTTAAATTCGTTCTATGAGCAATTTTTCTCCATTTCTTCTAAATGTTCGAGGTTTTTCCAATTTATTAACGGGATTGACAGCATTTCTGAAGGGTTCATGTAACATACCTATAATTTTAAATTTATAATTAATAATACAATGAGAAATATTAAATATCGTTCCCAGAAAAAGCCTTCAGTACTGTCTCTGACTTTTTAACACTGACATTAGTAACATTTATCTGTCAATTACAGACATTTTAATTTCTCAAGTAGTTACCATGGAGATGTTTGGGCTGTGAGCAGGCTGTGAGATTTACTACAACAGATTATTTTATAAATTATACCTTTAAATCTATAGAAGGTATAATAAAATATTTAAATGCGTCGGATAGAGAATTTTGTTTTTTAATATTTGTAATAACATAAATTTTCAAAAAATAATGTTTAGAAGATTTTTTGTTAAAATACTACTACTTCTTGTTGTCCAATTGTTACCAGAATCTACTCAACTTTTCTCATTATTGTCAGATTGAGGAATCCATAGTTACATAGGTCTTTAGTCTTGTAGAATTTGAGAAATCGTACCTCCAACATCCAAACACTCACATATATGCACACACATACACACACACACACACACACACACACACACACACACACACATACATCGTAAAAATGTTATTATCGGATTCTAAAGACCTGAAAACGGGCTTATTCACTAAAAACTGGATCTGCAATTTTTAGCATGATTCCAATATCTTTGTAGCTCTTATAGTTTTTGAGATTGCAATAGTGGCCCATTTAAAATGAACATTCTGTATAATTGTATTTTACTATCAAATAATAATAAAAAATATTCAAGTACTTTTTAAATTTAAATAAATATATAAGATGTTACATTTGGAAAATTAAAAATTCCTATCAATTACTCGAAAACCGGAAGTAATAATATTGATGTAATTTCGAATTTATGTACATTAGTTCATGTATTATAATTTATGTTATATAGTTGAAATCGTTAAAATTAATAATAAGCGAGATAAAAAGATGTATCCACTTTTTCAAACACACTATATGTGTATAAAGAATAAAATTATCTAAAAAATCACGAATTTCAGCTCGCAGTAGGCGGCGCTTACCTGTCACAACAATCGCATTAATTCATTTGTTCAGTTCTCGGACTCATATAAGACAACGCGTATCGCTGCTTAGTTTTTTAAGGTTTTTCGTGTTAAAATTATTGATGATGATAATAAATTGTAATAAATCGATTCAGTATTGTTTTGTGGTCATGGTGACATATAATTCAAGTAGTGAACCAAAAAAATAATTGACTGTTTACAAGAAAAAAAATGCCTTCGTTGGAGATACATATAGCCATAGCCGATACTGTAAGTAAATTTTTTATATTGTTTTCGTTGTCGTAGATAAATATATTGTTAGATAGGAATATAATATGAGTAAAATAATGTAAACAATGTATTAAATGTGAATTTAAAGATAGAAAAATTGAAATATGAATAAAGAAAGAGGCTGTAATGTAGATACCAGACTGTATTTATTATAAACAGATATACATATATGTACATATTTATATTAGACATTTCGGGAAACTATTAGCCCATCTGCAGCAAAGGCAGTAGCTCACAAAATTATTCGTACACGTTACCTTTCTCAGTAAAATGTAAAATAAAAATCTGTTGTGGCCAGCACAATACCTCTCGCCATTTTCACTTTATGATGCGTAGGGCACGAGCAGTTATGTGACTTTATTAGCCTTGGCAAGCAGATATGGGAGCCCGTGTCAAAATGACAGATAGTAATAATGTACATAGATGGCAAGTATCATAAGTTTTCATTCAAAACATTATGATTTCCCAAATCCATGTGGATTATTTTCCTCGCCAAGTATATTCTATACTATTGATGACATAAACAACATATCAGAATAATTAGAAAATTTTAATAAAAAATTATGACGGGGCATTTGTGACATCTATGTAAATAACTACTAGCTGTCATTCTGACACGGACCCACAAATCTGCTTGCCAAGGCCAAAAAAGTCACATATCTGCTCGCGCCCTATAAGTAACGAATTTAACATTTTTTTACACACAAATATTGAAATTGTATATCTTCTTTCGTTCTATGACTATTTTGTCCTACTCTTCCAATATGTTCAAAATTCTTTAAATTCATTGACAGTATTAGCGGTATTTCTTAAGAATATATGTAATATTAACATACCTATAATTTAAATACATATTTAATTAATAATACGATAATATATATTAAATTTAGTCGTACCTCCCAGAAAAATCTGATTTTTGACACTAATATTTTGCATTTATCTGACAATTACAAGCATTTAAATATTTTCTGGGCAACGAGATTTATTACCACAGATTATTCTATATTATTATATATTATATCTCCAAATCTTTACGAGATATAATAAAAAAATTAAATGTGTCAGAGAATTTAATTTTCTTTAGTATTACGAAGAAAAATTTTCAAAAAATAATATTTAGAAGATTCTTTTCAAGAATCTGCTACTTCTGATTGTCCAATTGTTACCAAAACCTTTTCAGATCTTCCCATTAATGTCCGATTGGGAAATACATAGTTAAACAAATATAAAGTCTTATAGTTTTTGAGTAATCGTCCTTCCAACGTCCCACACACATACACACATACACACAGACAGACATCATCGTAAAATTGTTAAAATCGGATCTTAGGGACCTTAAACCGTGCTTGTTCATTAAAATCTGGATATGCGATTTTTAGCATGAATCCAATACCTCTCTAAAAATGTCTTTAATTTATGAAAAAGCATTAAACTCAGCTGTTAATTTACATTTTAATTATTGCAACTTTTAAATGTTTTCCTTAGCTTCGGGCTATAGAACGGAAATCCTTTTTTGCAAACTTATTCAGTCCACTTATCAAAATTCGTTACAATCTTTTAAAATTAATTCATTCAATTATTCAAACGCTGTCCAAAACCTGACCGCTGGGTACCAGTTTTTGCCGAATTTCGAACCATATTTAGACCATAATAAAGTAGCGTACGAAAGAACTTGGCGAAAACACAAATACGTTTGCGAAAGTCTTCTTTGAGATTATTAATGTGGTTGTCAAATACGTCTGGTTTTCTTACGGTGTACCGTTAATTTTTTTAATGACTTGTCAAAGTTGCGTGAGTTTTGTTTATTTTACTGCGGGCATTGAGTTTAATACTAATGTTTTAACCGTTCTTTTGAAATTACGCATTGTGGTTGATATGCAAGTGCAGACGCGGCATAAATCTGCCAATGACTGGTAACCTATTTCTATACACTCAAAACATTGCATGGTGCGTATGTTTATACTTTCTTGCATAAAATATCATTAATTAACATATTCGCGAACCTGAACTTTACATACTTTCATACATTTACTCATATGTAAACGTTTTATGGCTAAAATTATTTATCTCTTTTTGAATTAGCATAATAATGAAAATACGATAATTTCTTATTGATATTAACCGTAATTTATGGAATGGAACTCGTACGCTATCTTCATGCTTAATTAAGTGATTTATAGAGCAGTATAATAATAAAAAATCTGTTGTGGCCAGCACAATACCTTCCGTCAATCCTGAGTATAATCTTTAAATATATAATACATATAAGAACGGCAACGCATATGGCCTAGCAACATACTATATCTGTCTCTTTTTATTCACAAAATTATTATAGATAGCTAGTGACTCCTACCACAAAACTATGAACTACGGTAAATCGTAACAGCATTGCCAGATACTATTTGTTAGAGGTATTCAATAATCAATAATTCAAAAATATTGTTTCATAATAACCAGATAATATATTTTGAATCTTCAATGTACATGTTTACTTGTTTTACTGTAGCAAACTTAAAAACCTTTATAAAATCTTAACTTGCTGTTCTAGCTACGTGGCAACACTGTGCAACATCCACCTATTATGTATTTTTTGAACTAACTCAGAAATAATTCGTATACGGAGGGATCGATGGCGCATTCTCTCGAAATATTTAATCTAAATACATTACGTTGCCATTCTTATATGTATTATATATTCAAAAGTATAATGTATAAATTCCATACATAATTTTGCTTGCAAAAGATTCTAAATTTCCAGTAAAATTATTTCATAAAAAAACTATTCAAATTGCACTTGACACTGAAATCTTCTTCTTCTTTAGCTTTTACCATTCGTTAGGGATCGCTATTTTTACGTGTCGTTATCATTCAGTTCCTTTTCTCTCAAGTCTTCCGCAATACAGTCCTTCCATCTTATCTTTGGTCTTCCTCTGTTTCTTCAACATCCTATTACTAAACTATTCATTCTTGTTCCAATATAATTCTTCATTTCTCCTTATTACATGTTCAAACCAATGTAATCATCTTTCTTGTATCTTTCTAGAAACTTGTAATACTAGAGTTATTTTCTTACCGTATCTTTCCGTGTTTTCTCCAACATCTACTTCAACATCCACACAGACACAAAGACACACACACACATACACACACACACACACACACACACACACACACACACACACACACACACACACAGAGACACACATACATACATACAGACATCATCGTAAAAATGGTAAAATCGTATTATACGGACCCTAAAACATGCTTATTCACTAAAAATTCATCATTGAATTTTTTGACCAAAGACAATAACTTCCTTACCTAAAGGTGACGGAAGGTAAAAATACTCGAAAAACTTGTATGTCAAATTGATTAAATATTCTTAGGATCTTATATTTCAAAAATCTGTTGTGGCACAATACCTCACGACAATGAACCGGTTTCACAAGTTTTAATAAGTATTTTTACCTCTCGCTAAGACAGGGATTGTATTTATGCTAAAAATTGGATATCCAGATTTTAGTGAATAAGCACGTTTTAATGGGATATTAAATAATACTAGGGACTAGTATCCGATTATAACATTTTTACGATGGTGTCCGTGAGTGTATATGCGTGTGTGTGTGTGTATGTGTGTGAGGATGAATGTTGAAAGTATGGTATCTCAAATACTAAAAGATATAAGACACGTTTAACTACAGATTTCTCAATCTAACATTAATGGGAAGAGCTGGTAAGATTTTGGTTACAATTGGATAACCGGAAGACGTAGTTTCTAACAAATGTAATAAATTTTACAGCCGAAAGAATGCCATGGAAAATAGTTGAAAATTTAAATTGTTAACAGGTAAATATCAGTGTCAGAAATCCTGAGACATTACTGAAGACTTTTTCTGGGAAGTACATACCTCATTATATTATTTCTTAATGTATTAATAGTTAAATATTTAATATTATAGGTATATTACCCATACCCTTCAAAAATAATATTACTCCCGACAATGAATTGGAAACGTCTCGAAAAATTAGAAGAGTAGGACAAAATTTCTTGATAGAATGAATTTAAATTTAAAAAATCTAAATATAAGGAATAGATATAAGTAGAATTTTTGGTGTAGATGTAGGTATACAAGAAATGTTAAATACATTAGGGCGCAAGCAGTCATGCCACTTTATTGGCCTTGACAAGCAGACATGTGGCCCAATGTCAGAATGATAGCAATTATATATATATATATATATATATATATATATATATATATATATATATATATATATATATATATATATATATGTCAAATATCATAATTTCTCATTCTAAATTTAGTGATTTTCCAATTCCATGTGCTTTATTTTCCTCGACAAGTAAATTCCACATCTATGTACATAATTACTAATTATAGTTCTGAAACGGGCCCCCACATCTGATTGTCAAGGCCAACAATGTAACATGACTGTTCGCGCCCTATACTTGTGTAACCAAAAAAAGGAAGTGGCGAGAGGTATTGTGTTGGCCACAACAGATTTTTTATTTAAAAATTGCATAAAGAGCGCAAAAGATAAAAAATAATCGAATAATTGTCGATTATTTTGTTCGAAACGTCGTGACCCAAAATTCCTTCTCACAAAATAAAATGATAATCATGACATTCGTTCATTAATATACTATTAAATGAAGGTTTATGCAATATTAAAATAATAAAAAAATACTCTAATGTCAAAACTTATCATCTACGAACGTAGATGATTTTATTAACATGGATGTCATGAACATGTGGGTAGATGATGAAATATTAACATTTATTTTATCACAACTATTTGATTGCTCATATGCTCCACCGAAAAAGAAAGTGCATCAACTGATTTATTTTGGAATAAATTTCTAAATCTTTAAATGTCAAATGCCAAATTAATTAAAATGGTCAAGATACAAAAAAATTGGCGAAATATTTCGATGCAGTTTTAGTAAAAGTTCGACATTCTAAACGTTTTACAAGTTTTACTTTCGATATCAAAATTTTAAAATACTAATTAATAATCATTAAAAGTAGAAGGGAATACTATAATTGTGAATGTATATGAGGCGAAAGTTGTGCTCAATAAGTATATTAAATTATAATCATATGCTTCTTAAGGTAGTTATATCGTGAAACCATTTTACCCAGAATTAATTGAAATTTTAGGTAAATCTCAAGTCTATCTGCTCTCCAAGTTGTAAAACAATTGACCACGCGGTACCTAAGATGCAATGAAATTTGGCTTTTTTAATATGTGAAGAATAGGAAATGGCAAAATAAACACAACATTTTAAATTATAACTTTTATATCCATACCAACATTTAATCGATAAACTAGTATGTTATAGTAAACTAATTAACGGATTTTATGTAAAAATTTGAAAATTATTTACCACCCAGATTTAATTTTATTGCCTATAGAAAATTATAATCTGAAGATACGATAAATAGGTAGAATTATACTTGACAACCATGTACAAGCGTTTCAGATGGAGTATCAGTTAAGTTAACACCCGCTTGGTATTAGCGAATAAGAGGTAATCTTTGGTTGAAGGAATTTCAGACGTACATTCGAAAGAAATATTTTTTAAATTGGTATTTTACGTGAAAAGCATGAAAACTTTAAACAGTATAATACTACTTTTGTAATTTTAAGAAAGAAATATATTAATTTGTTTTGCAGTTTCCATTTGTAGTTTAGAATTAGTATTATATCTCAAAATATCTTATTACTTTTATACCCGAATGTACCAATAAATGTCTAGGTGCGACGCTACAGTCATAGAGTTAAGAGTATATTTTTCAATTGGTTTCCATGACATTATTTGGACTCCAGATTATTATATACCCTATATTTCTTTATCTCTAAATCTTTAAAAGTTTTAATAAAATATTTGAGAAATACGTAGTTAAACAGAGATTAAGTATTATAGTTTTTGAGAAGTCATCCTTCTAATATTCACATACACACATACATCCACACACAGACATCATCGTAAAAATATTAAAATCGGATTGTAGGGACCTTAAAACATGCTTAACCATTAAAATCTGGATATGCGATTTTTAGTATGAATCCAATACACACACACACACACACACACACACACACACACACACACACACACACACACACACACACACACACACACACACACACACACACACACACACACACACACACACACACACACACACACACACACACACACACACACACACACACACACACACACACACACACACACACACACACACACACACACACACACACACACACACACACACACACACACACACACACACACACACACACACACACACACACACACACACACACACACACACACACACACACACACACACACACACACACACACACACACACACACACACACACACACACACACACACACACACACACACACACACACACACACACACACACACACACACACACACACACACACACACACACACACACACACACACACACACACACACACACACACACACACACACACACACACACACACACACACACACACACACACACACACACACACACACACACACACACACACACACACACACACACACACACACACACACACACACACACACACACACACACACACACACACACACACACACACACACACACACACACACACACACACACACACACACACACACACACACACACACACACACACACACACACACACACACACACACACACACACACACACACACACACACACACACACACACACACACACACACACACACACACACACACACACACACACACACACACACACACACACACACACACACACACACACACACACACACACACACACACACACACACACACACACACACACACACACACACACACACACACACACACACACACACACACACACACACACACACACACACACACACACACACACACACACACACACACACACACACACACACACACACACACACACACACACACACACACACACACACACACACACACACACACACACACACACACACACACACACACACACACACACACACACACACACACACACACACACACACACACACACACACACACACACACACACACACACACACACACACACACATACATCCAAACAAACACAGACATCATCGTAAAAATATTAAAATCGGATTGTAGGGACCTTAAAATGTCTAACTGGCTAATTGTACACCTATACCTATCACAAAACAAAAATGTTGCTTCCAAAAAATAATACCATATTATTAACTCTTCGAATTAGAAATTCAGTACAATAATTTGACTGAAGAAATCTCTTTGCGTCCATAATAACATTAATTTCGCCATTTATCTAAACAATTTAGTGTAATATGAAAATTAATTTATAGGATAGTTACTGTCACCAACATTAAAGCCTATCGGATACAGATAGAACGGATGATTGTTTACGGTCAGCTCTCCACATTGCCACACGGTCTGTTATTGTTTGCGCGATTTATTAGAATAGCGAAATTACATGCAAATCATGCAGTAGATTAAAATAATCGGTAGAAAGTGTACCCAGGACGGGGCAGTGGATAGTGCATTGTGATTATGTTTGTGATTGTGATCCTAATCTATAGCGCGAAATTTAAAATCGGTTTATGATGTTGAAACGAAAGCATAAGTAACCTTGCCAAGCCTTGCTCTTTGCTATTTATTCTTGGAATTTACTATGATGTTGATTACTGAATAGCAGTTACTTTATTTACAAAACATGTTTGCTTTTGAATTATTTAACTGTAACAGTTATTTTATCGTGACTAATTCCTGTTTCTCATATACAACAACGGTAAAATAGAACAAGAAATATATTATTTGCTATATTTAGTACCTAGAATATGATTTTACTATTTTTACGATTATTTCGTCATTTGTGTGACGATTTTTACCTACCGTCACCTTTAGGTAAGGAAGGTATTGTCTTTGGTCAAAAAATTTAGTGAATAAGCATGTTTTAGGGTCCCTATAATACGATTTTACAATTTTTTACGATGATGTCTGTATGTGTGTGTGTGTGTGTGTGTGCGTGTGTCTGTCTGTGTGTGTGTGTGTGACAAATGTTTCGGATCGCATAACTTCAATACCACGATTCCAAAAATTATATTTTTTTCGTATTCCTCAAGTTTACATCCAGAAGAACAACTGATTAGATTTTGGTTATAATTGGTGAACCGGAAGTAGCCTCATTTGAAGATTTAACAGTTAAATTTGATTTGTTGACATTTAACGTTATTATAACTTAAAGAATATATTATTTTCTATACGGTTTGATTACATTTTATACTTCATATTCAATAGATATAGAGTTAAAGAATTTAAAAAAAAAATTATAATTCAGCCAGCTATGCTAACCATGAAAATTGTTAACATATTCAGATTGACAGATGTCAGTATCAATAAAAAGTAAATTAATGTGGCAGAGATGAGGATGTTGAAGTAGATGTTGGAGAAGATACGGAAAGATAGGTAAGGAAATAACTCTAGTGTTACAAAGTTTCTAGGAAGATACAAGAGAGATGATTAGGTACATTGGTTTGAAAATGTCATGAGGAGAAATGAAGAGTATATTGGATGAATAATGAATTGCTTAGTAATAGAAGGTTAAATGAAGATAGGGAGACCAAAAATAAGATGGAAGGACAGTATTGCGGAAGACTTGAGAGAATAGGAACTGAATGAGAACGACACGTAAAACAGAAATGAGTGGAAGATGAAAATAAAAAATAGCGACCCCTAACGAATGGGGAAAGTTAAAGAAGAAGAAGATGTTAGTGTCAAGTGAAATTTGCATAGTATGTTTATGAAATAATTTTACTGGAAATTTAGAATATTTTGCAAGAAAATTTATGTATGGAATTTATACCATATTACACAGGATTGACGGAAGGTATTGTGCTGGCCACAACAGATTTTTTCATATCTGATAACTCCGAAATTTACAATTTGTCGAATTTCACTTTTATACATTTACAGCGTGGTACCTACATCGAAAGACATACCGTAGCGATTTCATTAATAGTTTATAGTCAAAAAAATTAAATTTACTCTTGGTGTTCGAGCACAGTTAATTCGTCACACACACATACACACACACACATATATATATATATATATATATATATATATATATATATATATATATATATATATATATATATATATATATATATATATATATATATATATACAGACAGACAGACAGACAGACAAACAAATCGTATTATAGGGACCCTAAAAAGTACTTATTCGCTAAAAACTCATCATTGAATTTTTTGACCAAACACAATACCTTCCTTACCTATAAGTGACGGAAGGTAAAAATACATTAAAACATTCAGAATTTTTTGTATATGAAGAGCAGTTTAGAATCTGATTACAACCGGAAGTATAGAATTTGTTGCAAGTAACTTTGTGAAAAGATTACAAAAAATATATTTAGATGGGCTACATAAGATTTTTTCTATTACCAAAGCTTCCAGTATTAAAACTTAAACATCATAATATTCTCTAATACTTAATATCAGAATATTGGCAAATATTTCACATTGTGCAAAATATTTTTGATTAGCAAAATATATTGCACAAACTCAATAACATATTGAGCTTTACATTATTTATTATAGAAATCATCTATTCATATTAGTATATTTCAATTAGAAATCATGGTTATGTGTATTTATATAATTAACATAAAACTGCATTGAAAATTAATAAAAATATGTAGGATTTATTTACTCAGACACATGTTTTCTATAAATACATCACCTATAAATTTTAATTAACCTATAACAAATACGGAAGTATCAAATTTCAAACACTTCTTCATACTAGTCACCAGGAAAATTCCGTTATGATCAGCATTTCAACATAACTGGTCAGTAACCAGATCCATCTGGCTATCCGCATTTCGGAAACTCAGTCTCTGCGTCAACAGATCTCTTTTCGCCGCTCTCTTCGAGAAGAAATCACTTAATGCAACTAATGCGCTTTTAATATAATATAATTCTTGTTTATAACACTAGATGCCTGCAGGCAACAACCATTTCAAGTGACAATGTGTTGATTCTGTGAATTATTTGTTACTCTCTGACTGACAGGATGTATTTAGATGTTTTTATAAAGAAAAGAACTTAATTTGTGTGAAATTTGGTATAGTTATTTGTTCTATTTTTAATTAAATTGCTGTAGTTACCTACATAAAAATATACAAAGATATAAATAACGAAATCAACACTTTTTTGTTGTCATAAATAACTTTTTGAATAATAAAATAACACATTTGGGTTTAGATCTGTAATTTTTTTTATTATTTATACGACGTTTCGACAGCGATCTATGTTACCCTCATTTTGTAAACATGTTGTCTTGACTACATGTATTTTGTTTTGTTATTTACCTGATGACGACAGCACGAAAGCTTCTTTCAATATTTAAAACAAAGAATAATTTTAGTATATACGAAATTGGTGAACATTTTTCGACATTACGTTTACACCGCGTGTATGCCTAGTGACGTAACAAGATGGCGACGAATGGTGTAAATACTTTGTACCAAACCTTTGGTACGCAAGTGGTACACATTTTTGGTACGTTCAGAGAAGGATGTACCAGGTCTTCGTCATGTGTAAACAGTAAGCATACCGAAGCTATTTTTCTGTCATCTATGACTATGTTTAATTCAATTAAAATTGAGTACTAACATTTAGGGTAATCACTAAATTTAGAATGAAAAATGATGATATTTGACATCTATGTACATAATTACTAGCTATCATTCTGACACGGGCCCCTATATCTGCTTGTCAAGGCTAACAAAGTCACATGACTGCTCGCGCCCTATTGTATTTAACATTTCTTGTATACCTACACTCTTTACCAAAAATTCTACTTACATCTATTCTTTATATTTAGATTTTTTAATTTTAAATTCATGCTATGAAGAAATTTTGTCCTCTTCAAATTTTTCGAAATGTTTCCAATTCATTGTCGGGATTGACAGTATTTTTGAAAGGTGTATGTAATATACATATAATTTTAAATATTTACCTATTAATACAATAAGAAATAATATAATGTATGTACTTTCTAAAAAATATTCATATATTATACAACAAGACGATTGAAAATTCTCGATTATACGAAACGTGTTGCCTGGAAACACCACGAGACCAAAGGTCGAGTGGTATTTCCAATAGGCAACTCGTTGAGTATGTCGAGAATTTTCTATTGTCGAGTTGTATACAGGTAGACTATATCATGAATAAAAAATAAATTGAAAAGTAAATAGTAAATTTAACGTAGACCTGTGGTCTATTTTATTTTGACAGAAACGTCAAACTATATGCTACATAACCTATCTTTTTAAATATAGTTGTAGTAGTATGTAATATTACATTGCAATGCTCGTATTTCAAAATAAATGTTTGTATTTCAAATAAACTAGCAACAGTGCAGTTCCAGATTTGTGATCCAAATAATTATTTGTTTATTTGTCAAATTTTTACTTCCATATTTCCTTTCTGTCAAACTAGATGCGTTCAATTATTTGTTTCGGTGCACTTGGAGCAGTCAGTGTGATTTTAAATGTCTACTTAAAGCATACAACGCACGATTTTCCTCCTCAAAGTGTAACTACAGATTCATTTATACTCGTATACTCGATATTGTGATCGAATGAAAAAGATCATGTCCGTAAATATAATTAAAAATTACATTACCAGTTCTGAGTACATAGAACAAAATAACTAAACGCACTTATAAGTGAATATACGAAGGTAGGTATATTCGAATATACCAAGGTTCGTATATTCGTCCACCATGGATACTCAATAATAACCGCTGTAATACGTGGTAGCTAAGGAAAATCACACATTCTTATTGGTTTATAACTTAATGAATGATATAGTCAGTAATATCTCTAGATTTTTAACACTGACATTTATGTGTTAGTTACAAACATTATATACCTTATATTTCTTTATCTCTAAATCTAAAATAGATATAATAAAATATGTATATGTATCAGATAGAGAATTTACTCTTCTTCAATAAGCAAGAACAAAAATTTTCAAAATATAATATTTAGAAGAATTTATTTTAGAATCTGCTACTTCCGGTTGTTCAATTATTAACAAAACCTTTTCAGCTCTTCCCAGTAATGTCCGATTGAGAAATACGTAGTTAAACAGATATTAAGTATTATAGTTTTTGAGAAATCGTCCTTTCAACCTTCCCACATACATACACACACGGAAACACGCACAGATATCGTCGTAAAAATATTAAAATCGGATTGTAGGGACCTTAAAACGTGCTTAATCATTAAAATCTGGATATGCGATTTTTAACATGAATCCAATAACTCTCTTAGCGAGAGTTCTGAAATTTGGCGGCTAATTCGAATTTATTTTTAACCTTTTTTATTAGCATATAAACACTCCACGTGCAAACCATATCTATCAGTTTTAAGAAATAAATAAAGAACGCGACCGTTTAGAAAGAGAGAGAAAACGGTTTGGATCTACTAACCCAGCAAATCTGCTGGATAAGTTGGGTCATTTCAAGATCAGTTCTGGGTTACTTACCCTAAATGGTCCAAACAAATACGGCCATTGTCTAATTAAGAAACGCTTGAAATTTAAGTTAGATTGGTGCAATTAACTGTTTAAAATAATAGTAGAAGCAGAAATACACAATTAGTAATAGATAATAAACTGCAATGGCGTATTATTTTCCTTATTTTACTTTCTTCAAACAGTATTTTTTGAGAACGAGTCCATTGTCCCTAGCGGTTTAGAAGTCTTGTTAATTAACTTGTTTATATAGTGCGTCATAGATTTTGAATGATAACTGTTGTAAATTAGAAAAACTTTCTAGTGCGGTCACACCCACCCGGTATAAATATAACTTCTATCAACTACGTATTTCCGAAGATAAAACTCTAGTAGACATGTCATCATTAAAAAACAAACAACTCTCTGTTACATAGTATGTCTAGAAGTTTCCTTCTCTTTGAAAAATAGAACAACCAATGATAACATTTCGTAATTTTAGGATGAGTGATTTATAATAAAAAGAAACTTTCAGTATTACGAGGTTAACGTTAGAATTATTGAATTATTGAAGCACACGGTTAATATTTTTTAGATTTTTTTTTAAATATGTTCGAAGTATTTCTCTTCAACAATATTACACTTTCTTTCCATCCCCTTCATAAAAGCTCCCAAACAATCTTCTTTTGGAATGCTTTCAAAATCATTATGAATGGGGTAGTTACCATATGTTATAATTTAATGAAATTCTTTTTTGTTTACAAAATATGACTCATAATAAGATATATACTGTAATAAAATTCACCGTGTGCCTGAGTGTCTGGTCGCGAATCTGGGGACCCGGGTTCGATCCCGACCGACGCCAAAAATTACTTCAAATTTAAAAGGCACAAAATTGACCCCTGTGGTGCACTCTCCACGCCAGAAATGAGTGCTCGTGAGGTGACGCCTGGTAAGCGCTCGCACGATACAAATATTTAATCTAATTTATAATAATCTAACCTAACAAACAAGTTCTCCTTACCCCGCAAGACATACGTCGCAAAATATCTTTATCATACTTCGAGCAGCACGTCGGAACTAAGTTGCAACGGAAGCGGCAAGGGTAATGTCACAGTGGCGGGAATAGATTTATCCGGTATTTTCAGTATTTTTTTTACGATAAATAGGTAGAATTATACTTGACAACCATGTACAAGCGTTCCAGATGGAGTATCAGTAAAGTTAACAACGCCCGCTTAGTATTAGCGAATAAGAGGTGATCTTTGGTTATAGAAATTTCAGACGTACATTCGAAGGAAATATTTTTTAAATTGGTTTTTTTACGTGAAAAGTATGAAAACTTTAAATAGTATAATACTACTTTTGTAATTTTAAAAAAAGACATATATTAATTTGTTTTGCAGTTTCCATTTGTAGTTCAGAATTAGTATTATAACTCAAAATATCTTATTACTTTTATACCCGAATATACCAATAAATGTCTAGGTGCGACGTTGCCACAGTTATTCTTCAACATTCATATTTTGGTGTGACTATATTGAAATACGACACTTGTGTATGTGTTAGTGCCAGCGTTGCCAGGTCTGGGGATTTTTCCCCAGTTCTGGGGAAATTTCATATTATTTGGGGATTGGGGAAAAATTTTTTTAAAACAACGAAAATCTGGGGAAAATTGGAAATAAGAAATGTAAAGGAAAATATGTTTGATTAATTATACATTTAATAAAAATCAAAACTATAAAAGCACAATGCAAATATAAAGTATGGAGGTATTGTGCTAATATTGAATAAGTATATGATATGGAACCAACAATACAAATTAAAGTTCGCGGCGGTCGGTGGTATAAGCTAGATTTTGGTTAATGAGATGGACACGATCGGGGCAACTACTGTGCACGGTATACATGGGTTTCCCCTGAATAATAAAGTGTGCTGTACTTTACGATTTTAACACAAATGAGCAATATTTATAAATTTTCAAATTTGATTTTACAGGTTACCAAACATGCAAAATTAAATGTATTCCATGATTTACGTGTAGAATTGAATTATCTACAACTTTTATTTGAAACATTTTTGTCTAAAATTAATTGGGAACTTTTGCGCAAGGAAAAACTCATTTCCCATACGCCTATGGTCCGATTTTTAATTAACAGCCTGAGTATGTATCAGTTATTATTTTTTATTTAAAAAATCTGGGAATCTGGGGAATTTTGTTCTCAGTCTGGCAACTTTTTAAAAAAAATCTGGGGAAAAAATTTTTAAGGACCTGGTAACACTGGTTAGTGCGAGTGCTACAGTTCAAAAAAAAAAACTTTTCTACGGAAAAATAAAGAAAATTCATCTGTTACAGTGTTTGATATTAGCTTTTAACTATTTTGATGCAATCTGTGTATATAATATAATGTTAAATAAGTTATTCAAATATAAACTGCATTAGCTTAATTTTTATTTTGAACATAGAACAAGTTTTTGAATAGGTACACTCGAGTGACAAGTACCTTAACGATTTCATATTACGAGTCCTATTTTACATTTTATATTCTATCAAATTTTGATTGCTGGCCGGACTACAGTTCTAGAATAGTTTGATAATAACTGCAATAACTTTTTAATGTGTTCAAAGTATTAATATAACTATTAATTATAATGAAATCTCTTTTGTGATATGTATAATGATTATATTGTTTAATAATTTTTATCGCGAAAATTAATTAGTTTTTATGAAGCGAACGACACAACGACGTCAATAAATTTAACTGCTCATGATTTACGCGAAGCGTACAAGTGCAACGTATGATTATCGAAGCTAGTGTGTAATTTCTAGGCAGAAGGATTTAGCAAAACACATTCAAGGCTTAAAAATAGTATTTTTTGTGTACATTCATGCAGAGAATCTCATGTATAATAATTGAATAATGATAAGCTGATACCTATTTGTCCTTTATGGTCTGTTGCACCTTCTGTGGAATTAATACAATTAACTAAAAAATAAAAGAGGAAGAGAACTGCTTGAAAACTTCTTATACGACGTAGAAATGATCATGATAATTAACTTTTTTGCAATGTACTTCTTTTGCAAACATAAATATTCGGTTTGTTAATTATTTTTCGGTTTTTGTACTATACTTTCAGAAACCAGAAAAATAATGATTCGTTTAACATTTCTAATTAATATAATTTATTGTATGTTAGAAGCAAAAACCGAAAACGTTCAGTAAGCGATAAAAAACAACCACAAGGCTTTGTGGATTTATCGAAACCGATATTTATTTGTTATTTTTTTAAACAAACCATAACTTAACCTAACCTAACGCACAAAATACTACATTGTATATTGCAAAATATTCCAAATTTCCAGTAAAATTATTTCATAATTTGTTTGGCTTTTCCCATTCGTTAGGGGTCGCTATTTTTTATTTTCGTCTTCCACTTATTTCTGTTTTGCGTGTCGTTTTCATTCATTCTTTTTCTCTCAAATCTTCCGCAATACAGTCCGTTCATCTTATCTTTGGTCTTCCTCTGTTTCTTCAACCGTCTGTTACTAAGCTATTCATTTTTCTTCCAATGTATTCTTCATCTCTCCACATGACATGTTCAAACCAATGTAATCGTCTCTCTTGTATCTTTCTAGAAACTTCTTACACTAGAGTTATTTTCCTTATTCTTTCATTCCTTAGCGTATCATTCATTGTCTTCCCCGACATTTATCTCAACATCCTCATCTCTGCCACATTCATTTACTTTTTATTAGGTGCGTTCAATAAGCCCCAGGAAACAAGCAATCGGAATTAAAATTTGTTGAACGACTTTGCTAGTCTAGCATTTGCTTAATATGCTCGCAAGCAAACCAAGTGCTAAATTTCTCGCTTGTCTTGCTAATTTATCAAATATAATGTCGGGAAATGCAAATTACACATACATGAATTTAACTTGTTCTGTTCTATCTCATTTTATATTGGGTTTATATCAATTACATGTCAAAAAGGCTTTCAAAGTTTTGTGATGAATGTTCATAACATTGTTATATTTGAAATATTTTCTTAGACCTAAAAAAATGTTCAAAATTAATTCCACAATCTGCAAATAACTGTACCTATCTATAAATTCATTTTGTATAACTTTCCAGACCAATAAAAGAGATATAAGATACACTTGTTATATTTGACAACTGTATAACTTTCTCGATGACATATTTGTGAATATCAGTTCGTCATATAGCTAGCAAATCTTTCAGTGTACTAAGCAACAAGTCTCGTTTGCTTACCTAGCATTTGCTTGAACTGATTACTTCATTGAACGCACCTATTGATACTGACATCTGTCAGTATTATCTGAATATATTAGCAGTTTCCATGGTTAGCATATCTGGCTAATTTATGAAACTTAATATCTTTATAATTCTTTAGCTTTATACCTATTGAATATGAATTATTAAATGTGTTCAAATCGTGGAGAATAATATATTCTTTAAGTTATGATAACGTTAAATGTCAATAAATGATATTTAACTGCGTTTTTTCAAGAAAAACTGTTAAAATCTTCAAATGAGGGTACTTCCGGTTGACCAATTATAACACTTGTTCTTCTGGATGTAAACTTGAGGAATACAAATAAAATTATAATTTTTGGAATCGTGATATTGAAGTTATACGATCCGATTTTTCAATATAACCCCAAATTAAGGGTACAGGCATTGAAAACCCTATAAAACCTATATAAACCGTCGTAGCTCTGAACTGGTACGTCGTATGTTAAAAAGTTAAATGTATAACCCCCCTAGAATTCGATTTACTACAAAAAAGGTCCTATACACTTTTTCTCTATCTCTAACCGTTTCTGAGATATGAATTTCAAAATCTGAGATTCTCCAGAGGTGATTATAATGTTATTATAACTTTAAGAGTCTATAACTCGAGCTTCGACGATGTAAAAAAATAATGTGTTACATGAAACGAAAGATAATTTAATGCTGAATCCAAATATTCTTCCCCAGTTATTTTAACTTTAACCGTGTAGGAGTGGTGCATTTTCATTTTCACAATTATATTTCAACACCTCAAAGCGTATTACGTTATGTTCACATCTTCAACATCACACACACACACTCATCTATACAAACATCATCATAAAAATGATAAAATCGTATTATATGGACTCTAAAGAGTGCTTATTCATTGATTTTTTGACCAAAGACTAAACCTTCCTTACCTAAAGGTGACGAAAGGTAAAAATGTGGGACTCGACTACGTAAAAAAAATATTTTTTAAAATATTGAACGTTCAAATACATACATATTTAAAAGAAATGAGTGTGTACAAAAGATAAAAGTAATTTTCGTAATTTTGAAATAAATTATTAACAGTCACGTTTGGCATATAACACACCGTATTATAGACAACGATAACGCGTACCTATGACTCATAAAAAGCAATTATAATTCATATTGAAGTTTAATATTCTCAGTTTGTATGTTTTCATATCGACAACCATACTCGCACGAAATATTCTGCTTTTATTAAATGTTCCATTGTGAAAAAAATATAAAAAAAATATTCCACAGTATATCATTTATTAATATGGAAACATATTATTCTAGCAAATATTATTGTTTTATTAACAAAATTTTAGTTGATATTTATTGAAAAAATTATTACTTTATTGTTCCATTGTATAATATTGTTTATTTACCAAGTAATTCAACCAGTAATAAATTATATCAATTATTTTTATTAATTGCTCTTAATTTTTATACATTTTTATATAAAAACTACATAAAAATCTGGTACGCCTGATAAACACCCGCACGATACATATGTCTTCATTATTAGCGAAATCTGTGACAAAGTAAATTGGCACACCCAGCAATGGGTAATATACCGTGAAGATATATTTTTTATCTCTCGCTAAGAGAGGTATTGGATTAGCACGTTTCAAGGTCCCTAGAATCCGATAATAACATTTTTACGATGATGTCTGTGTGTGTGAGTGAGTGTGTGTGTGTGTGTGTGTGTGTGTGTGTGTGTGTGTGTGTGTGTGTGTGTGTGGATGTATGTGTTGTTCCTCAATCTAACAGTAATGGGAAGAATTGAATAGATTCTGGTAACAATTGGGCAACCGGAAGTAATAGTATTTTAACAAAAATCTTCTAAATATTATTTTTTAAATATTTATGTTATTACAAATATTAAAAAACCAAAATTCTCTATCCGACACATTTCAATTTTTTATTATACCTTCTATAGATTTAAAGATATAGATATATAATCTATAAAATAATCTGTTGTAGTAAATCTCACAGCATGCTCACAGCCCAAACATCTCCATGGTAACTACTTGAGAAATTAAAATGTCTAATTCACAGATAAATGTCACTAATGTTAGTGTCAAAAATTCAGAGATAGTACTGAAGGCTTTTTCTGGGAACGATATTTAATATTTATTATTGTATTATGAATTATGTATTTAAAATTATTGGTATATTACATGAACCCTTCAGAAATAACGCCAATCCCGTTAATGAATTGGAAAAACCTCGAACATTTAGAAGAAATGGAGAAAACTTGCTCATAGAATGAATATAAATTATAGAAATACGTATATATAAAGATTAGGTGTAATTAGGATTTTTGGGTGTACAACAAATGTTAAATACAATACTTATTAGGGAATGCAATACCGGCTAAAAAATTGAATACCGGTTTTTCGGTATTTTCATATCAAAAACCCGGAATCCCGGTATTAATACCGGTATTGTTAAAATTATTGAAAATGGAACAAAATTTAATTTATTTACAGGAGGGTATGGTATTTGATTAAGTGGAAATCAAACGTAATCAAAAATTATCATTTTATTTTTGTAATGGCACGATATAACAAAATATTTTTCTGTTTATTTGTGTTGAAATTTGAAATATGCTTTTAAGAAACAAATATGATCGAGTACTTCGTCGTTCAGTCTAGATCTAATTTTCGTACATATTTGAAGAGCAGCTGAAAATGCTCGTTCGGATTCCACACTGGTTGAAGCTATAAATAGGAGTAATATGGAGTAAATAATCGTATGCAAGTTGTAAATTCACGCCCTTAATGCCTTCCTCCTCAAAAAATGTAATTTCTTTCCTAATTTGTTGTTCCAGGCTTTGCTTTTTTTTCTTCTTAGTCATTTACACTTTACTGTTAATGTTCACCGCAGTTGCAGTTCCACGCCGCATGCCACCGTTGGGGATTCCCCGAAACAAGCTTGACAACTCTTCAATAAAATAATTTTAAGGATTTACGTACCTAATAACTAATAATATATAAGTATTAAAGTGTATCGTTTTTAATTTTAAAAATACCGGAAAAACCGGTATTTTTATGTTTAATACCGGTATTGAGAAAGGGTGAAATTTTGTACGATTTCCCGGTATTCCGGTATTGCATTCCCTAATACTTATATATACCACAATGGAAATGGCGCGAGAGGTATTGTGATGGGCACAACAGATGTTTTTAACAAAAATCTTGAAAATTTATAAAATAACATAGCACGTATACAATTCTAATTTTGATAATATGTTATTATACACTTATATTAATACCGGTATTGAGAAAGGGTGAAATTTTGTACGATTTCCCGGTATTCCGGTATTGCATTCCCTAATACTTATATATACCACAATGGAAATGGCGCGAGAGGTATTGTGATGGGCACAACAGATGTTTTTAACAAAAATCTTGAAAATTTATAAAATAACATAGCACGTATACAATTCTAATTTTGATAATATGTTATTATACACTTATATTAATACCGGTATTGAGAAAGGGTGAAATTTTGTACGATTTCCCGGTATTCCGGTATTGCATTCCCTAATACTTATATATACCACAATGGAAATGGCGCGAGAGGTATTGTGATGGGCACAACAGATGTTTTTAACAAAAATCTTGAAAATTTATAAAATAACATAGCACGTATACAATTCTAATTTTGATAATATGTTATTATACACTTATATTAATACCGGTATTGAGAAAGGGTGAAATTTTGTACGATTTCCCGGTATTCCGGTATTGCATTCCCTAATACTTATATATACCACAATGGAAATGGCGCGAGAGGTATTGTGATGGGCACAACAGATGTTTTTAACAAAAATCTTGAAAATTTATAAAATAACATAGCACGTATACAATTCTAATTTTGATAATATGTTATTATACACTTATATTAAAATAGTAGTCATGTTATTTTTAAAAAAGTTTTACCACCAAAGTTTTTAATTGCAACCAAAATTTATATATATATATATATATATATATATATATATATATATATATATATATATATATATATTTAAATTATATTTTAATAATTTTGTTTTAATGGTTTTTTTTATGTATGGATTTTAATGCTTTTGTTTTATTTATGTATTAATTAGGAATCATCTGAATTTAGAACATTGTTATAAATCTTGCTAATGTACATTGTGTCGGTTTTTAAGTTAACATTGTTTTTGTCATTATTTATATAAATCATTGCTAATGTAAGCCTTTTCAGCAAATTATTTTCGGTGTCTACTATCTTTGAATTTTCAAAGTTAAATTTGTGAATTCCAAAAATATTGTTATCTTTCATCATCCATCCCAGTCAAATAATTTACTAGAACATAAGAATAATATTGGCACAAGTAATAACCTTAACCTTATTATTTCAATCTATAAAATTTATGTACATATTAAGCGGCATAGTAATAAAAACTTTGCAATTTTTATTGTGACATATCTTTAATTTTTTTTATATAAAATACATTATAACTATTTTAATGACAATGAAAGTAATAAATAATATTGTTGATACGCACAAGGTTGTATCTGATTCAATATAGTAATTTACACATATCTTCATAATATTTTTATTATGCAATAATAATTGGACATGGTCGAAGTGAATGCGAAATAGAGTTTTAAGTGTGACGTAACAATTGGCACATAACCCATGACGCGTTGTCGCAACTTGCGTATGGTCGATCGGAATAATCAATTACGCTGGTAGCGGTATTGGTTACCTTCCTGCTTTTATTACCAATTTTTCACTTTTGCAGAAGAAAGTTTAACTCAATAATAAAATAAGTAACTTTCAAACAAGGGAAGGATGTTTATAATGTTTTAGTGTCTGGTGACGTCAGTAAAGCCGATGTTAAGGTTCGTTTACAACCAATTTAACTTAAAATAACTTAAAATACATATAATTTGTCTGGCACGATAAAGCAGGATTGTAGGTTTGTTCCAACACACCACCAAACGAGTTTGCGCCAGGCGGCGAGATATCCATCTAGGGCGGCACTTTTTTAGGGGCGGCACTGTTAAAGCGCGACATTTTTTTACTTACTTGTACGTAAGTAAAGGAAGTATTGTAATCGCGAAAAATTTCGGTTTTCAGATTTCAGCGGAAATATCCATTTTGAACATCCCTGAATCCATTTTGACTAATTTCGTCGTGACGTCTGTACGTACGTACATATCTCGCATAACTCAAAAACGGTAAGCCGTAGAAAGTTGAAATTTTGTATTTAGGATTCCTATAACATCTAGTTGTGCACCTCCCTTTCTGGTTATTACACAATTTCCAGAAGTGGCACTTTACATGAAACCTATAATAGATTTTAATGAAAAACTGTTTTAAAATATAATCCAAAACTTTTCAAATTTGGAATACAAGACTTTTATGTCAATCTAAATAACATAATAGATTTTGGTTAAAATAGGCTAACCGGAAGTGGTACATTACTTGAAGTTGTTAACAGTTTTTCTTGAATAAAATGATTTTATTTTGATTTTAGAAATAAATGCTTCAAATAAAAGTTTTAGAGAATTAATTTCTGCATCTAGCACATCAAGTATTATTAAATTAGCCCTTTGTATAAGCGAGATATGTATATTTAAAAATTATATACTTTTTTGTTTTAGTAATAAAGCTTGCTATGGATTAGAACAAAAACATAAAAAAATGTTCATGTCAAATTACGTTAAATACGTGCAATTTTATGATTCGTGCAATAACAAATATTATATTTTTATTGTGAAATTAGTCATATTCATTGTTGTAATCAAATATTTCTTTGTTGTAATCAAAACTCTCTTTAAAAACTTTCTTTATGGTCGCTATATATCTTACTGTTTTGAAGTTAAAATTAATATTTTGTAATTTATTTATTAAAAAAATATGTATAGTTTAATAATCGTACAAGGAAGTCGTGTGGTGTCCACATCAGATTTTTGTAAAAGATGTCCGATCAAGTTCTTATGTATCATGAACGAATTAACAAATTGGCATACATTTATCTCTTTCTTTTGCAAAGGCTGTAAGAGTGTGTGATAACGATGGATATAACACGCTTGTCTTTCAAAAATTCATATTATTTCGACTAAGTTAGGACATTCCACTATAAAACGATGCTCGTTGTTGATAATACTTCCGCTGTAACATAAGTTTATTTATTAATTCGGATACATTACCTTGATTCATAGCCGTACGAATAACATTTTCTGTCAGTGTCACTGACACTGACATTGTGTCAGTATCCTATTTTTCACATATTTGGTTTTACATTTGCTAATAAACTTACCAGTTGACTTATTTTCGACTTTTGAATTGTAACATATATTTTTAGAATAATAAAATAACAATAGTGTCTTATGTACCCTCATAAAAACTAAGCAAACGACACTATTGAATTTGTCTGAATGGGCGGAGCAAAAATCTGAATTCATACAATTCGTTGATAACCTTGATCGGACATCTTTCAAAAATTTTACTGAACATTTGAAGTCGAGCATTAATATTGTGATAAGTTGAAATCCAGTTGTGAACCTGCCTTTAGAGTATTTTATTGTGCAGCTGACGTAGACGATGTCAATGTTACTTGTAATTTGACATGATAAATACGTGACTGTGGCAGCATAGTGATAGGTTAAGGACGTAGGAGTATTAGTTGGGGTTTTACTACTATGTAAAGAGAATCATGCATGAAGCGTGACCTTTTAAATAAATCGCATTATGGTATAATGGCTATTTGAACCAATACGGTTTAATTCGAAGATTTAGGTAGCCTCAGTTTGAACTAAACTACAGATTTATATTCTTATTGTTCGCATAGTAAGCATTAAATTAAGGTTCCGATGAACAAAACATGCCATTAGGGCTGTGTATGAATTTTAATATGATACCCATCGCAAATTATTTTAGCATATTTATTTAGTGGAATATAACTGATTTACATGTCTGTTAACATAACTATCTGTTCAAACAAAAATAGTACCATAGATATTACAGGTCTGTGTGTGTGTGTGTGTGTGCGTGTGTGTGTGTGTGTGTGTGTGTGTGTGTGTGTGTGTGTGTGTGTGTGTGGCTGTATATGTGTGGGGGGGGGATGTTGGAACCACGATTTCTCAAAAACTTTAATACTTAATATCGGTTTAACCACGTATTTCTCAATCGGACATTACTGGGAAGAGCTGAAAAGGTTTTGGTAATAATTGGACAACCGGAAGTACCAGATTCTTAAAAAAAATCTTCTAAATATTATTTTTTGAAAGAGAAAGAAATATAAGGTATATAATTATCTGTTGTAATAACTCTCACAGCCCAAACAATGTCATGGAAACCAATTGAAAAGTTAAAATGTTTGTAACTCACAGATAAATGTGTGTAAAAACTCTAGATACATTACTGAAGATTTTTTGTGGGAAGTACATACATTATATTATTTCTTATTGTATTAATAGTTAAATATTTAAAATTATAGGTATATTACCCTTCAAAAATACTGTTAATCCCGACAATGAATTGGAAACATTTCGAAAAATTAAATTAAAATTAAAAAAATATAAATATAAAGAGTAGATATAAGTAGAATTTTTGGTGTATATTGTAGGTATACAAGAAATGTTAAATACAATATGGAGACCCGTGTCAGAATGATAGCTAGTAATTATGTACATAGATATCAAATATCATAATTTTTCATTCTAAATTTAGTGATTTTCCAATTCCATGTGGTTTATTTTCCTCGGCAAGTAAATCTATACTTCTCCACTTCGTGAATTTAGAAAATCTTGAAATTTTTAATGAAAACTTCTGACATTTGACATCTATGTACATAATTACTAATTGTCATTCTAACACGGGCCCCGATATCTCCTTGTCAAGGTCAACAAGTCCACATGACTGCTCGCGCCCTATACTTATGTAACCAAAAAACGGAAGTGGCGAGAGGTATTGTGCTGGCCACAACAGATTTTTAAATCAAATACTGTAGCTTATGTTCCGAGCAGGAGCAGATTCTTTATGAATATATTTACAAAATTTTACTGTCAGTCGTCGTTTTAACTGTATTAATGACGATATCCTGACAGAAAAATCTTATATTTTGAACCAGTAACATTTTGTATCTCCAGATAAAAATCATATGTACCGTTAGTTGATTTTACTGAACTCTATCAAATTTACATATTGCGGTGATAAGATCATAGCTATAAATAAATACCATCAAATCTGTTATTGGTTGTTGTAAGTCTATAGAAATGTACATACTCGAAATATTGAAGCGCTATTTGAATGACAAGTATTTTCATATTGGCATTTGAATGTAGGTGTGATAAAATGATCCACCTTCTCAATGTATTTAAAGTATCGATATTGCGCTTAGATAGGAACCATGATATTAATGTTAAAATCTAAACCTCCTTTACATAATACTTTTTACCTTCCGTCACCTTTAGGGAAAGTACTGTCTTTGGTCAAAAAATTCAGTGGTGAGTTTTTGGTAAATAAGCATGTTTTAGGGTCCATATAATACGACTTTACCATTTTTACGATGATGTCTGTATGTATGTGTGGCTGTGTGTGTGACGAACGTTTCGGATCCATAACTTCAATACCACGATTCCAAAAATTATAATTATTTCGTATTCCTCAAGTTAACATTCTGAAGAAGAGGTGATTAGATTTTGGTTATAATTGGTCAACCGGAAGTACCCTCATTTGAAGAATTTAACAGTTTTTCTTGAAAAAACGCAGTTAAATATCATTTATTGAATATATTATTCTCTATGCGATTTGATTGCATTTTATACTTCATATTCAATAGATATAGTTTTATAAATCAGCCAGCTATGCTAACCTTGGAAACTGCTAATATATTCAGATAATTCAAATTGACAGATGTCAATATCAATGAAAAGTAAATGAATGTGGCAGAGATGAGGATGTTGAGATAGAATGAATAGCTTAATAATAGAAGGGAAGATCAAAGATAATATGGACGGACTGTATTGCGGAAGACTTGGGAGAAAAGAAACTGAATGAGAACGACACGCAAAACAAAAATGAGTGGAAGAAGAAAATAAAAATTGTGAACCCTAACGAATGGGAAAAGCTAAAGAAGAAGAAGATATCAATGTCAAGTACAATTTGCATAGTTTGTTTATGAAATAATTTTACTGGAAATTTAAGATCTTTTGCAAGAAAATTTATGTATGGAATTTATACATAATACACAGGATTGACGGAAGGTATTGTGCCGGTTACAACAGATTTTTTAAGTATAATAAAATAAAGTACCTAATTAGATTTTTGAAAAACTTAATAATTCTCGAGATATAGTAATATAACAAGTTTACATTCTTTTGTTTTAAACGTGAATAAAATATGAATTATTTTATTTGGATGAAAAAATTGGAAATTATTAACAAACAAATGAAAAAATATATTAAAGTATTGGAAATATTCGCAACATTGTTGATTCTAACAATGGCCTTATCTGAATATGTTGATTAGTTACCTCCATGTTTATTTCATACATATAATTTACATTTCTTATTCTTATGTGATCCTGATGTAATCTAAATCAAATGCACGCTTTTGCGTTACGCTTGTCTGAATTTAACTCTGCATTTCTGAAAGATTTATAAGGTAATTGTATATTATTTGTCAAGAATTAAAACTTAATTCACATTTAATTCCCACAGTATTAAAAAACGCACAAAAAAACGAGATAATTGGTAAAGCCGGAAAAAACGACGAATTAATACGCAGTTACTTGGAATAACAATTTTAGTTTTTGTGGTATTTGTAATGAAATTATTAGGAATTCTTTAAAATATTTAAACAATAACATTCTAAGAAAAAATTCAAATATAATTTTTATGACGATGAAAATTCCACTAAAATTAAATCATATTCCTTTTATTATAAAACTAATAAAGTAAATTGTGTTTGTTATTGTGTTTCATTTCAATAAGAAACAATAGATTTACTAATCTAAATTTCTATTCGTCATTTATTTGTAAAAAACTTTGCATCTATAATTTTTAATTAACAAATTGCAACCGACAGTATTTCTTAAGCCATGCTTTTTCAATTTAATCAGAAAAGTATATAAATATTAAAGGAAAAACCCGAAATCCGGATGTTCTAGTTTTGACTAGGTCAAACACAATATTGTGAAGACTTAGGAATCATACAAATACAAAAAGGTTAAAACGCGGAATAATTTATTCATTTGTATATTCGGTAGGATTGTTTCAGTATAGGTCCAATTCAGTGGCACGTTCAAAAAAATCTGATGTGGCCAGCACAATAACTTCCGTCAATGCTGTGTATTATGTATAAATTCCATACATAAATTTTCTTGCGAAAGATTCTAAATTTCCAGTAAAATTATTTCATACACAAACTATGCAAATTGCGCTCGACACTAACATCTTCATCTTCTTTAGCTTTTCCCATTGGGTCGCTATTTTTTATTTTCTTCCACTCATTTCTTATTCGGTTTCTTTTCTTTCAAGTCTCCCACAATACAGTCCTTCCATCTTGTGTTTGGTCTTCCTGTGTTTCTTCAACATTCTATAACTGAGCTATTCATTCTTCTTCTAAGATGGAAGGACTGTATTACGGAAGACTTGAGAGAAAAGAAACTGAATGAGAACGACACGCAAAACAGATATGAATGGAAGAAGAAAATAAAAAATAGTGACCCCTAACGAATGGGAAAAGTTATTGAAGAAGAATATGTCAGGGTCAAGTGCAATTTGCATAGTTTGTTTATGAAATAATTTTACTGGAAATTTAGAATCTTTTGCAAGAAAATGTATGTATGGAATATATACAAAATACATAGGATTGACGGAAGGTATTGTGCTGGCCACAACAGATTTTTTACTATTGGAATTTACCTTGTATTCTATTATTGTTTTTCCCAGTTTTTCATAAACGAGAATACAATCGAATTTTGGGAAATCTATTAATCTGTATTAACATCAATCTACCTGTAGTGAAGATTACATGCAATTTTATTGTCGGAAACCCACAATTGCCCATTTCCGTTGCTTGTGGCCTATACCAAGGTCATTAATATTGATATTATCACTAAGAATATGTAAAATCTAATGAATAATAAACTGAACTTCATGATAAAATATAAAAACTATTAACTGCGACTGGACCTGAGAGGCTCAATTTTAAATTACATTTATCTTTTAAGAATTATACGAGCCCAACCCCAAATGTATTTGTACCCTATGAAAATATATTAACAGCAAAAAGAAATAATTTTTACCTCTCGCTAAGAGAGGTATTGGATTCATGCTAAAAATCGCATATCCAGATTTTATTGAATAAGCACGTTTTAAGGTCCCTACAATCCGATTTTAACATTTTTACGATGATGTCTGTGTGTGTGTGTGTGTGTGTGTGTGTGTGTGTGTGTGTGTGGATGTGTGTGTGTGGGATGTTGGAAGGACGGTTACTCAAAAACTATAAGACTTAAAATTTGTTTAACAACGTATTTCCCAATCGGACATTCATGGGAAGATCTGAAAAGGTTTTGGTAATATTAAAGAAAATTAAATTCTCTATCTGATACATTTAAATATTTTATTATATATTCCATAGATTTAGAGATAAAAGAAGTATAATATATAAAATAATCTGTTGTAATAAATTTGACAGCCGAAAGAATGCCATGAAAATTAGTTGATAATTTAAATTATTTGTAACTGACAGATAAATGTCAGTGTCAGAAATAATGAGTAATGAAAGAAAAATGTACTTGGAGAATCCCTTAGTTCTTGATCTGTGACTATTATGGAGATGACAAGTCTAGGTTGAAGGACTTAAATTTGTTTCAAACATTATGGGACAATGTACACCAGTACTATAGACTAGAGTAACTTTGAATTGCGAAAAAGCTATCAAATTCTTCTCAAGTAAGTTGTAAATATTGACAAAATTACACATCGATATAAGAATAATCGGAGTGCAATCTATCCGTCAATTTATTAAAGGGAATTAGTGTTATTTAGATATAACATGTATGAAAAAATAAAATATAAAAGAAGATATGTAAGAATAGATGCACAATCCATATATACATTTTAGACCGCCCAAAATTAATGTTTTTACTAGAAGAATACGAAGAGAAATTAAACAAGGTTGTTCGAATTGAAAATTGCTGTTACCAGCCTAATATTTATATATGGTAAACTCTACTTTGTAATTTATTGTAACATAATTTATGGTAAAATATCTTTATGTTGAGACATGCTATTATTGAATAATAAAGAAGTTTATGCGTCATAGATTTATATGAATATATTATTTGTATTTATAAAAATATTCTTTGCTTTATGCATACAGCCAGGTAAAATATACGGCGAGAGGTTATGTGCTGGCCACATCAGATTTTTTAGATTACAATAGTTGGAACTATATTTCGGCAATTTTTTATTTTGTGTATTAATAAATTGTACTGAATTTAAATATAATGTTATTATCTAAATTTATTATTTGAACAATAATCTACGGGGAAATATAATATGAAAACAAAAACTTTTTGCTCGTGTGGAATATGGGCCATTCCATTACTTGTAGAATATACTATTCTGTCGACTCTTTGAAGAGAACGAAGAAACTTCAGAATGCATTGTATAAATGTAAGTTTAAAATCTATAAACTAGTCGAAAGAAATTTGTAGAATTTTTTCATCATTTGTGTCGGTTTTATAATTTGTTGAAAATGTAAACCGGCTGAAGTATTATAAGCCCGGACTCATATGACGTGATGTTATATTTCGCTAATGGGGTCTCGTGACCGACGCCAAAAAATTACACCGCATTTTAATGGCACAAAATTGACCCCTGTGGCGCACTCTCCACGCCAGCAATGAGTGCCCGTGAGGTGACGCCTGGTAAGCGCCCGCACGGTATAAATATTCCATCATTACCGATATATGTGTACGAAGCAGATTGGCACACCCAGCAATGGGTAATATGCCGTGATGAAATATTTTTTTTTTTTTATTTATATTTCGCTTTTGTTTCAATTCTGTATCGAATTAATAGATTAATAAATTTTATTCCAAGAAAAATCGCATATTGTTCTGAAACAATGGAAAATAATTTGTCATAAAATACCATGATTACCCCGTAAATAATGTATCAATAAACCTGTGATGAAATGGCGTTAATTACGCAATGAATGTGTGTTTTTGCGGCCCCCGAAGGCCGTCTGGTGCCGGCGCCTCTGGTCGGTTGTTGACCCAGGCGATCACTTCAGCATCAGCATCAGCTTCAGAGATCGACATCAGATCACTTCACTTGTTACACCACTCACGCTGATATTTGTAATTAACTGTTACGGTTTTGAACAGAATGAATGTACGTTCACTTGAGATTAAGACCCAAGACTCTTGAACTTATGCGATCAAGTTTACGAAAGGGAATGGTGATAGTAAATGGTATGGTGAACCCGAACCGGACTTTGTGGGAAGTAATACGAGTTGAGAAATGCAAATAAATTTATTGTTCAACCTTTAACATTAACGAGATTTTTATTGGAAAATTACACAATCACAATAAAATATATCACATTTTATATTCAAATTATATGCTATTAAATAACTATACGATGTATTTGATCTCTCGACGGAAAATATTAGTCAACAATCTTCTTAGATACATAATAATAATTCTGGTTATAATTGGTCAACCGGAAATACACTCATTTGAAGATTTTAACAGTTTTTCTTGAAAAACACTGTAACATTTCTTCACATTTAATTTTATTATAAATATTAAAGAATATTTTGTTTTCTATACGAATTGATTGCATTTTATAATTCATATTCAGTGGATATAAAGTTAAAAAATCTGTTGCAGCCAGCACAATACCTTCCGTCAATCCTGTGTACTATGTATAAATTCCATACATAAATTTTCGTGCAAAAGATTCTAAATTTCCAGTAAAATTATTTCATAAACAAACTATGCAAATTGCACTTGACACTGACATCTTCTTTTTGTTCTTTAGCTTTTCCCATTCGTTAGGGGTCCATTTTTTATTTTTTCTTCCACTCATTTCTGTTTTGCGTGTCGTTCTCATTCAGTTCCTTTTTACCTCTCGCTAAGAGAGGTATTGGATTCATGCTAAAAATCGCATATCCAGATTTTATTGAATAAGCACGTTTTAAGGTCCCTACAATCCGATTTTAACATTTTTACGATGATGTCTGTGTGTGTGTGTGTGTGTGTGTGTGTGTGTGTGTGTGTGTGTGTGTGTGGATGTATGTGTGTGTGTATGTATGTAGGATGTTGGAAGGACGATTACTCAAAAACTATAAGACTTTAAATTTGTTTAACTACGTATTTCCCAATCGGACATTCATGGGAAGATCTGAAAAGGTTTTGGTAACAATTGAACAACCGGAAGTAGAAGATTCTTGAAAAAAAAACTTCTAAATAATATTTTTTGAAATTTTTTCTTGATAATATTAAAGAAAAATAAATTTTCTTTCTGATACATTTAAATATTTTATAATATATTCTATAGATTTAGAGATAAAAGAAATATAATATGTAAAATAATCTGTTATAATAAATTTTACAGCCGAAAGAATGGCCATGGAAAATAGTTGAAAATTTAATTTTTTTGTAACTGACAGATAAATGTCAGTGTCAGAAATCCGAAGACATTACTGAAGAGTTTTTCTGGGAAGTACATACATTATATTATTTCTTAATGTATTAATAGAATTGGAAACATTTCGAAAAATTAGAAGAGGACAAAATTTCTTCATCAAAAATGAATTTAAAATTAAACAATCTAAATATATATGGAATAGATATATGCGTAAGTAGAATTTTTGGTGTAGAGTATACAAGAAATGTTAAATACAATAGGGAGCGAGCAGTCATATGATTTTGTTGGCCTTGACAAGCAGATATGGAGGCCAATGTCAGAATGATAGCTAGTAATTATGTATAAATTTCTCATTCTAAATTTAGTGATTTTCCAATTCCATGTGGAGCAGAATTAAATGTTAAATATCTAAGGCATACAAGTAAATTTTAAACTCCTGGTGATAAATTGACGTAAATTTAGAAAATCTTAAAATTTTTAATGAAAAATTCTAACATTTGACATCTATGTACATAATTACTAATTATCATTGTGAAACGGGCCCACACATCTGCTTGTGAAGCCCAAAAATGTAACATTACTGTTCGCGCCCTATACTTATGTAACCAAAAAATGGAAGTGGCGAGAGGTATTGTGCTGGCCACAACAGATTTTTTTTCAAGTTTTCCGCAATACAGTCCTCCCATCTTATCTTTGGTCTTCCTCTGTTGCTTCATCCTTCTATTACTAAGCTATTTATTCTTTTTCCAATATATTCTTCATCTTTCCTCATGACATGTTCAAACCAATATAATCGTCTCTCTTTATATCTTTCTAGAAACTTCTAACACTAGAGTTATTTCCCTTATACTTTCATTCCTTACCGTATTTTTCCGTGTCATCCCAACATCTATCTCAACATCCTCATCTCTACTACATTCATTTACTTTTCATTGATATTGACATCTGTCAATTTGAATTATGTGAATATATTAGCAGTTTCCATGGTTAGCTGGCTGATTTATGAAATTTAATATCTTTATAATTCTTTAACTCTATATCTATTGAATATGAAGTATAAAATGATCAAATCGTATAGTATAGCGAATAATATATTCTTTAAGTTATAATAACGTCAAATGAGGGTACTTTCGGTTGACCAATTATAACCAAAATCTAATCACCTCTTCTTCTGAATGTTAACTTGAGGAATACGAAATAATTATAATTTTTGGAATCGTGGTATTGAAGTTATGCGATACTTTCGTCACACACATACATACTTACATATACACACATCATCGTAAAATTGTGGAATCATATTATATGGACCCTAAAACGTGCTTATTCACTAAAAACTCATCATTGAATTTTTTGACCAAAGTCAAAACCTTCCTCACCTAAAGGTGGCGGAAGGTAAAAATTATAAAGAAATTAAATTTCATAAAGTAGCCAGCTATGCTATAAACATGGGAACAGCTGCTATATTAAGAAAATTCTAATTGATAGATGTCAATTGACATAGTAGAAAAGGTTGTGTTATAATTTTACTTGAAATATAGAATCTTTTTCAATAAACTTTCTGTGTGGAATTTGTGTAAAATACATAGAACAGACGGAATTTAATGAACTGGAAATATAGAATAAAATATTTTGCGAGAATTTTTTTGTATGGAATTTGTTCAAAATACATAAAACTGACGGAAGATAAAATGCTGGCCATATCAGATTTTTTTATCTTCTTTTCTATTGTTATGTAATTTAAAATGGTTTTATTTAGTTCTATTTTCCATTTTATGTAAGTTGTTTGAATCGCTTCCTACTTTTCTTTAATTAGTTGTACGAAAAATTAATTGCTAATAGAATGTAAAATGTTTAGTTATATAAAAAAGAAAATAAAAAATATGATCATTGAAACTCATTTACAATTTTATTATTATTTAGCCTAATACATTTAACAAAACAATATACATTATGTTATATTGTGTTTTAATAGTAATTTCATGCTGATACAAACATAATTTTCACATATACGTATTAAATTTCTCATAATTTGTAGCGTAGCTATGATGGCTATTTTAAATAATATGTGAAACCTTAGCATTTCTTCCGCTACCTTCAACATTAATTATTTCTCTTTGCTATTTAGCCTTAAAATTTAACCTTAAAATAAAAATACATTCATATGATCGTGAATATAAAAACATTGGCATTTAATATCCTATTAAAAAGAATAGGTTTATTGGCCCCTAAACAAATACTCTATTTTTTCTACAAAGTCATTGTATGTCTCAACTCTCAACAATTAAATAATTTATGATTAATCATTATTATTTATTATTATTACTATGGTTGTTGAATTGCTAAGGTCATATAGACAGATAATGAAGATGAGTGATAATAAGGATGAGCCCGTATATTCATATTCTATCAAGGATTTGAACACAGGACCTTCGAAACGACAGCCCTACCTTGGCCAGTATATGGAATTGAAATATTTACGAATCCAGGTTCATAATAATTCGGCCGATTTACATTTTTTCCTTCTCCTTTTTCTTCTTCTTAATACCCTTTATAGAGTGTCGGATTTATATTTTCAACAAACAAAAATTATAACAGTATCAAATGGGCTTAGGTCAAAATATTTTAATATTTTATTCTAATGGGGTCTCGTGGCCGTAGGCCTGACTGTCTGGTTGCGAATCTGGGGGACCCGGGTTCGATCCCGACTGACGCCAAAAATTACTTCGCATTTTAATGGCACAAAATTGACCTGGCGCACTCTCCACGCGCTTACCAGGCGTCACCTCACGGGCGTGAGGTGACGCCTGGTAAGCGCCCACACAATACAAATATTCCATCATACCGATATCTGTGTACGAAGCAGATTGGCACACCCAGCAATGGGTAATATGCCGTGATGAAATATTTATTTATTTTATTTATTTATTTATTCTTATGCAAGCCAAAATTGTCAACGAAATCGGTGCAAACTTCAAGTCGCTCTGAAAATAATGGCTACTAATAAATCAATGATATTGTTAAATATAATACGCGATACATTATCTCCAATTTAGCTAATGGAAAATTGACACATGAATGTCATTTATGTAACTTTATAATTAAAATATATTCTGATAGGGCAGCACTTGATAATCCCGAACAATCAATTTAATAATGAATATATAATTCATCATCATTGAGCTTACAACAAACAATTTTTTAAATAGATAATAAACACTACATTTATATTAATATATACCAGCGTTGTAGTGAACACAAAACAATACCTTTTGATGTTATTCTAGAGTTTCACGGCTTGACTTGATATTCAAGTTACTTGACTTGACTTGAAATCAAGCCAAGCTCCAGTCAAGTAATAGTAGCCGAAAGTCAAGTAGTTACAATTTCAAGTACTTGAAAAATCAAGTAGTTATTGTTCAATTACTTGAAAAAATCAAGTAGTTATTTTTTTAATTACCAGAAAAAGTTTCATTTTCATATAGTTTCTTATGTTTTATAACAATATCAATAATATACCTTGAAATATAGACTTTTATTCATAAAAATAAATCATACATTCAAATTTAAAAATTAAAAAAAAAGATTTAAAAGTATAATATATGAATTAACAAACTATTTATAGTATATGTATTATGGCGGACCTTAAAAGGGGACGTCGAGTTTTAACCGGGCCGCCCCCTAAAGTGGAAATAAATAAATAAAAATATACTGGCAACGATTCCGCTTAATTTTAATATTTGACCGTGCCTAAATATATACTAGAATGACCCGAGAATATGTGGACAAAATCTGAAGTCCCAATTATTATTCCTAATTCGAAAGGAGTTAGCTTTTACTTAACTTAATAATAATGATTAGGACTTCAAATTTTGTCGACATATTCTCGGGTCATTCTAGTATATATTTCAATATTGAGTAAATTTTTTAAACCACTGCACAGATTTTAACTTGCAGTAGCGAATCAGCGCAGCATATGGCGCGCCACGCCGTACCATACACAGCTAGGTTATGATTCTACTGATTCGCGTGTTTTCGTACATAATCGGATCGTTATCAAGTAGCTTGAATTTGCTTGAAATTGCTTGATCAAGTCAAGTAGTAACGATAGAAAATCAAGTCGTCAAGTAATGAATTTTTGAAAAACTTGATTCTCATACAGTTTTAAAATCTAATAAATGATTAATTTTCTAATTTGTTATTTAATTAATATTTATGTCTTTTGTTGCAGATCTAGCGGCCCAAGATGACCGTGACGAATTGTGGTGACAATGGTACCTGCAACAACGTAGCCGTAGTCTGCGTTAATACAGGAGGCTACCACAACGCCGGTTACAAGGACGACGAGAATCCTTTAGACGGCGTTATCAAACCTCCCCGGGAAATCACCGACGAAGAAGCTTCCCAACAGGGAAAAGTCAAACTATCCAGAAAAGAAAAATGGCGTATTTTAAAGAACGTCGCCGCAGTTTCCTGCGCGTTTATGGTCCAATTCACAGCCTTCCAAGGGATTGCGAATTTACAGTCTTCTATTAATGCTAGGGACGGGCTAGGAACGGTGTCTTTGAGTGCAATTTATGCCGCTTTGGTTGTTAGTTGTATTTTTGTACCGACGTTTATTATCAAAAGACTTACAGTGAAATGGACACTATGTGTATCGATGTTGTGCTACGCTCCGTATTTAGCGGCTCAGTTCCATCCAAGGTTTTATACTTTGGTTCCCGCTGGGGTTGTTTTGGGTATAGGGGCTGCTCCTATGTGGGCTTCCAAAGCTACCTACATCACGCAAGTGGGGAGTGTTTATGCTAAGTTAACAGACCAAACAGTGGAAGCTATTGTGGTTAGATTCTTCGGATTCTTCTTCTTAGCTTGGCAGACGGCGGAATTATGGGGGAATCTCATCTCTTCATTAGGTAAGAATTATAAATATTTTTAACGAAATAGCAACAAACATTTAAGATGATATTATCATGAAAGTATAATTATAAAAGTAAATTTTCAATGGTTTAGGGTTATTAAAAGAATTAAATTGTCAAATTAAAAAAAAACATTAAATATTTTTAAGAAAAATGTACAGGGTAGTGAACGGCACAGCCAAACATAAGACTTTAACGTTTAAAATCAGACTTTCCTAATTCCCTGCTTCTCTAATTATGTTAGGTTAAAATGTTTCAATAAATTCTGCATCTGAAACAATGAGCAAAATTAATTTTGTTTGCCTTTTAACGGCAGAAATTAGGTATCCAAATGTCTAACGGTCTATCTGTCATGTTAGGGTAATTTATTTTTATTAGATGTTATTTCTAATTTCTGTTCAAGTTAACAATTATCTGTTAAGCTGGATTCAGAAATTGCGTAGTAAACACAGCATAGGAATACACAACACAGGAAAACATAGAAACTTAAAACCAATTCAGAGATTGTACAGAAAACATAGAATTGTTGTATATAGATAACTTCATGTCAGTATTTGTTACTGATTTCACAAGTTTTATTTAGCTGTCACTTCTTAAATAAGTATAATAAACACAACTGCAATACAAAATAACTTAAAAGTTGTCATAACCAAACTTCAAAACAAATGTCAGCAAGTTGTCAACATTAACGCGCTGTAGAAATAGGCGTGGTGTAACTACGAATACTCACGAAACATAGCGCACATGGCCGAACATGGCAAAACATAGCTTCGAAATAAAATATGGCCAATTACCCATGTTATGCTGTGTTGTGCTATGCTATGTCCGTAACTCTGAATCAGTACACGTTTTACCGTATGTTCATTTTCTATGTTTTTCTGTGCTATTGTATGCTATGTTTACTACGCAATCTCTGAATCCAGCTTTAATTTAATAGTATATTGTGTTATTACGCGAGGCACACAAAGACGCTTTTACTCCGAATGACACATATTTTTTCTGCAAACGTAGATATTTAAAGAAAAATATCTACTACTGACGTAACATTTTACGTAAATTACGTTTGCGATTTCAATTGCCCTGTATCTATAGATACTTATATGTTCTATTTTTGTTATAAACATTGAAGTGAAAATTTTCACGTTTTGAGGTTTATATAAAAACTGTGCAATTTTATATCCTGCTTGTGTGCAATTATATCAGAATTTGAAGTATTATAATGTACGCCCCCTGAAGTTGTTCAATTGGATGGAAATCTAACAGTGTGGCTGAAAGATATGACCAGGAATCACTGCAAAACAATATAAACTTTTCTTATCACTTTAATTCTAAGTATTCTTATGTTCATTACCGTCCCTGTAATTGTAATCTGTAAGTCTGCTATTATTTAATATATTTCCTCAAAAGTAAACTCCGTTTATATTTCAATTCATAGGTTATTTATTTAAATTTGACAGGTATTGATGGTATTTAGTAACTTTATCCTTAGGTTACCTAGTATATTATAGTGACATTTTGTGCGATATTACAGGTTTCTTTTGTACAAGTTACTTCTTATTCGTTGATTCTGTATAGTTTCTATGGATGTTTATTTATTTTATGGCGTAAAAATTAAACTTCTACCTTGTGAATCAAGTCACAAAAGATGCTACTTTTATGACGTTTGAAAAAAAAATTATATTTGTTGACTTAAACAGAATTGCAAAAAAATAATAAAAATAAATTAATCTAGCTTGACAAATAAATCATTAACATTTATTTTTTTATTTTGTCTCCAGTTCCATGGCTGTTGCTATTTTTGGGGTGATTTTCGACATTTGCATACCTAATTTCTGCCGTTACAAGGCACACAAAATTAATTTTATTTATTTATTTAGATGCAGAATTTTATTTTACTTGAAGCTTGTTATAATACAAATATTTTATGAGACTAAACAACAAAAAACATTATCTTAATTAAATAAATTAACATTTTGTTACAAGTAAATGAACAATACAAATATGGAATTTGAAAGTAAATGAAAGAGATGGTTTTTCTTTTGTTACAAAAAAGTTGAATCATAAAATTAACTTTTATAGCCTGATACAAACTATTTCACAATATTTCCTTTCATTCAAACAAAAGTTTAATGTACATTTTAGATAATTTTAATGAAGTTTAGTTGTAAAAAAAAATATTTTTAAATCCTTTATATTTTTTACGTTCTGTAACATTATGTTCTTTTTATTACACATATCTACCTGTAAACATGTTTTCGTTTAAACCGTGCTATAAACATAAATTTTATGTTCATAAAAAAAAATTGCCAAAGCTTGTGGAACCATAAAACCGAATAAACTTTCTAACAGTAATATTAATTAGATGTTAACAATTACTCGAAGGTTCAGTCAAACAGCATTTATTCTTACTATACCAACGTTTCGGTCGGTGCACCCTTGCACCTTCTTCAGGGTCTGCAACAATTATACAACAAAAATGTAATACATACAAAATATCATGGACATTATCACACTTACAGTAAGAGTTAAAGAGCATACACACATCCATTTGCTCTAAAAAACGACAACCGAATAATACGGAAAATAAACGGAAATATTCTAGTGACATCATTGATATGGACTTCTATTGGTCGTCTGTACACCAATAATAATGTAGCAAGTTGTAGGAATTTAAATAAAATGTAAGGAAATTAATGAAACTCAGTTTGGCTTGAAATTTGCCTTTTCCTTTTTGAACTTTTCCAATACACCATAATATACGCTGTTAAGTCCTTGAATCTCAAATCTTGCATTGATGTTATTGCAATCATCCCTAATATGTAACATTTCAAGAAACTCCATACGATGTAATTTGGTGAGTTGGAGCAATTCACATTATCACTGCGGTAATGGGGAAGGTATAAAATCCATAGGCGTACCGAAGAAGAATGAAGTTCAATAAAATTACGAATATTACAAAAAAAAAAGAAATTATACAAAAAAAAATTACAAATATTGGAATGAATTATTTATTATATAAATCATATTATAATAAATTATTTTTTAAATTAATTAAGTTAAGAAAATAAAATTTCTATTGCTATTGGAAAAAAATGCACCAACTTTTATGTATGAATATAACTTATTGGGTTGAAAAGTACCTAACACCCCGAGTTTGAGTGTATTAGGATGAAATTTGCTTTGTGTAAGGCAATAAAACATTGTAAAATCACTATTTCACTTCTGAAGCTGTGCGGCATCGAAGTAAATGTAAATATTTGACAAAACGCAACTTAGGAATAGTGAACTGAATTACATTCTTTCGCCTCGCCAAGTTACATCATATGGACTGTAAGTTTGGAGTAATTCTGCTCTTCCTCCAAAATCTTGAAATTATCCAGATCAAAAGTGTGTTTTAGTGTATTGGAATGTTAAGCCAGAGCACATTTGTTTGCCGTGTTGTTCTGTGTTGATCGGCAATGTTCGCTCATCCAGATCTTCGAGTAACGTTTGGTCGTTCCTACGTATGTGGCTTTACAGTTGTCAGTGAAATAATGAACTTTATAAACCACGTTTGATATGTCGCTCTTGTCCACTGTGTCCTCGAATTTGTTGTAAAGCATGCCGACTGTCGAAATGGATTTACAGCAAACTCAAGAACACAGTGTATAAGAACGACAAATCAAACGTGGTTTATAAAATTCATTGTTCCACAAACGTTACTCGAAGATCCGGATGAGCGAACATCGCAGAACAACACAGAATAACAGGGCAAACAAATGTGCTCTACATTAAAACACACTTTTGATCTGGAAAATTTGAAGATTTTGGAGGAAGAGCAGAATTACTCCAAACATATGTTTCTTGAAATATTACATATCAGGGTTGATTGCAATAACATTAATGCAAGAACTGATATTCAAGGACTTAACAGCGTATATTTTGGTGTATTGGAAAAGTTCAAAAAGGAAAAGGCAAATTTCAGGCCAAACTGAATTCCATTCCTTATATTTTATTTAAATTCCTACAACTTGCTACATTATTAGTGGTGTACAGACGACCAATAGAAGTCCGTATCAATGATGTCACCAGAATCCTTACACAGGATATTTCCGGCTATTTTCCGTATTATTCGGTTGTCGTTTTTTAGAGAAAATGGATGTGTGTATGCTCTTTGAATTTTTTGTACGATGTTTAATAAATTAACTGAATGTTTTGTACGAATGTATTTTGTGTACATGAATTGAAACAATTTGTTCTGTAAGTGTGACAATGTCCATGTTATTTTAGATGTATTAAATTTTTGTTGTATAATTGTTGTAGACCCTGAAGAAGGTGCAAGGGTGCACCGAAACGTTGGCAAAAATTGTTAACACCTAATTCACATCAAAGTCGAAAAATTACCCACAATAATGTTACCATGTCTAGAGTCTCGACAAAGGGACCGCAGGCTAGTCCAGTCTTGTTATGACCGTTTTTTTTACATATAACATTGTTGCTTAATTTCAAAACTTTCTAGTAAATAAATCTCTAGTATGTTCCAACATTGTTTATTTTCAGTTTTATCCAACCCCCATGGCGCCGGAGGGAGCGACATGAACATGACGCAAAGTTATGACACATGCGGCGCAAACTTCATCGTCATCTCCACAAATACCAATGACAACCTGGCGCGTCCAGCAGACTCGGAGATCTTCACAATCTCAGGAATCTACCTCGCTTGTATCTTCGTTGCTGTGATCATGATTGCCCTTTTCGTTGATCCTCTATCAAGGTAGGAACAAAGATTTTTTTTTCATTTTGTGGAGTTTTCAGTTTCCGCCTGACTAAGATGTAAACAAACAATTTTAATGCAGTTATACTTTGGTTCACGAAAGATGACAATTCAAGGTCACTTGTTCGAAAATACGTAGAATTGACGGAAGGTATTGTGCTCGCCACACCACATTTTTTTTATTTGGGTGCGGTCTTGATCCGGGAATTCTTCGATGGTCTTCGACCGGTATTTCACACGCATAGTATAAGAAAAGAATGTCATAACTGTACATTTGTAAACAAAACAAATTATTTATTCTATTAAAAAAAGATTGGGCGTGCTCTTGATATCCTTGTTCAAGCAAAATCTACATAATCACTATTGAACACATAGCTGATATTGTCATATTTGGTTTTTAGCGTGGTCGAAATATACTTTTCATAAATCAAAATATACTTCCAATATGGCAAATCGTTATAGATCCGGTAAAACCGTTGTAAACAACATATCGTAAATGGAAATACTTAGTTTTTCATTTTACATTTTAAATCCTTGAAAAGCGCAAGTTACGCAATAAAATGGCGCCTTTCTGTCTGTTTCCTTTTCATTTACAGCTATATGAAAAATAACAAAACAGGAAAAGTATTTATTCCATTTTTTGTTGAAACATTTACATATTTTTTCATTATAATAATCCATATAACAAGTGGGATGAAATTATTACTTCTCCTGCCACTCCAATACTCCAAATGAAATTAAAATTAATATAAAATTATTTACAACACGTGTCAACACAAATTTAATTATTTCCCCGATGTACCTAATAATATTTACAACGTATAATCAATACGAATGTCCCAGTAATATTACTGCCAATAAAAGATTTGTTTGTTTTGCATGAAGCCATAAACCTAACCTAAAAAATTTGGCCAACACAATACCTCCCGTTTAATTTAATTTTCATTTACTAAAATCTCGATATGCGATTTTTAGCACGATCCCTATACCTCCCTTACCAAGGGTAGCGGGAGGTAAAAATAAAGAGTATTTGCATCGCTTTATTGTGAGTACTTTTCGCTACCGCGATGACAAAGTTCAGCACTTTATTCAAATTGGTTATGTAATAATTAATAACAAGGTTTGTAAAATAGTATACATTCTTATTCATTGATTCTGTATTATCATCAGGAAATGTTTACATTGTGTTCTGTTGTTTACATAACCTTTTAATTATCTTTTACGCGATTTTTTCCCGCTCATTCATCAGTAGTGTCATTGAAAAGTTTGATGTTATTCAATATTAATTAACGGATGATATACAAAGTATATAATTATACGTTTATTGTTGTCTTTCGTTAAATACTGTAATTGTTTTGATAATGTTCCAGAGAACACAATTAGTTGTTACGAACAATGAAATAGGTACATACTTTTTTATTTATTCTTTTTTATTTTTGGTGAGAAACCAGTTTATTTTTAAGTACATTCTAAAATATTAAGATATAGTCATACTGGTTTCCTAAAGCAACGTTTTTTGAACGATTTATAAAACAAAAAGTGAAACATTAAAGTCTTAGAACTTTAAAATTTTACCGTCTTACTGAATCCTTTATTTATGCGACATAAAATTGTTCTACAGGCTTCATCCAAAATATTTCATCAATTATAGCGAATTAGAATGTTACAGAAACCAAAATAAAATCAATTTCAATCTGTCAAAATTTTGCTAGGATTTTCGAACAATTGCGACTTAGCCTACTTATACAAAACTCATACTGCTACAAATAGCTGCATATTTCTTTTAACAATTTAATAAATAGAATTCAGTATGACACAAATAATTATGAATGTATCTCAAACGAAAAGTGTCTTTATGGCACTCACAAGTAACAACTTGCTCATACGTTAAAGTGTCACTTTTCGTCCTAGATACATAATAGTATATTGTGTTATTAGGAGTAAATATGACACATTGTGTGGCGAGCGTGGAAGTTTGCACCACGAGCGTAGCAAGTCGGACAATTGCACGTGAGGCACACAAAGACACTTGTACTCCGAATGATACATTTTTTCTTCAAACGTAGATATTTAAAGAAAAATATCTACTATTGTTTGCGATTTCAATTGCCCTGTAGCTATGGATTTGTTCACTTTTTGTTATAAACATTGAAGTGAAAACTTCACGTTTGGACGTTTAAATAAAAACTGTGCAATTTTATATCCTCCTTCTGTGCAATTATGTCGGAATTTGAAGTATTATAATGTACGCCCCCTGAAGTTGTTCAAATGGATGGAAATCTAGCAGTGTGGCTGAAAGACATGCCCAGGAATCACTGCAAAACAATATAAACTTTTCTTATCACTTTAATTCTAAGTGTTCTTATGTTCATTACCGTCCCTGAAATTGTAATCTGTAAGTCTTCTTTAATATATTATTTCCTCAGAAGTAAACTCTGTTTATATTTCAATTCATAGGTTATTTATTTAAATTTGACATGTATTGATGGTATTTAGTAACATTATTCTTTGGTTACCTAGTGTGTTATAGTGACTTTTAGGGCGATATTACAGGTTTCTTTTATTCAAGTTACTTCTTATTCGTTGGTTCTGTATAGTTTCTATGGATATTTATTTATTTTATTTCTACTCCGGAGGCGTAGAAATTAAACTTCTACCTTGTGAATCGAGTCACAAAAGATGCTACTTTTATGACGTTTGAAGAAAAAATACTATTATTTGCATTAAATTATAATATGATGACTGGATTTAGCTATTTTTATACAAAACGCCGGTTCCCATATCTGTAGCCGCGATGAACTTATATTAACGCAACCGGCACCGGCTATCATTTAGTTTTTTCAAAACAACCGGCGCTTTCATCCATGTCACTTCCTATTTCTAAACCAGGAAAAAGTAATTCAAATTTTCCATTTGTAAATTAGTGGTATGAAGCTAGCAATCATCAGTGTTTACATTAAAATAAAAAAAACTTTATAATTTCTACATTTTTAAATAATAATTCTTGTTATTAATATCTTCTGTGGTATTTCCGATGTAAACAAAATAATTCCTATAAGAATTAATTGCACGATCGCCTTTCAAACTATAAGACAAAAATAGATATATTTTATAAATAAATTCTTAATGATACCTTGGTATTTTTATAGAGTGACTTCTTATACATCCTAGTAACAAATTAGAACAGGGGTTATTTATATTAAAACTCTTACCATAAAACTGTATGATAAGGCCTATCAAAGTTTAAAAAATCTGATGTGACCAACACAATACCTCCCGCCATTTACCTATGGGGTCTCATTGCCGCGTGCCTGATGTATGGTCGCGAATCTGGGGAATCCGATTCGATCCCGATCAACGCCAAATAATTCGAATTTTAAATGGCATAAAATTAACCCTTGTAGTAAACGCGCGCACAATACAAATATGTCATCATCATTACCGAAATGTGTGTACAAATCAGATTAGCACACCCAGCAATGGATAATATGCCGTGATAATATATTTGTTTGTTTCTTTATTTAATACATACCTGCATATTTACTAATGCTAGAAATTATGTATTTTAAGTTCCTTTCCATAAAACTATTGTTTTTGTTTCAATTTTCCTTTTAAAACGTTACTATTATTAATATGAAATGATTATTTTTTTGACAGTGACATTTATCTGTCAGTTGCATACATTTGAGCTGAACTATGTAACCACGGAGCTCCGAGATATAATTTTTATATGACTATAAATTTATCCAGAAAATATATAGAAAAAGTATTAAAGCAAACTTGTAGACAATGGAATAATCTTTAATTTTTATAATAACAAATTGCGAAAAAATTACATTTAAAGGATATTTTGAAGAAAAACTATCTTGATCTTCAGGTAAACTGCCATTTCCGGTTATCCCATTGCCACTAAAATCTAATGGCTTCTTTCCATATTAGAATAAGATAGAAATACATGGTTGCAAAACTTTCTGAATGATAGTATTTGAGTTAGAGCGTAAAGAGGATCCACACACACACACACACACACACAACATATATGTATATACACACACACATACATACATAGACACAGACATCGTGAAAATCTTAAAAATGGATTCTAGGGATCTTAAAACGTGGTCATTTACCAAAATCTCGATATGCGATTTTTAGCATGATCCCTATACCTCCCTTACCAAGGGTAGCGGGAGGTAAAAAGTTACTAGTTTTTAATTTTAATTAAATTTATATGTTTTAAAATAAATCAAATTATGTGACTCGAATTATTAGCGAACTCCACTGTTTGAGAACAAAATAGAGGACCTTATTTAGAACATCTGAAAATAATTTAAAGCATGTTTTTATCTACTTATTTTTCATCTGTTTACGTCAATCGTCCCAATATTGTTTTGTAAAACTTCCAAAATATAATTAGCTGTTTACAGCACAATAAATCATATTTCCAATAACTGTGTGTAATTAATAATCGATCAAGTGGTCTTTAACGTTGAAAATCATTAGTTTAACTCACAAACAATACGTGTTTCCTTTCTCTTGCAGTGCAAGGTTCCATTCCTTCCATCTGATGAATTGGTTGGTACTTATATTATGCTCTCATTTTGCATTCTATTCGCTGGTCTATTCGGCAAGGCCTCAGTGCAAAATGCAGATCGTAATTACAAACTCACGAGCAGAGCAAAACCACGCCTTTTCTAAAGACTTCTTTTGTTTTCCCGCTCTCTAGATGCAAGACAAAGGTTGTGGGAATTTCATAGGCGGCGAATATAATAGATAATGTGGGTTGGGTACCCTAACATAGTGTAATAATATTTTACGTATAAAGTCCGGAAAGTACTAGTTTACTGAAGTAAACAAAGGCTCTAAAATCTGTAAGATCTTACGTACCCTGAAAAAAGTATTAAATGTATACCTACTGAAACTGAATTAATATCTAATGCATTCGATAAGAGACCTCAAATCTCTCGGCGACGCTGCCGAAATAAATAAATAAATAAATATAGTTATAATCTAGCAATCATGTGATTGCCAGGTCAAGAAAAAACAAAAAGATAGTTGAATGTTGTGAGAAAAATATATTGGATTCATACTAAAAATCACATATCCGGATTTCAATGAATAAGTACGTTTTAAGGTCCCTACAATCCGATTTTAACATTTTTACGATGATGTCTGCGTGTAGATGTATGTATGTATGTATGTATGTATGTGTGTGTGTGTATGTGTGTATGTATGTGGGATGTTGGAAGGACGATTACTCAAAAACTATAACACTTAATATTGTTTAACTACATATTTCCCAATCGGACATTCATGAGAAGATCTGAAAAGGTTTTGGTAACAATTTAACAAGCGGAAATAGAAGATTCTTGAAAAAAAATCTTCAAAATATTTTTTTTTTAAATTCTTGGTAATATTAAAGAAAATAAATTCTCTATCTGATATATTTAAATAATTTATTATATATTTTATAGATTTAGAGATAGAAGAAATATAATATATAAAATAATCTGTTGTAATAAATTTTACAGCCGAAAGAATGCCATGGAAAATAGTTGAAAATTTAAATTGTTTGTAACTGACAGATAAATGTTCGGAGACATTACTAAAGACTTTTTCTGGGAAGTACATACATTATATTATTTCTTAACGTATTAATAGTTAAATATTTAATATTATAGGTATATTACACATACCCTTCAGAAATACTGTTACTCCCGACAATGAATTGGAAACATCTCGAAAAATTAGAAGAGTAGGACAAAATTCATAGAATGAATTTAAATTTAAAAAAACTAAATATAAGGAATAGATATAAGTAGAATTTTTGGTGTAGAGTGTAGGTATACAAGAAATGTTAAATACATTAGGGCGCGAGCAGTCATGTGACTTTGTTGGCCTTGACAAGCAGATATGGGGGCCCATGTCAGAATGATAGCTAGTAATTATGTATATAGATGTCAAATATCATAATTTCTCATTCTAAATTCAGTAATTTTCCAATTCCATGTGGTTTATTTTCCTCGACAAGTAAATTCCACACTCCTGGTGACAAATTAACTACATGAATTTAGAAAAATCTTGAAATTTTTAATGAAAATCTGACATTTAACATCTATGTACGTAATTACTAATTATCATTCTGAAACGGGCCCCCATATTTGCTTGTCAAGGCCAACAATGTAACATAACTGTTCGCGCCCTATACTTATGTAACCAAAAAAAGGAAGTGGCGAGAGGTATTGTGATGGCCACAACAGATTTTTTAATAATGTAAATCAGGTTTTTAAATTCATTTCTCTCAATCTAGAAAATACACCTTGAGTGCAGTAAATCGTTTCTTTTTTCTATATAAATGCAATAACTGATCATCAAAAGCGCTCATTTTGAGCACCCGAACGAAAATTAAACCTCGCCGTCTATGGTTACTATTACAGACATTAGAAACTAAATGAGGTATTTCATTCTACATAATATATACTTATTTAATTGGATACTTGCAATAGTATTTTTTGCTTGAATTGGCATAATAATAACGAACGGAAGAATAGTAGGACTTTTTTAATTTAACATATTAGTTTCGTTGTAAATAACTATCTGGTTGTTAGAGTAAGAAGTGACCTTAACTTTATATATCTCAATTTTATATAATTAATCGAATAATGTTCGTATATCAAGTTATCTATTTTCGAAATTTCGCTACCTTGGTATTAATGTATCGACATTCTAATATCAGGATAATTAGGCTCAATTTAAAATATTTTGCGACTACGGATATGTTTTAATACTAAATAATATTTAAATTACCATTTTTTATTATACGGGCAAATTATTAAAATAGACAAATTAAAATTGTAACAAACCTAAATCACTCAAAAAAAAAAATGTCAATAATATATTAACTAAGAGAGTTAAGAGAGGTATTGGATTCATGCTAAAAATTACATACAGTAAAATTTTTGAAAGATGTCCGATCAAGGTTGTCTACGAATTGTATGAATTCAGATTTTTGCTCCGCACATCATGACAAATTCAGTAGTGTCGTTTGCTTAGTTTTTATGAGGGTACGTAAGATACTACTGTTATTTTATTATTATAAAAATATATATAGGAAAAACATTCAAAATTCAAAAATAAGTCAACTAGTAAGTTTATAAGCTAATGTAAAACTAAATATGTTAAAAATAAGATACTGACACAATGTCAGTGTCAGTGACTCTGACAGAATATAACGTTATACGTACGGCTATGGATCCAGGTAATGTATCTGAATTAATAAATAAACTTACGTTACAGCGAAAGTATTATCAACAACGAGCATCGTTTATAAATGGAATGTCCTAACTTAGTCGAAACAATATGAATTTTTGAAAGACAAGCGTGTTATATCCATCCTTATCACACACTCTTACAGCCTTTGCAAAAGAAAGAGATAAATGTATGCCTATTTGTTAATTCGTTCGTGATACAGGTGCCCTTGATCGGACATCTTTCAAAAATTTTACTGTATCCAGATTTTAGTGAATAAGCACGTTATAAAGTCCCTAGAATCCGATTATAACATTTTTACGATGATCTCTGTGTGTGTGTGTGTGTGTGTGTGTGTGTGTGTGTGTGTGTGTGTGTGTGTGTGTGTGTGTGTGTGTGTGTGTGTGTGAGGATGTTGTAGGTACGATTTCCCAAATTATATAAGACAAAAAAACCTGTGTAGCTACGGATTCCTCAATCTAAAAGTAACGGGAAAAGTTGAATAGGTTCTGGTAACAATTGGACAACCGGAAGTGGTAGTTTCTAAAAAAAAATTCTAAATATTATTTGTTACTTTGAAAAGTATGCCGCAAGCTTAAAACACTGCCCTAGGAAATAAATATACTAAAAATAACTTTTATCTTTAAGTTTTTAATTTGGAATTTTCTGGATTATTTTTTAATTTAACTTTCTTAATAAAGATTATATCTAGATGAAGTTTTGTGGGTGTGAAGTATATTTAGATTTTAATTAATTTTGATTTCCTGAATAACATAGCCTGAATACCCAATTAAAAAATATAATAGATGCTTTGGCATAAAAGAAAAATATTCAATATTTTGAATATTCATGTTTATATTTCTAAACTTTGCCAGTGATTTAGGGGGCTAAATTAAATTAAAAATTAAGAGTGGAAAATTTCCTGATTGTCCTTTGTTATCAAGTTGTTCATAAAAACAAATATTAACATTTAAATTTATTAAAAATGAATAATATTACAAAAAGGAACAATGCATGTACATATCTGTAGATCATTTGATTAATTTTTAATATTTATAATAATTCGCGAAAATAGATATTTATACACCATGTGAGTTAAGACAATGTTTATTCATGAGAATAATAACCGGAAGTGGTACTTTACTTGAAGCCAATAACAGTTTTTATATTAAAATATAATTCCAATACTTTTTATTATTATAGTATTTAACAGTTTTATGTCAATGATAACAACATTAGATTATGGCTAAAATTGAAAAACTGAAAGTGATACTTTACTTTGACTCTCTGTACAGATTTTTGTAAAAACATATTGATATGATATAACCCAAAACTTCTCAAATTGATATTTAAAACTCGAATATGATTGGAAAAACATATTAAATTTTGACTATACAGGGTGAGTCTGGGAAGACGCCTCCCCCCCCTTTAACTTTTTTATTATAAGTACATAATGGAAAAAACTGACTCATATAAAAGGTTTATTATTTTAAATATACTAGTTTATGGCAGAGGTAGATATTTTTTATAATGATAGGTTTACAAGATACGACTATCAACCTTTATTTTTTAAATAGCAACCTATAATTATTTTACTAAAATATAAACCGCCATTATTTTCAATTTTCAACGATGTATTAGTTTTTATTAATGTATTTGAAAAAGATCAAGAAAAATAAGATAATTGAGATATATGGGAAATAATTTTTATTGAAATATTATAGATGGCTATGTGAAAATCAAGTGTAACAATGTTATTATCAACAAAGTATGCATTTGTTTGTTACTTATTTATCATTACTTACTTATTATTTACTTATTTATCTATTTATCTATTTATTTATTATTTATTTTCACATAGCCACCTAGAATATTTGAATAAAAATTATTTCTCATATGTCATTATTAAAAACTAACACATCGTTGAAAAGACAAAAAAAAATGGCGGTTTATATTTTAGTAAAATAATTGTAGGTTGCTATTTAAAAAATAAAAGTTGATAGTTGTATCTTGTAAACCTGATTTTATAAAAAGTATCTACATCTGCCATCAAATAGTATATTTAAAATATTAAAACTTTTATATGAGCCATTTTTTTCTATTACAATAAAAAAAGTTAGGGGCGGTCACGTATATCTATGAAACCGAATGAGGTACTTAACTTGAAGCTCTTAACAGATTTTCGGGAAAAACAGAATATAATATAATCTAAAATTTCGTAATACAGACTTTTCTATTTATTGACACGACAAATTAGATTTTATTTACAAACGATCAACCAGAAGTGATTGATACTTTAAAGCTCATTGCTATTTTAAATATGGAATTGGCGGGAGGTCATGTGCTTGTCACATCAAATTTTTAAATCTGTAAATAAATAGTCCCCATGTATTAATATTTACATTTTTATTCTCTTCTAGGTATGGTGAAAAAAATAAACGCCGAGACAGCGTCCAACTCTCCGGGATCCAACTCTTGAGCGCCACCCTCTACCAACTCAGGAAACCCTACCAACTCCTCCTCATCCCTATCACAGTCTGGATCGGAATGGAACAAGCCTTCATCGGTGCCGATTTCACCCAAGCCTACGTTTCGTGTGCTTTGGGCGTCCATAACGTCGGTTTTGTGATGATCTGCTTCGGGGTGGTGAACGCCATGTGTAGCTTGCTGTTTGGATCAGTGATGAAGTATATTGGAAGGGTGCCTATTATGGCGCTAGGAGCTGGGGTACATGCAGCTCTTGTGGCGTGGTTGTTGCTATGGGCGCCGCATCCAAATAATCCAGCGATCTTCTTTATTGTTAGCAGTTTATGGGGTGTGGGGGATGCTGTCTGGCAGACGCAAGTTAATGGTGAGTTGTTTTTAAATCATTTTTATTTACCTTAAATGTTAAAATACAAAATACTATCTCTTCATTGGCTAATTAGTTTTGCTTCTCCCACCGATATAAAAGCCTCTTCTTGCCAAAAGAAGAACTCATTTCTTGAAATATCGTAATGATTGATAAAATGAGTTTGTATATTTGGGTAGCATGATGTCGAGGGATGGTCGAATTGATCGAGAAATCAATGTATCAAGGGATGCTCGGTTAAGTGTATATAATGTGCTCGTGCCTGCTTTGATGTATGGAAGCGAATGCTGTGCATGGACGGAAAAGCATAAAAAGAGAGTGACTGCCATGGAAATGAGGTATTTATGTGGTGTATGTGTGTATGTCAGGCAGGATCGCGTGAGGAATAATTTAGTGTATGAAGAATGTATGGTTAGGAACAATGTGATTAAGAGGGATGGTGTGAGTCAGTTGAGATGGTTTGGGCATGTGGAGAGAATGGCGAATGAACGGCTTGTTAAGCGTATATATCTTGGTGAAGTTGAGGGTTTTCGATTGCGTGACCGACCAGTGTATAAGTGGATGGATGTGGTTGGTAGGGTGCTTAAAGAGAGAGAGTTTCCAAGTATGAAGAGAAGAAGAGCATGTATGAATGCGATTATGAGTGTGGTCGAGGCGAAAGAAGTCTGCGTAGATAGGAATGTGTAGCGAAGGATGGTTGTTGCCTAACTATTATTGTGATCCGGATGCGGTATTTCGCTACCGAAAATCGGTCACTTATCGCAGTTATCTGTATTTGTATTCAGTTTAAATAGACTCCGAATTATTTATTCTATCTATATTTATTTAATTAATTTTTTTAATTGCTAAATCGATAAAAAATCTTGAAGGAATAGGCATTTAAAATCTTTGGGGACCCCTGATTTAGACCATATAAATTAGATCGGCAAAATAGAACAATTAGATTAAAAACCCTATTTTTTTTTAGTATTTACATATTTTTGAAGAAAAAATATATAAAATACATAAAAATACATTTGTTTTAATTCACATGTATCTATGCAAAAAAAATATGTAAGATATTTTATAAATATTTTAAATTTCCAATATAAATATGTATAAATTGTAATATTCGTAATTCGCCTCGCAGTAGGCGGCGCTTGCCTGTCAGAACCAACACATTAATTCATTTGTTCAGCCGGCGTCCTCATATAAGACAACGCGTATTGTCGCACAGTTTTTAAAAGCTTTTCATAGTAAAATCTACAATATTTATAATAAATTATACATAAATCGATTCAGTATAGTGCAGCGATCATATTGATATATAATTTAAGTAGTAAATGAAAAAAAATATGAGTGTTTTTGAAAGAAAAATCGCCGTGGAGATGCGTATAGCCGATACTGTAAGTAAATTTAAATATTGTTTTCGTTGTTGTAAATTTGTATTTTATAGGCATGGAACCACAAAATTGTGGTTATTAATTTATCATATTAATATCTGTGTTGTGTATGTATATACAGGGTGTTCATTTTAAATGAGCTATCATTTCAATCTCGAAAACTATCTCCTATAAGAGCTACAAAGACGGTTAAATTGGCAAACAATTTCTATTTTATAAAACGAATGTAATTAACACTAATAGTTATTTGTTTAACGGCACTAAAATACTATATTTATAACAGATGCTGTAAATCTGTTTTAGTGCCGCGTTTTTGCCAATTTTAGAATTAATATTAATTTAGTGATTATGTTTAATACCTATTTTGAATGTTATCTACATCAAATTGTGTTGCTATGTAATAAGCAGTAAAAATTACATTTTACAGACTGTAACTGTCGAAAAAATCGTACTTTTAATATCAATCAAAAAATAACATTTTTTTTTTAAATAGTAATTCTCTAAAATTAAAAATACTGGGTGTTCAATATGGGCAAACAATTCTATTTCACAAAACAAATTTATTTTAAATGATAACATATATTGTTTATTTGCTCATTCGTTAGAAAAATTAATTCTGAATTCAGTGGTATAATATTTTTACATCCTTATATAACAATTTTTTGAGAAAAATGCATGCAAATTTTTATATTAATTTCATTAAAATATGGCTATAATAAGAGTGCCATGAATGGAAAAAATGAATACGTGTATATCTAAATATTCACTTCTTTCTGTCAGGGCACTCTAATTCTGTTTAAAAAAACACGTATTCATTTTTCACATTCATGACATTCTTATTATAGCCATATTTTAATCAAATTAATATAAAACTTTACGTGCAATTTTCCGAAAAAAAAAATATATATATATATAATGTCTCGTGGTCGAGTGCATGAGTATTTGGTCGCGAATCTGGGGAATCGGGTTCGATCCCGACCTACACCAAATATTTCGAATTTTAAATGGCACAAAGTTGACCTCTGTGGTGCATTTTCCACGCCAGCGATGAGAGCCCGTGCGGTGACGTCTGGTAAACGCCAGCTCGGTATAAATTTGTCATTATCATTACCGAAATCTGTATACAAAGCAGATTGGCACACCAAGCAATGGGTAATATGCCGTGACGATATTTTTTTTTTAAATATTATATCACTGAATTCAGAAATAATTTCTCTAACGAACGAGAAAATTAAAAATATACAGGGTGGTTATGAACTTAATGTCAAATTTAAGGGTAAGTAGTATGAAATGTGTAGATTACAAAACAGAAAGTTTTTTTTTTAATATTTCATTAAAAATATGGTTATCAAAAATACATTCACAATTAGTTGTATAATATATTATTCTTAATAATTTAATTAAATAGCATTTTTAACGAAAATAATTGTGTAATAGATAAAATAATGCAAATGCGTTGCCAGTGGTGTTTCATAAAAACTACAATTAAATATGCGAATTTTTAAAAAAATCTTTCTGTATGTTATTTAAAATAAAATAGTTTGGTCCCGTATTTTGAGAACCAATAATATTTTTCTCTAAATTTGTCTTGTGAAATAGAAATTGTTTGATTAAAAATAGGAGGAGTCTAAGTTAAATATAACTAAAAATCTGATGTGACCAACACAATACCTCCCGCCATTTACCTATGGGATATAAATAAAAATAAATAAATAAATATTTCATCACGGCATATTACCCATTGCTGGGTGTGCCAATCTGCTTTGTACAGAGATCGGTATTGATGGAATATTTGTACCGTGCGGGCGCTTACCAGGCGTCACCTCACGGGCACCCATAGCTGGCGTGGAGAGTGCACCACAGGGGTCAATTTTGTGCCATTAAAATGCGATGTACTTTTTGGCGTCGGTCGGGATCGAACCCGGGTCCCCAGGTTCGCGACCAGACACTTAGGCACACGGCTATTTTTATATTACTTTATAAATTTATCCATACAATATACAGAAAAAGTATTAAAGTAAACCTGTAGAAAATGGAATAATTTGTAATTTTTATAATAACAAATGGCGAAAAAAATATATTTAAAGGTATTTTTTGAAGAAAAACTATCTTGAGCTTCAAGTAAACTGCCATTTCTGGTTATCCGATTGCCACCAAAATCTAATGTCTTCTTTCCATATTAGAATAATGTAGAAATACATGGTTTCAAAACTTTCTGTATGATAGTATTTGACTTAGAGCGTAAAGAGGATCCACACACACACATACACACAGACATCATCGTGAAAATGTTAAAAATGGATTCTAGGGACCTTAAAACGTGGTCATTTACCAAAATCTCAATATGCGACTTTAAGCACGATCCCCATACCTCCCTTACCCGCTAACCTTAAAATTATAAAATAAGCTATATATGTATCCAGAGTTGTTAGACCTCTGGAATGGTTTACATGTTGAGTAATCTTAAATACTCTGCTTAAATTTGTACTACTGATGATGAGAACTTAGTTCTCGAAATACGTATATAGCTTATTTTATAATTTTAAGGTTAAGGGGTAATTGTATTAGTTTTAGTTAGAAATTGTTTGTCTATTTAACCGTCTTTGTAGCACTTATAGCTCTCGAAATAGCAAAAAAAGTTGGGTCCCGTTATTTCGTGAACTACCAGTCCAAAAGAAATCTATTATATTAATCTTATAAAATAAAAATTGTTTATCATAATTTTTAAGATAGCAATGGTTGCCCATTTAAAATGAACTGACTGTATAGCATATTAATAGACTAATAACTTTTACGAAACAAGTCCCAGACTTTCGTGACCACTGCCCACTTCTTTTTTGATTATTTTTTACGTCTGTACACATCGCTCTTTTTGACTTTTTTTTGGAAAGACCGGTTCAAAACCGGAACCTTGTACCAGTACTAGTTTTTACTTACAAATTCGTACAGCCTAAATTTGTCTCGACTTCGTATTAGCGAATGATTATCTCCTTATACTGGTTCTGGTTCTAAATATAATAACCCATTAGGCGTGGTACTTTCAAGGAATATGCGTTAGTGTTCGTGAAGAGTACACCATAAAGTATCATTAATTAAACTATGTTATCTTTCAATGAAATCTTTATTGCCAATTCTGTAAAGAGTATGATCGATAAATGCTATCTCTGCTCTTATGATTTATTTATGAGATATAAAATTGATCTGTAATGATTCAGACTAATATCTCATCTAGTAAAAAATGTGACTGACCTTGCTATGGACCGACAACCTGTGTCAAATTCCAGCAAATAAAAACAGTTAACATCTCAGATCTTTCGACGAAGAACTTGTATAAGGCAAGACTACACAATTTGTTATAAAAACTAGCGTATATGTATAAATATCACCTTATTTATTTCAGGAAAACTAGTTTTAACTGTAATATTTAAATTTCTAGTAAATTAATAATAAAATTATCTAGATTTATTGCCCATTTGTGGGTGTGTCAATCTGCTTCTATTCGCTAATTTCGATAATGGCTATATTTCTTAAAGTGTATTTAAGGTCCGAGCAAATCGTTTTTAGAAACATGTCGTGAAAAAAATGTTGTGTCTAACACGAGAAGAAAGCGTTTTTTCCACTCTTGCTCGAAACTTCGAGCTCGAGTGGGAAAAAGAAGCGCTTTCCTCTCTAGTTTGATAAATAACTATTACCTCCCGCTACCCTTGGCAAGGGAGAGGGTATAGGGATCGTGCTAAAAATCGCATATCGAGATTTTGGTAAATGACCACGTTTTAAGGTCCCTACAATCCATTTTTAACATTTTCACGATGATGTCTGTATGTGTGTATGTATGTGTGTGTGTGTGGACCCTGTTTAAGCTCTAACTGAAATACTATCGTTCAAAAAAATTTGAAACCTTGTATTTCTACCTTACTCTTATATGGAAAGCTTCGATTAAATTTTGAAGTAAATCAGATAACCGAAAATGGCACTTTACCGGAAGCTTCGAAAAATACCTTTAAATGTTATTTTTTCGAGATGTATGTTATATAAGAATTAAAAATTATTAAATTTTCTACAGGTTTGCATTCATACTGTTTACACACACAGACATCATTGTGAAAATGATAAAATTGGATTGTAGGGACCTTAAACGTGGTCATTTACCAAAAATGTCGATATGCGATTTTTAGCACGATCCGTATACCTCCCTTACCAAGGGTAGCGGGAGGTAAAACATGTATGTACCTATATAAAATATTTTTTAATGTATACATATCATTATGAATATTTTAATATAGCAATTTGTTTTTGTGAAAAATAAATATGTATAAAGTGTAAATTAACTAGCAAATCACGTAATTCGCCTCACGCTTACCTGTCTGAACAAACACATTAATTCATTTGTTCAGTCGGCGTACTCGTATAAAACAAAGCGTATTGGTGCACAGTTTTTAAAAGTTTTTCATATGTAAAATCTTCAATATTAATAATAAATTATATATAAATCGATTCAATATGTTACGGCGGTCATTTTAATATATAATTCAAATAGTAAATCAAAAATATTTCAGTGTTTTGAAGTAAAAAAAAATAACCTTGGAAGTGCTTATAGCCATAGCGGATAATGTAAGTAAATTTAAATATGTTTTCATTTTGGAATATAATCACAGAATTTTTATATACAAGAACAACCAAAGTCTAACTAATTAATAATCCGATCGTATTAAAATAATGCGTATAATAAGCTGTTTTCAAAGTAAAGGTACTATTGAACCTTATACAGTACATGTAATTTCTAAAAGTCTTTTTCTTACTTGAAAATAATTGGAAAACTTTTGGCAAAAACAACCATAGTCCAGTTATTGTAAATATGAGTTAGTTACATACAATAACATCTATAAAGATACCAAACAGTTTGTTAAAACAGTTTCTCGCAAAAAGTATTTTAGTCCAGTCACAAGTTAATATATTTTAAAGTTTCTACAAAAATGTCCTATAAATATGTCTAATTATTATGTAATTGCTCACCAATATTTATTTTTCTATTAACATTCAGTAAATAATTTTATAATATTTAAACAAGATTCTGGGTTAAATGAAATTACAAAAATATTTAACTGTAAGGAATCTATTATCTGAAATTCAAAAAATTTGATGTGGCCAGCACAATACCTTCCGTCAATCCTGTGTATAATGTATAAATTCCATACATAATTTTTCTTGCAAAAGATTCTAAATTTTCAGTAAAATTATTTCATAAAAAAACTATTCAAATTGCACTTGACACTGACATCTTCTTCTTTAACTTTTCCCATTCGTTAGGGGTCGCTATTTTTGCGTGTCATCATTCAGTTCCTTTTCTCTCAAGTCTTCCGCAATACAGTCCTTCCATCTTATCTTTGGTCTTCCTCTGTTTCTTCAACATCCTATTACTAAACTATTCATTCTTGTTCCAATATAATTCTTCATTTCTCCTCATGACATTTTCAAACCAATGTAATCATATTTCTTGTATTTTTCTAGAAACTTGTTCTTCTAGTTTCCGTGTTTTCCCCAACATCTACTTTAACATCCTCATCTATGCCACATTAATTTACTTTTTATTGATACTGACATCTGTCAATTTGAATTATATGAATATATTAATAGTTTCCATGTTTAGCATAGCTGGCTGAATTATAAAATTTAATTTCTTTAAAATTCTTTAACTCTGTATCTATTGAATATGAAGTATAAAATGTAATCAAATCGTATAGAGAATAATATATTATTTAAGTTATAATAACATTAAATGTCAATGAATCAAATTTAACTGTTAAATCTTCAAATGAGGGTACTTCCGGTTAACCAATTATAACCAAAATCTAATCACTTGTTCTTCTGGATGTAAACTTGAGGAATACGAAAAAATTATAATTTTTGGAATCGTGGTATTGAAGTAATGGGATCCGGAACTTTTGTCGCACACACACACAGACACACATACATACAGACATCATCGTAAAAATGGTAAAATCGTATTATAGGGACCCTAAAACATGCTTATTCAGCAAAAACTCATCATTGAATTTTTTGACCAAAGACAATACCTTCCTTACCTAAAGGTGACGGAAGGTAAAAATGGACAAAAGTTGTTTTTGCTAAAAACTCCTCAAATTCAATTTTTAAACTAGGTCGGTGCTCCCATATTAAAAATGCAAATTATAGTTATAATAATTACAAATTTGCGAGTTCTTTCACCTCATTATTTAATAGAAAAATACTGAAAGCTGTCACAGATCTTGTCTAAATTCTAAATTATTAATTATTTTCTCATATAACAAGTCATCGATTTTGACATCTTATAATTAATCTCAATTATTTCAGCTAGCAAATAATATGTACATCAACTTTCTTTAAAATAAAAAGTGTGTTAATAATATTATTCATCAAATGCAAAAGTTATGTACGTCCATTTTTGCAATGATTGTACAACGTAACTACGTAACGCTATCAATCAAACTCTCCGTTTAAAAGTTGAAGATTACTGCGACAGATAAACAGTTTTAGAGTCCCTGAGGTGTTGTTCAAATTATGTTCACTTTTTATTACATTTTTTATAGCCATTTATATTTTCTTCACAGATAGTTGCGTGCAGATTTTAATTACGGGTGAATTTAAATATAAAGTTGTTATTTCAATTTTTTTTTCAATGTATGTTTGTGTACCTAATTATTGAAATTGAAAACAAATTGCGTATGAAAATATTGACTTTACCGTTGATTAAAAAAATAAATTCTGTATTTGACAATTTACTTTTTAATAATGTACAGCTATAATAACAGAAATATCTCGCCATTTCATTTCATGTAGCATAGAGCGCGAGCAGTCATGTGACTTTGTTGGCCTTGGCAAGCAGATATGGAGGCCTGTGCCAAAATGACAACTAGTAATAATGTACATAGGTGTCAAGTATCATAATTTTTCATTCAAAACATCATGATTTTCTACCCATGAGAATATTTTGAAATTTTGAATGAAAAATTATGACATATGACAATGTAAATAACTACTAGCCGTCATTCTGACACAGATCCCAATATCTGCTTACCAAGGCCAACAAAGTCGCATGACTGCTCGCGCCCTATAAGTAACAAATTTAACATTTCTTGTATACACAAATCATTGAAATTGTATTTCTTCTTTCGTTCTATGAGGAATTTTGTCCTACTCTTCTAATATGTTCAAAATTCTTCAAATTCATTGACGGTATTAGCAGTATTTCTTAATGATATATGTAATATTAATATACCATAAATAAATAATACAATAAGATATATTAAATGTACTCGTACCTCCCAAAAAAATCTTCCAGTAATGGTAAAACTGCTGATTTTTGACACTGACATAATGCATTTATCTGTCAATTACAAACGTTTAAATATCTGAACTGTTTTTTGGGCATCGAAATTTATTACAACAGATTATTCTGTATTATTATATTATATCTCTAAACCTATAGGAGATATAATAAAAAAATTAAATGTATCAGATTGAGAATTTAATTATCTTTATTATTTGTAGTAACAAAGTTTCAAAAATAATATTTAGAAAAAAATTTGTAGAAACTACCACTTCCGGTTGTCCAATTATTACCAGAACCTATTCAACTCTTCCCATTACTGTTAGATTGAGGAATCCGTTGTTACACAGGTCTTTAGTATTATAGATTTTGAGAAATCGTATTTACAACATCCTAACATACACACGCACACACACACACACATTCACACACACAGACGTCATCGTAAAAATATTAAAATCAGATTCTAGGAACCTTAAAACGTGCTTAATCATTAAAATCTGGATATGCGATTTGTAGCATGAATCCAATACCTCTCTTGGCGAGAGGTAAAAATGAAAATAATTGACATTTGGAAACAAATTACTGCTGTAAATTGCATCATGCACTTGTTTTACGCATGTGTAAAATAAGTTGCCTGCTTGATTTGCGTTGCTGTCAATTCTTCACATATTTATTATAATTTTATGCATGTAAACTTGTTTCAATGTTACGGTTAACGCAGCAAAAAAGTTTTAATAACAATTTATTCTTCGCAATTAAAGTAATAAGCGGTGTACCTATACCTAGATGTATTTACAACAATTGTAATTATTGAAAAAAATATGCAAAATTATTTAAATTAGGATTGTTTATATCAAATATATCAGTAAGGTTTGTGATAAAGAACAATGAACTCGTAAAATTTTATAACGGCCATATATTTTTTAGTGATCTTTGTTTTTACTTTTAATTTATGTTGGTGCGCATTTCTCGATTTTTTTCCTTTCAAGATATGTAAAAACTTTGAGGGAGTGTAGTACTATGAGTAGCGTAAATAACATAGGACTGATCTTCAACTATTTACGAGAAAGAGGCCATTTTGTATTATTACCTCTGACTAAATAAGCCTATTCTGTAAAATCGAATCGTTACCATAACGAAATCGTTATTATGAAAATCGTTATCTCTACTTAACGATAATCGTTATCTTTGTATCCGTATTATGTAACACATTTTGAAAAATAATAACCTTGGGATCAAGTTAAGAACTTTATTTCCTAAAATCAATTTATAATTTTAATAGAAAAATATCTAAAATAATTCAATATAACTCACAAAACTTCTAGGTTAGATTAATTCTGCTGTCAACCTGTCAGCTGTCGGACCATTATTTTTCTTTTTGTAGGTTATGCTAGAGCAACTACTACCATCTGTAGACAAATTGAGAAGCTTGCGCTAGGCGCTATGAATAAAAACTTATTAAATTATTTTAATATTACCTTGCAGAAAACTGTAATATGACTGGTTTTTGAGATCATATTCAACATAATAGCAATTTTATTTTGACATGAATTAAAATACTGAATTATTGACAAAACGTTTAGATAACGAATGATTTTTCCAATCGTTAAGAAATAACGATATCGGTATCTTTTTTTCGTTATGTAGACTTAAATTATTGTTTACAGAATACCACTTTAACGATTATCGTTATGATAACGATTTAACAATGAAAACTGTCATAACGATCGTTTACAGAATAAGCCTATTAAACGATTTTCGTTATTACCATGACGATATAACGTTTTACCGATTCGTTATGTCATAACGATCCTACAGAATAGCCATATAGAGAGGTATTGGAATCATGCAAAAAATCACATATCCATATTTTAGTGAGTAAGCACGTTTTAAGCTCCCTAGAATCCGATTATAACATTTTTACGATGATGTCTGAATGTTTGTGTGTGTGTGTGTGTGTGTGTGTGTGTGTGTATGTATGTGTGTTTATAAGAGGTTGTTGTATGTACAATTTCTCAAATTCAATAAGACTAAAAACCTATGTAACTACTGATTCCTCAATCTAATAGTAATAGGAAAAGTTGAACTGATTCTGGTAACAATTGCATAACCGGAAGTAGTAGTATTTTATCAAGAATAACAAATATTAAAATACATACAATTCTCTATCCGACACATTTAAGAAAATTATTATATCTTCTATAGATTTAAGGACAGATATATAATCTATAACATAATGTGTTGTAGTAAATCTCATAACCCAAACATCTCCATGGTAACCTGTTGAGAAATTGAAATGTCCGTAGTTGACAAATAAATGTCAGTGTCAAAAATTTAGAGATAGTACTGAAGGCTTTTTATGGGAACGATATTTAATATTTCTTATTGTATTATTAATTATATATTTAAAATTATTGGTATATTACATGAACTCTTCAGAAATACTGCCAATCCCCTTAATGATTTGGAAAAACCTGGAACATTTAGAAGAAATGGAGAAAACTTGCTCATGGAATGAATTTAAAATTGTAGAAAATACGTAAATATAAAATAAGGTGTAATTAGAATTTTTTGTGTGTACAAGACATGTTAATACTTTGTATATACCTCAATGGAAAGGGCGAATGGTATTGTGATGGCCACAACAGATTTTTTTATCAGTATTGAAGAAAAACTGATGGATAGTGATCGAACTAAACTTTGTCTATGCCAGTAAATAGACTGTAAAAATACAATAAATTTTATAGACATTTTCTCAATTACCCCTGTGTTGCACTCTCCACGCCAATAATAAGGTCTCGTGACGTGACATCTGGTAAACGCCCGCACGGTACAAATCATCCTTACCGAAGAAATCTGTGTACAAAGCAGAATGGCAGACCCAGCAATGGGTAATATGCCGTGATGATATATTTATTTTATTTATTTATATATTTACCTATATTCATTGCTGGCGTGGAGAGTGCACCACAGCGGTCAATTTTGTGCCATTTCAAATTCTAAAATATTTGGCGTCGGTCGGATTCGAACCCATTCCCAAGATTCACGTGAAGTGACGCCTGGTAAACGCCAGCACGGAACAAATATGTCATCATTATTACCTACATCTGCGTATAAAAGCTTATTGACTTACCCATTAATGGGTAGTATGCCGTGAGGATATATGTTTTTATTATGTTACCTACATTTTTACATATTTACTTATGCTGGAAACTGTATTAAGTTCCTTTCCATATAATTATTGTTCCTTTTACTATTTTCTTTATAAAACGTTATTATTATTTGAAATGATTAGTTCGTTGACAGTGACATATCTGTCAGTTACAAACATTTGAGATCTGAATTATGTAACCATGCGTATGAGTTGTGTTTAAAACGTAATCTCCGGGATTAAAATTATAGGTAGTTTTATAAATTTATCCATAAAATATATAGAAAAAAGTATTAATGCAAACCTGTAGAAAATTTAATAATCTTTAATTTTTATATAACATAAATCTCGAAAAAATAACATTTAAAGGTATTTTTCGAAGAAAAACTATTTTGAGCTTCCAGTAAAGTGCCATATTCGGTTATTTAATTTATTCCAAAATCTAATGGCATCTTTCCATATAAGAGTAAGATAGAAATACAAGGTTTCAAATGTTTCTGAACGATAGTATTTGAGTTAGAGCGTAAAGAGGATCCGCACTCACAGACATCATCGTGAAAATGTTAACATTGGATTGCCGAGTCCTTAAAACGTGGTCATTTACCAAAATCTCGATATGCGATTTTTAGCACGATCCCTATACCTCAAAAAGACGGACAAAAGGCTCCTCTCCGCGCCATGCACGATGAATAAAATTAGTTCATTACGGAATAATATTTTATTTTGAATGGCTACCATCAAAATATTCCACGAGCCGTCATTGTAGTCTGTACCATTAAACTTTATACACGTAATTGTGAAACACCCTGTAGACTATAAATCCAATTTCTACCGCTTTCCACTTTTTACCAAAAATTTCCTCCTTTCAGGTCTATACGGCACCCTCTTCAGGCGAAACAAAGAAGCCGCATTCTCCAACTACCGACTCTGGGAGTCCGTAGGCTTCGTGATCGCCTACGCATACTCCACACACTTGAGGGCTCGCATGAAGCTCTATGTCTGCATGGCTGTGCTCATCGCAGGCGTCATCGGCTACGTCATCGTCGAGATCCTTCACCTCCGCAAGCGAAGACGGCAAAAGAAGCTGGAAGAAGATCCCAAGGCCGCGGCAGCCGAAGCCAAAGTCAACCCGCAAGTGGAAGAAACAGACGACGAGAAGGATGATATTGATGATGAGATCATCGTCACGCACTTGTGAGGTGCTTCAGGTAGGATTCTTTTTTGATTTTTATTATGGTTTTTGGTTGGTGGCTTGGTTTGCTTTGACACTCAAATAATAACAAATATGTGGGAAATTGCTCGAAGAGTTAACAATTACTCGAAATCATATAGCATTATTTTTACAAATAAAATAACAAATATTATAGTTTATACTATATATAGCGATTGTATTTTATTTTTCTTTTGACACAAACAAAACAATATAAATTGAAATTTTTTGTATCGTACATACACTTTTCTTTAATATTATTGTACAGTAAAATGTCCGATCAAGGTCATCTGTATCATGAACGAATTAACAAATTGGTATATATTTCTCTCTCCTTTGCAAAGGCTAAAAGCATGTGCGATAAAGATGGATATAATAACACGCTTGTCTTTCAAAAATTCATATTGTTTCGACTAAGTTAGGACATTCCATCTTAAAACGATGCTCGTTGTTGATAATACTCTCGCTGTAACGTAAGTTTATTTATTAATTCAGATACATTACCTTGATTCATAGCCGCAGGAATAACATTATTTTCTGTCAGTGTCACTGACACTGACAGTGTGTCAGTATCTTATTCACATATTTAGTTTTACATTTGCTAATAAACTTACCTATTGACTTATTTTTCAATTTTGAATGCTTTTATTGTAATATATATTTATAATAATAAAATAACAGTAGTATCTTATATACCCTCATAAGAACTAAGCAAACAACACTACTGAATTTGTCAGAATAGGCGGAACAAAAATCTGAATTCATACAATTCGTAGATAACCTTGATCGGACATCTTTCAAAATTTTTACTGTATATAGTTTTTTTTTGCCACCGAGAGAGTAAATATCGATATCTCTGACAAAATTAAACAGTTTGTCTCTTGGTAATGGCAGATATAATTGTTGGGGCTCTTTTCCGTTGTGCGTCAGAAATAATAAAGTAAATTAAAATTTACTGAAGAACCATATATGAAATACATATTTTAATAAATAAAAACAAACGTTTTTTCATGTTTAATAAATTATAATATATTTTTTTGAAACACAAATATAAATTAAACAAAATAAACATTATTAAAATCATAGGAACAACCAAAGAAGGTACTAATGATATGGCATACTAATAATGTATTCAAATTACATAATTTAGAAAATTGAATATCTAGGTTAATTTAAATTAGAAAATATAGAAATATATGTATCTTTTAAAAAATCAACGACGATTTCGATTCCAGCAAGACTGGCAATAAATTTTAAAATTTACGATTTTTTCACACCAAAAAGTGGTTTTAATTTCGCCCCAAACTTTGTAATTTAAAAATAATGAAGAAAATAGCCATTTGTCCATATTTTTCCTTACAATATTTATATTTTTTACACAAAAATTTCAAAAATATATAGCCAATATTATCTCACGGCAAAAATCCACGAAGATAAAATTTTGTTTCTCTACACTCATATTTTATAAACATACATTATTCATTTTTTTTTTACTATAGTGAAAATGATTAGGCAGAAGACTTACGTCATCAACCTGAAAAAACCTTATAAAATTATATATAACTTGTAGAAATTATTGGGTGTTATTTATTTTTAAAAGAAGAAGAAAAAAAAGTACTAGTATTAAGTAATGATATTTACAATTATTTCTAAGACAATCGTTATTCCTTTTACGGAATATAAAATTATTTGAAATAATTGTAGTTTATTTTCGTACCATACGTTGGCACTACTGAGAATGATCATGTTGTATCAAATAATTCTAAATTCCGTAAAAGAAATAAGGATTGACTTAGCAATAATTTTAAATTAATTAATATATACGTTTCTTTAATACTAGTTTATATTTTCTTCTTTTTTAAAAAATAAATAACAACTAATAATTACTATAAGTTATATTTCTTTTTATAAGGTTTTTTTCAGGTTGATGACGTGAGTCTTCTGTCTAATCATTTTTCGCTTCAGCCACATTTTATATACTTATGCAAAATTTAAAATGAGAGGTGGAAAACCACGTATAAAAAGTTTTAGAAAAATACCGCTAGATGACAGATAATAATGACGTCACAGGGCAATTACTGTGCAATGGGTCCATTGACTATTGAATAGGTCATAATATTCTCAGTGTAACCAAAGCTAATATGACACGATTTTAATTTCTATAAATTTTTATTAAATTGTTGTTTTTTATAACCTGCAATTATTGGTCGTTGCCAAACGTTGAGAGTTTTGCTAATTTGTTGTAGAAATCTTCATAAAAACAATTTCAGCTCTTAATTATAAAACTAATTTTGAAACAATTATGTGTGAAACAATATCAATTTCATTATGACCTTCAAAATTATAGTTTTTACCATTATTAGCAATCTATGATTCACTTATAACACTTTACGATTTGTGGAAATTATTAAATCTACTTTTTTGCAAATTAAATATTCTATAATAAAACTTTAATCGCAAATTGTTAGTTGTATTTAAAATATGATTAAAATTTACAAGTGTTTAATAACAAAATACAAGGTTATTTATATTATGCTAAAAGATGTAATAAAATTTATAATTTTTAATGTTGCCTTGGCCTAAAATAATATTATTTATGTGTCTTCACATGTTTTAAATTTTTGCAAGTTTTAATTTAGGCCTATATTAAAATTGTTTACGATATGCCTGTTATTATTTAAATTAACAATACAAAACTTTAAATATTATTTAATGTATTTTAAGGCAAATATAATAATGAATCTCAATTACAAGAAACCCAAAATATTACCCGCAATAAAAAAAAATCTGTTGTGGCCAGCACAATACCTTCCGTCAGTCCTGCGTATTATGCATAAATTCCATACATAAATTTTCTTACAAAAGATTCTAAATTTCCAGTAAAATTATTTCATAAACAAACTATGCAAATTGCATTTGACAATACATCTTCTTCTTCTTTAGCTTTCTCCATTCGTTAGGGGTCGCTATTTTTTATTTTCTTCTTCCACCGATTTCTATTTTACGTGTCGTTCTCATTAAGTTTTTTTTCTCTCAAGTCTTCCGCAATACAGTTCCAACTTATCTTTGGTCTTCATCCGTTTCTTCAACCTTCTATTACTAAGCTATTCATTCTTCATCCAATATATATTCTTCATTTCTCCTCATGACATTTTCAAACCAATGTAATCATCTCTCTTGTATCTTTCTAGAAACTTGTAACACTAGAGTTATTTCCTTACCTATCTTTCCGTGTCTTCCCCAACATCTACTTCAACATCCCCATCTCTGCCACTTTAATTTACTTTTTATTGATACTGACATTTGTGAATATGAATATATTAACAATTTTCATGGTTAGCATAGCTGGCTGATTTATAAAATTTAATTTCTTTATAATTCTTTAACTCTATATCTATTGAATATGAAGTATAAAATGCAATCAAATCGTATAGTGAATAATATATTCTTTAAGTTATAATAACATTAAATCTCAATAAATCAAATTTAATCTTCAAATGATGCTACTTCCGGTTCACCAATTATAACCAAAATCTAATCAGTTGTTCTTCTGGATGTAAACTTGAGGAATACGAAAAAAATATAATTTTTGGAATCGTGGTATTGAAGTTATGCGATCCGAAACTTTCGTCACATACATACACACACACAGACACACACACGCGCATGCACGCACGCATGCACGCACGCGCTCACACGCTGACACACACGCACACACACACACACACACGCACGCACGCACACGCACACACATACATACATACATCATCGTAAAAATGGTAAAATCGGTATTATAGGGACCCTAAAACATGCTTATTCACTAAAAACTCATTGAATTTTTTGACGAAAGACAATACCTTCCTTACCTAAAGGTGACGGAGGGTAAAAAATGTGTAATTTATTTGAAAATTGTGTTTCTTTTTAAATAATGCCTTTCTCATAGATTTACGTTTTTCACGTATGTTTTTGCAAAACGTAAAAACAAAAACTTGATGTAAATCAATAAATAATAATTTGATTTAAATGTCAACGTCACTAAGTAAACATTAAAACAGCGGGCAGTGTAGTAGATAATTATCGTATCTGTAACTCTACGACATCAGTCATTATTATTTGTAATGTGTTAGAAACTAATGTCACCATTTACGTATATTTATCACACAACATAAATTACATAGACATTCATCAAATAATCTTTCTCTTTTTAACTTGAAATGTTGCTAAGCTACTGCTGTATAAAATGCTGTGTATTATTAACAAAAATAACCTAACGCACAAAAGTCTCGCTTGGAAAACTCGGGCTAAGTTTTTCTTTTAACTAATAGTAAATTAACAGGCAGTTAATCAAACATTCGTAATTTTAATTTTGTAATAAGGAAAATTATTTGTTTTCGCCTAGTTTTCAGGCGACCAGACATTCAGTACTATTACGTTGGTTGCTTACATATTACATAATTTATATATAATTGTCTCATTTTTAATTTATTCAATTGTCACTCAATTTCAATGTCACACATCAACAATAACTCGTTTTCCAGGAATTTATGTTTAACATCAATATTAATTGTTCCAATTAGCTCACGATTTATCGAAAATTAACTCATTTTTTTATCGTGCATGAATGACGTATGCATTATCGAAATCACGTGTATATTTTAATTAAAAATAAATAGTGCTTAATTTTATGCATCAAAAAACATAACACATTCACACAGCTTTTTTAAATAGTGCAAAAATTAACCCGCTTAGTGCTCAAATACTAAAAAAAAATGGTAAGGGGTATATATAGGTGTACCAGAAAATATAAATACTAAGTGTAATTTTTTATTCCAGAATATTTTCTTTCTGAAAACATTTCTGTCCCACACTCATATCAAGTGGCCTTGGAAATCATCATAAACAATATACAGTCGCAAGTAGAGATGGCAAACAAAAGAAAATCATGTTGATTCTCACAGAGCTGTCAAACCCGGATACCGGATGATATTGTTAATGAACAGTATTCTTGTATTTTAAATAGCATACTGTACTCAAATTATAAATAAGTGAACTAACAGAAGTAGATATTACTTGTAAATTATAAATAACGTAATACGTTTAATATTTAAGCATTTATTTTAATTGTACAAGTATATACGTATCAAGAAATTTCATTATTGAAAATGTACAACGTCAGTCACGAAATTCGTGACTGAAGAACAATTGTTTTCTCATTTACAAAAATATATGCTCATTAATTTTAATTGTTACTTCATTTTTCTCGTAGATGTTGATTATTTCTAGCATGATTTTAATTTTATTCGAAAACTTAATAAAATATATTTAATTATATGGTATTTTGGACTGTAGGTTACGAATGTAAGAAATTACAACTAAATGTAAAACGTTTCGTTTTTCATATCATTTTACGAAAGTGAGTAAAAAAAGGTTCCTATGCAACAGTGCATTCATAGGCGTAGGTAGACTCTTAAATATGGGGTGCTTGAATTTTTAATCTGAAAAAAATTCAATAGTATATTTTAAGACAAATATTACAATGACCTTACAGTTCGATTGCACAAAGTTCAAATATAACAATAATTTTAAACTATTTTCCTATTTCACTTTAATTTACTTTTATGTCGAAATTATTATTAAAATATATTAAAATTGAAAGTTGGTAACGCAGAAAGTGTAAGGTTAAAATTATAATTTATAAGAAAATATATGAAAATACATTGAATTTTAATTTAAATATTTATTATAAAAAACAATGACAAATAAAACGTTAGATCTGTGTTTACCATTTATAGAGTTTTTCATTTATATTCACACACCATAGGTATAGCCAATAAAAAACCAAGTATTTAAAAAAGTATGAACTCTGTCTTTCATATTTAAATTGGTAATTCTACATACAACAAATAACAATATGACATAATTATAGGTTAGGTATAAAGCGTCATAATGTTTATACATCGCCATGTTCATTTCTTGTTTCGTTCTGTTTCATAACGTTCAAATCTTGACCATGAAGTTAGCGCAGATGAACTTCGCGCGCTCACAATTTAAAAAGTACACTCCGCAGTACAATTTTTTTAAACAAATACTAACAATAACTACCTACAGTAAAAAAAAAAAGATGTCCGATCAAGGTCATCTGCATCATAAGCGAGTGCGATAAGGATGGATATAACACGCTTGTCTTTCAAAAATTCGTATTGTTTCGACTAAGTTAAGACATTCCACTTTGAAACGATGCTCGTTGTTGATAATACTTTCACTGTAACGTAAGTTTATTTATTAATTCAGATATATTACCTTGATTTATAGCCGTACGATTAACGTTATTTTTTGTCAGTATTACTGACACTGTCAGTATCTTATTTTTCACATATCTGGTTTTACATTTGCTAATAAATTTATCAGTTGACTTATTTTTGAATTTTAAATGCTTTTATTGTAACATATATTTTTATAATAATAAAATAACAGTAGTATCTTATGTACCCTCATAAAAACTAAGTGAACGACACTATTGAATTTGTCAAAATGGACGGAACAAAAATCTTATTTCATACAAATCGTAGATGACCTTGATAGGGCATCTTTCAAAAATTTTACTGTATTCCAATTCAATAAATAATTTTCATGTATATTTTGTACTCCGGAGTGTACTTTTTAAATTGTGAGCGCGCCAAGTTCATCTACGCCAACTTCATGATCAGGATTTGCCTCAATCTGCCAATAGCTCCTTTCAACCCTTGATGTACAAATAATTATTGTGAACGCGAAATAGGAAAAAATATATATAGTACAAAGGAGAATTTTGAAACCCAAAACAAAAAAAAATGTATAATTAAACAGGTAATGTTAATGTAAGATGTCTGTGGTTGTTAAGCACCTTCAACTTCCCCCTAAGTACGCCTATGAATGCATTAGAAAGAGAAAGAATCTAGAGTGAGACATATTCATACACATATCGTATTTTCACTGCATACTGTTATAAAAATATACATTACCTACATAATTAGTTATGTAATATATTTATAAAATATTTCCTTGTGGCATAAATACACAAGTATTAGTTCCGCACTATGTACAGTATCAATTAATTCTTAGTTTACAAGTAGCAATGCAGCTTAGGCTAAGTAGATTTATTAATTAATTGTCATAGAAGATGTTGTTTAACTATGTATGAGAGAGAAAGATATAATTGTTTTGCGTTTCACTGAAACGCATAACTGTTTTACAAAATAAAATGCATAAAAATAGAAGAGATCATATTTATTTATTATTCAATACTCTTATACACTTTCACTTACAAACAAGAGTTGAATAATACTAGGAAATCTACATACACTTGTACAAGAAGATTTATTACCAGTGGCGTAACAAAATGTGTTTTAGGTGGGGTTATATCCTCATACAAGGGTAAGCACAACATTAATACTTATACAATAATAGTTATTATTAATATTAAGAACAAAAAATACAAACAACTTTAAAAAACACTTTTTTTAGAGGTGTGTATTATTTTTTCCGCCGACCTTACTACTTTCAAAGATGGCAAACAGTTTGGTAAAACTTTCTCGCAAAAGTATTTGTCACAAGTTTTTTTTAAATAAAAAAAACTTCAAATTAAAGTTGTAGGGCATAAAATTCTGCATCTGAATCAATAAACAAAATTATTTTTGTGTGCCTTGTAACGGCAGAATTTAGGTATGAAAATTTTCACCCCGAAAATAGCTATAGCCATGGAATTGAAACAAAAAATTAACAAAGTTAATGATTTATTTGTCAAGCTAGGTTAATTTATTTTTATAATTATTTGTAATTTCTGTTCATGTAAACAAATATCAATTTAAATTAACAGATAATTGTTAATTGGAACAGAAATTAGAAATAATACCTAATAAAAATAAATTACCTTAACATGACAGATAAACCGTTAGACATTTGTTATTTGTTAATCTCAATTCCATGGCTATTCCTATTTTTGAGGTGATTTTCGACATTTTCATACCAGGGTCCGTATTCTTGAGCGTTCGTCATTTCGTTCGTATTCGCGTTCGTTTTCATGTTAGTAGTCTGTGTTTCAAAAACAGTATTGGATATGTCATTGTCAGTGTCAACTGTATTGCAGCATTTATTCACATCATTTACAAGTTAAAAAAATATTTATTAATCGTTAATAAATATATGATAAAAGTGAACTCTTAACTTGTAAGTGATCTGAATAAATGTGACAATACAATTGACACTGACACTGACATATATTATTTTTGAAACACAGACTACTATCACTACTACAAAATTAATTTTGCAGAATTTTATGCTCTACAACTTTTATTTGAAGCTCTTTTACCTAAAATAATCATCCTGTATAATTGCTCATCATTTTTTTCTATTTTTTTACATCCAACAAATAATTTTCTAATATTTAAACATGACCCTGATTAATGTTTTTGTTTAAAGTTTTCCAATTGTATTAAATCAAGGATTTTATTTATTTGTTTCTGATAAAATCGTACGAAAAGGTGACATTTGTCTTTCGGAAATTAGTACGTAAACTATATTTTTTTGCACTAGTCGACGGAAAATACATATTATCCCTTCCTAGGATTTAATATTGATAACTACAAGAACCAGTATATAACTTCAACAATCTGAAATTAATTTCGTTAATATTAATACCATTTTTAAAGAAATTCACAATATTATTTGCCACTAAATATAAATTTCCAAATGGATCAAACCCAAAACTATCTGGCCAAAGAATCAAATCACTATTTTTATCAATAATTTCAGCAGTTGTCAAACTTTTACTTGATTCCCATCTGGCTACTGCATCTTCTGTTAAAATTCCGTAATATAAATCCCCCTCGACATCCATCATAAGTCCATCGGTAGGTCCAGCCCTTTTGCCCAAATCGATAATATAATCCTTAATTTTTTTCGTTTTTGCCAGTTTTTCATTTCGCAAAACACTACTGTTTACAGCATACAAGTTATAACCCGCTAAAGCTGAATAATAAACTAATCTATTTGGATCATCCAAATTTTTTGATGGCGCCATAGCTATGCCATCTATTGGGGTTGGTCCAGAATGCAGTACCCCATGTACCGTGAAATTTTGTGCTTCTGGTTGTGCTTGCATTGTCTCGTCACGAACTTTCCACGCTCGATTTTGTTTTCTTGAATAAACAATCAAACCAGGATCGTTGTAGTTGGTGTCTGTTATGTAAGCATAACCTCCATCGAATTCATCAATGACAATATCGTTCAAGAAACAACTGTCGTGCCGACAAACTTCATTGGGAACGACATAATTTTTGACAACTTTTCCTCCAGATGTTAGGTCTAACAAAATGATTTTGGGAGGACATTTTGTGCCAGGTTCGTCGACTCTTCTACCATCCAAAACCCACATAATACCTTTGCGGTCTATTTCCATACTTTGGACGTTTTGTAAAGCCCCACATCCAGAATCTGTGTTCATTTTCCAGCTGGGATATGGTACTAAAAGTGGTGTTCCCCCAAGGACGTTGTCGTCTGGAAACTGGTCCACTCTTGCAAGTGTTACTGGAGCTCCAGGTTTGGCTTTTGGAAGAGCTAGGTAGATTTTTTCGTTGAAATACTTAACTCCAACGATAGCATTATGTTCTGGGACATATTTTCCAGCTGCAACAGCAGCATCATATGCACTTTTTGAAGGCCAGGTGAAATTAATGTATTTCCATTCGTACACCAAGTTGAATTTTTCGTTGTTCGCGTTGTTTTTTAACGAAACACAATCACCATTGATAGCTGATGAATATGAAACGAAATTTAATATAAATATTGTCAGTGCGCGGTACATTTTGATGGAATGCGCGGGACTTGAATGCGGTGAGAGAAAACGGCACTTGTTTTATATCCGCGAACTCGGCGTTGGCAAAAGATAAATGTGAAAGTGTCTGCAGTGTCTTCGTACACAATAATATACAATAATATACTAATTCCTCTAGGGTCTAGATGATACTGAATTGAAACAACAGACTACGTCATCTCACTTTATACTTCCTGTTGTTTTCTATTTATTGCAAACTGGTTTTTAAGTGTGTTCATTCTTCTCGCAGATCACGATTGTAAAATTTGATGTCCTCTAACTTTTTACCTCTCGCTAAGAGACGTATTGGATTCATGCTAAAAATCGCATATCCAGATTTTAATGATTAAGCACGTTTTAAGGTCCCTACAATCCGATTTTAATATTTGTACGATGATGTCTGTGTGTGTGTATGTGTGTGCTTATGTGTGTGCTTATGTGTGTGGGGACGTAGGAAGGCCGATTTCTCAAAAACTAGAATACTTAATATCTGTTTAACTACGTATTTCTCAATTGGGCATTACTGGGAAGAGCTGAACACGTTTTGGTAATAATTGGACAACCGAAAGTAGCAGATTCTTAAAAAAAATCTTTTAAATATTATTGTTTGAAAAAAATTATTCTTGCTAGTATTAAAGAAGAGTAAATTCTCTATTTGATACATATAAATATTGTATTATATCTTTTATAGATTTAGAGATAAAGAAATATAATAATCTATTGTAATAAATCTCACAGCCCAAATAATAACATTAAAACCAATTGTAAAATTAAAATGTTTGTAACTGACAGATAAATGGCAGTGTCAAAAATCTAAAGATATTACTGAAGATTTTTTCTGGGAAGTACATACATTATATTATTTCTTATCGTATTAATAGTTAAATATTTAAAATTATAGGTATATTACATATACCCTTCAAAAATACTGTCAATCCCGACAATGAATTGGAAACATTTCGAAAAATTAGAAGAGTAGGACAAAATTTCTTCATAGAATGAATTTAAAATTAAACAATCTAAATATAATGAATAGATGTATGTATAATTTTTGGTGTAGACAATACGCGAGCAGTCCTGTGTCTTTGTTGGTCTTGACAAGCAGATATGGGGGCCCGTGTTAAAATGATAGCTGGTAATTATGGTTATAGATCTCAAATAAAATAATTTTTCATTTTAAATTTAGTGATTTTCAAATTTCATGTGGTTTATTTTCTGCGACAAGTAAATTCCAAACTCCTGGTGACAAATTAAATACGAGAATTTAGAAAATCTTGAATTTTTTAATGAAAAATTCTGACATTTGACATCTATATACATAATTACTAATTGTCATTCTAACATGGGCCCCCATATCTGCTTGACAAGGCCAACAATGTCATATGACTGGTCGCGCCCTATACTTATGTAACCAAAAACGGAAGTGACAAAAGGTATTGTGCTGGCTGACTATCCGTCAAAATAAGTATGAAATGATTTTCATTTCGTTAAAGCCCCAATTAATCATTCTAAATATAAGGTAATAGATGTAAGTAGAATTTTTGGTGTAGGGTTTAGGTATACAAGAAATGTTAAATACAATAGTGCGCGAACAGTCATGTGATTTTGTTAGCCTTGACAAGAATATATGGGGGTCCGTGTCAGAATGATAGTTAGTAATTATGTACATAGATGTCAAATATCATAATTTCTCATTCTCTTCAATTTATTTTATAAATTAAGAACATATAAGCGTATAAGCCATATTTTGTGCGGCCCGCGAAAAATATCCAATCGGGCCCCGCGCTCTCTCAATCCGGCTCTGAATATAGTTTTTTTGTGATGAGTCTTTCTCAAACTTAACTGCATTCTTTCTTTGCGCTCCGTGCTAAAATAAAAACCAACTTCCGGTTGTTTGGTACATTAAAAAGAAAGAAATTATACTTCAAAAAAGTATCATTACTGCAGCCTAAATTTTTTTCATGTATTGTACTGGAAAAAATAACTTTTTATTTACAATAATGAGTATAATATTTCTATTGTAGAATGTCTAGCAAAACATAAGTGAATGTTACATTAGAAACATGATTTTTGTTAGAAAAACCTTTAATTTCCGTCTATAAAACATTCTTTTGCAATGTTCATATCAAATATAATTTTAAAATAATTTGAGAAATAATAAATTAAGTATTTAATATAAATAAACATTTTACTTGTCGATATTAAAATTCTATCACTTATGAAAATAGTTATTTATGTATAATTTGATTCACGAAAGACGACTATTCAAGGTCATTTATCCACCGTCTGTATCAAATACGACTGCATTTCGTATGCATAGGCGTGCAACATGAAATATTTATGGATACATTTTAACTGAAAAAATAAGTGTAATTTATTTGAAAATTATGTTTTTACCTTCCGTCACTTTTAGGAAAGGAAGGTATTGTATTTGGTCAAAATATTAGTGAATAAGCATGTTTTAGGGTCCCTATAACACGATTTTACCAGTTTTACGATGATGTCTGTATGTATGTGTGTCTGCGTTAGTGATGAAAGTTTCGGATCGCATAACTTCAATACCACAATTCCAAAAATTATATTTTTTCGTATTCCTCAAGTTTACATCTTAGAAGAACAAGTGATTAGATTTTGGTATAATTGGTCAACCGGAAGTACCCTCATTTGAAGATTTTAACAGTTAAATATGATTTATTGACATTTAACGTTATTATAACTTAAAGAATATATTATTCTCTATACGTTTTGACTGCATTTTATACTTCATATTCAATAGATATATTTAATTTTGGCGAAAAAATATAAAATAAAATATTTTTTAATGTGCGTCTTTTGGCTAATTTTTGACTATGAATGCTGTAATAGTGCAATTCATAATTCATAGTTATTTAGAAAGCACATCAATAGAATTTTGGTTGGGAACTTTTACTAAACAATAATAATAATAATCTTTATTACCATAGCATAGTGTAATTATTGTTAAAGAAAACCATATTTAAAATAAAATTCTAAAAAATATAAACCATGATTCATCATCATCAGTTATTCTAATTTCTAATTATCATTAGAAAGAAATAAAAGAAACTTGCATATATATACATATTAATTAAATTTCACTATTAAATAACTATAAATTATAAATCATTATAAATTTTCTATCAAGATTAGATAACAATTTGGAAAAGAAATATGCAATTTAATTAGTGTACCGAGAATTAATTTTCGCGCCACTTGAGAGATGAAAAACCTATGTCGTAGCTAGGATGTCTCCATAGGGATGGTCTTAGAGGAAAGGGAGTTGAAAATAAAATTAATTTTTAAATATTATTTTGCATTTTTGCAACGTGTTATTAGCATCGTCCTCTCTTTGTAGTACTTCTATTTTAATTTGATTACACATTTTCTGTTTCGGGCTCTTCCAAGTACTCAAATGGGGGGGAGGGGATTGAGGTCCCTCTAACCCCGACCTGGCTCCGCCACTATGGACGACAGTTCGGTTCTCGTTGTTCAAACTAAAAAATCTGATGTGAGCAGCACAATACCTTCCGCCAATCTTGTGTATTATATATAAATTCCATACATAAATTTTCTTGTAAAATTATTTCATAAACAAATTGCACTTGACACTGATATCTTCTTCTTTAGCTTTTTCCATTCGTTAGGGGTCACTGTTTTTTTTTATTTTCTTCTTCCACTCATTCCTGTTTTGCGTGTCGTCCTCATTCAGTTCCTTTTCTCTCAAGTCTTCTGCAATGCAGTCCTTCCATCTTATCTTTGATCTTCCTCAGTGTCTTCTACCTTCTATTACTAAGCTATTCATTCTTCCAATATATTCTTCATCTCTCCTCATCTACTTCAACATCCTCATCTCTGCCACATTCATTTACTTACTACTATAAGAAGGGCATTATTTTAAAAAAATCTGATGTGGCCAGCACAATACCTTCCGTCAATCCTGTGTATTATGTATAAATTCCATACATAAATTTTCTTGCAAAAGATTCTCAATTTTCAGTAAAATTATTTCATAAAAAACTATGCAAATTGTACTTGACACTGACATCTTCTTCTCTAGCTTTTCCCATTCGTTAGTCGCTATTTTTTATTTTCTTCTTCCACTCATTTCTGTTTTGCGTGTCGTCTTCCGCAATACCGTCCCTCCATCTTATCTTTGGTCTTCCTCTGTTTCTTCAACCTTCTATTACTAAGCTATTCGTTCTTCTTCCTATATATTTTTCATTTCTCCTCATGACATGTTCAAACCAATGTATTCGTCTCTCTTGTATCTTTCTAGAAACTTCTAACACTAGAGTTATTTCCTTACCGTATCTTTCCGTATTTTCCCCAACATCTACTTAAACATCCTCATTCATTTACTTTTCATTGATACTGACATCTGTCAATTTGAATTATCTGACAGTATTCTAGCTTAGCGGACAAATGCACAATACAAGCTTTTTAGTATAGTAGACCGACAATTTGTAATTACAAATCTAAGATTTTTGTAAGATGATCTTATAGTTAGTCTCAATGTGTACATTAAATGTTAGTTTTGCTTTGTGTCAAATATTATCCTTAAACTGAGTTACTTTCTCAAGCGAATTAGTTTCCATATGATACGCAAGTGTAAACGTATTTTTTAACAAAGTAACTCATTATTTTACATTTGCTGTAATTAAAGAATAATTTTGAGTTGTGAGACCATTTTAAAATGTTGTTGATGTCGTTTTGTAAGAGAATACAGTCAATAATAGAGTTGATGATTTTATAAATTTTTGTCATCGACATACAAAAGTATTTGAGAATGTTCAACTCTGTTCACCACGTCATTAATGAAGAGGTTGAATAATAGTGGGCCCAAGTTTGATCCTTGTGGGACCCCAGAGGTTATACCTCAATATTGCTGACTTAACAGCAGTGTTGTTATAGAGTAGATCACAATGTGGATAGAGATTATGTAGTGTGTTTCATTTAACTTTTTTCTTTTTTCTTTCTACCATTATTAAATGTTTTTATTTATTTGGTTGAAACCGTTAATATTGTTGGTAGGTAATGCAGCAATACTATAATCAAGTCGAAACTTAGAATAAAAATTAACTAGTTCAAATCTATTTACTAGTCAATAAGGATAAGGACTGCCTGAAATAATTCTATCTGTATAGTACGTGAAATATATGTCAGTATCTTATTTTTCACATATTTGATTTTACATTTGCTAATAAACTTACCAGTTGACTTAGTTTTGAATTTTGAATGCTTTTACTGTAACACATATTTTTATAATAATAAAATAACAATAGTATTTCACAATTAGTGGCATTTGATATAAGGCAGTATTTTAAACCGGTTAATTTCACAGGCTCAACAACCGGTTTTTAATAACCGGTTTGGCAACTATTAAGCTATCCTTGAAACCGGTTTTTAGACAAAAACTTTTAACCGGTTATCGTATTCAATTTCCTGTTTGCCATAAAATTATAAATATTGTTAAATAGCTTATTATAACATATTAATATACAACAAATTCAGTATTTGTATTGTACATTACAAAAACATAAAAATAAATTCATTTTTCCTTCGTCTAAAACAAATACATTTTTATATATTTCAAATGAATTTGTTGTTGAACAGTTGAACCACGTGACCCCACATAATCTATTTCGACCAATCCTAGCCTTCTTCCTCAAAGCATTGAATTGTGGGAAAGAACGCTACGGAATAGCAATAAACACGTGCTCCGAGATACAAAAACTGATAAGAAAGGAAAAACTGATGAAACCGTGCCAGAAATATTATAATAATTATTGTTATGTCTTTATTATTTTCGTGATATAGTTTTGGAAGTTCTGCCGAACCTAAATTCGACATATTTTAAGCAGAATTTTTTTATGAAACACGTGGTTGTTGTTGAACTGTTAAGTGCATGTTTGCAGAATTTTGTTTTGAACGGTGAGTCTTAAATCAAAATTTTCTTTTGGAATTTTATTGAATTGTGTGTGAATAGCAAAATTTTCTTTTATATTTATGTCTACCAGTATTCAAACGATGTAATTAGTATTAATAGAAATAATTTCAATGAATATTATGTGCTCCGGTTTTATATTTATAATGCAAGTTTTATATTAATACGAAATTGTGTTTATTTTTTATGAATTTGGACAAATTTCTATCAATTTATTTTGATCTAGTTATAAAGTATTGATCTGATTATTGATCCGGGAAAAACTATCAGTGAAAATTTGTTCAGAATTAAAATTGTTATTACATTTTTTATTGTTTTTGGTTTATTAATAATTTTAATTTTTTTTTGTTAATTAGTAGCAATAGCCAAGGCATTTGTTTTCGTGTTTCTAAATGTGTAAATAAGTAATTATATAGTATATAAATATTTATACGTGTGGGCGTTTCCCAGGCGTCACCTTATAAGCACTCATTACTGATATAGAGAGCGCGCACCACAGAGGTAAAAACTGTTTAGTGCAAAGCTGTTCAGAATTTAAAATTACATACAAAACTATTTTTACATTTTTTATTGTTTTTTTTTAACAATTTTATAAATAAATTTCATAATTTCTGTTAGTAACAATAGCCAAGACATTTGTTTTGTTTCTTTAAATATACAAATATATATGTCATTACGGCATATTACCCATTTCTGGGTGTGCCAATCAGCTTTGTGATACTGATAATAATGATTATACAGGGTGTAACACCAATACCCACCACCGCTATTATTATTTTTTATTATAGCTACAAAAAAATACTATAAAACAATGTTGTAGGAGACCAACGGGGACATCCCATAAGAGAAGAGAATATTTTTTTAAACCAGTGGTTCTCAAGTTACAACATAAAGTTATATTTTTTCTAATGGAATTATACATATTTTTTATGCCTATTCGATAGAATTCAAAAATAAATTTTATTTTTATAATTATTTTTCAGTACCTACCTAGGATATGAATGAAAAACAATACAGCTTAAATTAAAATGAAACAAATGTTAAAAACGTTATAAACAGTTTTGTATTTGATTTCAAATTGACAAATAGTAGTTTTTGTTTTTCATACATAACCTATTGAAAAATGACTAGATAAATCAAATTTACTTAAATTTCTATCGCATTTTTACCTCTCGCTAAGAGAGGTATTGCATTCATGCTAAAAATCGCATATCCAGATTTTATTGAATAAGCACGTTTTAAGGTCCCTACAATCCGATTTTAACATTTTTACGATGATGTCTGTGTGTGTGTGTGTGTGTGTGTGTGTGTGTGTGTGTGTGTGTGTGTGTGTGTGGATGTGTGTGTGTGGGATGTTGGAAGGACGGTTACTCAAAAACTATAAGACTTAAAATTTGTTTAACAACTTATTTCCCAATCGGACATTCATGGGAAGATCTGAAAAGGTTTTGGTAACAATTGGACAACCGGAAGTAGAAGATTCTTGAAAAAAAATCTTCTAAATATTATTTTTTGAAAATTTTTCTTGATAATATTAAAGAAAAATAAATTCTTTTTCTGATACATTTAAATATTTTTATACATATTTTATAGATTTAGAGATAAAAAGAATATAATGTATAAAATAATGTTGTAATTAATTTTACAACCGAAAGGATGCCATGAAAAATAGTTGCAAATTTAAATTATTTGTGACAGATAAATGTCAGTGTCAGAAATAATGAGTAATGAAAGAAAAATGTATTTGGAGAATCCCTTAATTATTGATCTGTGACTATTATGGAGATGACAAGTCTAGGTTGAAGGACTTAAATTTGTTTCAAACATTATGGGACAATGTACACCAGTACTGTAGACTAGAGTAACTTTGAATTGCGAAAAAGCTATCAAATTCTTCTCAAGTAAGTTGTAAATATTGACAAAATTACACATCGATATAAGAATAATCGGAGTGCAATCTATCCGTCACTTTATTAAAGGGAATTAAGGTTATTTAGATATAACAAGTATGAAAAAATAAAATGTAAAAGAAGATATATAAGAATAGATGCACAATCCAGATATATACATTTTAGACCGCCCAAAATTAATGTTTTTACTATAAGAATATGAAGAGAAAGTAAACAAAGTTGTTCGAGTTGAAAATTGCTGTTACCAGCCTAATATTTATATATGGTAAACTCTACTTTGTAATTTATTGTAACATAATTTATGGTAAAATATCTTTATGTTGAGACATGCTATTATTGAATAATAAAGAAGTTTATACGTCATAGATTTATATGAATATATTATTTGTATTTATAAAAATAATCTTTGCTTTATGCATACAGCCAGGTAAAATATACGGCGAGAGGTTATGTGCTGGCCACATCAGATTTTTTTCAATATTTTTATTATATAAGGATATAAAACTAATACATAATAATTGAGAACCACTAGTTTAAAAAAATATTTTCTTCTTAAATGAGATGTCCCCCTTGGTCTTCTACAATTTTGTTCTATAGTATTTTTTTGTAACTAGAATAATAAAGAAAATAATGGCAGTGGTCGGTTTTGGTGTTAACATCCTGTATATTCGTACCATGCCGTCGTTTACTAGACTTCACCACAGGCACTCATTGCTGACGTGGAGAGTCATCACAGGGATACTTTTGTTCCATTTAATATTCGGCATAATTCTGGAGTCGGTCGGGATCGTTAATTTAATTTATTTTTATACTTCTTATAGAAAATAAATTCCATATTAGTCTAAAACTATGTCCAACATTATAATATAAAATTAATTATGTTGGACATAGTTTTAGACACGTTCCCCATTCACACAAACACACATACAGGCATCATCATAAAAATAGTAAATTCGCATTCTAGGGACCCCAAATTGAGCTTATTCATTTAAAACTCACCATCGAAAGATGACGAAAGATAATAAAATAGAATTTTATTTTAATATTTAATTATTCATTTAATAGCGTCATTATCTAATAACCACGCCACTGGCAGTTCGCCAGTCTTTTGTTTCTTGTCAACAAACAACTAGCCATCTTTGTTATGTTATTGAAGTATCGTGCATATTTTAATAGTGAAATATTGTTGTATATTGTTGCAAATTAGCAACAATGGTAAGTTTAAACAATAGTTTCACTGTTTTAATAGTTATCTATGCTGATAACATGTTTTATTATTGAAATACTTGTATGTTAAAATAATTTTTTTTTGTGTTCCAGAGTTCCAGTGAAAAATATTTCTTGGAGGACCGATCCATATTGGAGTTTGCTGTTTCAAGGAGCCGTCTTGGGGTAGCTGAGCCATGCAGCCGTGATGGATGTAGCTGATTCTTCTTGCTGGTAGCTGAGCTGTTTTCATCAATGTAAGTCGTTATATTATGTGCCTCTCTTCACTGTCGCTTTTTTGCTATTTTTTTCACTATAACACAAAAGTAAATTCATTTTTCTCCTGAAAATATGATTTATGTTGTGGAATTTAATTGAAATAATTATATTTTCTTCTATATTTCTTTTCCGAGGCACATTGTGAATGTCTATGTTAACATACCGGGCGACGTAATTCGTTACAATATCGTAAATAAATCGGCGAAACTTCTTTTAGAGTTAGTTTAAATAAATATCCGTTCGTTCAGAAATAGGTTTATTTTCCCAAAGAAATTGTATTTGTTTAAATATATTTTTAAACAAGTACGGTATACAATACAGGGTTCCAGCGCCGAAGTTTCCAAGGAGTGTAAAGCCTGATTAAGCCTTTGATCAACAGCAGGGCTTGTCTAAAGCTTTGTTTAAGGCTTTAAGGACTTTAAGGCCAATCTACAACCATAAGACGGCAACAATAGTTAGAATTATATTAGTTAAAGTCGCGATTAATTTTTTTGCTAATATTATATTAAAATTAAATTTATTTGCATTTTAAAGTTAGGGTAAAATATAATTAAAGTTTTGCCGATACTATTTCGGGTTCGGGTCGGTTTCCGCGTTATTTAAGGACAGGGTAGCGTAGTTTTTATTTGAAGTGTCTACCCCATTATTTAATTTAATATTACACATGATTACTTATGAAATAAATGGCTAGAAATGTAAAATACTCGGGTTCAAAACTAAATCTAAAATTTGATGTATTTTTTTTATATAAAGATATTTTTTTAAAGTTTAGATTCGAAAGTGTTCAATAGACTTACATTGTATAATTATTTAAAAACGTACACATATTGTAATATTTAAATTTATTTAATTTTAATTCAATCATTTTATTAATTTGTAGTAAATAATTAAAAAATAGACATTTCATTTAAAAACGAAACTACATTTATAAATGATCTATAGCTCCGGCTGTAGATCTTAAGAACATTAAGTTTTTCGCGATTTCAGGTGAAGATAACATAACCCCCCCCCCTGCATGATTTTACTTTTTTCAGTTTTCCTTCTTAACTATTCAAGCAGCTCTTTCTAGTATGCCCCCTTTTAAATTCGAGTTAATTTTCCAAGGACGACCGGAACCCATTGTGGCAAACTCAGTATAGTTCCTTTCGCTGCTTCTCTCTGGGATAGGGCATGGGGCATCTGGGAAGGTCGCTCTACTCAATCTAGGGTCCGCCAGACTGAGTAACTCCCTGTTCTGATTCCCAGTTTTTGTAGTAAATAAATATATATCATCGCAGCATGCTGAGAGCACTCATCTCTGGGATGGAGACTGCAGCATAGAAGGCGCTCTTATGCCATTGGAACAGATACACTAAATTATAGCTAGATTTAATTAAATTTGCAGTTAAAGTTAAATTAAAGTAGTTTAATTGAATTTCATTTTGCAGTTTTAAAAAGGTGTAGTTAGTTTACTTGCATTTTAAAGTATTTGATTACAGTTTAAATGATTACAGTTAGTTAATTTGCGTTTTAAAGTTTCTATCTACAGTTTTCATTCATTATAATTAGTTCACTTGCTTTTAAAGGAATTAGTTTAAATTTAAAGTTTTAACTTATTAAATTATAGTTACACACACTTGCTTTTGTGTTAATTTTACAAACATACACACACACCCACGAAATCATATATCTATTAAAGTTAATAGATATATGTTACATAAAAATAAATAAAAGATTTACGCAAAAATGTGTCTTTTGTATTCATGTTACCTTTTTATCCGTTCGTCGCCGCGGTTTCGTCCGTATATATTGTTGATTTCTTATGTACTTATTTATGTATATTATGTATTTGTGCATGTGCATGTTTATATACATTGTGGCTAAATTTATGTGTATTTCTTAGCTAAAATATAGGTAGGATGACTAAAAACAATAATAATAAATTATCTAATTGCGATAAAATATAACTTAAACTGCATCGAAAAGTTTGAATATTACACTTATTTTTTTCAGTTAAAATGTATCCATAAATATTTCTTGTTGCACGCTTATGCATGCGAAATGCAGTGAAGTTATCTACAATTGAAATTATATCAGTCGGCTTATAATGACCTTGAATACTCACCTTTTGTGAATCAAACTGTGCCATCCTTTTGGCATTTTTAATATTAAAATTTTCAAATTTGATCAATAATTTGAAAGAGTACAATGTAGGAAATGGTTAGAAATACGTTATTATCCATTCCTTCATTTATTTCCTATGTTGCATACATGTACAATGCAGGAAATAGTTAAAACATCCATTCTTTTATTTATATTTTATATTGTACACATGTACATATAACATTATTATTTACCATTTATAATTTTCATAAAATCCAGAGTAGGACTGAAGCATTTTTATTTGAAATAATCTTTAATTAATAGTGAGGATGAAATGAATCGGATTAATTACTTGTACAGTGTAACTTCAATACTAGATTTTCAAAAATTATTTACGTATTCCTTTTCCTTACATCCATATGCAAACTTGATTAGATTCTAGTTATAATTGACCCACCGGAAGTATCCTCATTTGAAGGTTTTAACAGTTTTTCTTGAAAAAACTCTGTTGAATATCATTTTTTCACATTTAATGTTATTATAAATATTAAAAAAAATATTTTATTCTTTAAATGAATTGTTTGCATTTCATACTTCATTTCAATGGATATAGAGTTAAAGAATTTAAAGGAATGAAATTTTATAAACCAGCCAGCTATGCTATAACCATGGAAACAGCTTTTATATTAAGAAAATTATAATTGAAAGATGTCAGTGTCAAGTGCAATTGACATAGTATGTTTGTGTTATAATTTTACTGCAGAATCCTTTGCTAGTAATTTTCTGTGTGGAATTCGTACAAAATACATAGAACTGACGGAAGGTAATGTGCTGGCCACATCATATTTTTTTTAATGTGTTAATACAGTAAAATAATATTGTGTATTGCTCCCGAGATGAAATTTTCCTCTTGATTCAACTATTATGACTTTGAAACTATGCTTCAGAGGACATAATCGTGTCATATGTCAGTTTAAATTATTGTTCAATTTTTTAAATGTAGATACAGAAACAATCCCTGAAGTAGCTTTAATCATTTTCAAAATATGAATAATGCATGGCCGCCTGGGAATCTTATTACTATAAAACTTTATACAGAGTGTTATAGTTTAATGGGCCCAGCAAATATCTCGTTTATTTATTAAGTTAGTAATTTCTTTCATATAACATGATTTATACAGCAACATGTAAGCTACTTGATGACGAATGTACTTTCATGATACCACTGCCGGTTTATTAGTAATTAATATCAACTTTGAAATTTCAAATAGAACATACTATATTTTTTTACAAATTTGAAAAGTACATCAAATTTGTTTTACAATCATGTAAAATAATCCATATGTTACATTATTAAAAAGTAGCACTTTTTACCTCTCGCTAAGAGAGAGGTATTGCATTCATGCTAAAAATCGCATATCCAGATTTTATTGAATAAGCACGTTTTAAGGTCTCTACAATCCGATTTTAACATTTTTACGATGATGTCTGTGTGTGTGTGTGTGTGTGTGTGTGTGTGTGTGTGTGTGTGTGGATGTGTGTGTGTGTGTATGTGTGTGTGTGTGTGTGTGTGTGTGGGATGTTGGAAGGACGGTTACTCAAAAACTATAAGACTTTAAATTTTTTTAACTACGTATTTCCCAATCGGACATTCTGAAAAGGTTTTGATAACAATTGGACAATCTTTTAAATATTTTTTGAATTTTTTTCTTGATAATATTAAAGAAAAATAAATTCTCTTTCTGATACATTTATAGTATTTTACATTACTAGCCAGGTAAAACGGTTTTTACTGCTGAAAGGAGGAAATGACTGGCGAGCCGTTAGGCGAGCCTGTCACCTCCTTGAGGCAGTAAAACAGTTACCTGGCGTGTATTGTACAATATTTTATTTGTTACTCACTTGTAAATCATATTTAGGATTATAATCAAAACTTGTCAGTTGTAATTGTTGTCATAGATTGTCTTGAATGATATCCCATAAGCCTTGGAAAACATTTTGCAGTGTTACTGTAGCAACGCGGATAGTTTATTTCATTGTTTACTTTTTTCACTGATTTTAATGTGGAAGTCAAAATGAACGTGCCAGAAGCTATTACAAAAGAAGCCTTAAGTGTGGTTTCAAGTTTATTACCAGAAAAGTCAGCGGCAAGATATGAACGAGAATACGCCGATTTCAAAGAATGGCAAGAAATAAACAATGTAACTGTTGTGACGGAGAACGTTCTATTAGCTTATTTTAACCAACTGTCCACGAGATTCAGACCTAGTTCATTATGGTCGAAATGGTCGATGTTGAAGAGTTGCCTGGAAATTAAAGAAAATATTGAAGTTCGCAGGTTTATTTTTATATTAGAGATGTTACCGAAAAAAAAAATACATTTTTATTTGTCATTTGTAGATTTCATAAATTATTTGCGTTTCTGAAAAGAAGGAGTGAGCGTTATGTTCCGAAAAAGGCCAAAGTTTTACCAAGGAGCAAGTCGAAAAATTTCTTTTGGAAGCTCCCGACGACCGTTGGTTGCTCTTTAAAGTTATTAAAATTTTTGGTGCTTACCGGTGTGATGAGCTTCTCTCTTTAACCCTCAATGATGTGGAAGATACTAAAAAATATATAATTATTACATTAAGAAATACAAAAAATAGAACAATAAGAAGGTTTGCCATCACAGATGATGATTGCAGTTTTCAACCTTGTGTTTTATATAGAAAGTATGCAGCTCTTCGTCCTTCCGGAACAGAGAGTTTACGTTTGTTCTTAACATATCGTAACGGAAAATGCATTTCCCTTTATGCTGGTCACCACACTATTGGCACACCGCCAACCGAAGAAAATTGCGGGATATTTAGGATTAGAAGAACCAGAATTATATACAGGTCACTCTTTTCGTCGGTCTGCAGCAACGATGGTTGTAGCCGCGGGCGGAGATATTTTAGCACTAAAACGTGCTGGAAGATGGAAATCCAGCGCGGTTGCGGAAGGATACGTGAATGATTGTATCAATCAAAAAATTGAAATGTCGAAAAAAATGTTTCCCTTACGTGAGTCTACAAATGTTGTGCCTTCTACATCGGCAGAATCTGCAGCTAATATTCCTTCCTCTGTGGCTGTGGCTGTCAGACGCAAGCGACATCACTTCAACCGAAAAATTTAATATAACTGGCAATCATAATTGTACATTTATTTTTAACTTATATAATAATAAAACTGAACTTTCAACTGTTAACAATGCAACTACTAACTTGTAAAAATTTTACAGGTTAGCTGTCAAATTTACAGGTTAATAGGTTGTAAAGGTTGGTTTTCAATGTTAATGTACATACCAAATAAATGACGGTTTACAAGTATGTAACAAATAAAATATTTTACAATATATTCTATAGATTTAGAGATAAAAGAAATATAATATGTAAAATAATCTGTTATAATAAATTTTACAGCCGAAAGAATGGCCATGGAAAATAGTTGAAAATTTAAATTGTTTGTAACTGACAGATAAATGTCAGTGTCAGAAATCCGAAGACATTACTGAAGACTTTTTCTGGGAAGTACATACATTATATTATTTCTTAATGTATTAATAGAATTGGAAACATTTCGAAAAATTAGAAGAGGACAAAATTTCTTCATCAAAAATGAATTTAAAATTAAACAATCTAAATATATATGGAATTAGATATATGCGTAAGTAGAATTTTTGGTGTAGAGTGTAGGTATACAAGAAATGTTAAATACAATAGGGAGCGAGCAGTCATATGATTTTGTTGGCCTTGACAAGCAGATATGGGGGCCCATGTCAGAATGATAGCTAGTAATTATGTATATAGATGTCAAATATCATAATTTCTCATTCTAAATTTAGTGATTTTCCAATTCCATGTGGAGCAGAATTAAATGTTAAATATCTAAGGCATACAAGTAAACTTTAAACTCCTGGTGATAAATTAACTACGTAAATTTAGAAAATATTGAAATTTTTAATGAAAAATTCTAACATTTGACATCTATGTACATAATTACTAATTGTCATTCTGAAACGGACCTACACATCTGCTTGTCAAGCCCAAAAATGTAACATTACTGTTCGCGCCCTATACTTATGTAACCAAAAAAAGGAAGTGGCGAGAGGTATTGTGCTGGCCACAACAGATTTTTTACCTAGTCGAAAAGAGAATAGTGAACCATGACTATGGCTTGAAATAAAACAATTAACAAACAATTGTAACTATTATTATTAAACGAAATAATAATTTTACAAACTTCGAAAATACACATCTAGCATATCAACTTTTTCTGAGTTAGATAAATTCATTTTATAATAACTTAATAAGGTACTACAATGAAACTTGCTAATAATAAAGATTAAAACAATTATTACTGAGTATTTTACAGGTTGACATTTACCGTGTTACAATTGTTTTAGTTAATTGTTTTATTTCAAGCCATAGTCTTTTCACACTATTCTCTATTCGAATAGGTGTTTAAAAAAGTGCCCGACATTTTACTTTTTAATAATGTAATATATGGATTATTTTACATGATTGTATAGTAAATTTGAAGTACTTTTCAAATTTGTAAAAAAATATAGTATGTTCCATTTGAAATTTCAAAGTTTGTATTAATTATTGATAAACCGGAAGTGATATCATGAATGTACATCCGTCATCAAGTAGCTTACATATTGCTGTATAAATCATGTTATATGAAAGAAATTACTAACTTAATAAATAAGCGAGATATTTGCTGGGTCCATTAAAATATAACACCCTGTATACTGTAAAAAAAATCGTTATGAGGATACGAAAATATATCATCAATTCAGAATTAAAAAAAGAACATTTTTTTCTGTTCATTGCAATAAATAATAAAATGCTCTAATAATACGCACTGATTTTTGTTTGTTAGCATATTCGGAAGAGATGTCCTACAGCCGACTATATTTGCCTCCTCTAAGTTAGGGATATAATGGTAAATGGGGAAATATATTTGTAAAAAAATATATACTTAAATTTATAAAATTACATAGGATTCATACATTGTTTGGGTAAATACATAAAAATAATTTGAATTACATTTTTTTTACACTATTTGTATTTTATACTTCTTATATTTCTATATTATTTTTATAAATCTTTAAAAAATATAATTTTATTTAATTTAAATTAATTTGTGTTGCCGTGCGCCGTGCGTAACTTGTTTAAAGTGGCAGACTGATACGCCTTGGCACAACTTACGCGTCTTGTGAGACATTGGAGCAAATGGACGTATATATCTGTGCAGTAAATATTAATATTTAAAATAATATTTAAAGTGATATATGAAAATTTATACAAATACGAATATATTTAGAATTTAGATGAAGGCACCTGTGTTGATAATATGTTATCAGACGGTGAGTTACATCATTTTTTCCAAGGGAAAATACGTTTTATAAATAAGACGCTTACGAGGTTTTGCTTTTTTTATACCTTGTTGAACATATTGTTCCTCTGTGTGTATAATGTATACATACAATTTGTATGTATATTTTGACACCCGTACGTAATCAAATTATAATATTTGGTGTTCAATATTAAAAGCCGAGTTCAGAGTGAAACGAACATTGTTAGTGAACAAATTTTCAACAACATAGTTCGTGAATAATTGTTGGCAATAATATAGTTAACATACAGGGTGATGACTAGCACATCCGAACATAGGACTTCATATAAAATCAGACTCATAATTTCCTGCTTCCATAATTATTTTAGGTAAAAAGCTTGAAATAAAAATTGTGAAGCATTAAAAACTATTATGGGCTTCAAGTAAAGTATCACTTCCGGTTTATCAATTTAGGCAAAATATAATATGTTGTTCCCCTTGACATAAAAGTACTAAATACTGAATTTGAAAAGTTTTGGATTATATTTTAATATAGTTGTTCATTAAAAACTGTTATTGGCTTCAAGTAAAGTATCACTTCTGGTTTATCAATTTTAGTCAAAATATAATATGTTCCCCTTGACATAAAAGTCCTAAGTACTGAATTTGAACATTTTTGGATTATATTTTAATATAGTTCTTCATTAAAAACTGTTATGGGCTTCAAGTAAAGTATCACTTCCGGTTTATCAATTGTAGTCAAAATATAATATGTTGTTTCCTTTGATATAAAAGTCTTAAATACTAAATTTGAAAATTTTTGGATTATATTTTAATATAGTTCTTCATTAAAAACTGTTATGGGCTTCAAGTAAAGTATTACTTCCGGTTTATCAATTTTAGTCAAAATATAATATGTTGTTTCCCTTGATATAAAAGTCGTAAATACTAAATTTGAAAATTTTTGGATTATATTTTAATATAGTTGTTCATTAAAAACTGTTATGGGCTTCAAGTAAAGTATCACTTCCGGTTTATCAATTTTAGTCAAAATATAATATGTTGTTTCCTTTGACATATAAGTCTTAAATACTGAATTTGAAATTTTTTGAATTATATTATAACATAGTTCTTCATTAAAAACTGTTATGGGCTTCCAGTAAAGAATTACTTCCGGTTTATCAATTTTAGTCAAAATATAATATGTTTTTTCCCTTGATATAAAAGTCTTAAATACTAAATTTGAAAATTTTTGGATCATATTTAATATAGTTCTTCATTAAAAACTGTTATGGGCTTCAAGTAAAGTATTACTTCCGGTTTATAAATTTTAGTCAAAATATAATATGTTGTTCCCCTTGACATGAAAGTCCTAAATACTAAATTTGAAAAATTTTGGATTATATTTTAATACAGTTCTTCATTAAAAACTGTTATGGGCGTCAAGTAAAGTACCACTTCCGGTTTATCAATTTTAGTCAAAATATAATATGTTGTTACCCTTGACATAAAAGTCCTTAATATTAAATTTGAAAATTTTTAGATAATATTTTAATATAGTTCTTCATTAAAAACTGTTATGGGCTTCAATTAAAGTACCACTTCCGATTTATCAATTTTAGTCAAAATATAATATGTTGTTACCCTTGACATAAAAGTCCTAAATACTGAATTTGAAAATTTTTAGATTATTTTTTAGTTTTCCTACAAAAATACACTAAATACAAGTTGTCACCGAGATATGCTGCGGACTTTACACCGTGTTTCCCAACAAAAAATACAGTAAAAAGAAGAGTCTATTAGAATGTAATAGTTATATATTTCGCTCTCTGTCTTACAAAAATATATATTGGCGAGTGAGTGTTCCATCCTGTCCTTGTTATTCTATGTCATGTTGTCTCTTTCTAACAATATATTTATCTCTGTCACACAAAAATCATGCACCCGCCGTTTAGTAATTGACTTTGGGAGCTCTTTTGAGTAAAAATAGAGAATTTTAATGTTGACAATAAATATATTTACCAGCAATACCTCTCGCTAATTACAAATGGCGATAAAACACAGATACATACACTAAAGCAACAGTACCTCCCGCCAACTTATCAAAATGTAACGGATTTTTTTCACTAACAATACCTTCCGCTAACAAGAATAGGAATGACGTGTGATATTTTCGGAGTGCTTTAATCTTTTTACCTTCCGTCACCTATAGGTAAGGAAGGTATTGTCTTTGGTCAAAAAAATCGGTGGTGAGTTTCCATTGAATAAGCACGTTTTAGGGTCTTTACAATACGATTTTACTATTTTTACGATGATGTCTGTATGTGTGTGTGTGTGTGTGTGTGTGTATGTGTGTATGTGTGTGTGTGTGTATGTGACCGTTTTTTCCTGCACGATATCTCCAATACTAGAATTCCAAAAATTACAATTCTTGCGTATTCCTCTTCCTTACAACCATATGCAGACTTGATTAGATTTTGGTTATAATTGGTCAACCGGAAGTACCCTCATTTGAAGATTTTAACAGTTTTTCTTGAAAAACTCAGTTAAATGTTATTATAACTTAAAGAATATATTATTGTCTATACGATTTGATTGCATTTTATATTTCATATTTAACAGATATAGGATTAAAGAATAATAAAGATAAAAAAATTCATATAAATTTCATAATTCAGCCAGCTATGCTAACTTAACCATGGAAACTGCTAATTCAAATTGACAGATGTCAGTATCAATAAAATGTAAATCAATGACAGAATAAGGGAAGTAACTCTAGTGTTAGAAGTTTCTGGATATAAGAAAGACGATTACATTGGTTTGAACATGTCATGAGAAGCGATGAATATATTAATAGAAGGTGGAAGAAACATAGGAAGACCAAATATAAGATGAAAAGATTGTATTGCAGAAGACTTGAGAGAAAAGGAACTGAATGAGAAAGACACGCAAAACAAAAATGAGTCGAAGAAGAAAATAAAAAATAGCGACCCCCTAACGAATGGGAAAAACTAAAGAAGAAGAAGTAGATGTCAGTGTCAAGTGCAATTTGCATAGTTTGTTTATGAAATAACTTTACTGGAAATATAGCATCTTTTGCAAAAAAAAAATATGTATAGGGCGCGTGCCTTTGGCAAGCAGATATGGGAACCCGTATCAAAATGACAGCAATTAATTATGTCCATAACTGACAAGTGTCATAATTTTTCATTCAAAATTTCATGATTTTCTTATTTCATGTGGTTTGTTTGTTATCAGGAGAATGGAATTCAGTTGCCGAGAAAGGGAATCATAAAATACCAAAAAATTAGAATCTTTTAGAAGAAAATTTATGTATGGAATTTGTACATAATACACAGGATTGACGGAAGGTATTGTGCTGGCCACAACAGATTTTTTAAAAGTGGAAAAGAGTATAATTATTAATTTTATACTATAAAATATATGTTACATATGTTAAAATAGTTCGAACGTACGAAATTATAATTTTCATATAAATTACATAATTTTCAAATAAATACTCGTAACACGTATTTTTTCATTTAAAATGTATTTATAAATATTTCTTGTTACACGCACATACGATATGCAGTGAAGTTATCTACATTTAAAATTATATCAGACGGCTTATAAATGACCTTGAATTGTCATATTTTGTTAACCAAACTATACCATACTCTTGACATTTTTAATATTAAAATTATCAAATTTAATCAACAATAATTTAAAATGGTTAGAGTTTGAAATACGTTATTATCCATTCCTTCATTTATTTCCTCTATTGTACACATGTACAATGCAGGAAATAGTAAGAGAGACGTTGTTACCCATTCCTTTATTTATTTCCTATATTGTACACATGTAACATTATTATTTATATGTTTATAATTCAGACAGAAAAGTTTGCTATTGAATATATCTTTCTGAGAAACAATGTTAGTATTATATATAAAACTGAAGGTAAAGGAAACTGGCAATATATTCATTTAATTACTATATAAAATTTAATTTTTTTAGTAAAATTATTTGCAAAATGATATTTATTTATTAAAGTACCACCTACAATTATATTAAAAACTAAAATAAATAAACTTCTGGATGCTATGATTATTACTCCAATTCAACAAATTTTGATATGGTGTATTAATAGAGTGTATAGAACTTGAATACATTGCTTATAATAAAATTTCTTAGGTTTAATAATAATTTATTTGCAAATAAACCATTGTCTGCATGTGACAATAATGTTTTCGTCTTTAATAATTCGCAAATATTTTTTATTAAAGTAATGAAATTTAAGATGGCAATTTATTAAAAATATTGTCAGTACCTTTACCCTCAATTTTATAGATAATACTAACATAAATATTGTATTATTTACTGTTGGAACGAAAAAATTTAGAACTTTTTTTGTCATAATTTTCCCGTGGATTATTGTTTCAATGACAAATTTAGTTAATAACATTGTATTTAAATCCAGTACTCTTTATTAATACATAAAATAAAAAATGCCCAAATATAGTCTTAACTAAACCTAAAATAGTATATTTTGTGGCAAGTGTGTGAAGCTGAAATTTTTACATGCCTTCGGCTCGTGTCGCAAACCACCCGAATGTAAAATAGGCTTCACACACGTATTACATACTATACTTTTTCTACGACCTTGCAATTATATATATATACAGGGTGTTTCCTTTAAAACAACCAGCGCTTTTTTGGGCGAACTAATGACTTTAGAGAAAAATGTTATATACAAGAAATTACCAGGAAAAAGGGCTTAATTTATGAAGAATAATAAATAAAAAATTCAACCAGTGGTTCTCAAACGGTAGAATAAAATTATATTTTTTTAAATGGCAACCTATATAAATTTTTTGTCCATTAGATAGAGAATTTTCTGATTTTTAATATCATTTTTCTCGAAATAATTGTTATACAACCCCATATCATATTTATATCGTTGAAATCAGAAAAAAACTCTCTATCTAATGGACAAAAAATTTATATAGGTTGAATTTTTTATTTATTATTCCTCATAAATTACGCCCTTTTTCCTGGTAATTTTTTGTATATAACATTTTTCTCTAAAGTCATTAGTTCGCCCAAAAAAGCGCTGGTTGTTTTAAAGGAAACACCCTGTATATATATATATATATATATATATATATATATATATATATATATATATATATATATATATATATATATATATATATATATATATTATAAACTAATAACACATTTCTCATGAAGTTGTTATTTCTACGGACCATTTACCAACACATGATTTACGTGTATATAAAGATATTCATTGTATGTGTTAAAACTAAACTATTTACTTCACGCACACTATGCGTGAAGTGACACTTCACGCACAGTGTATATTTACTTCACGCACAGTGTACAAAAAAATCAAACTTGACACATAAAAATTGATACGTGAAGTACTCATTTAACGCATGGGAGTAGAAAAAAATATTTTTTATTGCTGTTAATATATTTATTTCAGAGGGTACGAATACATTTGGGGTTGGGCTTGTATAGTCGATTCGCTGAGACGAGAGAATGTGAGATCGTGTACGAATTGTGCCCTTTGCTTCTTATTCCTTGCCATTTTCCTAGCGTCGAAATGTTATTCTTCTCTAGGACCTTCAGTATTGCCTTATCCCAGATGTCTTTAGGTCTTCCTCGATCTCTTTTTTTCTACCACGTTCGCCATCCATATTTGTCTAACCGGTAAATTATATTTACTGTCTTTGACAATTAAACATTTTATTTACAGAAAAACGGATACATCTTTCACAGCTTTACGAAGAAATTCAAAATTAGTGGTGCTAGAATACAACCAATTTAATATGAATGGGGGGTAGAGCTGTTCGCGTCCGTGGTAGAATACCACACGTGCCCCCTGGTTAACGCTAAATGAACAGCAAACGTCCACCGCCAAAGAATGGGAAAGAAATTCGATTTAATCTAATTACAAGATACATCAAATCGAATTTAAAGTTTTTGACGCTGAAATCAATTATTTTAAAACACATACAGACGCAGTATTTTACATAGAAATCAAATATTGTGGCATAATAAGCCGAACAACATTTTCCGTTAAAGTTCAGCAGAATTCATTGAAAATCATGTTTCAAAATCTTCGTTTATTCCCGGAAGACTTGGCGATATTTCGAAAATTGTTCCATGTATTCGCATAGATGTTATTCCATCTCGAAAGACAATACGGCGGCGTAGGTAAACTGAACTAACAACGTGGCGTGGCGATGAAATACATTTTGGCTATATTTCGAAAATAGTCCCATGTATTCGTAAAGAAGTTGCTCCATCTCGAAAGATAATACGGCGGCGAAGGGAAACTGAAGCGACAACATGGGCTGGCGATAAAATACCTGACCATTTGCGGTGGTTTTCTCAGCTGAAATCATGTGGAAAATGTAAGTCAAACAAATTTTGTTATATATTTTTAATTGTTAACAAATTTTGCGTTATTTGTAACGATTTTTAAAGATGTACCAACGATAATATCTAATACACGAACAAAATGAAAGCCGCAAAAGCATAACTAAAATAACTCATTTCTATTTCAGATTGCATGCATGACCATGAGGGCTTCGGAAACATGGAAGTGGGAGCAGAAGAGGGCAGAGCACCTTTGGGAGAAACAGGAGACAACGGAGTTACTGCATTAGGGTCCCTACAACTCAAAGATTCAAGCGTGCTGTCAGCATGTATAAGGTAAGAATCTTCCTAGACTTTTATTCTTTTTATCATTATTAAATGTATTTATGTGGTTGGAACCGTAATGCAACAATACTTTATAATCCAAGGGTCGAAACTTGGAATAAAAATGAACTAGTTCAAATCTAGTTACTCGTCAATAAGGACTACCTGAAACAGTTTTATCTGTATTGTGCGTAAAATATTTGCACTAGAATAACTAAGCATTTGAAAAGTGGTGCACTTTTCATTTGTATAACCACCCGACGGACAGGGTGGTGTAAAATGAATCTCTCTGCACTATTTTTTATCAAATGTCCTTTCGAAATATCAAATTGAAGCAAATTCCAAATACTTTTGAAACCATTTAAAAACTGTTGAACAAAATATCACATGATACATTCATCATATAAATCAAGTGTCTTGTATAATGAAGGTATGTTTGCCGTGCGAAATTTTATCCACCAGTTTTTAAAATGGTTTAAAGAACACCACAAACTAATAAGTCTTATTTAATAGGCAGACCTTTGGCTAGTCTGAGATGTCAAGAAACTTGGAGTATTTGGATGCAGCTTTCGATTTCAACACTGCAAATCTTCTAAAGCCGCTTTTCTGAAGGCCTGCTGAGCTCCAGATAAACCTTCAACGACGTAGACGACCATCGATGGATGAACTGGTAGGAACTTTAATTTTCTATAAAATATTTTGTTCTCATACTCAAACGTGAGTACTTAGAGTCAAAGGATTATGACTATATGCCTAATTATTAACTTGTTCTCAAATTCAGTATTCAAATTTAATTTTTTATAAAATATTTTGTTCTCATTCTCAACCATGAGAACTTATAGTCAAAGGATTATGACTATATGCCTAATTATTAACTTATTCTCATATTCAACCATGAGAACTTAGTCAATAAAATATGACTATTACAAATGTCTAAATATTATCTTGTACTCAAATTCGATTTTGAGTACTACATTGAAAGAAATATAACTTTCATGAATGTCTGTATAATATTCAAACAATTTAAAATTTAAATGTCGACTGTTTATCAATAAAATCAATATCTGGAAACATATGATTAGTATATATCTTTCAGGAATCGGACATCAAGAAGACTAAATTAATATAGTATAGGATTCTTTGCGTAAGAATAACATTGTGCACTGTAGAAAAAGATAGTTTTTTAGTCGATTTCAGCACAGATTATAGAGCGAATTGAACTACTTATAAACGAAACATTATTGAACAATGCCATTCTTACGTGAAGAATAATATAGAATATAAGTTAGTTTTTAGTTCTTTGAAATGTATTTTCAGGTCTTAATTAAACTTTGGCTCATCGCGCCGTTGAGCAAACACGCGTTTTCTTTAAAAATAAAAATAAAAATAAATTTATTTAAGTTGAAGTGCATTCCCTTGCGATGATTCATCATAAAATCGTGCGTTTTGATTGCCCAGACGGCATCTAGGGAGAGTGAATGTGAAAAAAAAAATTGAATGAATTGGTGTGTCGGGGTATGCTTGCTGTCGAATGGTGAGAGAATCAGGAAGTAGGGGGTGTGAGATTCGAAACTTGTTTGTGGGTTCGGGTTTCCTTATTATTTTTATTATTATTAACATCACGGTTAGTGGGATGGTTAGGTAGGATTCGTGCGCGATTTCCATAATTGAGTGGACTGATATGTATAGTAATTCACAACGCCATGTGAAACCTATATTCTGGTGGATCGCTTCGCACTTGTGTGAATGTTTCTAGGGACAGTTTAATTCTTTTGTACCAGTGCTGACCGCCGTTCGTATCGGCCTCTGCTCTAGATTGGACGCTTTAAAACCGCTAGACTCAAATGAGAAAAGTTTTAAACAAACCTGAATGCTTACACAGGAAGCTCTATTATGGCGTTATGTGCTCTCCTCATCCGGAGGCAACGTAATCATCGTTTAACTTTTAATGGCAACGAATAATTAAAGACAAAGTAAAGTTTTTGTTTGATTTAACATTGTTTGAGCACACGGGTTGTCCGCGTTCGGTGTTAGGTGTTTCGGGAATGGCCGGGCGATGCCATCGGGAGTAGCTCTTTATTGCATCCAAGCCGTGGAATATCACTTAATTGCTTCCCTTGTCCTTAATTGGCTCGCGTTTGTAGGCCGTAAACCCTTGGGGTCGCGACTGGGGTCGGCTTAGCCCCCACGTAAACTACTGTGAGGACCGCCCCGGAGTCCTCACTTTTTTTGTCTTAGCTCGTATATCTCTCTCTCACTTCAACTTAGCTTAACATAGTCTAGATATAAGATAGCTTGCGTAGACATAAGATAGCTTAGATTATAAGATAGGCAGGGGTTGTTTTTGCTTTTTGAGAGAGAGAAAATTAACGTAACTTAACATTTGTAGATTTGCTTTTGTTTGAAAAAGATATTAACGTAAGATAGGAGTTTTGCGCACTTCATAAACTTAATTTGGTGGGAACTACAATAGTTTAAGTTAGATTATAAGGTATTATTGTATACGGAACTGTATTTATCTAATAAATGGTATATATGGGGAGCGTGGGTTGGGCATGAGGGTGGTGTCTTAGAAGTAAATGGGTATATATATACCATTTATTAAATAAAGCATTTCAGTTATAGTTTTAAGATAGTTATAAATTAAAATAATTCCCCCGCCGCCGTTGTCACCGAGATTGCAGTGCCGATTGGGATGCGTCTCCATGGCTTCCTCTGCGTAATGATTTGTTTAAAATGTGTGTACAATAAAACAATCTTTTAATACTGTTTATTTTAATTTAAACCCGTCACATTTGTTTTAAAGTTAGGTAGTTTTAGTAAAAATTGTAATTATTATTAAGTATTTTGACGCGGTCAGGGCAATGTTAGATTTTAAGTATTTATTGTAAACGAAGCTTTATATTAATAAATATTATATATTTTGGTGAGTGTGGGTGGTTGAGGCGGTAACACCAAAAAAATATATAATATAATTAATATAAAGGTTCGCGAACGGTCTTAAACCGAATAAGATATCTTGTACCTTTAACAATGGGAACAAGGAATCTTATTTGGGGATGCCAAGTTTTAGTTTGTTAAATTAGTACATAAGTATTGTAAACGGAACTCTAATATATTATATATTTGGGCGGTTTTAGTCTAAAAGTATATAATATTAACTTAGAGTTTTGTATCAGGTATAAAACTAAAATGTTTGTTATCAAATAAAATTATTATGGTTATATTATTTGTTGTGAATTATTTTGCGTCTTTATTCTGTAAATAAAAGTTAAATCTTCCGGTTAAACTTTTATTTGCAGAATAAAGATGCAAAATAATTAACAGCAAACAAAATAATCTTAATAATGACAATTTATACGGTAACAAATGTTTTAGTTTTATAACTAAACCCTATGTGACACTTTTATAAATTGTTAATAAATTTGTTAACAAATTTAGTTGGAAATAATTTTGAACAGAATTTTTAAACTAAGTTTTTACGATTTATTTGTTATATTTCTGTTCATAATTGTTACTAAATTTGTTAACAAATCTGTTAACAATTTATGATTGTCAAATAGTTTTTTGTAATAATAATGCCAATAAACTTTAATTTTTATAAGATAAAGTCTTGTAATTTCTTACAATACAAATATATTTTTATATTAAAAAATGTAATTTATTATAATACAAATATATTTTTATATTAGAAAATTGATTTTTTTTCTATTAGTCTATACACTACACGTATGTAGTTTTTAAAACGGCCACCAGATGGCAGCACCTGTCGATTAGCTTGAAGTAAAACCGATCAAAAAATATTGTTTTGTGTACATAACGACGTACATACACAATTTTCAATAGCTTTTATTGTTTAGACTAATTAAAAATGAGATGTTATGTCCATTATGAAATAGGGCTTACCAGATATCTGCTTCTGCTACCTGCAAAATATTTTTTTTCTAAGTCCCTGTACGTATATAATTTTTAAAACGACCACGTTGCAATTGTTCATACATCAAAAAAACTGACAATAGCCAATATATAGAAAAATCATAAGATTTTTTGCTATTGTTTTTATTCGTTTTCATTACGTGGTGAATTATAACATCCATGTATCCGCTTCCCATATTCAGACACTGAAATATACGTCCCACCAAATATTCCAAATTCACAATAGGCCTTAATTAAAACGTTTAAAGGCAGTAGGTGCTGCCAACTAACGGTCGTTTTAGGAACTATTTAAAATTAAGCATGTATGTATGTATGTATGTTTGTACATATATGCAAAGGCCTTAATTAAAATCTTATCCCGAAGTAGGTGCTGCCCCCTAACGGCCATTTTCGGAACTATTTTGAATCCTGTATGTACGTATGTATAAACACAGGATTATTTCTGGTTGCCTATATTTTTAGGCGTAATATGTGCTGCCCTCTAGCGGCCATTTTAAGAACTATATACGTATAGGGTCTTAAAGTTCATCCCCCAAGTAGATGGAATTAAAAAAATAGACAAATTATATTTTAATTTATATTTTATTGTATAAAATATTGTACATTAGAATAATTTACATGAAATACAACTATGTAAGACACAAATAAACAATACAAGTGAAATTTATACAAACTATTATTTAAACATCCCTATTTCTAATTTTTCAGTACAAGGGTAAGTATATTTATTTATAAAATACAAAGAATAAGAATTAAAAATATAATTTAAGCTATGAACATGATAAAGACAACAATGTATTACAAATAAACAATAAAAATTACTTAAACTAATACAAGTTTTTATTTAACAACCCCTTATTTATACCAGAGGAAAATACCACAATAAAGAGACAGGGAAGTATGACCAGTTCATTCCGCTTAATTGAGAGAACAGGGAAGTATGACTATTATGCATATTAATAAATGTACAACAAAAACATGATATAAAAAAAATGAGAATTTGTTTAAAGAACCAAGCTGTCAAATTTTAATTAGCGCATTTTTAAACCCTTGGCCCTACGCCCTTAAAACTTAAATATGTTGTTCTACGACCCCAACATTTCAAAGGATGCTAAGGAAACGCGAAATTTCAAGGAAATCGCTGAAAACGCAGCCGTTTCCGAGATACGAGCCCTCAAAGTTTTCCGAAGGGTTTAACGCTTAAATACGTTAACTAAAAGGGCTAAAAGGTCGGAAAATGGCGTATCGGGAGGATTTGAACCCGTTATTTCCATTGGCTTGCGCAAAATTGATGAAAACTCTTTGGTTTACAATATATTTGCCCTTCAAGGTTAGCTGAAACGATTTGCAACTATCATTAAAACGCTAATTTTATTTGAAATAACATCTACGTATTCTGTAGAACAAAAACATGTGACAAAAAAAATGAGAATTTATTCAACTTTTTAACAAAACGAAGCTGTCAAATTTTAATTAGCGCATTTTTAAACCCTTGGCCCTACGCCCTTGAAACTTAAATGTTGTTCTACGACCCCGACATTTCAACGGATGCTAAGGGAACGCGAAATTTCAAGGAAATCGCTGAAAACCCAGCCGTTTCCGAGATACGAGCCCTTAAAGTTTTCCGAAGGGTTTAATGCTTAAATTCGTTCATTAAAAGGGCTAAAAGACCGGAAAATGGCGCGTCGGAAGGATCTGAACCCTCGCTTTCCATTAGCCAGCACAGAATTGATGAAAACCCTCTGGTTTACAATATATTTGCCCTTCAAGTTTGTGGTGAAGGTCCTATGCTAATTCCTGGACTAAAAGGGCTAGAAAGACCGGACAAGTGTTGTTAAACTTACTTGGATCTACAAAATTGAAATCCGTGGTCGGTTTTTCCCCAAGGGCTCAAATAAGCCCTTATCCCTTTATAAAAGGGCAGACTCCTACGGGATGGTTATTTTCGTACCTAAGACCTTAATACTAAAGGATAGGGTAGGAAAATTCGGAAAAATCCTTAAATCTTAGGATATTTCCCTGTCTCTTTTGTTATTACATAGGAAAGGTAAATAAAAAAACCCTTTTGTCTATTTATTCTTATAAAAATCATTTATTAACTACGTCCAGTATTGTAGCTTCCGTATCCTGTCGCTGGGTGTAGTACGGCCCTTCGCGGAACCTGAAAACAAACATAAACATTGTTTATTTTGTGCGCCAAAATATAAAAAATGTAATCAATTAACACTTAATTAGTGTTAGTTGTTACGTTATAATATTAATATTATATTTTTATAATGAAGACTTCAGTTCCTTTGTAACTTTGGTGAAGTGAACATGGGGTGTTTGTGAATAATCGTGTATTGCGATAGTGTAGTGTTGATAGGAATCGAACTTTGTAGTTTTTATACAATCATTCTCTTATTTAATTTTTAGTCGCGATATAAATAAAAGTATTAAAATTTACGCTAAAACTATATTTATTTGTTCATTATCAGTGGATATTTTTAACTTTGTTTTATTAAGTGCTGGAATTGTTAATTTAATTGTTGCGATTGTTGTGTGATGACTTGAAAGTGAATTCTAATCAGTGTAAATAGCCGAAGATAATACAGTTCAGTGATGAAGTACTAGCGGATGATATGTTGAAAAAATTCGCCTATCATTGCCAATATAAGTAAGTACTAAAATTTAAAATATTGTTTGTTGCCGGTAAAAATTGCGTTTTCTGAATTCTGTTTCAGCCGATGAAATATCTGTAACTATGTATAGTCATATACGCAGAAAAATACGTAGATTCGGAAAATCTATATCCAAACTTCGAAACTCCACCCATTTTGGGGTATAATATTATTATCTTCCAAACTGTCAACTTTACGAGAAAATGTCATATGACAAAAGTTGTAGAGAATTTTAAGTTATGTAGATCGTATATTATACATTTTTCGATATTACCCCAAATTAAGGGTGTGGACATTGAAAACCCTATAAAACCTATATAAACCGTCGTAACTCTGAATTGGTACATCATATGTTAAAAAGTTAAATGTATAACCCCCCTAGAATTCGATTTACTACAAAAAAGGTCTTATACACTTTTTCTCTATCTCTAACCGTTTCCGAGATATGAATTTCAAAATCTGAGATTCTCCAGAGTTGACTAAAATGTGATTCCGGTGAAAAATCATGTAACTTTAAGCGTCTGTAATTCGAGTTTCGACGATGTAAAAAAATCGTGTGTTACATGAAAAGAAAGAATATTTCATGCTCAATCCAAATTTTCATCGCCCGTTATTCTATCTTTTACCGTGTAGGAGTGGTGCATGAAAACATAAAAAATGAACCGAATTTAAAATTTACAAAATTCCGGTGAAAAATCATGTAACTTTAAAGCGTCTATAACTCGAGTTTCGACGATTTTAACTTTAACCGTGCAGGAGTGGTGCATTTTCATTTTCACAATTATTATATTTCAACACCTCAAAGCGTATTACGTCATGTTCACATCATCAACATCACAAACACACATTGCATACATATTATTTGAAGGGTACAAGAAACGAAAGAACTAAGTCCAAACATTATTGAATTTTTTTTCAGCGACATACATTTTCAATATATATTATACAAAATGATTTGCTACATCCAAATTTGAGAAGTTCAAATGGCTATTTCTCTTAGTTTACGAGATATTAATTTTTAAACTTGCTATTTTCAAAGGAGATGTACATGTTTTGAAACTAGCATTAGTGAAAACTTTTTCAGCGTTTCATACATTGTAAAAGCCTACATATAGTAAATAAATTTCTTATTATCATTTTGAAAAGAATAAGTCGCTATATCTTTTAATTTTCGTAGTTCTAATTTTTAAAGTTACTATTTTCAATAAACATATACACGTTTTGAAATAATCATTAATGAAACAATATTTAGCGAATTAAACTTTTTGAAATTAAGTATGCATATAGAAAATTACTCCCTAGATTGCCAATACAAGTACTAAAATTAAAAATCTTGTTTGTTGCCATTAAAAATCGCGGTAGTTAAAATCTGTTCCAGCCAGCTGAAAAATCTGAATTATTTGTGTATATATAGAGACTTTAATTTTACAGGGATCGTGTTTATCAAAACGAAGATTTAACAGCTAGTCCATGCACAAGATTACAAGAAGTATCTACCATAGAGTAACTTGCCATTGATGAGTGCTTCAGGATTCAATGCTTCAGGTTACAATGTTGGGACTCCAAGTCTCGAAGTCTACAGCACCAGGACGTCGGCTTTTCACACGGCTGCATCTGAAAAGAACATACATAATTTATAAATTGATATAATAAAAATATTTGTAGTATAATTGTAATTATTCTTATTTATTCTAACTTGAGGTGACACCTGGTACAAATATTTCATCATTACAGATATCTGTGTACAAAGCAAATTGGCACACCCAGTAATAGGTAATATGCCGTGATTATATATAAATAAATAAATGGAAAATGTATTGGTGTGAATTAAGGTTGTATATATATCTTTACATTGTCCCTCTTGTACATTTTAAACCAAAAGTACAAGAATGAAAAGTTTAAAAATATTTTTTACTTTTAAAGTTTTCCTTTATTCCTTGTTTCGTTGAACACCTAAATATATATTTTCATAATTGAATTTCTCGTTTTCTTTAATACTTGAATAATATTTTAATAATTACAAATAATTGATACATCTTTTAATGACTTGCAAATAAGATCATATTATATTCTATGACCATTGGCAATTAATTCATATTTATTACTTTCGATTATTATATTGTTACAGAGTACTGTAACAGAGAGAAGAGTTGTAGACGGACGAACTGCATCAGGAGTCCCGAGGAAGTTGCTTCTATATATGAATCCTGACTTTAGCGTTGGAAATGGTCGCATTATTGCAGAGCATCACATCATAAAACAACCTCAACATGTTATGGTGCACATCGCGTTTTTATTTATATGAATATGTAAATAAATAAATAAAAATTCACCCCACAATATGTATATAAAGCATATAATATAGCTATAACCATTAAAACGTGAAAATCATATGTCATTATACAACATATATACATGTTCATTTTCATATTTATATTCTTAAGATCTTTTCAGAATGTATTATATTTACGTTCACATATACCACGAACGCACGTAACACATATATCATTTGAATAGTATAAGAAACGGAAGGGCCTAAGTCCACATTATGAACATTTTTTAGACTCGTTTTCAGACATTCAAATTTATTTACATTACCTATAGTACCTATACATATAAAGCAATCTGAAGCCAAATTTGAAAAGTACAGATCGCTGTGTCTTTTACTTTCCGAAATAGTAATTTTTAAATTTGCTGTGTTTTAATAAGCATATATTAAAATAAACATAGAAACAACTATGCTAAGTATTAAATGCATAATTCTAAAATAAACCTTTAAGTGCAAATTAAAAGAAAAGTTGCTATCACTCTGTTTTAGAAATATTTAATTTAAAATTGCTCTAGTTCTAGTTAATAGACTTATAACGTAACAAACATGATTGATTTTTTTTCAGCGAATCAAATATTCTGAAATTATAATTATTCATACAGAAAATAAACCCCTAAATCCAAATATGTAAGATACAACTACACAAATTTGAAATAAAATTAACTTCATGAAAATTTGAAAAACAATTTACTATTTTACTTAGTATTTGATATATTTAATATTAAATTTACTACACACATGTCTTGAAACAAGCATTGTTGAAATTATTTTCAATGGTTCCAAAAATTTTAAATAATGTATGTAATTTATTTAGATTAGACTTGAAATAGAAATTGTACTAAGTTAAAATTTAGTTCTATCGTAATTATATCTTCACTTACAACCCTTGTGTATTCAAATTTTTTTCGCGCTATTTCTATATTCCTAAAATTCAAAACACCCTGAACAAATTACCTAATACATAAGAAGCGATTATTATTTAAAATGACTCATTATTATTTAATTATTGACTCTTGCTTCTAGGGGCAAATTATCTAACACCCTGACTATTACATGAATTAATTCTTTCAGTTTCTTTGTTGCAGTGCTAGTGTAAAGACGTGTGTATGGTGTGCTGTGAACACGAGGACGATTTCCTGGTGCTTGGCGGGAACGTTAGGATACCTGGAGGACTTGAAGTTATATCCAAAGATTTCATTTATTCAAAGTGAGTTTTTTTTTTTTACTTTTATACTACTTTATAGTTGTATTCTTCATTTGATATATTAACCATTAATTCCGATTATTCTAATAGAAATAATCTGTATTTAAATGATTGCTCGCACTATACAGAAAATAGTTTGCATTAATTGATAATTATTTAATATTTCAACCAGATACGATCTTCTAACATTTTATTCGGTAAATATCTATTCAGCACCGCATATAGTTTTATAGTATAAATTATATTTAAAAAGAAAAAATATATTAAACGCCTGTCACGGATTTTAATTTTTATCTCAGTATTAAATATATCACATTTTCTTGTTATATTTCAAATTGTTTTTAATTTGCGAACGAATGAAGTATTTCTTTATACTCTGCACTTAATTAATATTATGTATTTTCTATAACCTGTAAAAATTTGCTACTTTCAATATTTTTTTAAATGTTTCAGAACCTTATAGTAAAAATATGAGCACTGGACTTCAGCTGCAGAAAGATCTGAACCATGGACATGAATCCTGATTTAAGCAAGGATGGCCATACTGCAGTAAGGAGTTCCCAAAACAGGATGACTACTTCCCGGAGGAGAATGCGCCCTGGCTATCCCCCAAAACATCCCCTTTATGTATTTGTATCCCTCAAGATCTTGTATGTAAAATATATGTATATAAATAAAACTTTATCTCCTACATATGAAGTAACAATGAAAAATAATCTATTCCAGCGATATAAATTTTAAAAATGATGCATACATACAATCATATTTAAATAATAGGTATACTAGAATATGGTATATAATAGTCGTACAATATACAACACATATATGTTTTAAGTTACTATTTCTTTTAAAGCATATTACATCTAGGTTCATATATATTTCATCACAAATTCATAAACATACATACTATTTGAAGGGTACAGTAAAAGAAAGAGCTAAGTTCAAAACATTAGAATATTACTAAAGGTGAAGGTTGTTTACCATAGTCCGTATTTAACTTATTTTTGCGCCATTCATTATTAAAATTGATATTTCTTAAGTAACTATAAATACTTCACGAAATATGGCAGTATGAAAATATTTTCAGCACTTCAAAAACTTTAAAAATCTATTCCATTATAGAAAAATCCATGCTGAATTTACATTTGAACACAACTCTGTATCAATGTAGCTAACTTAGTTTCCGCGATATTCATTTTGAAAATTGAAATTTCCTACACAAACATACTCGTCTCGAAACAGGCAAATCTGAAAATATTTTCACCACTTCAAAAATTTGAAAACGTGTTTCATTGTAGAAAAAACCATACTGAATTTAAATTTGAATACTATAACTCCGTATCTAATTTAGTTTCCGCGATATTCATTTTGAAAGTTAAATTTTCCTATATAAATGTAGTTATTTCGAAACAAGCAAGTCTGAAAATATTTTCACCACGTCAGAAACTTTGAAAATGTGTTTCATTATAGAAAAACCCATACTGAATTCAAATTTGAATACTATAACTCCGTATCAAACGTACTCGTCTCGAAACAAGCAAATCTGAAAATATTTTCACCACGTCAAAAACTATGAAAATTTGTGCCATTATAGAAAAATCCATACTGAATTCAAATTTGAATACTATAACTCTGTATCTAATTTAGTTTCCGCGATATTCATTTTGAAAATTAAATTTCCTACACAAACGTACTCGTCTCGAAACAAGCAAATCTGAAAATATTTTCACCACGTCAAAAACTTTGAAAATTTGTGCCATTATAGAAAAATCCATACTGAATTCAAATTTAAATACTATAACTCTGTATCTAATTTAGTTTACGCGATATTCATTTTAAAAGTTAAATTTTCTTATATAAACGTACTTATTTCGAAACAAGCAAGTCTGAAAATATTTTTACCACTTCAATTACTTTGAAAATTGTTCCATTATAGAAAAATCCATGCTCAATTCAAATTTAAATACTATAACTTTGTATCTAACTTGGTTTACGCGATATTCATTTTGAAAGTTAAATTTTCCTATATAAACGTACTTATTTCGAAACAAGCAAGTCTGAAAAAAATTTCAGCACTTCAAAAACTTTGAAAATTGTTCCATTATAGAAAAACCCATACTGAATTTAAATTTGAGTACTATAAATCTGTATCTAATTTAGTTTCCGCGATATTCATTTTGAAAATTAAATTTCCTACACACACGTACTCGTCTCGAAACAAGCAAATTTTCACCAATTCAAAAACTTTGAAAACGTGTTCCGTTATAGAAAAACCCATACTGAATTTAAATTTGAATACTATAACTCTGTATCTAATTTAGTTTCCGCGATATTCATTTTGAAAATTAAATTTTCCTATACAAACGTACTCGTCTCGAAACAAGCAAATCTGAAAATATTTTCACCACTTAAAAACTTTGGAAACGTGTTCCATTGCAGAAAAATCCATGCTCAATTCAAATTTGAATACTATAACTTTGTATCTAACTTGGTTTACGCGATATTCATTTTGAAAGGTAAATTTTCCTATATAAACGTACTTATTTCGAAACAAGCAAGTCTGAAAAAATTTTCAGCACTTCAAAAACTTTGAAAATTGTTCCATTATAGAAAAAACCCATACTGAATTTAAATTTGAGTACTATAAATCTGTATCTAATTTAGTTTCCGCGATATTCATTTTGAAAATTAAATTTCCTACACACACGTACTCGTCTCGAAACAAGCATGTCTGAAAATATTTTCACCACTTCAAAAACTTTGAAAATTGTTCCATTATAGAAAAATCCATACTGAATCCAATTTGAACACAACTCTGTATCACTGTACCTTAGTTTCCGCGATATTCATTTTTAAAATTGAACTTTCTTACACAAACGTACTTGTCTCCAAACAAGCAAATCTGAAAATATTTTCACCACGTCAAAAACTTTGAAAATGTGTTCCATTATAGAAAAACTCATACTGAATTCAAATTTGAATACTATAACTCTGTATCTAATTTAATTTTAGCGATATTCATTTTAAAAATTAATATTCCTATTCAAACGTACGCGTCTCGAAACTAGTCTGAAAATATTTCCACCACTTTGAAAACGTGTTGCATCTAAATTCAAATTTAAAAACTACAACTCCATCTCGGACTTAGTTTCCGCGATATGCATTTTCAAAGTTTCTGTATAAATAATTGTACTCGCCAATTTTGTACAAGGATTTTTTAATTAACTAACGACTTAGCTCATTTTTTTTTCATGTACCTTAATTTTCATTCTCTAAGTTACAGACGAATATATAAAAAAACATCTTTACATACTCTCAATTCTGATAATAATTGAAAATCATATAAGACAAAATATACTTCCAAGAAAAAATATATCATGTTGTTTTCTTTAGTATAATATTCATTTAAACCAGTGTTTTTCAATATTATTATGTTAATAAAATACTTTCAAAATTAAATTTTCGCGACACTTATAATTAAGAAGAAAATTCCTATTAAAAATATAACATTCACTGATCGTCATACTAATATGTATTTGAAAGAAAAAGAATCACTTAGTTTTGTAAACAACATAAATAAAATAAATAATATAAATTTAAAGTTTATTATTTATACATAATAAATATTTTCTGTTATAGTACAATATTTTCTTTGTGATCCCCAAAGTTAGATACATTGAAGACCTCCCGCGAATTTCTGTTGAAAACTCTGGTATTCAATGAACAGTTTGTTAATATTTACACTTAATTCATTTTTTGTTACATTTAGAAGAAAACTGTGTTTTGTTAGGTAATACATACTCTTACACTTTGCAAAGTATTTATTACTTCACGCTAATCAATACCATTCATATATTCATAAATTCAGATCTTACGTAAAAAAATGATACACTTTCACGCTTATCTAAAATAATATAATAAGATCATAACCGAAAAGGCATATATGTGTTTATAATCTTATTTATATTGTAGAAAATTATGCATTATGTTGTAGGTGTATTCACACATATCAAAAATATATGATATACTTTTACATTATCTATGTACACGTAAAAATAAACTTATTCTTATTAAAAATTGGACTTGATCTTTCTAAAAAAAAGTATCATCCCTCATGTATATATGTATAAGATACACAATCCTGTATAGTTACACTAGTAGTCGTATTTGACGTATTTAGCGCACATATCATCTTTGTATTTGTGAAACTGCGAACATCATGTAATATGTAATGTAACATAAACACACAGATCGATATAATTAAAATACTTAGAAATATTTATTCATATTCATCTTATTATTAAATATCATAATTATGTAAAACAATGTATTTCATGTACTATATATCATTAATATGTAACATATGTCTGACCAATAAATCCATATTAAAATAGCAAACTATTTCATTACAATCCAAATATCAAAAATCGCATTCCAAAGATCTAGATTCACATCCCGCTAGCTAGCAATGATCCTGTAGCTCGTCAATCTGAAACCAGAACGACGAGCTACAAGATCTTGCAACTCAAAGATCCAGATTCGATTCCCACCTACTAGCTACCAGCAGCCAGCAACCAGCCGAGCACCCCAGCCTAGCCACCAGCCCCTAGCCTAGCCTACGGTCTAGGCTAGGAATCCTGGTGGCTAGCCAGCAAAAAATCAAAAAGCCTGTATATAGCATCATATAGACGTGATTACGTAAGTTCAGAGATCAGAGCGTCCGGTACGACTCCATCGCTCACGCTGGACGGAATGACTGTAAATTCATCAGACAGCCAGTATTATACACTAGAAATCTGTGGTGGGAGACCTGAGATTCATGTTTTAATCACCAGGCCTTGCTATGGACTGCCGAATTATCAGATATTTGAATTTTTGTGGGTGAATATCTTCCTATCAGCTGAATATCTGCTAGAGACCTAAAAAATTCTCGTTTTTCTGAATAGCAGCCTTGCTACAGGATGCACATCGCCGATTCTACATATATTTTAAATTTTGACGACCAAAAGCCTTGCTATAGCATTTTGATTGATGGATTTTTAAATTTTGGTGGGTGAATGCCTTGGGATCGGCTGAATATCTGCCGGAGAGCTGAAAAATGCTCGCAGCGGCAGTAAAATGCTACTTTTCGGACGTTACGGCAGTAAATCGTCGATTTTACACGATTTTTGAATTTTGGTCGACCAGAAGCCTTGCTGGTGCTCTCGGCTCGGATTTTGCTAGCTAGAAATTTTGTCGTAGGCTACATGCTTATGTAATCTGCTGTGCACTAGGCTGGAATTTAGGCGCTAAAATATTTCGTGCGGGTTGTAAATCGGCGATCGCTTTGCGGTGCTCTCGAATCGAATTTTGCTGGTTGCTTACCCATAGGCTGTAAATCGTTCATATCTTGCTGATCTCATTTTTATGATCTAGTTCGTATTTTGATGAATTGCTGGATGCTGGAATGCAAATTTTGAGGATGGGAAAATTGGTTTTCGTATTGAGAAATTGTATTCATTTTACTGTATTTATTGGTCATTTGCAATACATTTTATTTGTTACATATTATATTATTCTAAGAGAACTTATAAATAAATAATGAAATATGTATCATGAAATATATGTTAAATTGTAATGTACAAGTTGTTACATAATAATACAGATTGTTGCGAATATATAACAATTTTCTTCTAAGACTTAGTAGGTTTTTAATATGAATAAGTACTTTGTAATAAATAATAGTTATGCACGGATTTATGTACAGAGATATAATTAAAAATAGATCAGTATTTTAACACAGTTTTTTAACAAAAGTATGTTCAATATTACAATTATAAATTGCTATAGTCTATAAGTCTGAGAAAAAACTGTATCATTTCGATAAGAAATAAAGTAGAGCATATATATATTATATATACCTAAATATGTGCACTATCATATATTGTATTTTTCATCTAAGTACACTTATTACGTACAAATACTATCGTATTTTGACTTGTACGACGAAAAGTCGTAAGTATTTAGCATGTATATAAATAAAATATATAAAAATATAAATATTAACGTAGCTGTCGTTATTGTTTCGCGCATAAAGATTTTTGTTGAGTAACTTTTAAATATAAAAATGGCACTTAGGTCCCTTTTAAATGCTTCACTGAATCCTCCATGGTTTATGACATATTTAAAAAAAATCTCGGTCTCGTGGCCGTGTGCCTGAGTGTCTGGTCGCGAATCTGGGGACCCGGGTTCGATCCCGACCGACGCCAAAAATTACATCGCATTTTAATGGCACAAAATTGACCCCTGTGGCGCACTCTCCACGCCAGCAATGAGTGCCCGTGAGGTGACGCCTGGTAAGCGCCCACACGGTACAAATATTCCATCATTACCAATATCTGTGCATGAAGCAGATTGGCACACCAATGGGTAATATGCCGTGATGAAATATTTATTCATTTATAAAAAAATAATATATTTAAATTTTGTCTAATGCAATACCACATACTTTGATTTTAAAGTTCAACAAATTATTTTAACACGTACGAATTAGGCATGGCGTAAAACGTAATCACATCCTAAAATAGTACAGAAATAAACGATTTACCTTGCAAATATCAGCTGGACTTTTAGTTTTACTGCTCCATTGTAATTTGAATTTGTTTAAAACACATTATAAAGTAAATGAAACAATGGTATGCACTTGTAAACAAACTACACTACACTCCGCCATATTGTTAACAACTGACAATCGGAACTCTGAAGTTAGCTACATTTTGGTGTTACTGAGTGCGTTCAGACCATGAAAGAAGTTCAGCTATTTGAATTTGATGAAAATTCCAAAATAAATCGTTTCGTACATGAGATCATTTGTTATTAAATGTGTATTGATTATCGTATTTACGGAGCCATAATTTTCCTAAATTTAAAAATACAGTCGAATTCACGAAAGATGACTATTCAAGGTCACTTGTTCGAAGAATACACAGCACTTTATACAGCAGTAGCTTAGCAACATTTCATATTAGAAAGAGAAAGATGTGGCATGTGTACGTAATTTATGCCGATTGATAAATATAAGTAAATGATGACATTACTTGCTAAATAATAATGACGTATGTCGTAGAGTTACATATATCTACTTATCTACTACACTGCCCCCTGTTCTAATGTAGTGACGTTGACATTTAATTCAAATTATTATTCCTTGGTTTATATCAAGTCTATGTTTTTGTGTTTTGCAAAGAACATAGGTGAAGAACTTAAATTTTGAGAAAGGTATTATTTAAAAAGAAACATTATTTTCAAACAGTACACTTATTTTTCAGTTAAAATGTATCCATAAATATTTCATGTTGTAGAACTATGCGTAAGAATGCAGTGGCGTTATCTGCAAGTAATATTATATCAGACTGCTTGAATAGTCATCTTTCGTATCATTTGTTATTAAATGTGTATTAAATTATAATAGGACTTAAAATTAAGAATATATTAATTTTTCTCTAATTGATGCATATCTTTTATAAAATATAATATGTAGTGTATGTAAACTACAACAATATGAAGCATAAAATATGAACATATATGTTGTAGTGTGCTTTCATTATAGGGTGCGTTCGGTATTTAAATCTGTTGAGCAATCTGATCAAGTGACAGATTTATCTGCGATTTCCGATCTGTAGCTTGAATAACCGAACGGATAGAGCGTTTCGCTGCCATTTTGACACTTATTAATTTGCGCCAGAATAAAAAAAGGAAAATAATAAAGAACTGTTAACATGTGTACTGTGCACGAGTTATGAACTTTTTTTTGATGATACTAACTAAGAATGTGGAAATGATTATGGACAACTTAAAGCTGAAAATTATGTAGAAACATGTTTTTTAAAATGACTAATTTATACATTTCAAACATTTTTGATTGATATACGAAAACGACATTCATTCATAGAATAGACACCGTTTGCATTGTCGGCGTCAAACATTTTAAATTTGCGCTTAGATACGCATGCGCTAGACAACTGCTCAATATGCTCCATGGTTAGAGAACGAGCGAACAGATCGGGGTCTGTGCGCTCCATGAGCTAATAACCGAACGTATAGCTGAGCAAAAATATCGCTCAGATTTAATTACCGAACGGCATCAACCGCTCAGAGCGTACAACCGAACGCAGCCAAAATGGAAAATATAAATCGAAAATGAAAATAAATGTCATATGTTTGGGAAAGATTTGTTTTTTTATTTATTTACATAAATCTTATAGTTAAGGGTATAAAGGGTAAAAATACATATCAGGGGTTGCTTGAGGGATGGCCAGGACATAGTTTCTCCCAGAAAATCCTCTCCATGCCTTGGAAACTCGCTCAGAACTACCATGCTTTCGGCAACATCTGTAACAACAATAAAATATATTCGTAGAAATATTTGTGACACTATATACATACGAAGTTATATATAAATATATACTTAAAAGAATGTATATAATAAAATTTAAAAAATATATACATAGATTATTTTGCATAGCTATAACTTAAACAGCAAATATTTCTGAATATTTATTTAATGAATACTTTACAAAGTAGTGCGAAAATAATAAAATACGATCTTACCATAAATACATAAAATCTTCAGGGGAACTGCAAGTCCTGCAGGTATCCAGAAGTCGTCTCCATGCACCATAAAATCATCCTCAAAGCAACAGTATACAGCACACCACATATTCGGCTGTTCATTAGGAATATAACAATAGACTATTTTTACTGGTGACGTCACACGGTGTTGTTTGTCCGCGTAATTTAACTTCTGCCGGTGCACACTAGGAGAGCGCAACTATCGAATTTATCAGTAAAATCCTCTAAACAGATAAAATTAAGACCTTAGGTAACAATCTTACGAAATGGATATGAGAAAGCCAATGCCTTACTGAGGTACGCTTAGTATCTTAGGATCAAGTGTAGTGAGAGATTCATACAAGTACATAAGAGAGAAAAGGATACAATAACTTTCGGAAAGCTACGCGAAATGCGCAGACGCCGCGGTAGACCATAGACGTCACATGGATTATCAAGAGGGGACAATGGACAAATATAACGCAAAATAATAGAACAAGAAAGAAGAATAAAAACTATTTTATTTTTTAATTCATTTTTTAATAATAGTTATTTATGTATCAAGGTACTGAAGTTCTACTTTTTATCACGAATGTGGAATTTAGTTGTCCAGGCTGTATGGCCGAGGTAAATAAACCATATAAGTGACGAAAAGGAACTTCAGTGCCAAGGTGCATATTAGATTATATTGACAAATCTGTCAGTTGCTGTCAGTCAAACAAACGAACTTATATTCAGTGTTGCTAACGTTCGGTTATTGAAGTTACCGTAAAGAATACTTAAAATTCTTCTTCATTGAAATTATTTAATTCGTTCTTCTTCCAAATACAGGGTATTTCTATACCCCTACACGAAACTTTAATGACATAATTTGATATACTGATTACAGAACAAAAAAGATTTTTTTGAAATTCGCAAAAATAAGGGTAGTTCATTCCTAGCGAACATTTTTAGTGCCACTGGTTTCATAGTACATTTTTTAATTATTTACAATTATATTAATGAAATAAAAGTATAAACTGCCTACAAATAATCATTTATTAATTAGTTATTATATAGGTAATTAAATGAACTAAGAAACCAGTGGCACTAAAAATGTTAGCTAGGAATGAACTACCCTTATTTTTGCGTATTTCAAAAAAATCTTTTTGTTCTATAATCAGTATAGCAAATTATATATCTCATTAAGTTTCGTGCAGACGTATAGAAACACCTTGTATTTTTGTCATTTTATTATTATAATGTATAACAATTATCGTAAGACTGGCAACACTGCATGTGCATGAAATCGTCATATAATGAATTACTTTAGAGCCGATTTCTAAATTTTTAATAACGATTTTTGTGCACTTTGGTTACGGTTTCAAATAAAATTAATTTCTTGTATTTGTCTGTCGCAAAATATTAAAAATATCAGAAAAATGATTTGATGATAACAACTTCGAACATAGTAACTATAATACTGTAAAATATGAAATAGCACAAGTTTCGTTGCCGTCATTGGCGTACCCTTCCAAATTTTCTGTCTTTCTCAATTTTAAGCGTTCCTTAATTCTTCCATCCAGTTCGTAAGCTATATAATTTAAAGTAACAATATATTTAAAATTTAAATAGATAAAACAATAAAAAGTAATTGATGCCTACTCATCAAAATAATGATTTGAAATTACATATGTATTTAAACACTCACTAACTTTTAAATCACTCAAGGAAAAATATATTAGTACGCAGCATACAGTAATATTTAAATAAAATATAAAATAATAGTAAGGGATGTATTTCTTAAAGTAATATTGAAAAAAATGCTGTTATTATGAATGTTGGTAAATTTGAAATTAGAGTATTTTAAGTAGCTCTCGACATTATATTTGTACAATATAAAATGCTTATCATCCAGATCCGCTTGTAGCTTAAGGTTAACATTATAGAAATAGTATCCCGCGCGGTTTTTTTTTTAATAATTCATATAATAATCGGCAGACTTACCTTATTTATAGCTTAACATACGTAATAGGATTGTTTTGAATATTATAACATCTGTGATTTGTTCAATAGTTAATGGGACATTATTAATTATCAATAATGCTTTCAGAATGGTCTGATTGAACAGTTTAGGAGAAAATGCATCTTGTTTGTAGCTTCAATGGTTTATGAAATATTCACATTTCTTATAGGTATTCCGCCGGACATGTATATTGTAGAAATTTGGTTATAATTTCAACCGTATTACACTTTTTATTTTCAGTAAAATTATATCACGAACTTAGTATCTAAATTCTAAACCTACAGTATCTAATAAATAAAATTATTTAAATATAGATCACTTACCCTTGTAGATCGTTTCTGGAAAACTTAGCTACCCCTGGGTACTTCTTCTTGAGTGGAAAGTGCACCATATTCTAGATTATTTCATCTGCAGAACCTTTCTTTATTGTCGACACTTGTACACTGCGGAATCCGTTTCAAACGAGTGAGGTATTACGTTACCTCGCTTCTTAATTCAATTAAATCAACTTATTTCTATTTAAACAAAATAAAAAATTAAATAACAGACTTGTTGTTACTCAACAAGTGTTAAAAATGTATTTACAAAAAAAATACACCTTATGGGAATTAGTAGTAACATTGTATTATTTTTTTTAAAGACACGTCGAAAAAACAGTTTTTTATGTATTAAAGTACTGAAGTTCTACTTTTTATCATGAATATGGAATTTAGCAGCCGAGGCCGTATGGCCGAAGAAAATAAACCGTATGAATGATAAAAAGTAACTTCAAATAAAAATATTCAATAAAAATAAGTCAAAAATAGCTCATAATATTATTTTTGTGATTATACTGCAGGCTGATAATTTGAATGAACTAAAAGATATAAATAAGAATTCACAATAAAATGTTTAAATATATACGCCTGGAAGATTTTTGCGATTGGAAATATGGAATATATTGATAAATAAGCCATTTTTATTAATCATAGATCTAAAGTCTATAACGAATTTTCACAATTAACAAATAACATGATTGATGTTCTCAGTCTACAATAATTTAAAGCATTTCTCCAGATTATCAAGGATCCGTGAACTGCGTCATTGCTGCTTTCACTCTGGAATATAAATTAGTATAGATTCAAGAATATTATTGATACAATTAGACCAGTTCAAGTACTTTAAAATAAAGCAAATATTCATCACTTCGTTTTGATGGCGCGCTAACAATATTTTGAATTGTTTAATTGCTTTGTATTTAAATTCCAAATTATTTCACTTAAGATGTAGTAAAAATTAATTGAAAGAAGACGCACGTCTTCAACCTGAATATACCTTACAAAATAAAATATAACTTGTTGAAATTATTTGGTGTTATTTATTTTTGAAAAAAAAAGAAAATACTAGTATTGATACAATTATTTCTAAATCAATCATTATTCCTTTTACGGAATATAAAATACTAGTACTTCTTTTTTACCTTCCGTCACCTTTAGATAAGGAAGGTGTTGCCTTTAGTTAAAAAATTCAATGATGAGTTTTTAGTGAATAAGCGCGTTTTAGGGTCCTATAATACGATTTTACCATTTTTCCAACTTCAATACCACGATTCCAACAATTATAATTTTTTTGTATTCCTGAAGTTTACACCCAAAAGAAGAGGTGATTAGATTTTGGTTATAATTGGTGAACCGGAAGTACCCTAATTTAAAGACTTTTACAGTGTTTCTTGAAAAAACGCTGTTAAATCATATTTTGACACTTAATGTTACTATAAATATTAAAGAATATACTATTATCTACACGGTTTAATTGCATTTTATACTTCATATTCAACGGATATGGAGTTAAAGAATTATAAAGATATTAAATTTCATAAATCAGCCAGATATGCTATAGCCATGGAAACAGCTACTATATTAAGAAAATTCTAATTGGCAGATGTCAGTGTCAATGAAAAAAAAATGAATGTGGCAGAGAGATGAAAATGTTGAGATGGATGAAAATTAATAAATTACTCGATTGCAGTCAAATTAATTTATTTAAATTGAGGCCGAAATTTAAATAAAATAATTTGACTGCAATACAGTAAATTATTAATTTCCATACACCTATCAAGTTAAGAAGCTTCATCATCCAGTTGAGATTGATGTTGGGGAAGACATGGAAAAATAGGATACGAAATGAGAGGATAAGGGAAATGGTTCGAGTGATAGAAATTTCTAAAAAGAAACAAGAGAGACGATTATATTGCTTTAAATATGTCATGAGGAGAGATAAAGAATATATTGGAAGAAGAATGAACAGGTTAGTAGTAGAAAGTACAACAAAGGAAGATCAAAATGGAAAAGCTGTCTTGCAAAGGAGAAAAGGATCTGAATGAGGACAACAAGCAAAATAGAAATGAGTGGATGAAAAGATTCAAGAATAGCGACCATTTAACGAGTGGGAAAAGCTAAAGAAGTTGTCAGTGTCAAGTGCAATTTACATAGTTTGTTTATGAAATAATTTTACTGGAAATATATAATCTTTTGCAAGAAAATTTATATATGGAATTTGTACATAATACACTGAATTGACGGAAGGTAACGTGCTGGTCACATCAGATTTTTAAAAATTAAATAGCACCCAATAATTTCTACCAGTTATATTTCCCTTTCTAAGGGTTTTTCAGGTTGATAACGTGCGTCTTCTACCTATTCATTTTTACTATACCTTTTAAAAATGTTTTTCTGTGCGCTAAAATTAATAGGATTCTATACCAATGTTTTCAGTAAAAACGCGTCAAATTTTTTTGTGTAATAAGCGAAATATGAATTTCTAAAGTTCAGAATTTCTCGTTAATTCTTCCGGTAATTTGCGCCTTATATCCCTGATCAAATATCTCAATTTAATTGGTCTCACTGTACATCAGAAGGTATAAAACTTACTTATCAAACAATAATGTGTCGGAAGTCGTCACAAGTTGCTGTAAAATCGTTAAAACTCCCATTTCTTTCAACTTCGCTTGTCTTTCCGAAGCTCCAATTTCCCCTCTTCGCGCCAGATTCCCGATGCAAATAATAGCAGCCGCTTGTAATTTGGTATTAGCGTGCGTCATGTAGTTTATCAACTTTTTTAACACATCTTCATTGGCCATTATGTGCTCTTTGGCTCTCTCGCCGTCTGCTATGTTGATGAGTATACAGAGGGCCTGCTCTTTCACCTCACTAGAATGAGGGCCTTCAAGGACTAGAACCACGGCTTGCATGACTTGCGTGGAATGCAAGGCCATTATGGAATCCGTATGGGATCTCGGACTAACGAGATTACGTATTAGACCCAAAGTTTTCATCAGCACTCGAGTGTCAGAATCTGCGAGCAATCTGAAAATCTGATCGGTACCCAAAGTGATCAGAATCTGTGATTTGATACGTTGTTCGGCTTGGAATGCCATATTCATTAAAGCCCATATACCTAAATTTAATCACTTAATGTTAATTACTATTATATTAATACAAAACTAAACAAAAATTCATTTAATTCAAATTTTAGTTTCAATCTGCCATAAAAAAAGTATTTAAGAAAAACTGTAAATATACAGATTTGATTTGTTTTATTAAAATAGTTGAATATGAAATTTTTCAGAAGTGGGATATGACCCGAATTATACGAGCCAGGCTTATAATGGGGTAGTTTCGCCTTTTTTGATTTTTTTATTAGAAGTATTTTTACCTCCCGCTACCCTTGGTAAGGGAGGTATAGGGATCGTGCTAAAAATCGCATATCGAGATTTTGGTAAATGACCACGTTTTAAGGTCCTTAGAATCCATTTTTAACATTTTCACGATGATGTCTGTGTGTATGTATGTATGTGTGTGTGTGTGTGTGTGTGTGTGTGTGTGTGTGTGTGTGTGTGTGTGTATGAGTGTGGATCCTCTATACGCTCGAACTCAAATACTATCATTCAGAAAGTTTTGAAACCATGTATTTTTACCTTAATCTAATATGGAAAGAAGCTATTAGATTTTGGTGGCAATCGGATAACCGGAAATGGCAGTTTACTTGAAGCTCAAGATAGTTTTTCTTCAAAAAAATACCTTTAAATGTAATTTTTTCGCAATTTGTTATTATAAAAATTAAAGGTTATTCCATTTTCTACAAGTTTGCTTTAATACTTTTTCTATATATTTTATGGATAAATTTATCTATTATATCTCGGAGCTTATGCTTTAAACTTTAAACGCATATCCGTGGTTACACAGTTCAGCTCAAATGTATGTAACTGGCAGATAAATGTCACTGTCAAAAAAATAATCATTTCAAATTAATAATAGTAACGTTTTAAAAGGAAAATTGTAAATAGAACAATAGTTTTATGGAAAGAAACTTAAAATACATAATTTCTAGCATTAGTAAATATGCAGGTATGTATTTAAATAAAGAAACAAATAAATATATTATCACGGCATATTATCCATTGCTGGGTGTGCTAACCTGATTTATACACACATTTTAGTAATGATGATGACATATTTGTATTGTGCGGGCGTTTACCACAAGGGTTAATTTTATGCCATTTAAAATTCGAATTATTTGGCGGCAACGAGACTCCATAGGTAAATGGCGGGAGGTATTGTGTTGGTCACATCAGATTTTTAAATTTAAAATACCGGACGTATCTATTCCCGCCACTGTGAGAATACCCTTGCCGTTTTCGTTGCAACTTAGTTCCGACGTGCTGCTCAAAGTATGACAAATATATTTTGCGACGTATGTCTTGAGGGGTAAGGGGAACTTGTTTGTTAGGTTAGATTGCTGTAAGTTACACATATTTTTATTTATTTATTTTTGTTTGAGCAATTTTGTAACGACGTTTTGTATTACGGTTGATAAATAGAAACAAAGTTATGTCCACGGCGTTAGTATCACCATCAACTGGCACTTTGACATCGCTGTAAAACAACGACACTAGCGACATTGCGGTTTTACGTATGTAAGTGTGATGTTACAGAGATAAGGTCGATTTGAATCATGTAATATTTTAAATAACTTTTTTGAAATATTTACATAATAAATAGCGAATTTTATTGGAGTATATATATCTTATTATGAGTCATATATTGTAAACAAATAAGAATTTCATTAAATTTTAACATATGGTAACTACTCCATTGTTATAGACTCTGAAGAAGGTGCAAGGGTGCACCGAAACGTTGGTATAGTAAGAATAAATGCTGTTTGGTTGAACTTGCGAGTAATTGTTAACACCTAATCAACATCACAGTCGATATATTTCCCACAATTTGTTGGTTATATAATTTATTTGTTGAAAACAAACCGGCCGAACTATTATGAGCCTGGACTCGTATATGTAAATTCGGGTCATATCCCACTTCTGAAAAATTTCAAGTATGGTTTTTACACGGCCATAAAAAATAAAATAAATTAGTAACGTACTTTAGAATATATTATATTTTTTTATCAATTTTTGCACGATTGTAAATAAAAATATTTATGACAAATTGATTAACAATGAACTTAAAGATAATAATTCTTATCTATATTTTCATTAGTAATAACAATGATCAATATAGTACGCCTTAAGATGATGCGTAATTTGATTACAAATTGTATCTATTGCTCATAATAAAATGTAGGAATGTCCGATTCGTATCTAAAGGATGATATGGCATGCAGTGAAACACAAGTATCTGCATTAATAGAATTTATTAATGTGCATCAATAGAAATGAATAATATAATTTATAGTATTTCAATTTTAAATGCATATACTCTAATACTATGTTTCAAAACACAATATTTAAGGAGGGTATAAAAAACTTTTTAATATTAAAAGAAGATCTAAACCTAAAATGCAAAGATTTAGTTCAGATATACAATTATAAAATGATACAACTAAAATACAAAATGTTGTACCTAGAAGAAATAAAAGTAGAAACTTACCGTTTAATTTCAGGGACGGTTCGGGTCTGTTTGTTAGAGAGCACAGCAACTGAACGGCACCTTGTTCTAAGATTGGTTCTTTGGCAGGGGAGAATTCCAGGAGTAAATTGCACAATGTGGACGACGCTACTGTGAGAAGCTCATCGCATGGAGGAGGTACACTCGTCAGTAAAGCCATGAGTGGCCGCCAGACGGAGTGGTCCTATCGACAAATACTTATTTGCAGAGGCCCGGAGTGAAGAGTGAAAATCTACACCGTTTTACATATCGACGCCAAATTTTGTCTTGTCTTTTTATAATTTTTAAAGTTGGCATTAGTTTCGAGAGCGACCTTACCGACAGAGTAAATATGTCACAACATAGTTCGAGCATTTTGGTGCTATCAACCAGCCGGATGTTTTTCAGATGTATATAATTCTTAACCACATTTTTCAGCTGTCAATCAAATATTTCCATAAAAAATCAATATTTTCGACAAATTTTAAAAATAAATAAATGATTTTCAGTTAATTCTATATGTTTCATGTAAATTTCAACCGAATTCATAACCAAATAAAAGTTTTGATGTTTTGAAAAAATTGCGAAACCCTCATAACGGGTGTCATCTTCGAAATATTTAAATAAAACTTAGTCCAGATGGTTTTAAGATTTGGAAATGACTTAATTTATATTTAAACCTCGTAGAATACGAATTTCGTATTAATTTAAGGTAAATTAAACTGTTGATTAGTTGTGAGCAAAATAAAATGCATGTTTTTTGGGCAAATTTTTCCCAATTTTCTCCAAAATTTCGACCCTATTTTCCAGAATCCCTAAGGCTTTTTTGACACTTTTAAAATATTAATATTTCAAATTAACCCTCCAGAGATCGTTTTTGTAAGAATTAACAATCTATCTTTAACCAAAATCGAGATATTAACCGATTTTTAACCTTATATTTTTAGCCAAAATTATATAATTTTTGAATCCGAGTTTGAGGGGTCATAACTTCTGTACTGTTTGAAACTGCTGACCCAAGGCGTTAGAAGTACCAAAGAAGGTACAGTAAAAATTGATATTTCGTTATGGTACGATATATAATCTAATTAAACAGCTGCACGAATTCTAAGCACACCAAATGCTCGCGGAACAGTGCCGAAATACATATTAAATTTTATTTGAAATAGAAAAATTGTGAAAATGAAAGGAATATTTTTATGGGTTATGTTTACAAATCTGTCAGTCTGACACTCAATGTTGCTAATCTCGGACATTGAAAACACTCAAAATTATGTTTTATCTCAAACTTCTTCATTGAAATGGAGTCATTTCACATTTTCTAATTTATTTTTTTCTTGAAAGAATAGGTCAAATTAAATATGTATTTACACCTTACAACTCTGCTGTCATCTGCCACAATTTTAGGTTAGTTTGTTTACAAGAGCAAACGGAAACCACATGAGCCGTAAATGTGTGTGTGAGAGAGGAATGCTTTGTGTGAATAACAAACCGTGACGTCACGAATTTTACAGCTGCGAAAGTTTATTTACAAATTTATGAAAAGTCGCATATGTCATGTTATTTTATATTACTATATTTATTAAATGAGACGGATTTCACGATTTTATAAAAATAACGATTTTTTTAAATGACCCCCTTATTTAATTTGTTCATTTTGCACATATTTTTTGTCATTCTACGTACAAAATTATTATTGTATATTGTACACTTGCCCAAATTATCTTACATGTATAATAATCATCATCAGATTGGCCACACTGCATTTGCATGAAATCATTGTATAATGTATAACGTTAGTGTCGATATCTGAACTTTTAATGACGATTTTTGTAATGATTTCAAAAAATAAATATTCAGTTTAATATTTTTTACCTGAAAGGACGTCCTCAATTGTTGTACGGACCTCGACAACGAATGCAAACACCTCACTGCCGCTAATCTCACATTTGCACACTCATCAGCCAATCCAGACAACACTTGCTCCATAAGATGATCAGTTTCAATTATCCTCTTTCTAATATCTTCATCATTTGCCCCAAGCGACGCGAAAGCCTTAAACGCCCCCTGCCTCCCACATTCCGAGTTTTGGTTCAAGAGGTCGGCCAGTGCGCTCACAAGATGGTTTGAAATTGCCGCCGTTCGTTGTAGCTCCGAATCAACTTCCGTCAAGTAGGCTAGAGTTTCCGCAGCGGTTGCACGATGACAGATGGCGTGTTCTCGTTGACAGAGACGGACAAGGCAGGGTAATGTGCGATAGACAACTCGGCTGTCTGATGCGTCGATGGCTTCAGCTCGGTGGAGATATGTTACGCATCTAGCGGCGGCGAGCTGCATTTCGATAGGGCGGTCTCGGCTCATCAGCCATACCAATAGGTCTGGGACTGTAGTGCCGTTCACCTCACTCCTTTTAAATTAAAGAAGTTTATCATTTTTTTAATTGCCTCTTGCTTGAATCATAAATATTTAAATTTAAGGAGCTTTTGATTTATTTACGGGAGACATTGAGTCGATTTTATAAAGGTCCACTTAAATTTATTTCCAAAGTAAATTTATAGACAACTAAATTTTTTGACAGCAATGATTTTAAGGTCTGAATAACACGAAAAGATTTATTCAATGTTTTAAAAATTATTACAAATGTTAATTTTTCGGATATGACGTATTTTCACGATGAGATCCACGGCGTTTGTTTTTTTAAAATTTAGGCCTATACTCTATAGCCGTGTTCCTTCGTGATTCGCAATCTAAATCATCTAAGTGATCATGATTAAGAAGAAGCATGTTTTTTTGTTTCCTATCCGTTATCCCCACTTTCTCATTTTGTGATCACTAGACAACCTTTCCCTTCTGAATCATCCTTTTTGAGTGATCACACAGATTCATTTCAGAGAAAATTTAAAAATGGCTGACGACAATAGATTTTTGAGCGTAGAAATTTATCAATGTGGGGTTTGTTGCATCAAAGGAAATATGATTTTCCTACAAAAGCACCATACTTTCGAAAACAAAGAAAATATGACACAGAAAACATTTGTTTTAAGTAAACATATCTCATATGTTACCAAGAACATTTTTTTTTACTTCCATATGATCCATTTTTAATGTGCTGACTATGACACGTAACAGTAGATTATTTATAAATTAAAATAAATTAGTTTGCATTGGTCTGCATATAACATTCGACGCTAGATGGTGTTTATATTATTCAAGTTGTTTTCTTGATATAATTTTTAAATCATGATTCAAAAAAGGATCAAGATTAAACTAATCAGGATTCACAAAATCACAATCACAGCCAGAAGGAACACGGCTCATTTCACTTTGGTCAAATATAGGCGCCAGATTCAAACTCAGTTTATAACGCTGAGAACATAATTTCGATTCCCGTGTATTTCTTATGGGAGAAATGTTTGCTCAATTTTAATAAAATCCAAAAAAATCTCATAAAATTAAAGCTCTTAAGCAAAGCGTTATATGTAGCACCTAGATCCAAATTCGTACAATAATATTATCATGAACTGTGTACAGTTTATTCTAAACCGACGAAATAGAAAAATGACAGTATTCAACTGCTATTTTATTTTATTAAAATAATAACAAGGTAGCATAATGCCACTGAAAAAGCATTATCTATCATCCTGCTTTCCAAATAGGATAAATATGATACTTCATATTGCACATAAAAATACCACCCGATGTCACATAACATGTGTACTGACACTAGTCTGAAATTACATTGCATAAACTTGGCTCCAATTTCAGCCAATCAGAGAGTTCAAAACTAAACCCTATTATCTACAATACTGAATTTGTAAGGTGGAACACGGTATAAAATGTGAGGAAAGTCTTAGACAACTTTAAAAAACCTCTTTAAATTTGCTATTAAAAAGTACACTCCGAAGTACAAAATGTACATGAAAATTATTTATTGAATTGGTGTAGGTAAAATTATTATTAGTATTTATTAAAAGATTTGAATGTTATGAAACTGAACGAAACAAGAAATGAACAGGGCGATGTATAAACTTCATACCTAGCCGATATTTTAAATTATTTAAATGGCCTGAAAATTTCAGAAAAATTCTATGAAAGAAGGAATCTGGATATATATTCCAATCAGATTACAGACATAAAACGTCATCCTAATCTTCTAAAATCACTTGTAGTTTGCGAACTAATAAATATTTAAACAAAATTCTTTCAGTAATATTATTAATTTACGCATATTTTCACTTTCTTATCCACAATAAAAATTTGACTATGGTATAATACCCCATTAAATTTCTAATAATCTTTAAAAAAAGTAAAAGAAAATATTTATTTATAAAATAAAAATTGGAGAGAAGTAATGCGCTGACCACATATTTATTTATAAAAATATAAGATTAAGGTATAATTTTAATGTAACCCATATACATGTTGTTTTGTTTACTACGCTTCCCATAAAAATATTGTCAATAATATTGCATCATATGAAGTTCAAGGTCACGGAAAATTATCAAACGCAAAATAAAAAAAACTTACTTGGTATTAACAACTTCCATCGCTACCATATGATTTTCAAAGCACATATTTGCAAGACAATTTAAAGCTGGTATTTGCACTTGCACATAGGGGCTGGTAAGTAAAGTTGCCAAAATTTGCGACGCTCCCGAAGAACATAGCGCATTTTGTTCTTCCGAAGTTCGACAAGAAGCACCGAGAACATTTGCCACACAGGCCTGGCAAACAACTGAACTCTCTGTCGCTGAAACAAAATATAAATCATGTGATTTATGGTCACAAGATTTATACCGAATTAAAGACTTACATGCTAACGATAATAGTTTTGATAGCTGTTTTTGAGTAGAAATAGAACTTAAAGAATCGAAACCTTGCTGAGAAAATGTTCGCAAGCAACATAAAGCTGCTTCCACAAGTCGCGGATCGTTCTCCTCCAAAACTTCGAGAAGTAATGGAACTGTACCACATTCAATTAAAACTTTAATATGCTCGTCTGTTCCTTTCGCTAAAGACCCTAACGTAACAACTGCCTCTAACCGTACATTACATTTCATATTTTTATCCCTAGCTAACTGCATTAACCTAGGAACAATGCCTTGAGCTATTACAGAACCTTTTTGCCGGTTAGAGCCAATCACAGAATTTTTAATATAAATTATAGCGTCAAGACATTTTTGAGAATCACTAGAATATAATTCGTCAATGTAAGTTCGAGAACTTTCAACATCCTGAAAAACAAAATACATTTTATTTTATCAAGACACCTATGAAATGACATATGAATATCATTTATAAAATATGACCACAACATGACGTCCAGTTTTGCCACATGGGTTAGGATTGTATATTTATAAAGAGAACAAAGATATTTATATATAGAATACTGAACGCAAATGTACTAACCGAAATTCTAAATACGTAAATGTGAGTTTTGGAGAGAGGTTATCTGACTTTACTCACCATAAAAACCACAAAGGGCTGCATTGTGTAAATCATCATATATACATAAAATCAACGCATTATAATATTTTATAAAAAATCATATATTACCAACAAACATGCTTGCACAGAAATTTGAAAAATATTTTAAATTACGGGAATACAATATTCAGTCTAGATTTTTCCTCTTAATAGTTACATTATACTTTATAATATTGGCTGTTGCGACTTAAAATGTCGCCCAATGTTGCCACGTGTAAGAAAAATTTGTAACCAGACAACAAGTCAAAAAAGTTACTAGATTTCACCAACTTAAAAAAAAATGTCACAGATTATTACCCAATGCTTTGTGTGCCAATCTGATTGGCATAAATTAAAAAGTACACTCTGCAGTACAAATTAAAAAAATACTAACAACTACGTACTTCAATTCAATAATTTTCATGTACGTACATTTTATGCTCCGGAGTGTACTTTTTAAATTGTGAACACGCCAAGTTCATCTGCGCCAACTTCATGGCCAAGATTTGAACGTTAGGAAACGGAACGAAACAAGAAATGAACGAGGCAAGAGGCAACATATGAACATTAGGACGATTTGTGTGTTCCCATTTGATTTGTACATTTGGCGTGAAGGAGGCACCACCATTTAAAATTCGTAATATTTCTTTTGGCGTTGATCAGTATCGAACACGGTTCCCCAGATTCGCGACCAGACACTCACGCACGCAGTCACGAGACCCCATAACAACATACATTAATAGAATATTGTTTTATTAAATTCTAATTTAACATATAGGTCTTTCTAAAAATAATCACACCTTCGGCAGGGAAAAAATATGTACCTGACGGAGATGGACACCTCTGGAAACTTTCTTTTCCGTTCCGCATTATTCCTTCTCTATTCTTAAAACGGGATCCTTTCATTGGCCTCTTTAATTTCCATAATAGTCAAAAGTCGCTAGAAGCCATATCTGGAGAATAGGGAGCTTGGCGAACGACTGGGATTCCATTTTTCGCCAAGAAAGTCTGAATCATATGCGATAAATGAGTTGGAGCGAATCGGATATCTGATGCACTTAGAACATCTTACACAGCAGATACTAAGCAACAAATGACGCATTCGATAGCAAAGCGAAAATTTAGGCATGTGCATGAAAGTATCATCTTCACCTCCACTGTGGAAAGTGGCGCCGCCCTACCATCATTAATTTACGCGGGAAAATTGGAGGTCGGTTTATTTTTAGTCAGGCCTCATATATATTTAGCACTTTAGTATAACAAAATAAATTTTGTATTCTACATAACATAACCCACTATTAATAATTATTGTGTCGTTTAATTAAATCGCTTTCCACGCTTTCCAGTGTTTAATTTTTAACAAATGGTAAAATATGTATCCTATAGATATTGAATTGACAACTAAAAATTTAAGTTTTTGTTATATATCAACATACTGGATTGGTTATTTTTTTAACCAGTTGCTAAAAATTAATCAATGAGTGCGTTCTGCGATGTGAATTACAAACCATTACAAAATTATGCGCGAAATACACGAAGTAACAAAAAATTATATTAGAAAATATATTATTCATTGTTGCCATGGTTGGGTTAACATTATTATTACTAAAATTGGTTAATTGGTTTTGAAAATATAAATATATTCGAAATTTTCCAACTATGTCCTTGAATCAAAAGAGATTTTAAAATTGGAACCAAATCCGGTAACTTTTCACCAGACTTGGCATCACTGAATCGCTAGTTTAAAATTCAAATAAACATAACATTATTATTATATAAAATATTCACATATTATTATTATTTACTTATAAAAATTATAAATTAAAACTTAACTGTTAATGTTTCTTGCACAAAATGCGATGTTTAAAAACTAGGTTAGAAATATTTATATCTGTTTTATATGTATTAATGTATCTGACGACGCGTTCCAAAAGAATTATTTTGATTTTACACTATTTTGAATAATAATAAAGCATAAATAAGTGTTTTATTTTTAATATTTGCGAAATATTCTTATATTACATTGGTACCAATGTAGCGCCTGCGCGTATGAAAATTTGCCGTTTATTGGCATGATTGCCGACGAAAAGTGGGAAAGTGTTGATAATTTTTGTTCGTGTGATAACTGTATAGATCCATATATGTGTGTTTCTCGTGATTTTTTGACTGTATTTTAAAATAAAACAATTGGAAATATCGGTCTTAATAAATATGTGTTTATCAAGTTTTGTTTTTATATAAATACGACTGAATTGAAGTTCTAAACGGTACGAAATTTGGGGGGGCAATGTCTGTGAAATATGCACGTGTATTTAGCCTGTTTTACCGGGTTCAATATGTACACCAATATTTAGATGTATTTTTTGTTGAATTTAGCCACATCAATATTAAGCCCAGGTATTGTTTCAGATTATTAAATAACTGTTCAATACCAAGCAAAATTTTATGTTGATCTTAATTGCTTTTTTATGTAGCTCTATACATACATATTTTATTTATTAATGCATTATTTTAGTAGTTCCTATAGAAATAATACTTAATAATGTACTTAGAAGACTGAAACAATGACCTTGAACGATCTAGCGTGCTGTTTACAATTTTTAAAAATATATTACAATTATTAGAAGTGAAGTTTGCGCTGTGTATAATTTGTTAAATAGTTTTGTAAACATAATAAATAAAGTGCCGGCAAAAAATGTTGTCTGGAATATATAAATTCGTGATTTCAGGAATGCCGGCTTCTACCCTAGAACCCGTCAGTGCGGCGCTCCGCAATGCGCTCTCAAAGAATTCATCTGAAGACTTTTTGAGCAGTCAGCTATCAGGTTCATCTAAGCGGGTCCTGTGCACTAATATTGAATTCGAACCAACAGAAAGTTATCAGAGCACTGTACTAACTAACCTTAAAACTAAGTACATTGTTCTCCAACCTAATAAAGTTACACAACAACAAAGGTAAACATTTCAAATTTTACGAAAAAGTTGAATGAAATCTAAATCAATTGTAGCAAGAAACCGGAGATGGGTGGAGATGAAACTTTGGCATTACCTCAAAAGATATTGTATCCGTTAGAAAATGTGCAATTGGGCTGGAATAATTCGGATTGGAGTGTAGGAGCCGGGATGGTCAACATGGGGAATACATGCTATCTTAATTCTACACTCCAGGCACTTTTTCACGTTCCAGCGCTAGTTAACTGGCTTTTATCGGATAAACAACACATGATTCAGTGTGAAGATTCAGGTCAGAAATTTTTATTCACCATACGAAATTATTGAATTTTTTTTTTAGAATTTTATTTTAATTATGTTCAAACATTTCGCCATTTTTTCCTTCCACTTTTTAAAAGCTTCGCACCATTTTGCACTTTTGCAGTATCAATCTAATATTTTTTTTCCAAAAATTGAAAATGCTCTCTGGTTAAATCTATATTTTAACTCTCAACGATAATTTAAAAAAATGATTAACTAAGTTTTAACTAACTTATCTTTCGCAACTTAATTTCAAATGACAGATAAATAACTGTTTAAAATGATAGTACACATTTTGTTTTCCACAGCCTACCTAATTTTTTTATTCTCAATAATTCTACATCTTTTCAATTTCAGAAAAAGTAAATTTATTGTCAGAAAATGTAAATTCTAAAAATTTGTTTAACTAAGTTCTAACTTAATTTTCGGAACTAAATTTCAGTCAAATGTCAAATAACTGGTGAAATAACAGAGCAAATTTTGTTTTCCACGGCCTACTATATTTTTTTATTTTCTATAATTTTTATACCTGTTCAATTTTAATTTCAGAAAAATAAATTTAATCTCAGAAAATGTGAATTCTAACAAACCAGTTTTTTCTTACCTTCTATAGCTTTTCAATTTCAGAAAATATAAATTATATTAATAGTACTTTAAAAAATTGATTAACTTAATTCTAACTAACGTAACTTGCGCATTTCAAATAACTGTTTAAAATGATAGTGCCGATCTTATTTTTTTATCCCCAATATTCTATACCTGTCCAATTTCAATTTCAGAAAAATTAAATTTAATCTCAGAAAATGTTAATCCTATTAACAATGCTTTAAAAAATTGATTACTTAACTAAATTCTTAAACTTAATTTCAAATAACAGAAAAATAACTGTTTAAAAAATATGTTTTTTCAGCCTTTCTGATTTTCTTTTTTATCAATAATTTACCTTTTCAATTTCAAAAAACGTAATTTTAATTTCGGAAAAACTATTTTAAATTCAATTTTCGAATGACTTTTTGTAAAAAAAAGTTTGAAATTGAATTTACTTTTACTGAAATTGGTGTTATTTTTTCCGAAAATGAATATGCATTTTTGAAATTGAAGAATTTTTGGCAAAAATAATCCAAATATTGTAAATATGAGTTAAATACCGCGACATGTTCTTTCAAGGATGCCAAACAGTTTGGTAGAACTGTTTCTCGCAAAAAGTATCTTAGTCACAAGTTACTACATTTTAAAGTCTACAAAAACGTCCTAAAAATATCTGAGGCAAATTAAGTTACAGAAATCCATAAAATTATGGAAGCTAAAAAGTTGTTTCTTTGATTATCTCATATTCAGAAAGGTTGATTTATAGAATGGGAACACATCCATCGTCCTAATATTCATAATATTGCCCCGTTCAGTTTCCTAACATTCAAATCTTGATCATCAAGTTGGTGCAGATGAATTTCGCACGCTCACAATTTAAAAAGTACACTCCGGAGTACGAAATGTACACGAAAATTATTTATTGAATTGGAACAGGTAGTTACTATTAGAATTTTTATTTGAAATTTGTACTGCGGAATGTACTTTATAATTGTGAGCGCGCAAAGTTTATCTGCGTCAACTTCATGGTCAAGATTTGAACGTTAGGAAACGGAACTAAACAAGAAATGAATAGGGCGATGTATGAACATTAGGACGATGTGTGTGTTCCCCTAGCTTTCTTTTTCGAAATATTTTATTGCATAAAAATGAGACTAAACCAGAAGATGTGCCTATAATCGACGTTTATATCGTTGAATTTGTACTGTGAATGGCTGATGGATGATGACAGTTATTTGTTTGTATTGCCGTAACCATAGCAACCATTACTTCAAGCAATGCCAGTAGATGCGCTATGTGCGAATTATAGTTTTATAATTGATATTTGAAATTTAAATTTTCTGAAATTGGATTTACGTTTTCTGAAAATAAAGCTGAAATGTATAATAATTTCAGGTGGTGGTCAGGGTGGTTGTATAATCTGCGCAATGAGCAAAACCCTACAAGCTTCGCAACAAAGAAATGCAAACGCAATTCGCCCATGGTTAGTGTATTCCAAATTGCGGATCGTTTGTAGACATTTAGTACCTGGTAGACAAGAAGACGCTCACGAATTCTTGCGATATTTAGTTGAAGCGATGGAGCGCGCTTATATTCAGAGATTTAGAAATATTACGCCTCTGGATACTAGATCGAAGGAAACAACTCCTTTAAATCAAATTCTTGGGGGATATTTACGTTCAGCAGTGAGGTGTTTAGAATGTGGTCATGTCAGCACGACATTTCAACATTTTCAAGACTTGTTACTTGATATTAGAAAAGTGAACACTGTAGACGATGCCTTGGATTTATACTTTTCGAGGGAGAAGTTAGACGATATGGCGTATCACTGTGAAAACTGCCAGAAAAAGGTAAACATAAAAATTGAAATTGTTCACAGTTTGAAATGAATGTTTTAGGTTTTAGCAACAAAGCAGTTCTCACTAGAACGCGCCCCCATGGTGCTATGTATTCAATTGAAACGTTTTTCTGTATCTAATAATAAAATTACAAAACATATAACATTTAGACAAAGATTAGAGCTTACACGCTTTGCTAGACGAAAACCTACCGTTCCATTGGTTTATCGTTTAGTATCTTTGGTCACGCATGTTGGGCAGACTGTCGGTTGCGGTCATTACACTGCGGTAGCTCAAGCACCTTCAGGAAATTTTTATCAGTTTGACGACAGCATGGTAAGAAAAATTATTATTTACATCTGAAACGCGATTCTAATTCATTTGGAAACGTGAGACTGTATTTACGTTATTTTATGGATTTAATTATCTAGGTTGGTATAATTGGGGCGAAAAAGGGCGCGAACAAACATGTTACTCGAGTGACCTTGAAATGCTTAATATCATGTTCACAATTTTATTTTTCTTTTTATAATTTGTTATCAATTCAATGTTTTTTTTTAAAATATATAACAATAAATTTAATTAAAATAAACTTTTATATATGAATAATATATTGTATATTCCGCTCATTTATTACTTGCGATTATTGGGTAAGATTCCAATCAGTGTAGGAGGGAAATTTAAAACGTGAAAAAAGTAATGCAAAAATAAAGTATTCATGTAATCTATTGTTTTTTAATTTCATGTATTGTATTGCCTGAAAATTGTGTCAAATAGAAAGTTACTAAACTTTTTAGCTTAATTATATGAGACTGGATCGTTTTATGTTGTGATTGTTACCTATAGTGGGAAGCAAGTAAAATAATATGCTTGATTACAATAATAAAAATTTGATTAAAACAATGAAAATGACTAAAATTATTCAAAAGAGAGATAATTATTGTCACATTATATTGTAAAAATTAGGATTTTTATGCTTTTAATTTTTTTCGTAGAGTGTTAATTAGGGGGAACCCAGAAAATATTCCAAATAACCTAAGAATGAAGTCATGCACGATTTTTCATTTTTACATTTAATCGATAGAGTAATGAAAAATAATACTCCTGTATTTTTTATTTTTTCTCAAATCGATCTTTAATAATGAGAAAATTGCAATTAAAAATGAAATTATTCAAAAAGCGGCTGATTTTTCCCGCTTCGCTCAATGACGTCACGTTTCAATATCAACGACCATTTTGATTTTTACTAGTGCTGTGAGGATTCTACAAAATTTGGATCCGAGAACCCGGATTTCAAAATATCCTGATTCTCGAATATCCGACGTTCGGATATTGAAGCGGATATATTCTGGATCTGGACTTGGATCCGGATTTGGATTCGGATCTGGACTTGGATTCGGATTTGGACTTAGATCCAATGAGTTCAAATTCAAACTTCAAACCGTTAAAATGGGCCTGTTTATTTTTACAGCGGTCTGTAAACACTAGTAAACAAACAGTAATACATTTTATAATACCCCTCTAAAATAGCCAGGTAGTTTGTGCAAATGCAAAGAAAAAAGGAATTTATACTTTCACAGAGCCCTATTCAGTAAATTTTGAATAAAAAAATTAAATTTGTATCATTTTTATTACACATATAAAGTAACATATTAGTATGACATGAATTTCATTAATTTATTATATGCTTTTGATGAGACCCTATGCTAATATTTGAATGTAAGGTTCAATACTGAGGATATTCGAATCCGAGAACCTATTCTGATACTGAAATTACATATCTAAAATCCGATACTTATACTTATTTTCAAATCTAAGATCCAATACTCAAATCCATTTCCAAGATTAGATATTCGGATCCGGATTCAAGATTCACTCAGATTCGGATTAAAATTCCAATATTTAGATTCGGATCCAAAATCCGATGCTCAGATCCGGATCCAAAATTCGATACTGAGATTTGAATCCGAGATCCGGATAGTTCATCATTCAATTATCCGGATATTTTTGGATCCGAAACTATCCGGATCCCACAACTAATTTTCTCACTAGGTTCGTTCTAATCGTCAAAGTAACATTTAAAGATAACATAAAATTTGCGAAAGTAAATATGTCGGTGAAACATTGTTTTGTGCCATCGTACCAAAATACTAGCGAAAATGTATTCAATGTCTTGCATGCGTTTCTATAACTAAACAAACTTCTAGCGTCTAATCTCAAATCTTTACAAAGAAATGCAGCTGGTGTGACGCGTGGATAAAAGAATGATTTTCAATTCATAGTCTATATATTTTTCTCTTTTAGAAATTCTGTGTTCATATAATGTCTTTATGAAATGAGTCTGAACTTGGAACTTTTTAAAAATATCATACTTTAATACAATTTTATACAAATAAAAAATATTTTTTCTTCAAACGTCATAAAAGTAGCATCTTTTGTGACTTGATTCACAAGGTAGAAGTTTAATTTCTACGCCGCCGGAGTAGAAGTAGCTAATTTCTACGCCGCCGGAGTAGAAATAAAATAAATAAATATCCATGGAAACTCTACAGAATCAACGAATAAGAAATAACTTTAATAAAAGAAACCTGTAATATCCGCCTAAATTTCACGATAACACGCTATGTAACCTAAGAGTTAAGTTACTAAATCCATAGCTGTCAAATTCAAATATATAACCTGTGAATTGAAATATAAACAGAGTTTACTTTTGAGGAAATAACATTATTAAAGAATAGCAGACTTACAGATTACAATTACAGGGACGGTAATGAGCATAAGAATACTTAGAATTAAAGTGATAAGAAAATATATTGTTTTGCAATGATTATTGGACATATTTTTAAGCCACACTGTTAGATTTCCATCGAATTGAACAACTTCAGGGGGCGTACATTATAATCCTTCAAATTCCGACATAATTGCATACAAGGAGGATATAAAATTGTACTGTTTTTATTTAAACGTCAAAACGTGAAAATTTTCATATCAATGTTTATAACAAAAAGTGAACAAATAAGTATCCATAGCTACAGGGCAATTGAAATCGCAAACGTAATTTACGTAAAATGTAACATCAGTAGTAGTTTTTTTTCTTTAAATATCTACGTTTGAAGAAAAAATATAATGTGTCATTCGGGGTAAAAGTGTCTTTGTGTGCCTTGCGTGCATTTATCCGACTCGTTTCGCTCGTCGTTTAAACTTCCACGCTCGTCACACAAAGTCTAATTTTTACTCCTAATAACACAATATACTATTAATCATTAATCATACAGATCGATATATTAGTATTAGAAAAAAATGAATTACTTTTTTGCATGATCTCATTAAGGTTGAGTCAGTCACTGTTTCCAAATGAATTAAAATCGTCCTCATTCCTCATTTTTTTATGATTGTCTACAGGTTCGACCAATTTCACAACAATCTGTATTTGGTACAAACGCATACATAATGCTATATGAATTAGAATGCTCACATCCTACCTCTTCACCTACAAAACCATCTCCAGTTGTCAACAACAATAAAAATAATTTTAAATTAAGTTCCGAAGAAATATTGCCGCACACAAAAAAAGAAACCACCAGTGTGCCTCTAAATAATTCATCCACATCTTCATCACACATTTTAAATGGTTTTACTCCTAAAAACACCAATTCATTACCGAGTCATAGTCCATCTTTTAGTCAAAATGGTAACGGGAAATGTTCGAATGGCGTTCAAAATCACACAGACAGTTCAGATTCCGAAGAAGAGCCTCCCGTTGTCGCTAGAGAAGAAACTCCTCAAGTTGTAAATTCGCCGAAAAGTAGTACGAATTCACCGAATTCTTCATTAAGTTCGTTTAACTCCACACTAAACTCCCCCGCAAAAGAAGAACCATCCACCTCGCCATCAAATCATCAAACGAAGAACAAATCAGACGATGAACGCGAACCACCAACCGAAAGAAAACCTCTAAAACAATTCCAAGAGAATAATGTTAGCAGTAGTACCCAACCAGTAACAAAATTAGTCCCATACGAAGTGGACGATTCCAGCAGTAGTATTGAAGATTCCCCCCCGACAAATGATTCAAAATTTGTGACAACAAAGGGCTGGCAAGTGTCAGTGACAAATAGTACATTCCATGGGCCTTCGCTGGAGGGACAAACGAGTTGGAACAGGAGAAGTAGAGAGACGGCAGCGGAGTTGGTGCAGCAGCATACGCATGAAGGCTACGCTGCGCCTGTCAACTCGTGGAATGGGACGAGAAGTGCGCTTGATAGGGAAATATGTAGTGAAAGGCGGGAGGAGAGGAAAAGAACGATGAATGATACCAATCCGGATAAATTGAAAGTGAAACAGCCCAAGTATAATAATTCGCATATGAGCGGCAAGTCCAACCCCGGATACAACCCTTTTCAGGTAGGAGAAATTACTATTCCATGTTTTCAAATATTGTTTTGTTATGTTGTTTTACAACTTATTCTGTAATATCGACACTATATTTTTACTTTAACTCAGAGTTATGTTAACATACAGTTTAACCAGAGATGCAAATATAGGGCCTTAAAGTAATAAATAATATTCAGTATAAAAAAAGTTAATTATTTGGGGTGTCAAATCTGTAAGGATTTTCAAGAGTAAACCTTATAAATTCTATGAAAAATAAATATGGAGCGAAAGATATTAAAAATGGATTAGCTAACAGGATGCATATCGTCGACTAAGAGTGTAAATATGTCAAATCCACTTTTGAATGAAAATGAAATTTTGGTACAGAATTTTTTTTAAAAGATGTTTCATCAAGGTTATCTACGAATTGAATGAGTTAAGATTTTAGCTCCGCCCATTCTGTCAAATACAGTAATGTTGTTTACTTGATTTTTATGAGGGCACATAAGATACTACTGTTATTATTTAAAAAATATGTTATAGTTTGGTTCACGAAAGATGATAATTCAAGGCCATTTGTTCGAAGAAAGAATAAACAATATTTTATATAGCGGTAGTATAGCAACATTATGTATTAGAAAGAGATAGATTATTTGACGTATGCCTACGTGATTTATGCTATATAACAGATATACGTTCCATATTCATATTGCTCTCTAACGCACTAAAAGTAATAGGAACGTATGTCGATGAGTTGCTGGTATGCAATTATCTATTGAACTGCCCTCTACGTTAAAGCAAATCCAGTGGCGGAGTTTGTTTTTTGAATTTGACGCACGATTTGACGTTTAATCAAAATCAACGAATAAGTTTCTAATTTTGTTCCGCGATTTTATTGAACATAATCATGGGAGAGAAAGGAAAAACTTTGCGAAAGCAAACTATTCAATTTGTGCATAATGAACACGAATATTTTCAACGGGATTTTGAATGATAAAAATGTATCCACAAATATTATACCTGATGCACGCCTATGTGTATGGAATGTAGTGAAGTTATTTCCAAGTAATATTATACCAGATGTTTTGAAAATGACCTTGAATTGTCATCTTTCGTGAACCAAACTATACTGCAAAAGCATTCAAAATTCAAATGGAAGTTTATTAGCAAGAAGTTTATTAGCAAATGTAAAAGCAGGAGATTTTTTTACTTTAAATAATTAGGGAAGCAGGATATTAAGAAAGTCTGTTTTTAAATGTTAGAGTCCTATGTTCGGCTGTGCCGGGTCAACATCCTGTATCAAGTGATATTTGAATTTAAAAAAAATATATTCTATCATGGCGCGCTTATGACGAGCATCCGATACTGACATCTGCAGTGAACTTCAGCGTCTAAACAGTAACAATCCGCAATTCGTGTTCATAGATAACTATAAATTTGCCTGTTTACAACTTTTGAACAAGAAAAAATAGGTAAACGAGGTAAACAAACAAATATCAGATGAACACGTAATAATTAACACAAAGTGAATAAAATATCAAATACAAAATACACGCGCCATTTGACCTCAAATAAGTAAAAAAAACCGTATCGAATGTTACACTTTTCAAGGACGTTTCTAGATATGTAAAGATTCTCAATTTTTTAACATCGAATTATGAATATTTTTTTTCCCAAACATGTTTTATTATATTTACCTACTATATGAAGATGTAAACTATAGAAAAAAATCAGTTGTGGGCAGCACAATACCTCTAGCCACTTCCGTTTTTGGTTACATAAGTATAGGGCGCGAGCAGTCATGTGACATTGTTGGCTTTGACAAGCAGATATAGGGGGCTCGTGTCAGTATGACAGTAATTATGTACATAATATTATAACAATTTCTAAATTCGCGTAAGTTAATTTGTCACCAGGAGTGTGGAATTTACTTGTCGAGGAAAATAAAGTACATGGAATTGGGAAATCACTAAATTTAGTATGAAAAATTATATTTGACATCTATGTATATAATTACTAGCTATCATCCTTATTGTATTTAACATTTCTTGTACACCTACACTCTACACCAAAAATTCTATACATTATATTTAGATTTTTAAATTCATTCTGTGAAGAAATTTTGTCCTACTCTTCAAAATTTTCGAAATGTTTCCAATTCATTGTCGGGATTGACAGTATTTTTGAAGGATATATGTAATAGAACTGGAATTTTAAATATTTAACTATTAATACATTAAGAAATAATTTATGTAATGTACTTCCCAGAAAAAATCTTCAGTAATGTCTCTGGATTTTTGACACTGATATTTATCTGCCAGTTACAAACATTTTAATATTAAATTGGTTTCCATAACATTATTCGGGTTGTGAGATTTATTACAACATATATTATATACCTTATATTTCTTTATCTCCAAATCTATAAAAGATATAATAAAATATTTTTCCGTCGACCGTTTATTAATAGGCTATCTTAATGTATAGAAAATCATTCATTAATGACCTCTATTAATGCATGATTTTTTATTAATAAACGATTTATTGGGTGCGTTCACCACATGGAACACAGCATGTATTGCTAACGCTAAGTTGTAGCAAAAAGGTAGACAGAATTAAAAGTCATGCTTTTGACACTTACTAGCTAGGTATATTCACGTAGCATACCTTTAAAATGAATTTCAAAGAATAAAGTTCCTCAAATAACATAAAAAACCGCTTGCGTTGTCTAGCATTAAGTACACTGAACGCACCCACTGAAAACAATTGATGACAAAACTTATTGATTTTCTGACGTAAAATTTGACGTTCGGTCAACCATTACTAACCTAAAAAAATTTGTCATGGAATAAAATTTGATTTTCAATTTAAGTAAGATACGGTCAACGAAAAAATATTGTAACTAACACGTGTGTTAATTGGCGATTAATGATCTCAAAAATGTTTCGATCATTAATCGCCCTCATTAACACACTTGATAGTTAAATAACTATATATGTATCAGATAGAGAATTTACTCTTCTTTAATACTAGCAAGAACAAAAATTTTCAAAAAATAATATTTAGAAGATTTTGTTAAGAATCTGCTACTTCCGGCTGTACAAGTATTACCAAAACCTTTTCAGCTCTTTCCAGTAATGTCCGATTGAGAAATATATAGTTAAACAGATATAAAGTATTATATACACACGCACACACACGCATCGGATTGTAGGGACCTTAAAACGTGCTTAATCATTAAAATCTGGATATGCGATTTTTAGCATGAATCCAATACCTCTCTTAGAAAAAAGTTACTATTTTGAATACCCCCTCACTGTTGATATTTGTGTAATTTTGTATTTATTTATTTTCAGGAATACAGCAACTCCCGCAAATGGCAAACAGATTCGCATTATTACAATAAGTCACATTATAACGGCATGGGGCACCGGTATCAACGTCGAGGAAACTACCACAACAATAGGCATCGTGATAAGTTTAGACATTAATAAAAATAAGAATAATTTATTACATAATCGGACATTAGAGTGCCGCGACAAATAGTGTAATTTAACCTACCGTACAAGAGAACAAACTAAACACATTACTGTAAACTTAGGGACATTGTGTACATTTAAACAAGTAATGGATTTAGCATTTTGTAAGTAACTGTATTTATACGCGTAATATTCTCTGTATCTATTTTTATATAATAATAACTTAGTCGCAACGACAACTGTATATAATGATCAATCTTAAGTTTCACTAATTTTACAAATGTGGGTAATGTATTGTATGTTGGATGCTGTAAAAACGTAAAGACAGTTGTCAGCGCTCCGTTTTAGCTGTGGATTTACTAATTATCGGATTGTCAAATTAGGAAATTATTTAAAAGCTAAATTTGGTCTTCGGTCAGTCAGGAATTTTTTTATTTTGTATTTTATGTTCTTTACTTGTAAAGAAACTGACTTTTATTTTACAGTTCAGAATATTAAAATTATTCTGCATGTTATTTCAAAGAGGAGGGTTCTTCTCTGAAATTTTATTTGAATAAAAAAATTAATCTATATTTTGCTATATTTGTTTTTATTGGTTCCCTGACTCTTGTGAAAATTATCAACGTTTAGAAAAAAATAAATGTGCAAAAAATATACTAATCAATAAAAATCAATGTTTTTATTGTTGTTTTCTATTTTAGTATTTTAATTAATATTCTAGTATATTATTTATTAAGCTCTCTATTTTTTTAATACAAAAATTATTCTTGTCCCTATTAAGGATTTTGTAAATTAAAAATTGTTGAAAATAAATTTCTAAACTCAAAGTTGATAACCTTGATATGGACAAGTTATACACATATTAGGAAAATCAAAGTTTATTAACATTTAAGTTGAATAGATATTGAAATCTATTCTACTAGTTGAATGCATTTGAAAATAGCTGTTGAAATTTTGCAGTTTTTATAAAATACTGTATACAGCAAAGTAAACAAGCATACATACTGCCAAATATAACACTTTAAACCCATATCTGTGTATTTTTATTATCTACATTATTCCATTTTGTTCAAGAATTGAAAAACAAATAGATCTCTAAAAATATTTTTGATAAATATATAAATATAGTAATTTATTTATCATATTTTTAAATGTTATAATAATGTACAATTTATAGCAACAAAAAAAAATTGTTGTGGTCGTCAATCCTGTGTATAATGTATAAATTCCATTCATAGTTTTTCTTGCAAAAGATTCTAAATTTCCAGTAAAATTATTTCATAAACAAACTATTCAAATTGCACTTGACACTGACATCTTCTTCTTTAACTTTTCCCATTCATTAGGGGTCGCTATTTTTGCGTGTCGTTATCATTCAGTTCCTTTTCTCTCAAGACTTCCGCAATACAGTCCTTCCATCTTATCTATGGTCTTTCTCTGTTTCTTCAACAACCTATTACTAAACTATTCAGTCTTGTTCCAATATAATTCTTCATTTCTCCTCATGACATTTTCAAACCAATGTAATCATATTTTTGTATCTTTCTAGTAACTTGTAATACTAGAGTTATTTCCTTACCGTATCTTTCCGTGTTCTACTTCAACATCCTCATCTCTGCCACATTAATTTACTTTTTATTGATACTGACATCTGTCAATTTGAATTATATGATTAATAGTTTCCATGTTTAGCATAGCTGGCTGAATTATAAAATTTAATTTCTTTAAAATTCTTTAACTCTGTATCTATTGAATATGAAGTATAAAATGTAATCAAATCGTATAGAGAATATTATATTCTTTAAGTTATAATAACGTTAAATGTCAATAAATCAAATTTAACTGTTAAATCTTCAAATGGGGCTACTTCCGGTTCACCAATTATAAACAAAATCTAATCACTTGTTTTTCTGGATGTAAACTTGAGGAATACGAAAAAAATATAATTTTTGGAATCGTGGTATTGAAGTTATGGAAACTTTTGTCACACACAGACACACATACATACAGACATCATCGTAAAAATGGTAAAATCGTATTATAGGGACTCTAAAACATGTTTATACACTAAAAACTCATTGAATTTTTTGACCAAAGACAATACCTTTCTTACCTAAAGGTGACGGAAAAACAAATGAATTTGAGAAGCAACACGCGGAGAAAAAATGTTTTCGAACCTCCAGCTAGTATATAGGTAAGTACGCCATAATATTCTAAAATTTTATTGGAGAAGTATGCATCCAATAAAACTGATATGCAGTTCGTAGTAATTTCCATTAAACATATTTGCTATCGGCAATAAAACGAGCAGAAATGCTCTGCTGGTCACGATATTACATACCTCGTGGTTTTACCAAATTGTTTTAGTTCTGGAAATTAGAATAATGAAAATTGGGATATGCCGAGTATCCCCGAAAGTTCTACTGGCAATATAACATATAAAATATATAGAAACTAATATAAGTTTAAAAAGGTAATCAATCTACGATAGCCGGGAAAAACTCGAAGGGCCACCGTGTGTTTATTTACAATATATGACACCATTTATAGAGCGAGATCAATAGTTCAAGACTGACTGACTAAAACAATCGCTTGCAGACTAAAAAAAAAGTTTATATATTTTAAATATACCATACATATTATCTAGTTTCTATGGGGTCTCATGGCCATGTGCCTAAGTGTCTGGTCGCGAATCTGGGCACCCGGATTCACTCCCGACCGACACTCATTGCTGGCGTGAAGAGTACACTACAGGGGTTAGTTTTGTGTCATTTAAGGTAGTTATATCGTGAAATCATTTTCAACAGAATTAATTGAAATTTTAAGTACATCTCAACTGAAGTATAATCTACCTGCTCTCCAAGTTTTAAAACAATTGACCAAGCGGTACCTGCGATATTTGGAATTAAATTTGGCCTTTTTAACACGTGAAGAATAGGAAATGGCAAAATAAACACAACATTTTAAATTATAACTTTTATATCAATTATGACATTTAATCGAAAAACTAGTATGTTATAGATAACCAATTAACGGATTTTATGTAAAAATTTGAAAATTATTTACCACACAGATTTAATTTTATTGCCTCTAGAAAATTATAATCTGAAGATACGATAAATAGGTAGAATTATACTTGACAACCATGTACAAGTCTCCAGATAGAGTGTCAGTTAACAACGCCCACTGTGGTATTAGCGAATAAGAGGTGTTCTGTGGTTAAAGGAATTTCAAACGTACATTCGAAGGAAATATTTTTAATTTGGGTATTTTACGTGAAAAGCATGAAAAAGTTCAAACAGTATAATACTACTTTCGTAATTTTAAGAAAGAAATATATTAATTTATTTTGCAGTTCCGATTTGTAGTTTAGAACTAGTATTATATCTCAAAACATCTGATTACTTTTATACCTGAATGTACCAATAAATGTGGGAAAACTTCAACTTTGAGTTTATATTAAATTGAATTTCAGACAAAATTGTTAATTTTTTAAGTAAAAATCATGAATGGAAATAATAAAGATATATACCTATATAAATATTTATTTAATGTATTTTTTTAGCACAAAGATAAAATATAAAACAAATATAACATTAAAAAAAATATATTTATTTAGTTTGAGTTTATATTAAATTGAATTTTAGACAAAATTATTGATTTTTACTTAAAAAATCAACAATTTTGTCTAAAATTCTTTTGTTTTTGGTTATACGTGGTTTCGTGTTGCCGGTTACAATTTCTGATAAAAATTGAATTACACCTTTTCTTCCATTTTCTGTATATATTCTACTTAGTGTTTCAAAATTAATTCCACTAGTTGCAATTTTTTTAATCATGTTTTTTGATATTATACCTCTGAAAACCGTACACGGTTCGACATTTTCACATATGTCAAAATTAAAATTCAAGCTCTGACTGAAAACAAACCAAATATTTCTGTCCTTGTCTAAGTGCGACAGTGCGACGTTGCCACAGTTATTTTTCAACACTCGTGCTGTTGTGTGAGTAAATTGGAATACGACACTTTTGTATGTGTTAGTGCGAGTGGTACAGTTCAAAAAAAAAACTTTTCTACGGAAAAATAAAGTAAATTCGTCTGTTACAGTCTTTGATATAAGCTTTTAACAATTTTTACACAATCTATGTATATAATATAATGTTAAAAAATATTGATTATTGCAAATATAAACTGCATTAGCTTAATTTTTATTTTGAACATAGAACAAGTTTTTGATAGGTACACTCGAGTGACAACTACCTTAAAATTCGAAATATTTGGCGTCGGTCGGGAGGACCCGGTTCTTCAGATTCACGACCAGACACTTTTAATAATCATTATAGAGCATATAAAAAACAAATGTCATAATTGTCATTTTATTTTGTGAGAAGGAAGTTTGGGTAACGACGCGTAGCGAACAAAATAATCGACAATTATGACATGAGTTCTTTATACTATTTTTTCTATTTTGCGCTTTTTATGATCTTTTTAAATAAAAAATCGTAAATTTAAAATTTAGGGAATTTTGTGTTAGTTGGTAATAATGTGACATTTGAAAATTCAATTGTTTGAATTTAAAATTGTCTCGTGTTGTTTACAATCAAATTCATATCAAATTAAAAATGAATACAGACGATTTTTTGTGTACTCCACCTGAAATACGTGAAATTACGGAAAATACATTTTATAATTCCAAAAATAAACAATGAAAAAGTCAGGTTTCATACTCATAACCAAATATAATTTTTTTACAAGTTACTTACATTTTATTGTATAAAATTAAATGAAAAGGATGTGGAAAGTGTAAAACTATATAATTATACACATCTTATATTTAAAACACTATTTTCTTATAAATAAACACTTAATTCTTGTTGACATTTCTCCTCCGCCGCCATTTTGCTTTTATCTGAACTACTACACAACCTGCATAACTTTGGCTATGGCATCAGCGCCAAAAAGCTCGAACTACTTTACCGACAGAGTTCATAAATAAATAAAAATAAATTACATATTTTAAATATCAACAATTAATAGTGTTTTGAACTATTTATGCCCTAAATATATATAAACAAAAATAAAAATCTTAACAATCGTTTATTCAGTGAGGTTTGACATTTGATATTTTTTGACATAACATTTAAGCTATGCTACCAACTTTATAAAAATAAATTGTACTAGGCTGTTACAACACTCAAACGAGCTATTAACGAACTCCTTTGGGTGCTGTAATAGCTTTGTTACAGTTGCAAAATAGAAAAATTCTATTTTTGACACAAATTTATCATAATTTGATTATGGTGGATGGGTCCATACAATGTGACCCGGGAAGTGAATCTGTTGAGCACGCCTGGTATAGCATGTCTCAACTTACAACGAATTGACTTGACTTCATTGATTATGCAGTTTACTATTTATTAGGCCGTTTTGTGGCGCCATTCAACAAGAATAAAAATGTGAAAGAAACTCAAGAATTGCTTACAATGTAATAATCATAAATTCATAAAAAAAATTCAAATATATTTTCTTGTTTGGTGTTTTAACAAATTTGTAGCTTATAAGCTAGCCGACTAATAAATTCCAATAATGATCCGTTGTATCAACATCCAAGCAAGTACGACTTATAAGTGGTTCACACTTAATTACTGTATAAGAAAATCAAACAACAATTATTTATCTTTTATTCGACTAATGTTACGAAAGTTAAGTTAGTTAGAACTTAGTTATTCAATTTTTTAAAGTATCGTTGTGAGTGAACATATGGAAATGACCATATTTCTCATTTTTGACAAAAGAAAGTACAAAAATCTGATGTGGCCAGCACATTACCTTCTGTCAATACTGTGTATTTTGTGCAAATTCCATACATAAATTTTGTTGCAAAAGATTCTAAATTTCCAGTAAAATTATTTCATAAACAAACTATGCAAAATGCATTTGACATTGACGTCTTCTTCTTTAGCTTTTCCCATTCGTTAGAGGTCGCTATTTTTATTTTATTTTTCCACTCATTTCTGTTTTGCGTGTCGTCCTCAATCAGTTCATTTTTTCGTAAGCCTACGGCAATACAGTCTTTTCATCTTATCTTTGGTCTTCCTCTATTTCTTCTACACTCTGTTACTAAGCTATTAATTCTTTCAATATATTCTTCATCTTCATGGCATGTTCAATGTAATCGTCTCTCTTGTATCTTTCTAGAAACTTCTATTACTCGAGTTATTTCCCTTGTTCTTTCATTCTTTATACTATCCCCTAATATCTATCTCAACATCCTCATCTCTGCCATATTCATTTACTTTTCATTGATAATGACATCTGTTAATTTGAATTATCTGAATATATTAGCAGTTTCCATGGTTAGCATAGCAGGCTGGTGTATGAAATTTAATATCTATAATTATTAAACTCTATATCTTTTGAATATGAAATATAAAATGCAATCAAATCGAATAGAGAATAATATATTCAATGTCAATAAATGATATTTAACTGCGTTTTTTTCAAGAAAAACTGTTAAATTTTCAAATGAGGGTACTTCCGGTTGACCAATTATAACCAAAATCTGATCACCTCTTCTTCTGGATGTATACTTGAGGAATACGAAAAAAATATGGTTTTTGGAATCGTAGTATTGAAGTTATGCGATCCGAAACTTTCGTCCCACACACACACAGACACACATACATACAGACATCATCGTAAACATGGTAAAATCGTATTATATGGACCCTAAAACTCGCTTATTCACTATAAACTCGTCATTGTATTTTTTGACAAAAGACAATACCTTCTTTACCTATATGGGTGACGAAAGGTAAAAATATAATAGAAAATTTGAGTCCGTACTGTATGCAAAAGTAGGTAGAATGATTGAGTTGGAAATTAAGCAGGTGAACCTGAAATCCGGCAACCTAATCTGTGAAATCCGGTGAGACATAGAGCATATAATCCTGATTACACACAAGGGTGCGCTGCAGCCTGCGTGCCTTCCTCAATCCAGCGAGACTGGGAGTCATGTAAAAATTCAATTTCATTTTGGCATTCTGTTCGCGTAGCGAATATAATGTCATAGCGAGGTTTCACGAGGAAGTAATAGCAACGAGTTTATTGTCTGCTCTGCTCTACTCTGTTCGATATTATTTGAAAGATACGTGCGGGGCATGGACTCCATATGTTTCCATTCATCATTCGATTCATCAACAATGTGTACACATTCGTTGACGTGCGTTTTTTAAAATAAAAATTTAATTCAAGCTTGTACAGTTCATTCAAATTTCATAGAAGTAATAATTAAATACAATAATGGAATAAAATATATAAAGTACTAATGGCCGGTTCCATCAACTAATTTCATTTTTAAGCATTCATTAAATTGAGTATAATAGAGACCCTTTAATCCGAACTCCGAACCCACGTTAATCTGAACATTCAGTAATACGAACATGGACTAGAAGGAAGGTAATTCGAACAAGAACTCTTTAATCCGAACTATGGAATAAAATTTCTCCATATGCAATAACTAGCATATCCGATTCTTGATAAAAACTATCAAATTTTGCTATGAGGATCCGACAAAATTTGAATTCGAGTACCCGGATTTCAAAATATCCAGTACCTCGAATATCCGATGTTCGGATATTGAAGCGAATAGCCGTAAATTTAATTCGGATTTGGATCTAGATTCTAATTTGTATAATAATTAATTAAATATATTGTCAGTTTCCTTTACCTTCAGTTTTATAGATAATACTAACATAAATATTGTATTATTTACTGTTGGAACTAAAAAAATTAGCACGTGTCTGTTGTCATATATTTGCCCGTAGATTATTGTTAAAATGATAAATTTAGTTAATAACATTGTATTTAAATCCAGTACACTTTATTAATAAATAAAATAAAAATGCCCAAATATAGTCTTAACTATTTATGTTTTCTTGCTGTTAATATATTTTTTTCAGAGGGTATGATTTCATTTGGGGTTAGGCTCGAAATATGTTTTTTTTTTGTTTTTTTTCATTTCTTAATTTCAGCGTTATTTGTTCGTACTAAATATTTCAAAACATTCTAAATTTACGTTATTACTCATATCCATATTCAGTAATCGAACAAATCGTTAGTCCGAACACTCCGTATACTGTATATTCTACCGAATTAAAATGTCAATAATTAATGCTTTAAAATATTTCGATTATTAATTATCTTAATACAATTGAATCATGGTTGTTAATAGATCAATTTTTCTATAAAATATTACAAAATACGATACAGGCTTAGATATTTATCTTGTCTAGCCTGACTATCAAGTTTGTGACAGTTATCATTCAATTTTATCAAAAAATAAACTCTAGTGAACTGAATTAGGATGGGCAAGATAAAATGATTAACATGTATTTCTCTCAAGCTTATATTAATATCCAAAGTTATAAAAAAAAATACTGAAATGAATAACTAATGGAAACATTAATTTGCATTTTGTAGTCTAGACACTCTAGACCAATGATATATATGTATTTTATACTCAACAACTAAAAGAAAATAATACATGCATATCTAGGTCACCGAAGTTTTATAGATTTGAAAATTTATATTAAAGAAATAGAATAATAACAAAATAACATGTTAAATGTTTCAGTAGAAAATATATAAAGTTATTTGTTTTAGTACTCTTGGTACACAATATTACTAATATTTCTAATAGTATTCTCAAAAAAATGATTTATTTTTCAATTACATACCTACAATTACTTCTATAATACACACACACACACACACACACACACACACACACACACACACACACACACACACACACACACACACACTCACACACACACACTTCGTACTTAATTACTTGCAACTGTTCACCACCAAGATTCAAATTACACTATTCAATCTTTTATAAAATTAACAAGACAATAATTAATAATAATTATTATTTTTAATTGCTGCTTCAACACATAACGTAATGCCCCTTCCCACTCCTAACAATTATTATTCTACAAAGGCTACGATTTTTTTTTTGGAAATAATTTTAAAATATGTATAAAATGGAAGTTTTCCTTTAAAAAGAAAAGCTTCATCTACAAATACTATAAACTGTAGGAGTACATACAAGAAAAATATTTTAAGGGCCGGGTCGCGAATCTGGGGTCCCGAATTCGATTTCGATCGACGGCCAAAAATAACTTCGAATTTTAATAGCACAAAATTAACCCCTGTGATGCATTCTCCACGCCAGTAAAGAGAGCCCGTCAGGATAAGCCTGGTACGCGCCCACCCGGTACAAATATTTCATCATTACCGTATCTGTGTATACAAAGCAGATTGGCATACCCAGTAATGGGTAATATGCCGTGATGATATATTTATTTATATATTACATGAAAGATGAGCTTTTTACTGCTTTATAATTTTATAGGCGTCTAATCTTTTATTTAACATTAATCAATAATAAATTACTGTAGGTGCAGAAACGTGTTTAATTAAATATTTACCCCAATATAATTCAGAGAATTTAGGACCTGCTTTGTGCGCTAATGGCCGTATTATGGTCAAAATTGTAAAAGAAAACTGACAATCTGTTAGTGTGTATGTTGTATCTGACATCGATAATTTGTGTTTCGTTGTGTGTTGCTAGTTATGTTAATTCTTTGTGCCGATAATAGCCGTCAAGATATAAATTTTCAACGTTTTATTGTTATTACATACCCTGTTCCCCTGAATTATTTAACCAAATGATATTTTTTCTATTGTTTATTAATGTAACAATCATTTTGCGTATGACTCATTTTGTCCGTATCCTTTTCAGGATAACTTTGGGCCAATAATAGCCGCCAAGATATATATTTTCAACGTTTTACTGTTATTAGGTACCCTGTTCCCCTGAATTATTTAACCAAATGATATTTTTTCTAATGTTTATTAATCTAACAATAATTTTGCATATGATTCATTTTGTCCGTAACCTTTTCAGAATAACTTTGGGCCAATAATAGCCGCCAAGATATAAATTTTCAACGTTTTACTGTTATTAGGTACCCTGTTCCCCTGAATTATTTAACCAAATGATAATTTTTCTAATGTTTATTAATCTAACAATAATTTTGCATATGATTCATTTTGTCCGTAACCTTTTCAGAATAACTTTGGGCCAATAATAGCCGCCAAGATATAAATTTTCAACGTTTTACTGTTATTAGGTACCCTGTTCCCCTGAATTATTTAACCAAATGATATTTTTTCTTTTATTTATTAATCTAACAATAATTTTGCATATGATTCATTTTGTCCGTAAACTTTTCAGAATAACTTTGGGCCAATAATAGCCGCCAATATATAAATTTTCAACGTTTTACTGTTATTAGGTACCCTGTTCCCCTGAATTATTTAACCAAATAATATTTTTTCTAATGTTTATTAATCTAACAATAATTTTGCATATGATTCATTTTGTCCGTAACCTTTTCAGAATAACTTTGGGCCAATAATAGCCGCCAAGATATAAATTTTCAACGTTTTACTGTTATTAGGTACCCTGTTCCCCTGAATTATTTAACCAAATGACAATTTTTCTAATGTTTATTAATCTAATAATAATTTTGCATATGATTCATTTTGTCCGTAACCTTTTCAGAATAACTTTGGGCCAATAATAGCCGCCAAGACATAAATTTTCAACGTTTTACTGTTATTAGGTACCCTGTTCCCCTGAATTATTTAACCAAATGATATTTTTTCTAATGTTTATTAATCTAACAATAATTTTGCATATGATTCATTTTGTCCGTAACCTTTTCAGAATAACTTTGGGCCAATAATAGCCGCCAAGATATAAATTTTCAACGTTTTACTGTTATTAGGTACCCTGTTCCCCTGAATTATTTAACCAAATGATATTTTTTCTAATGTTTATTAATCTAACAATAATTTTGCATATGATTCATTTTGTCCGTAACCTTTTCAGAATAACTTTGGGCCAATAATAGCCGCCAAGACATAAATTTTCAACGTTTTACTGTTATTAGGTACCCTGTTCCCCTGAATTATTTAACCAAATGATATTTTTTCTATTATTTATTAATCTAGCAATAATTTTGCATATGATTCATTTTGTCCGTAACCTTTTCAGAATAACTTTGGGCCAAAAATAGCCGCCAAGATATAAATTTTCAACGTTTTACTGTTATTAGGTATCCTGTTCCCCTGAAATATTTAACCAAATGATAATTTTTCTAATGTTTATTAATCTAACAATAATTTTGCATATGATTCATTTTGTCCGTAACCTTTTCAGAATAACTTTGGGCCAAAAATAGCCGCCAAGATATAAATTTTCAACGTTTTACTGTTATTAGGTACCCTGTTCCCCTGAAATATTTAACGAAATGATAATTTTTCTAATGTTTATTAATCTAACAATAATTTTGCATATGATTCATTTTGTCCGTAACCTTTTCAGAATAACTTTGGGCCAATAATAGCCGCCAAGATATAAATTTTCAACGTTTTACTGTTATTAGGTACCCTGTTCCCCTGAATTATTTAACCAAATGATATTTTTTCTAATGTTTATTAATCTAACAATAATTTTGCATATGATTCATTTTGTCCGTAAGCTTTTCAGAATAACTTTGGGCCAATAATAGCCGCCAAGATATAAATTTTCAACGTTTTACTGTTATTAGGTACCCTGTTCCCCTGAATTATTTAACCAAATGATATTTTTTCTAATGTTTATTAATCTAACAATAATTTTGCATATGATTCATTTTGTCCGTAACCTTTTCAGAATAACTTTGGGCCAATAATAGCCGCCAAGATATAAATTTTCAACGTTTTACTGTTATTAGGTACCTTGTTCCCCTGAATTATTTAACCAAATGATATTTTTTCTAATGTTTATTAATCTAACAATAATTTTGCATATGATTCATTTTGTCCATAACATTTTCAGAATAACTTTGGGCCAATAATAGCCGCCAAGATATAAATTTTCAACGTTTTACTGTTATTAGGTACCCTGTTCCCTTGAATTATTTAACCAAATGATATTTTTTCTAATGTTTATTAATCTAACAATAATTTTGCATATGATTCATTTTGTCCGTAACTTTTCAGAATAACTTTGGGCCAATAATAGCCGCCAAGATATGAATTTTCAAGGTTTTACTGTTATTAGGTACCCTGTTCCCCTGAATTATTTAACCAAATGATATTTTTTCTAATGTTTATTAATCTAACAATAATTTTGCATATGATTCATTTTGTCCGTAACCTTTTCAGAATAACTTTGGGCCAATAATAGCCGCCAAGATATAAATTTTCAACGTTTTACTGTTATTAGGTACCCTGTTCCCCTGAATTATTTAACCAAATGATATTTTTTCTATTATTTATTAATCTAACAATAATTTTGCATATGATTCATTTTGTCCGTAACCTTTTCAGAATAACTTTGGGCCAATAATAGCCGCCAATATATAAATTTTCAACGTTTTACTGTTATTAGGTACCCTGTTCCCCTGAATTATTTAACCAAATGATATTTTTTCTAATGTTTATTAATCTAGCAATAATTTTACATATGATTCATTTTGTCCGTAACCTTTTCAGAATAACTTTGGGCCAATAATAGCCGCCAAGATTTAATTTTCAACGTTTTACTGTTATTAGGTACCCTGTTTCCCTGAATTATTTAACCAAATGATATTTTTTCTTTTATTTATTAATCTAACAATAATTTTGCATATGATTCATTTTGTCCGTAACCTTTTCAGAATAACTTTGGGCCAATAATAGCCGCCAAGATATAAATTTTCAACGTTTTACTGTTATTAGGTACCCTGTTCCCCTGAATTATTTAACCAAATGATATTTTTTCTATTATTTATTAATCTAGCAATAATTTTGCATATGATTCATTTTGTCCGTAACCTTTTCAGAATAACTTTGGGCCAATAATAGCCGCCAAGATATAAATTTTCAAAGTTTTACTGTTATTAGGTACCCTGTTCCCCTGAAATATTTAACCAAATGATAATTTTTCTAATGTTTATTAATCTAACAATAATTTTGCATATGATTCATTTTGTCCGTAACTTTTCAGAATAACTTTGGGCCAATAATAGCCGCCAAGATATAAATTTTCAACGTTTTACTGTTATTAGGTACCCTGTTCCCCTGAATTATTTAACCAAATGATATTTTTTCTAATGTTTATTAATCTAACAATAATTTTGCATATGATTCATTTTGTCCGTAACCTTTTCAGAATAACTTTGGGCCAAAAATAGCCGCCAAGATATAAATTTTCAACGTTTTACTGTTATTAGGTACCCTGTTCCCCTGAAATATTTAACCAAATGATAATTTTTCTAATGTTTATTAATCTAACAATAATTTTGCATATGATTCATTTTGTCCGTAACCTTTTCAGAATAACTTTGGGCCAATAATAGCCGCCAAGATATAAATTTTCAACGTTTTACTGTTATTAGGTACCCTGTTCCCCTGAATTATTTAACCAAATGATATTTTTTCTAATGTTTATTAATCTAACAATAATTTTGCATATGATTCATTTTGTCCGTAACCTTTTCAGAATAACTTTGGGCCAATAATAGCCGCCAGATATAAATTTTCAACGTTTTACTGTTATTAGGTACCCTGTTCCCCTGAATTATTTAACCAAATGATATTTTTTCTAATGTTTATTAATCTAACAATAATTTTGCATATGATTCATTTTGTCCGTAACCTTTTCAGAATAACTTTGGGCCAATAATAGCCGCCAAGACATAAATTTTCAACGTTTTACTGTTATTAGGTACCCTGTTCCCCTGAATTATTTAACCAAATGATATTTTTTCTAATGTTTATTAATCTAACAATAATTTTGCATATGATTCATTTTGTCCGTATTAATCTAACAATTTTGTCCGTTATTAATCTAACAATAATTTTGCATATGATTCATTTTGTCCGTAACCTTTTCAGAATAACTTTGGGCCAATAATAGCCGCCAAGATATAAATTTTCAACGTTTTACTGTTATTAGGTACCCTGTTCCCTTGAATTATTTAACCAAATGATATTTTTTCTAATGTTTATTAATCTAACAATAATTTTGCATATGATTCATTTTGTCCGTAACTTTTCAGAATAACTTTGGGCCAATAATAGCCGCCAAGATATGAATTTTCAAGGTTTTACTGTTATTAGGTACCCTGTTCCCCTGAATTATTTAACCAAATGATATTTTTTCTAATGTTTATTAATCTAATAATAATTTTGCATATGATTCATTTTGTCCGTAACCTTTTCAGAATAACTTTGGGCCAATAATAGCCGCCAAGACATAAATTTTCAACGTTTTACTGTTATTAGGTACCCTGTTCCCCTGAATTATTTAACCAAATGATATTTTTTCTAATGTTTATTAATCTAACAATAATTTTGCATATGATTCATTTTGTCCGTAACCTTTTCAGAATAACTTTGGGCCAATAATAGCCGCCAAGATATAAATTTTCAACGTTTTACTGTTATTAGGTACCCTGTTCCCCTGAATTATTTAACCAAATGATATTTTTTCTAATGTTTATTAATCTAACAATAATTTTGCATATGATTCATTTTGTCCGTAACCTTTTCAGAATAACTTTGGGCCAATAATAGCCGCCAAGACATAAATTTTCAACGTTTTACTGTTATTAGGTACCCTGTTCCCCTGAATTATTTAACCAAATGATATTTTTTCTATTATTTATTAATCTAGCAATAATTTTGCATATGATTCATTTTGTCCGTAACCTTTTCAGAATAACTTTGGGCCAAAAATAGCCGCCAAGATATAAATTTTCAACGTTTTACTGTTATTAGGTATCCTGTTCCCCTGAAATATTTAACCAAATGATAATTTTTCTAATGTTTATTAATCTAACAATAATTTTGCATATGATTCATTTTGTCCGTAACCTTTTCAGAATAACTTTGGGCCAAAAATAGCCGCCAAGATATAAATTTTCAACGTTTTACTGTTATTAGGTACCCTGTTCCCCTGAAATATTTAACGAAATGATAATTTTTCTAATGTTTATTAATCTAACAATAATTTTGCATATGATTCATTTTGTCCGTAACCTTTTCAGAATAACTTTGGGCCAATAATAGCCGCCAAGATATAAATTTTCAACGTTTTACTGTTATTAGGTACCCTGTTCCCCTGAATTATTTAACCAAATGATATTTTTTCTAATGTTTATTAATCTAACAATAATTTTGCATATGATTCATTTTGTCCGTAAGCTTTTCAGAATAACTTTGGGCCAATAATAGCCGCCAAGATATAAAATTTCAACGTTTTACTGTTATTAGGTACCCTGTTCCCCTGAATTATTTAACCAAATGATATTTTTTCTAATGTTTATTAATCTATCAATAATTTTGCATATGATTCATTTTGTCCGTAACCTTTTCAGAATAACTTTGGGCCAATAATAGCCGCCAAGATATAAATTTTCAACGTTTTACTGTTATTAGGTACCTTGTTCCCCTGAATTATTTAACCAAATGATATTTTTTCTAATGTTTATTAATCTAACAATAATTTTGCATATGATTCATTTTGTCCATAACATTTTCAGAATAACTTTGGGCCAATAATAGCCGCCAAGATATAAATTTTCAACGTTTTACTGTTATTAGGTACCCTGTTCCCTTGAATTATTTAACCAAATGATATTTTTTCTAATGTTTATTAATCTAACAATAATTTTGCATATGATTCATTTTGTCCGTAACTTTTCAGAATAACTTTGGGCCAATAATAGCCGCCAAGATATGAATTTTCAAGGTTTTACTGTTATTAGGTACCCTGTTCCCCTGAATTATTTAACCAAATGATATTTTTTCTAATGTTTATTAATCTAACAATAATTTTGCATATGATTCATTTTGTCCGTAACCTTTTCAGAATAACTTTGGGCCAATAATAGCCGCCAAGATATAAATTTTCAACGTTTTACTGTTATTAGGTACCCTGTTCCCCTGAATTATTTAACCAAATGATATTTTTTCTATTATTTATTAATCTAACAATAATTTTGCATATGATTCATTTTGTCCGTAACCTTTTCAGAATAACTTTGGGCCAATAATAGCCGCCAATATATAAATTTTCAACGTTTTACTGTTATTAGGTACCCTGTTCCCCTGAATTATTTAACCAAATGATATTTTTTCTAATGTTTATTAATCTAACAATAATTTTACATATGATTCATTTTGTCCGTAACCTTTTCAGAATAACTTTGGGCCAATAATAGCCGCCAAGATATAAATTTTCAACGTTTTACTGTTATTAGGTACCCTGTTTCCCTGAATTATTTAACCAAATGATATTTTTTCTTTTATTTATTAATCTAACAATAATTTTGCATATGATTCATTTTGTCCGTAACCTTTTCAGAATAACTTTGGGCCAATAATAGCCGCCAAGATATAAATTTTCAACGTTTTACTGTTATTAGGTACCCTGTTCCCCTGAATTATTTAACCAAATGATATTTTTTCTATTATTTATTAATCTAGCAATAATTTTGCATATGATTCATTTTGTCCGTAACCTTTTCAGAATAACTTTGGGCCAATAATAGCCGCCAAGATATAAATTTTCAAAGTTTTACTGTTATTAGGTACCCTGTTCCCCTGAATTCTTTAACCAAATGATATTTTTTCTAATGTTTATTAATCTAACAATAATTTTGCATATGATTCATTTTGTCCGTAACTTTTCAGAATAACTTTGGGCCAATAATAGCCGCCAAGATATAAATTTTCAACGTTTTACTGTTATTAGGTACCCTGTTCCCCTGAATTATTTAACCAAATGATATTTTTTCTAATGTTTATTAATCTAACAATAATTTTGCGTATGATTCATTTTGTCCGTAACCTTTTCAGAATAACTTTGGGCCAAAAATAGCCGCCAAGATATAAATTTTCAACGTTTTACTGTTATTAGGTACCCTGTTCCCCTGAAATATTTAACCAAATGATAATTTTTCTAATGTTTATTAATCTAAAAATAATTTTGCATATGATTCATTTTGTCCGTAACCTTTTCAGAATAACTTTGGGCCAATAATAGCCGCCAAGATATAAATTTTCAACGTTTTACTGTTATTAGGTACCCTGTTCCCCTGAATTATTTAACCAAATGATATTTTTTCTAATGTTTATTAATCTAACAATAATTTTGCATATGATTCATTTTGTCCGTAACCTTTTCAGAATAACTTTGGGCCAATAATAGCCGCCAGATATAAATTTTCAACGTTTTACTGTTATTAGGTACCCTGTTCCCCTGAATTATTTAACCAAATGATATTTTTTCTAATGTTTATTAATCTAACAATAATTTTGCATATGATTCATTTTGTCCGTAACCTTTTCAGAATAACTTTGGGCCAATAATAGCCGCCAAGATATAAATTTTCAACGTTTTACTGTTATTAGGTACCCTGTTCCCCTGAATTATTTAACCAAATGATATTTTTTCTAATGTTTATTAATCTAACAATAATTTTGCATATGATTCATTTTGTCCGTATTAATCTAACAATTTTGTCCGTTATTAATCTAACAATAATTTTGCATATGATTCATTTTGTCCGTAACCTTTTCAGAATAACTTTGGGCCAATAATAGCCGCCAAGATATAAATTTTCAACGTTTTACTGTTATTAGGTACTCTGTTCCCCTGAATTATTTAACCAAATGATATTTTTTCTAATGTTTATTAATCTAACAATAATTTTGCATATGATTCATTTTGTCCGTAACCTTTTCAGAATAACTTTGGGCCAATAATAGCCGCCAAGATATAAATTTTCAACGTTTTACTGTTATTAGGTACCCTGTTCCCCTGAATTATTTAACCAAATGATATTTTTTCTAATGTTTATTAATCTAACAATAATTTTGCATATGATTCATTTTGTCCGTAACTTTTCAGAATAACTTTGGGCCAATAATAGCCGCCAAGATATGAATTTTCAACGTTTTACTGTTATTAGGTACCCTGTTACCCTGAATTATTTAACCAAATGATATTTTTTCTAATGTTTATTAATCTAACAATAATTTTACATATGATTCATTTTGTCCGTAACCTTTTCAGAATAACTTTGGGCCAATAATAGCCGCCAAGATATAAATTTTCAACGTTTTACTGTTATTAGGTACCCTGTTCCCCTGAATTATTTAACCAAATAATATTTTTTCTAATGTTTATTAATCTAACAATAATTTTACATATGATTCATTTTGTCCGTAAGCTTTTCAGAATAACTTTGGGCCAATAATAGCCGCCAAGATATAAATTTTCAACGTTTTACTGTTATTAGGTACCCTGTTCCCTTGAATTATTTAACCAAATGATATTTTTTCTAATGTTTATTAATCTAACAATAATTTTGCATATGATTCATTTTGTCCGTAACCTTTTCAGAATAACTTTGGGCCAATAATAGCCGCCAAGATATAAATTTTCAAAGTTTTACTGTTATTAGGTACCCTGTTCCCCTGAATTATTTAACCAAATGTTATTTTTTCTTTTATTTATTAATCTAAAAATAATTTTGCATATGATTCATTTTGTCCGTAACCTTTTCAGAATAACTTTGGGCCAATAATAGCCGCCAAGATATAAATTTTCAACGTTTTACTGTTATTAGGTACCCTGTTCCCCTGAATTATTTAACCAAATGATATTTTTTCTAATGTTTATTAATCTAACAATAATTTTGCATATGATTCATTTTGTCCGTAACCTTTTCAGAATAACTTTGGGCCAATAATAGCCGCCAAGATATAAATTTTCAACGTTTTACTGTTATTAGGTACCCTGTTCCCCTGAATTATTTAACCAAATGATATTTTTTCTAATGTTTATTAATCTAACAATAATTTTGCATATGATTCATTTTGTCCGTAACCTTTTCAGAATAACTTTGGGCCAATAATAGCCGCCAAGATATAAATTTTCAACGTTTTACTGTTATTAGGTACCCTGTTCCCCTGAATTATTTAACCAAATGATATTTTTTCTAATGTTTATTAATCTAGCAATAATTTTGCATATGATTCATTTTGTCCGTAACCTTTTCAGAATAACTTTGGGCCAATAATAGCCGCCAAGATATAAATTTTCAACGTTTTACTGTTATTAGGTACCCTGTTCCCCTGAATTATTTAACCAAATGATATTTTTTCTAATGTTTATTAATCTAACAATAATTTTACATATGATTCATTTTGTCCGTAACCTTTTCAGAATAACTTTGGGCCAATAATAGCCGCCAAGATATAAATTTTCAACGTTTTACTGTTATTAGGTACCCTGTTCCCCTGAATTATTTAACCAAATGATATTTTTTCTAATGTTTATTAATCTAACAATAATTTTGCATATGATTCATTTTGTCCGTAACTTTTCAGAATAACTTTGGGCCAATAATAGCCGCCAAGATATGAATTTTCAATGTTTTACTGTTATTAGGTACCCTGTTACCCTGAATTATTTAACCAAATGATATTTTTTCTAATGTTTATTAATCTAACAATAATTTTACATATGATTCATTTTGTCCGTAACCTTTTCAGAATAACTTTGGGCCAATAATAGCCGCCAAGATATAAATTTTCAACGTTTTACTGTTATTAGGTACCCTGTTCCCCTGAATTATTTAACCAAATAATATTTTTTCTAATGTTTATTAATCTAACAATAATTTTACATATGATTCATTTTGTCCGTAAGCTTTTCAGAATAACTTTGGGCCAATAATAGCCGCCAAGATATAAATTTTCAACGTTTTACTGTTATTAGGTACCCTGTTCCCTTGAATTATTTAACCAAATGATATTTTTTCTAATGTTTATTAATCTAACAATAATTTTGCATATGATTCATTTTGTCCGTAACCTTTTCAGAATAACTTTGGGCCAATAATAGCCGCCAAGATATAAATTTTCAAAGTTTTACTGTTATTAGGTACCCTGTTCCCCTGAATTATTTAACCAAATGTTATTTTTTCTTTTATTTATTAATCTAAAAATAATTTTGCATATGATTCATTTTGTCCGTAACCTTTTCAGAATAACTTTGGGCCAATAATAGCCGCCAAGATATAAATTTTCAACGTTTTACTGTTATTAGGTACCCTGTTCCCCTGAATTATTTAACCAAATGATATTTTTTCTAATGTTTATTAATCTAACAATAATTTTGCATATGATTCATTTTGTCCGTAACCTTTTCAGAATAACTTTGGGCCAATAATAGCCGCCAAGATATAAATTTTCAACGTTTTACTGTTATTAGGTACCCTGTTCCCCTGAATTATTTAACCAAATGATATTTTTTCTAATGTTTATTAATCTAACAATAATTTTGCATATGATTCATTTTGTCCGTAACCTTTTCAGAATAACTTTGGGCCAATAATAGCCGCCAAGATATAAATTTTCAACGTTTTACTGTTATTAGGTACCCTGTTCCCCTGAATTATTTAACCAAATGATATTTTTTCTAATGTTTATTAATCTAGCAATAATTTTGCATATGATTCATTTTGTCCGTAACCTTTTCAGAATAACTTTGGGCCAATAATAGCCGCCAAGATATAAATTTTCAACGTTTTACTGTTATTAGGTACCCTGTTCCCCTGAATTATTTAACCAAATGATATTTTTTCTAATGTTTATTAATCTAACAATAATTTTGCATATGATTCATTTTGTCCGTAACCTTTTCAGAATAACTTTGGGCCAATAATAGCCGCCAAGATATAAATTTTCAACGTTTTACTGTTATTAGGTACCCTGTTCCCCTGAATTATTTAACCAAATGATATTTTTTCTAATGTTTATTAATCTAACAATAATTTTGCATATGATTCATTTTGTCCGTAACCTTTTCAGAATAACTTTGGGCCAATAATAGCCGCCAAGATATAAATTTTCAACGTTTTACTGTTATTAGGTACCCTGTTCCCCTGAATTATTTAACCAAATGATATTTTTTCTAATGTTTATTAATCTAACAATAATTTTGCATATGATTCATTTTGTCCGTAACTTTTCAGAATAACTTTGGGCCAATAATAGCCGCCAAAATATAAATTTTCAACGTTTTACTGTTATTAGGTACCCTGTTCCCCTGAATTATTTAACCAAATGATATTTTTTCTATTATTTATTAATCTAGCAATAATTTTGCATATGATTCATTTTGTCCGTAACCTTTTCAGAATAACTTTGGGCCAATAATAGCCGCCAAGATATAAATTTTCAACGTTTTACTGTTATTAGGTACCCTGTTCCCCTGAATTATTTAACCAAATGATATTTTTTCTAATGTTTATTAATCTAACAATAATTTTGCATATGATTCATTTTGTCCGTAACCTTTTCAGAATAACTTTGGGCCAATAATAGCCGCCAAGATATAAATTTTCAACGTTTTACTGTTATTAGGTACCCTGTTCCCCTGAATTATTTAACCAAATGATATTTTTTCTAATGTTTATTAATCTAGCAATAATTTTGCATATGATTCATTTTGTCCGTAACCTTTTCAGAATAACTTTGGGCCAATAATAGCCGCCAAGATATAAATTTTCAACGTTTTACTGTTATTAGGTACCCTGTTCCCCTGAATTATTTAACCAAATGATATTTTTTCTAATGTTTATTAATCTAACAATAATTTTGCATATGATTCATTTTGTCCGTAACCTTTTCAGAATAACTTTGGGCCAATAATAGCCGCCAAGATATAAATTTTCAACGTTTTACTGTTATTAGGTACCCTGTTCCCCTGAATTCTTTAACCAAATGATATTTTTTCTAATGTTTATTAATCTAACAATAATTTTGCATATGATTCATTTTGTCCGTAACCTTTTCAGAATAACTTTGGGCCAATAATAGCCGCCAAGATATAAATTTTCAACGTTTTACTGTTATTAGGTACCCTGTTCCCCTGAATTATTTAACCAAATGATATTTTTTCTAATGTTTATTAATCTAACAATAATTTTGCATATGATTCATTTTGTCCGTAACCTTTTCAGAATAACTTTGGGCCAATAATAGCCGCCAAGATATAAATTTTCAACGTTTTACTGTTATTAGGTACCCTGTTCCCCTGAATTATTTAACCAAATGATATTTTTTCTAATGTTTATTAATCTAACAATAATTTTGCATATGATTCATTTTGTCCGTAACTTTTCAGAATAACTTTGGGCCAATAATAGCCGCCAAAATATAAATTTTCAACGTTTTACTGTTATTAGGTACCCTGTTCCCCTGAATTATTTAACCAAATGATATTTTTTCTATTATTTATTAATCTAGCAATAATTTTGCATATGATTCATTTTGTCCGTAACCTTTTCAGAATAACTTTGGGCCAATAATAGCCGCCAAGATATAAATTTTCAACGTTTTACTGTTATTAGGTACCCTGTTCCCCTGAATTATTTAACCAAATGATATTTTTTCTAATGTTTATTAATCTAACAATAATTTTGCATATGATTCATTTTGTCCGTAACCTTTTCAGAATAACTTTGGGCCAATAATAGCCGCCAAGATATAAATTTTCAAAGTTTTACTGTTATTAGGTACCCTGTTCCCCTGAATTATTTAACCAAATGATATTTTTTCTAATGTTTATTAATCTTACAATAATTTTGCATATGATTCATTTTGTCCGTAACCTTTTCAGAATAACTTTGGGCCAATAATAGCCGCCAAGATATAAATTTTCAACGTTTTACTGTTATTAGGTACCCTGTTCCCCTGAATTATTTAACCAAATGATATTTTCTCTAATGTTTATTAATGTATCAATAATTTTGCATATGATTCATTTTGTCCGTAACCTTTTCAGAATAACTTTGGGCCAATAATAGCCGCCAAGATATAAATTTTCAACGTTTTACTGTTATTAGGTACCCTGTTCCCCTGAATTATTTAACCAAATGATATTTTCTCTAATGTTTATTAATGTATCAATAATTTTGCATATGATTCATTTTGTCCGTAACCTTTTCAGATTAACTTTGGGCCAATAATAGCCGCCAAGATATAAATTTTCAACGTTTTACTGTTATTAGGTACCCTGTTCCCCTGAATTATTTAACCAAATGATATTTTCTCTAATGTTTATTAATGTATCAATAATTTTGCATATGATTCATTTTGTCCGTAACTTTTCAGAATAACTTTGGGCCAATAATAGCCGCCGAGATATAAATTTTCAACGTTTTACTGTTATTAGGTACCCTGTTCCCCTGAATTATTTAACCAAATGATATTTTTTCTAATGTTTATTAATCTAACAATAATTTTGCATATGATTCATTTTGTCCGTAACCTTTTCAGAATAACTTTGGGCCAATAATAGCCGCCAAAATATAAATTTTCAACGTTTTACTGTTATTAGGTACCCTGTTCCCCTGAATTATTTAACCAAATGATATTTTTTCTATTATTTATTAATCTAACAATAATTTTGCATATGATTCATTTTGTCCGTAACCTTTTCAGAATAACTTTGGGCCAATAATAGCCGCCAAGATATAAATTTTCAACGTTTTACTGTTATTAGGTACCCTGTTCCCCTGAATTATTTAACCAAATGATATTTTTTCTATTATGTATTAATCTAACAATAATTTTGCATATGATTCATTTTGTCCGTAACCTTTTCAGAATAACTTTGGTCCAATAATAGCCGCCAAAATATAAATTTTCAACGTTTTACTGTTATTAGGTACCCTGTTCCCCTGAATTATTTAACCAAATGATATTTTTTCTATTATTTATTAATCTAACAATAATTTTGCATATGATTCATTTTGTCCGTAACCTTTTCAGAATAACTTTGGGCCAATAATAGCCGCCAAGATATAAATTTTCAACGTTTTACTGTTATTAGGTACCCTGTTCCCCTGAATTATTTAACCAAATGATATTTTTTCTATTATGTATTAATCTAACAATAATTTTGCATATGATTCATTTTGTCCGTATCCTTTTCAGGATAACTTTGTGCCGATAATAGCCGTCAAGATATAATCTAACATAATCTAACCATCATTTCGCGTATGACTTATTTTGTCCGTATCCTGTGAAGCATTAAATTAAAACTTATTTAATGGTATATATTTTGTAAAATTGAGCATGATTCCTGAGAGTTATTAATTTTCCTGGAATATTTTTATTTGCAACAGAATCTAGTTTATTTCATATAGTATAACAACAGAAACTAATTGCGCGTGTCGCAGAATTTGTAGAAATATGTAATAAATCGCTGAATATCGTACCTTCTGCGTTTTATGTTGAAAATGGAGTAATATCGCAAAGTAATGAGTTTTTAATTGAAGTTGACGGAAGGAATGATTCTACGAACATATGCTACCAGATGAACAGCTATATACTACGCGTAGATTAAATTCACGGCTACATAGTATGGTAATGGGATAATTTTAACTTTCAAATTGTTAAATTTAATTTTTCTTATTGACAAACAAAAAATGCGTAAATACGATTAGAAATCTAATTGAATCATTTATGGGCAAATGAATCTAATGGGCCCATCCACTATTTTTACCTTCCGTCACCTTTAGGTAAGGAAGGTAGGTATTGTCTTTGGTCAAAAAATTCAATGATGAGTTTTTAATGAATAAGCATGTTTTAGCGGCCCTATCATACGATTTTACCATTTTTACGATGATGTCTGTATGTATGTATGTGTGTGTGTGTCTGTGTGTGTGTGTCTGTGTCTGTGTGTGTGTGTGTGTGTGTGTGTGTGTGTGTGTGTGTGTGTGTGTGTGTGTGTGTGTGTGTGTGTGTGACAAAAGTTCCGGATTCCATACCACGTTTCCAAAAATTATATTTTTTTCGTATTGCTCAAGTTTACATCCAGAAGAACAAGTGATTAGATTTTGGTTATAATTGGTGAACCGGAAGTAGCCTCATTTGAAGATTTAACTGTTAAATTTGATTTATTGACATTTAACGTTGTTATAATTTAAAGAATATATTATTCTCTATACGATTTGATTACATTTTATACTTCATATTCAAAAGATACTGAGTTAAAGAATTCTAAAGAAATTAAATTTTATAATTCAGCCAGCCATGCTAAACATGGAAACTACTAATATATTCATATAATTCAAATTGACAGATGTCAGTATCAATAAGAAGTAAATTAATGTGGCAGAGATGAGGATGTTGAAGTAGATGTTGGGGAAAACACGGAAAGATACGGTAAGAAAATAACTCTAGTGTTACAAGTTTCTAGAAAGATACAAGAAAGACGATTATATTGGTTTGAACATGTCATGAGGAGAAATGAAGAATTATATTGGAGCAAGAATGAATAGTTTAGTAATAGGATGTTGAAGAAACAGAGGAAGACCAAAGATAAGATGGAAGGACTGTATTGCGGAAGACTTAAGAGAAAAGGCACTGAATGATGACACGCAAAAATAGCGTCTCCTAACGAATGGGAAAAGCTAAAGAACAAGAAGATGTCAGTGTCAAGTGTAATTTGAATAGTTTTTTTATGAAATAATTTTACTGGAAATTTTAAATCTTTTGTAAAAAAAGTATGTATGGAATTTATACATACACATTTTTTTTAAATTGTTTTTGTGAAACTTCATAATAAAATATATCGGTCAATGAAAAACCGTCGATATTCTTCTATCCATTAAAAAAATTGCCTGTCGAGTATGAGCGTAATATATTGGGTTGTAACTTGAGAACCGCTGGTTCAAAAAAATATTTTGTTCTCTAATCGAATGTCCCCCTTGGTCTTGTATAAGTTTCTCTTATAATAATTTATTTTATCTTTAATAATATAGAAAATATTTGACGTAGCTCGTTTAGATATTACACCCTGTATAATATTTTCCATATAAAATTTCTGTGAATTTTGAAATTGTAAACAAATCAATTAATCTAACAAATCGTAGGTTGGGTTGCAAAGCAAACGTAGCGCAGATCAAACCGGATTTAATTAGTATTTGGTTAACCAGCCGCAACCGATATATTTGTCCCGGGCACAAGTTCCAATTTGGGCCAACCTTCAAACTTCTCTCTCAGCACATTTCTGTTTATTTGCGCGTTGCGCCCTACGTGACGCCTGTCAAACATTACCCCACGACATGCTGTTTCCAACCAACAGCGCAACTAATTGTTATTCAAGCCAAGGTATTAAAACGGGAGAAATAAACAATCAACACGAATTCACCAATAATCTATAAAGTATTAAACTTGTTCTATATCATAAATTGAAGCACTTATATTCGAAGAGATTTAAGTACCAAAAAATATTACAGCTTTTAATTTTTTACATAAATAAATGTATCTACAGTAAAATTTTTGAAAGATGTCCGATCAAGGTCTTCCACGAATTTTATGTATTCAGATTTTTGCTCCGCCCATTCTGACAAATTCAGTAGTGTCGTTTGCTTAGTTTTTATGAGGGTACATAAGATACTACTGTTATTTTATTATTATAAAATTATATGTTACAATAACAACATTCAAAATTCAAAAATAAATCAACTGGTAAGTTTATTAGCAAATGTAAAACCAAATATGTAAAAAATTAGATACTGACACAATGTCAGTGTCAGTGACAGAAAATAACGTTATTTGTACGGCTTTGAATCAAGGTAATGTATCTGAATTAATATATAAACTTACGTTACAGCGAAAGTATTATCAACAACGAACATCGTTTTAAAATGTCCTAACTTAGTCGATACAATATGAATTTTTGAAAGACAAGGGTGTTATATCCATCCTTATCGCACACGCTTAAAACCTTTTGTAAAGGAAGGGGATAAATGTATGCCAATTTGTTAATTCGTTTATGATACAGATGACCTTGATCGGACATCTTTCAAAAAATTTACTGTACATATTATAATTGGAAGTTACTCAGTTTTGTTCGTAACAGTTTTCAAAAATTAAAAATAAGTAAAAACTCTACTCACCAATGAAGATGTATTAAAATCAAGTTCCTTTTGAGTCCATCTGAAACAAATAGATACAATAATTTAAGATGGAATTTTTTTTTTTTTGAAAGTTTGGTAAGACATTTATGAGCACACATAATAAAAATCTGTTGTAGCCAGCACAATACCTGTCGCCATTTCCAATATAGGTTATATAAGTATTGTATTTAATTTGTACATACCAAAAATTCTAAAGGGATCATTTAAAAAAAATTCCTTGTTACCTCTCGCTAAGAGAGGTATTGCATTCATGCTAAAAATCGCATATCCAGATTTTATTGAATAAGCACGTTTTAAGGTCCCTACAATCCGATTTTATCATTTTTACGATGATGTCTGTGTGTGTGTGTGTGTGTGTGTGTGTGTGTGTGGATGTGTGTGTGTATGTGTGTGTGTGTGTGGGATGTTGGAAGGACGGTTACTCAAAAACTATATGACTTTAAATTTTTTTAACTACGTATTTCCCAATCGGACATTCATGGGAAGATCTGAAAAGGTTTTGGTAACAATTGGACAACCGGAAGTAGAAGATTCTTGAAAAAAAATCTTTTAAATAATATTTTTTGAAATTTTTTCTTGATAATATTAAAGAAAAATAAATTCTCTTTCTGATACATTTAAATATTTTACAATATATTCTATAGATTTAGAGATAGAAGAAATATAGTATGTAAAATAATCTGTTATAATAAATTTTACAGCCGAAAGAATGGCCATGGAAAATAGTTGAAAATTTAATTTGTTTGTAACTGACAGATAATGTCAGTGTCAGAAATCCGAAGACATTACTGAAGACTTTTTCTGGGAAGTACATACATTATATTATTTCTTAATGTATTAATAGAATTGGAAACATTTCGAAAAATAAGAAGAGGACAAAATTTCTTCATCAAAAATGAATTTAAAATTAAACAATCTAAATATATATGGAATAGATATATGCGTAAGTAGAATTTTTGGTGTAGAGTGTAGGTATACAAGAAATGTTAAATACAATAGGGAGCGAGCAGTCATATGATTTTGTTGGCCTTGACAAGCAGATATGGGGGCCCATGTCAGAATGATAGCTAGTAATTATGTATATAGATGTCAAATATCATAATTTCTCATTCTAAATTTAGTGATTTTCCAATTCCATGTGGAGCAGAATTAAATGTTAAATATCTAAGGCATACAAGTAAACTTTAAACTCCTGGTGATAAATTAACTACGTAAATTTAGAAAATCTTGAAATTTTTAATGAAAAATTCTAACATTTGACATGTATGTACATAATTACTAATTATCATTCTGAAACGGGCCCACACATTTGCTTGTCAAGCCCAAAAATGTAACATTACCGTTCGCGCCCTATACTTATGTAACCAAAAAAAGGAAGTGGCGAGAGGTATTGTGCTGGCCACAACAGATTTTTTTTTTATAAAATCGTGAAAGTCTCATTTAATAAATATGGTAATATAATATGAAATAAACCACTCTTCGTTCATTAATTTGCTAATAAACCTTCGCGGCAGTAAAATTCAACTATGTTATATCTTTACATAATAAAAATATCGAGAAAAATTCAATTGAAATTTATATAAAAAATACTTTATCCAATGAGCCTAAAAATATCTATACTATCCCATTAAAAAAATATAACTTTGTATTGTAACTTGAGAACCACTGGTTTAAAAAAATATTTTATTTCCTGTTAGCGGATAGAGTATTTTATTTTCTTTAATATTTGTAATAAAGTAAATTTTCAAAAAATAATATTTACTACTTCCGGTTGTTCAATTGTTACCAAAACCTATTCAATTCTTCCCATTAATGTTAGATTGAGGAATCCGTAGTTAAACAGGTGTTTAGAATTTGAGAAATCGTACTTTCAACATCTACACACATACACACACACACATCCACATACACACCCACATGGACATCATAGTAAAAAGTTAAAATCGGATTCTAGGGACCTTAAAACGTACTTATTTGCTAAGGATATGCGATTGTTAGTATGAATCCAAAAAAATTGGTAGAATGTTTCTATTGTCTATGAAATTCTTAGTAGTGAACGTCTTTCAAATTTAGTAATATATATTCCTCAGATAATTCGCACAAATGTTGAAATGACATATTGATAAAGCTTTTCTATTGCTTTTCACTGAATAAGGTTCAGAATATGTGCAACCACAACGAGTTAAAGGCATTCGTGTTTTATGGGTTGCATACTGCGCATCAGAGAAGAACGTATTCCTTTTATATTTTATGATAAATGGTTTTAATATTATTTTCATAAATCATAAAATGACTTAAACTGACACAACTTTTAATAATATTTAACATAATATGTAAATAAAGTTATGAAATGACCCTGTTACACTTACAATATTAAATTTAAAAGTAATATTGTAAATGTTATACATTACGAATATATAACAAATTATAAAACCTATGCAAATGGCGAGAAATTTCTATAAATTTCTTCCGATTAGTTTAAACAATAGATTTTAAATGTACAAAAACTGAATGTTATTCAATAGAATACTGCGCATGCGTCTACAAGCAATTATTGCCCTTGTGACTGTGACTGAGACTGAATACAATGAAAGGTTGAATGAATTTGTCACTACAAAGAAAGGTTAGAAATTGACAAATAGATTGACTGATATACCAGATGGTGGAACTATACACAAATCGGGAAAAATAAGAGATAAATAGAATAGAATACCTCGACTAAGGTAACAAAAAAAATCATATGTCAAATTTTTATGTTACAACAGATTGGACAATCCAAAAAGTGTAGGACATTTATAGGATGCAGTCGACCAAGAACAACTCTACAATTGACGGAACAAGAAAACGTATGAAGATGATTAAAAGTGATGCAGGCCTAAATAAAATCACTAAACTAAAGACTCGTTAATTTATGGGGGGGGGGGGGGTAAAAATGCTAAAAAAGAATTGAGATTTCGAAAAAAGCTATTAAGAAATATTATTGCTCTCGACGAGTTCCATTACTGGTTAAATTTAATGTACTTATTTCTGTTATACCCTGTATTTAAGTAGCCGAAAAAAATTGTAGAAATTTTTCATTTGTGTAGGTTTTATAAAAAAAAAAATATTTCATCACGGCATATTACCCATTTCTGGGTGTGTCAATCTGCTTTGTATACAGATATCGGTAATAATGGAATATTTGTAGTGTTTCTGACGAGACGAGAAACTACGTTGTCTCGTCTCGTCTCGTCTCGAAGGCAAGAAATTAAGTCTCGTCTCAATTTTTTCTCGTCTCGGCCGAGAATCTCGACGAGATTTCTCGATTTTTTTATAATAAATCCAATATGCGATTTAAGTTGATATATAACCGAAACACAAATAATATACAGAGTGATTAAAAAGTTTGAATCAAACAACCATATTATTCACTATCAATTTTATACCTAAAGTACAAACAGATACGGTTGAGCTGGGAAGTTTCATTGGCGCGAAAATTAAAAATAAGGAAAATTAAAGAAGAGCGTATAAAACAAATAAATAAGCTTGGTTTGCAAATCAAAAGTGTTCAATAAACAAATTGTATAAATTGCATATGGCAAAATTATATTTAGTCCATTTTTTATGTTTTATCTCTTTCTAATATTGATATTCATGCATCTTCTTTCATATAATATCAATTTTGTAAGTGTATCTTTTGCTTATTTAAACATTATTTATTAAAAAGAATCCGTATAAATAATAAATTATTAAAATAAAATAAATATATCATCCGATTTTTACCCATTACTGAGTGTAACACTGAGTCGGTAAGTGAACAAGAATACTGTGACGTCAGGAAAGTAGGAGGTAGTTGTATTTTAAGAAATTTTAACGATTCTGTTTAGATTTATAATTACAAAAATATAAAAAATTACAAAATGTTCCAACCAATTTTTTTAAAAAATATATTTTTAAAAATAAAAAAGTCGAGAAATCTCGGAATAATTGTTGAGAATCTCGACATATAAGTCTCGTCTCGTCTCGTGAGTTCAAAAAGCTTTCTTGTCTTGTCTGAAACACTAAATATTTGTACCGTCTGGGCGCTTACCAGGCGTCACCTTACGGGCACTCATAGATGGCGTGGAGAGTGTACCACAGGGGTCAATTTTGTGCCATTAAAATTCGATGTAATTTTTGGCGTCGGTCGGTATCGAACCCGGGTCCCCAGATTCGCGACCAGACACACAGGCACACGGCCACGAGACCCCATCTGTATGTAGGTTTTATAATTTGTTGAAAATGTAAACCGGCCGAACTATTATGAGTTTGGGTTCATAGAAGCTAAATACAGTAATATGAATACTGCCTACGCCCAGCCATGTAGTCTGGTGTATGTATCTATAGACAAACGTATCTACATAAGCCCTTATTCAAATATCAAATATAGCATCAACTCTGTCGGTGGAATATTGCATGTAAACTGTGAGATCATTAAATCAGTTCGATACCTCGACAAACATGTGTCTAAATACAAACACAGTGTAAAGAGTCTATTCCCAATAGCCAACCAGCCAAGTGCACTCTCCATAATGCATTTCACATACATGCAGCCATCTTCCTCTTCAACTAACACAAGAGCAATTAGTTGAATGCATTCACATACCAGCTTATTATTTACTGCTACATTCAATGCGTATTTTTAGTTATAATTACATAATCGATTGGAAATGCTTTTTCAATCATTTTATTTTTAACCTTACATTAGATCAGTTAATATAACATTAAGGTTTTTATGCATTTAATGTGGCTAACGCGCCCACTACCAGAAAATAGTAAAAATAACTTCTCATTTGCTATAATAAAAGAACAATTTAATCATATAAATAAATAAATATATCTTCACGGAATATTACTCATTGCTGGGTGTGCCAATATGCTTTTTATAGGGGGCTGCCATAAGCGGGTCACCATTGTGATGAAAAATGCAAAAAAATGACGCGAAGTATTCAACAAAATAATATTTTGTTTAAATGGAATGTCAAAAGTTATTTTTTTATCTGAATATAAAAATTCATTATCACTATGCCTCTAAAATTAAAAACAAAAGATTTATTTCAAGTTGAAATTTACATATTATACAGGGTGTATCACGGAAAGTGAGACATAGGCGTTTAATATGGGAAATCAGTTTTTCCGTGCGCATTGCTCCCCTAATTATTTTAGACTAAAAGTTTCAAGCAAAAATTTCTACATCCGAATCAATAAAAAAAATCATTTTGGCTACTTCATAAATACAGAAATAAAATTTGAAAATTCACGGAATTACAATTTAATAGTATTAGCCATGAAATTAGAAACAAGAGACGAATAAAACGTTTTATACGTGAAATTATTAGTATATATTTTGACAATCAATTTTCTGACACTGACGTAACAAAACTTTACATTAATTTCTCATAGAATGAAAGAAGAGATACAATTTCAATTATTTGTGTACAAGAAATGTTAAATTCGTCCCTTATAGGGCGCGAGCAGTCATGTGACTTTGCTGGCCTTGGCAAGCAGATATGAGGATTCTTGTTAGAATGACGGCTAGTAGTTATTATACATAGAAGTCACAATTGTTATATGTCATAATTTTTAATTCAAAATTTCAAAATATTCTGATGTTTGTCATAAATAGTATGGAATATACTTGTCGAGGAAAATAATCCACATGGATTTGGAAAATCATAATGTTTTGAATGAAAACTTGACACCTATGTACATTACTAGCTGTCATTCTGACACGGGCCCCCATATCTGCTTGCCAAGGCCAATAAAGTCACATAACTGCTCGCGCCCTATGCAACATAAAATGAAAATGGCGATAGGTATTGTGCTGGCCACAACAGATTTGTTTTTATTTGAATTCTATGTCTATTGCTATTTTTGGGGTGATTTTCGATACTTTCATATTTAATTTCTGCCATTACGATGAGAGAATTTATTAAATCGTTCATGATACAGATGACTTTGACCGGACATCTTTAATTTTTTTTACTGTAAATAACTGTTTAAATTGATAGGTTAAATTTTGTTTTTCACGGCCTACCTGACTTTTTTATTCACAGTCTCACACGCTAAAATAGTACAACATTTATTTTGAATTATTTTTCCAAATTTACCGTTAAAATGTCTCATCCAATTCACCATTTACGAGTATTATTTTTCTAGAACTAAACATCTCTTATCAGATTTGTCTCATCGCATTTCTATGTCACTATTTCACGACGTAGTTAGTAACATAACATGGAGTGTCACTTTATTTGCGAGCATTGTACGATAATGGGATTGTTTTTTTTTTATAAATGTGGCGTGAAATAAAGTTGTTGCAGTTGTCGACAACGGTTGGTTGCTCAACTACGTGCCGTGAATACAAATGACGAAGTTTAAAGTTCATATACCTTATTCAGGTTACGGGGATACACTGAATATATGTTGGAAAATAGAGCAACTGTTCGGACATTAACAAAAATGGCATTATGTGAACTGTGAAATCTTTAAAATGTGTTATTTAGCTGTTTATGTCAGAAATAAAATATTAAAATCGCTCTCTGAAACTAAGCATTTCAGGATATATGTTTATATGAACTTATTTTTATTGTTTTGAGCTGTATTATCCACCTTTAAATCCGTGACCTCTATTTTTTGAACATCCTGTATGTCATAAAATATTAAAACTAACCACTATACAGTAAAATTTTTGAAAGATGTCCGATCAAGGGCACCTGTATCACGAACGAATTAACAAATAGGCATACATTTATCTCTTTCTTTTGCAAAGGCTGTAAGAGTGTGTGATAAGGATGGATATAACACGCTTGTCTTTCAAAAATTCATATTGTTTCGACTAAGTTAGGACATTCCATTTTAAAACGATGCTCGTTGTTGATAATACTTTCGCTGTAACGTAAGTTTATTTATTAATTCAGATACATTACCTGGATTCATAGCCGTACGTATAACGTTATATTCTGTCAGAGTCACTGACACTGACATTGTGTCAGTATCGTATTTTTCACATATTTGGTTTTACATTTGCTTATAAACTTACCAGTTAACTTATTTTTGAATTTTGAATGCTTTTCCTGTAATATATATTTTTGTAATAATAAAATAACAGTAGTATCTTACGTACCCTCATAAAAACTAAGCAAACGACACTACTGAATTTGTCATGATGGGCGGCGCAAAAATCTGAATTCATACAATTCGTAGACAACCTTGATCGGACATATTTCAAAAATTTTACTGTAGTTCCTCTTTATTTTATTAGCAATTAAATTTTTTCGAGAAAGGATATCTGACATCATGGCAGGATTGTGGAAGAAAGACTGGGAGGGAAAGAGATATACAAATTACTTCTTATTGGTTGATTCTGTATAGTTTTTATGGATATTTATTTATTTTATTTCTACTCCGGCCGCGTAGAAATTAAACTTCTACCTTGTGACAAGGTCACAAAAGATACTACTTTTATGACGTTTGAAGAAAAATATTATTATTTATTTTGCTTTTAATTTGGCTCCTACAAAATTTGAGTAGGTATCCTTGTTGTCGTCTTTATTATTATAATGATAAAATTATAGCTTGTCATACGATGTTTGGACTCAAGGAACCGGATTTATAAACGTCCGAATAAATTTACATCCAAAGAAAATTTAAATGAATGAAGAAATTTAATTCAATTTTCATGACATTAAAATCATTACTGTGGCATGATTGATAGAAGTTAATTTAATTGGACGTTCATAAAACCAGCAATAACTGTATTAATAACGTCAGTGAATTCTGTTTTATGCTCCAAATGGAAGTTACGAGAAATATTAATACGGGTTTTTTTTTTTCTAATAAAACTTGTGCAAAAAATCTAATGTGGTCAGCACAATACCTTTCCTCACTTCCGTTTTTGGTTACATAAGTATAGGCCGCGAGCAGTCATGGTACATTGTTGGCCTTGACAAGCAGATACGAGGGCTGGTGTCAGAATGACAGTAATTATGTACATACATGTCTAATGTCAGAATTTTTAAATAAAATAAATATATCATCACGACATATTACCAATTGCTGGGTGTGCCAATCTGCTATGTACACAGATATCGGTAATGATGAAATATTTGTACTGTGTGGGCACTTACCAGGCGTCACCTCACGGACACTCATTGCTGGCGTGGAGAGTGCACCACAAGGGTCAATTTTGTGCCATTTAAAATTCGAAATATTTGGCGCCGGTCGGGATCGAGCCCGTTTCCGAGATTCGCGACCAGACACTCAGGCACACGGCCACGAGACCCCAGAATTTTTCATTAAAAATTTCAAGATTTCTAAATTCACGTAGTTAATTTGTCACCAGGAGTGTGCAATTTACTTGTCGAGGAAAATAAAACACATGGAATTGGAAAATCAAAAATTTGGAATGAAAAATTATGAGATTTGACATCTCTGTACATAATTACTAGCTATCATTCTAACACGGGCACCCAAATCTACTTGTTAAGGCCAACAAAGTGACATGACTGCTCGCGCCCTATTGTATTTAACATTTCTCGTATACCTACACTCTACACTAAAAATTCTACTTATATCTATTCCTTATATTTAGATTGTTTTTTTTTTTAATTCATTCTATGAAGAAATTTTGCTGTACCCTTCTAATTTTTCGAAATGTTTTTAATTCATTGTCGGAATTGACAGTATTTTTGAAGGGTACATTTAACTATTAATACAATTAAGAAATAATATAATATATGTACTTCCCAGAAAAAATCTTCAGTAATGTCTCTGGATTTTTGACACTGACATCTGTCAATTATAAACATTTTAATTTTTTTTAATTGGTTTCCACGACATTATTTGTGCTGTGAGATTTATTGCAACAGATTATTATATACCTTAAATTCTTTATCTCTAAATCTATAAAAGATATAATAAAATATTTATATGTATCAGATAGAGAATTTATTTTTCTTTTACTATCAAGAAAAAAAATATCAAAAAATAATATTTAGAAGAATTTTGTTAAGAATCTGCTACTTCCGGTTGTCCAATTATTACCAAAACCTTTTCAGCTCATCCCAGTAATGTCCGATTGAGAAATACGTAGTTAAACAGATATTAAGTATTATAGTTTTTGAGAAATCGCCCTTCCAACCGACCCACATACACACATGAACACACACACACACACAGACATCATCGTAAAAATATTAAAATTGGATCAGGGACTTTAAAACGTGCTTAATCATTAAAATCTTTTATATATTTTTTGAGAAAGTAAACAAATGAAATTCTGCTTCTTTTTTGAGAAGTTTATAGTTACGATTACGAAGCATTTTAAAATACGCATACTTCTCCCTTATTTTAAAATTAAAACCGGTTGTACACTAGAGGATAGAAATATAATTATAAAGTAATAAAACTGTATACGAGATCTTGGAAACGTAAAGTAAGTTGTGAAGTTACATTTTTGTTTCATTTTTTGGTTCATGAATATTAAAAAATGAATTTTGTATGTGTACGCGCTCACCGCAAGTGTGACTTCAGCGTACTTCAGCTGTCATGAATTTTACACGGTTAGATTGAGATAAATATTTATTGGAGACGGTGTAAACTATAAACATCATAAATTTATTAACAAATAGTTACGTGAAAATAACATGTCTTGTACAAAAAAAATATATTCGCTGGTAAGAAATAATTTCTACTTGAATTAAAAGCTATTTTATATCTGTATAATATTTATAATGAAAACAATTTCAAAGAAATATTTAATCTTTAATAACAGCCTTATAATAATTATAAAATTCTGGAGAAATTTAAAACATACTGTTAATGTTAATCCCGACAATGATTTGGAAACATCTCGAAAAATTAGAAGGGTAGGGCAAAATTTCTTCATAGAATGAATTTAAATTTAAAAAATCTAAATATAAAGAATAGATATTAGCGAGAATACAGCCCGAAGGAAGACGATATTTAAATGTTATAAACACAAGATGAAAGTGAAGATGGTCTCCACTCTGCAATGTAAAATATAAAAAAATTGTATCTCATCGAAATAATGAGTAATGAAAGAAAAATGTACTTGGAGAATCCTCTTAATTCTTGATCTGTTACTATTATGGAGGTGACAAGTCTACGTTGAAGGACTTAAATTTGTTTCAAACATTATGGGACAATGAAAATGTAAATTCTTCTCAAGAAAGTTGTAAATATTGACAAAATTACACATTGATATAACAATAATCGGAGTGCAATCTATCCATAACTTTATTAAAGGAAATCAATATGTTATTTAAATACAACATGTATGAAAAAATAAAACGTAAAAGAAGATATGTAAGAATAGATGCACATATCCAGATATATACATTTTAGACTGCGTAAAATTCATGTTTTTACTAGAAGAATATGAAGAGAAAGTAAACAAGAACGTTGCTCGAATTGAAAATCCCTGTTACCAGCCTAAAATTTATATATGGTAAACTCTACTCTGTAATTTATTGTACATAATTTATGGTAAAATATCCTATAGATTTTGTAAATATGTATAAAAATTGTTTTATGTTGAGACATGCTCTTATTGAATAATAAAGAAGTTTATACGTCGTAGACTTATATGAATATATTATTTGTATTTCTAAAAATATTCTTTGCTTTATGCATACAGCCAGGTAAAATATACGGCGAGAGGTTATGTGCTGGCCACATCAGATTTTTTGTATGTAAGAGTTGTATTTACGTTTGGTAAACCTGCAGCAGAGCTACTTTACCTCCGATTTCCATGAAAATTTGTGAAAAGATTCCTCTCAGCGTGCAAAATATGGGAAAAATATTAACAATTGGCACAAGAACTCAATTTGGCAAAAGTGAGTGGTTGCGTTATTCACTTTTTATGTGATTTTATAAAAAAATATAGACAATAACGATACCTAACGCAAAGAACTCAATTTGGCAAAAGCCGAGTGGTTACGTTACTTATTTGTTGTGATTTTATAAAAAAAATATAGACAATAACCTTACCTAACGCAAGAACTCAATTTGGTAATTCCGACCGCCAATTGTTAGTATTTTTCCCATATTCTGCTCGCTGTGAGGAATCTTTTCACAAAGTTTCATGCAAATCGGAGGTGAAATAGTTCCCCTGCAGGTTAACGTTACGTTTTTCTTTTATATATTTGAAGCTATATATCAATGTTAACTAATTATGTATTTTTTAAAATTTGATTTTAAAATATAAATAAATGCGAAGATTTTTTGAAATGTGGGTCAACTCTCCTGTATTTACCCTATATACAAAATGTTGTCAATAGTGTCAATGAATTTGATACATGTAGACATTATGGTTTTTTTTTTATAATATTGACAGGTTCGATATAATCTGCAAATTGAGTTTATGAAAGCAGATGAGAGTGTCAACAGTAACAGTATCCTACATCCCCTTGATTTTCTAATGTAAATATTTTCTTATAAGATTAATACTTGTTCTTTTTATGTATCGATTATTATGTTTTTGTTCAGGCTTTGTTCGTTGTAATAGGTAGTACCACTGTATTATATATTCTCAAGAAATTCTGTGTAAAATAAATATGTACTAAAATTAGTTTACATATGTACATAGGTCCACACGAAATTGTGTAAATTTAACCAATTATTTGGTATAAAAGTAAATGTTGAATTGACATGTAGTATGTATTAGAAATAAATAAATAAGAACTATATGTTCAAAGATCTAATTTATAAAATACAGTTTACATAGATTAAAAGATGGTTTTGTACTTACCGGGTGATGGAAAATCTTCATACCTGATGCATTCGTTTAAAAAACACATTTACACAAATTTTCTTATTTCACTTTAAATGTTAGTTTATATATTGTCATTTAATACACAGAAAAATACGTCCATACACTACTAAATATCACAACAAACTAACGAACTACTACCTTGCGATATTTAACTTGTTTTATTAGGAACACGACAAAACTGATCATAACGTAGAATGAAATTTCTTTTAAAAACATATTACTCGGATAAATAATGTAATAATTTTATAAATCCCAATATTTAATGCTAAATATTTTTTATCATATTTAATTAATTGCAATTCGCAAAATAATTTCGTGTTGATTTCAATACAAATATATTTCGCTGTCACCATTTTTACTTCCCGCTACCCTTGGTAAGGGAGGTATAGGGATCGTGCTAAAAATCGCATATCGAGATTTTGGTAAATGACCACGTTTTAAAGTCCCTAGAATCCATTTTTAACATTTTCACGATGATGTCTGTGTGTATGTATGTATGTATGTATGTAAGTGTGGATCCTGTATCATTCAGAAAGTTTTGAAACCATGTATTTCTACCTTATTCTAATATGGAAATATCTGATTAGATTTTGGTGGCAATCGGATAACCGGAAATGGCAGTTTACTTAAAGCTCAAAATAGTTTTTCTTCAAAAAATACCTTAAAATGTAATTTTTTCTCAATTTGTTACTATAAAAATTAAAGATTATTTCATTTTCTACAAGTTTGCTTTAATACTTTTTCTATATATTGTATGGATAAATTTATAAAGTAATATAAAAATTATATACATAGGTAAATGGCGGGAGGTACTGTGTTGGTCACATCAGATTTTTTTAGGGTGTTAGGCAGAGCTCAAATTTTTTTAGCCAGGACTTGCCTACATATTTTTTTTAAACACCTACCCAATAGGAGCCCATATATTATTACTTTTTCAAATAAAATTCAGGATTCTTTGGACTAGTATATTGAGTGTGATGAAATAAAAACCATAATAAAAAATTTACTTGTAGAAAATAGAATAATCTTTAAATTTTATAATAACAAATTGAGAAAAAAATACATTTAAAGGTATTTTTTGAAGAAAAACTGTCTTGAGCTTTAAGTAAATTGCCATTTCCGGTTATCCGATTGCCACCAAAATCTAATCAGTTCTTTCCATATTAGAAAGGTAGAAATACATGGTTTCAAAACTTTTTGAATGATAGTGTTTGAGTTAGAGCGTAAAGAGGATCCACACACACACATACATACATACATACATACATACATACATACAAACAGACATCATCGTGAAAATGTTAAAAATGGATTCTAGGGACCTTAAAACGTGGTCATTTACCAAAATCTCGATATGCGATTTTTAACACGATCCTTATACCTCCCTTACCAAGGGTAGCGGGAGGTAAAAAGTCTGATGTGGCCAGCACATTACCTTCCGTCAATTTTGTGTATTTTGAACAAATTCCATATGCAAATTTTCTTGCAAAAAGATTCTATATTTCCAGTAAAATTATTTCATGTAAATAACCATGGAAACTGCTAATATATTCAGTTAATTCAAATTGACAGATATCAGTATCAATGAAAAGAAAATGAATGTGACAGAGATGAGAAGACACGACTTGACACGGTAAGGAATGAAACAATAAGGGAAATAACTATAGTGTTGGAAGTTTCTAGAAAGATACAAGAGAGACGATTACATTGGTTTGAGCATGTCATGAGGAGAGATGAAGAATATATTGGAGGAAGAATAAATAGCATAGTAATAGAAGGTTGAAGAAACAGAGAAAGACCAAAGTTAAGATGGAAGGATTGTATTGCGGAAGACTGGAAAGAAAAGAACAGAATGAGAACGACAAGCAAAACAGAAATGAGTGGAAGAAGAAAATAAAAAATAGCGACCCCTAACGAATGGGAAAAGCTAAAGAAGAAGAAGATGTTAGTGTCAAGTGCAATTTTCATTTGTTTATGAAATAATTTTACTAGAATTTAGAATCTTTTGCAAGAAAATGTATGTATGGAATTTATACATAATACACAGGATTGACTGAAGGTATTGTGCTGGCCACATCAGATTTTTTGTAGGCTTGATTATTTTTACCAGCGCTCAATAATTTTTACCAGAGCTTAACCCTGGCCCACCCTCCTCTAGCTACGGCCCTGGGTACTATTATTAATAAACTGAAAATAAGTTTATTTCATATTGCATTAAATTATACCTACTGTTTACAAAAGGTATGAATCAAAATCTGAATTCTCAAGCGCATTATATCAATTATCCACAAATGCTAGTGAAGGGTAAAGCAATCCATTCAATATGCAAAATTAATTACTGTAAATGAAATACGTAAATTACATGTTACTCTAAATATCTGTTATTTACAAATATAATTATAACGACTGTTATATTATTAGTTTATGGCATTACATACACAATAAATATTATAATAAAATTAATAAAAATTTGAAATAAATATTTTTTATAGGTCCAAGTCAAGGTTGTTTAACCAAACGATAGCTTCTGGTGTAACTTGAAAGAAATCTTCCAACGACTGTTTAAAGCATTAAATTAAATCATACTGACGAATAATACTTATCGCATTTAAAATTTCCCAAACAACCTTTTTGTAGCGTTTAGGGTAATAAAAACTGTCTAACTCTCTGAAAAGAGTAAAAGCCTGTAATTTGTTGATAAAATATTTCTGTGCGTGCTGAATATTCGGCTTAAAAATTTCAGTTATGAAGAGTGATATGACATAGCCTTCAGCCACACTTGAAAGTTCAAATGATAAATTACTCTCATTTCACAAAGGATTTACAAAGTTTTCTTTGCATATATTACTCATGAAAAACAACGTAGTATGTCAGCATTTAGATCGGCAGACTGATTTCTTTAGCATTTTTAAAATACATAAATATTTAGAAATTTATTGTAGGTAAGTTAAAATTTACTTAGCGATGGAAAGATATTTTTTTTTAATTTTACCCATTTGATAGATCGTTCTATATGTAAACTATAAGACGACAAATTAATTATATATTCTTATGGGAATGAAAACGCAGGTCCAAAAATTATTTCAAACAAAAATAGCATTTTTCTTTCAACGTCATAAAAGTAGCATCTTTTATGACTTGATTCACAAGGTAGAAGTTTAATTTATACGCCGCCGGAGTAGAAGTAGTTAATTTTTACGCCAGTGAAGTAGAAATAAAATAAATAAATATCCATTGAAATTATACAGAATCAAACTTGTACAAAAGAAACTTGTAATATCGCCATAAATGTCACTAACACACGTGATAACCTAAGACTAAAGTTACTAAATACCATCAATGGGTGTTAAATTTAAATAAATAACCTATGAATTGAAATATAAACAGAGTTTACTTTTGAGGAAATAACATATTAAAGAATAGCAGACTTAACAGATTACAATTACAGGGACGGTAATGAACATAAGAATACTTAGAATTAAAGTGATAAGAAAAGTTTATATTGTTTTGCAGTGATTCCTGGACATATCTTTCACCGACACTGTTAGATTTCCAGCCAATTGCACAACTTCAGCGAGCATACATTATAGTACTTCAAATTCCGACATAATTGGACACAAGGAGGATATAAAATCGCACAGTTTTTATTTAAACGTCAAAACGTGAAAATTTTCACTTCAATGTTTATAACCAAACAAAAAGTGAACAAATAAGTATCCATAGCAACAGGGCAATTGAAATCACAAGAATGATTGTGAATATAGTTATTTAAGTATTAAGGCAGTTAGTGCACCTTACCGGTTGAGGATTAGTTTAGAGATCGAGATGAAGTCCAGATCTCCAATACATCCAATACCGGTAAGAAGCACATAATGCCCACAATGCTTATTTTATTTTTTGCACGATCAATAATAACAAATTAAAGTTTAGAATTATTTAAAAATTATTTTAACATTTAAAAAAAATTAGTTGTCATTTTAAAGTAAGCTATGTATGATCGTTGTTTTGTTATCGTTAAGGCTTTAAAATTGTACATTTATTTTTTATTTATGTAATTTTCACCACCTCCAGTCACATCACTTACTGATCAGTACCACATCACTTACTGATCAGTAATTTGTAAATAAAACTTACTGTCTTGGAAACCCTATCGGTAAAGTATAAAAAAAACCTGATCGTGCAAAAAATGTTTTTAATTATTGTAACGTCAAGTAGTAGATATTTTTCTTTAAATATCTACATTTGAAGAAAAAATATAATGTGTCATTCGGAGTAAAGGAGTCTTTGTGTATCACTTTTGTTTATGTAGAATAAGCCTCCCTTACATTAGGGACAGCATTTATGGCCGGCTACGTAAAAATACCACAGATTATTATGAATTTTTATTAACATAAAATATGTAACACCAATTTCCACTATAAATACCTCATAGTTATTTCTGGTACAATTTGTACAACATGTCTAACATTTTATGTAAATAAGTCACGTCTACACCCATTACGTATTTATTTTCTCGTCTGTGCTACAAACATATGAGCAAAACTAATTTAATTTTAGAATGCAATAAAATCCTTTAGGTTACATCTGCATAACGTAAACATAAATCCGTAAAGTAATAGAGTGTAGTGAAATGATTCCTCCAATGAAGAGGATGCAAAATTACAAGTGAGTCAGTTTTCATTTGGGATTGTGTAAATTAATTAATTCCAAAGGTAAATACTTGTAAACGTTGTGAACGATGAATCGCAGATGCTGAATGGAACTGTAATCTCGGAATCATGAAAGTTTAAACTTTCAGATGCTGGAGTTATTGTTCATAGAATTAACAAGATTCTGGAGTAATGCTGAGTTGTCTTCTATTATTAATACAGTAGGTACTGGAGAAACTTTAGACAAAAAAAGATTCTCTAATTTGCAATGGTCTGAATTCTTATAAAGTCACATGAATAGAGGGATCCGCAAATTGACTGAATTAGATTTGATTTTGGTCTAATTATTGTATAATAATAATTATTATTGCTTTTACTTCTTTACCGAATGATGATACTTTAACAAACTGATGAACGACTGACTGGTTGAAAACCACTTTATTGAGGAGGAATACACACTTTTATACATACTTTCATATTTATTAAACATTTATATAGACACTAATACTTTAATATTCAATAAAAAATCTGATGTGGCTAGCACAATACCTTCCATCAATCCTGTGTATTATGTATAAATTCCATACATAAATTTTCTAGCAAAAGATTCTTAATTTCCAGTAAAATTATTTCATAAACTATGCAAATTGTACTTGTCACTGACATCTTCTTCTAATTTAGATTTTCCCATTCGTTGGGGTCGCTATTTTTTATTTTCTTCTTCCATTCATTTCTGTTTTGCGTGTCGTTCTCATTCGGTTCCTTTTATCTCAAGTCTTCCGCAATACAGTCCTTCCATCTTATCTTTGGTCTTCCTCTGTTTCTTCTGCTATTACTAAGCTATTCACTCGTCTTCCAATATGTTCTTCATTTCCCTTTTCTTTCACTCCTTAGTCTATATTTCCGTGTCTTTCCCAACATCTATCTCAATATTCTAGTCTCTGACAGATTCATTTTCTTTTCATTGATACTGACATCTGTCAATATGAATTATCTGAATATATTAGCAGTTTCCATAGTTAGCATAGCTGGATGATTTAATATCTTTATAATTCTTTAACTCCATATCTATTGAATATGACGTTTAGAATGCAATCAAATCGTATAGAGAATTATATATTCTTAAAAATTTATAATCATTAAATGTTAATAAATGACAATTAACTTTTTCAAGAAGTACTTGCGGTGGACCATTTATAACCAAAATCTAATCATGTCTACATATAATTTTAAACTTGAGGAATACGAAAAAATTATAATTTTTGGAATCGTGGTATTGGAGTTATGCGATCTGAAACGATCGTTACATACACACACACACACACACACACACACACACACACACACACACACACACAGACGCACACACACATACAGACATCATTGTGAAAATAGTAAATTCGTATTCTACGGACCCCAAGACATGCTTATTCATTAGAAACTCACTATCGAATTTGTTCACCAAAGACAATATCTTCCTTACCTAAAGGTGACGGAAGGTAAAATGAACGAATGTTTAAAGGTGATATATTTATATATTAAAGTTTATAGTACGTCTCTTTTAACTTTTTAATTAAAGAGGAAATTTCTCTGTATTAATCAATATATTGTCCTTGTTTATTGCTCACACCTTACCAACTGCATGCTTCAATACTTTAACTATGCCATGCAGTTTGTCGTGCAAGCAGTTTATATAAAAATATAATACCTACCGATTATAAAGTACAATAATTTTTACCTTCCGTCACCTCTAGGTAAGGAAGGTATTGTCTTTGGTCAAAAAATTCGGTTGTGAGTTTTCATTGAATAAGCACGTTTTAGGGTCTTTACAATACGATTATACTATTTTTACGATGATGTCTGTATGTGTGTGTATGTTCGTGTGTGCGTGTGTGTGTGGGTGTATGTGTGTGTGTCGGGAACCGCGGTTTCGTCAACGATATCTCCAATACTAGAATTCCAAAAATTACAATTCTTGCATATTCCTCTTCCTTACAACCATATGCAGACTTGATTAGATTTTGGTTATAATTGGTCAACCGAAAGTACCCTCATTTGAAGATTTTAACAGTTTTTCTTGAAAAACTCAGTTAAATGTTATTATAACTTAAAGAATATATTATTCTCTATACGATTTGATTGCATTTTATATTTGATATTCAACAGATATATAGGTAGAGTTAAAGAAGAAGAAAGATAATAATTTTCATATAAATTTCATAATTCAGCCAGCTATGCTAACTTAACCATGGAAACTGCTAATATATTCAGGTAATTCAAATTGACAGATGTCAGTATCAATAAAATGTAAATCAATGAAAGAATAAGGGAAGTAACTCTAGTGTTAGAAGTTTCTAGATATAAGAGAGACGATTACATTGGTTTGAATATGTCATGAGGAGAGATGAATATATTAATCGAAGGTGGAAGACACATAGGAAGACCAAATATAAGATGAAAAGACTGTATTGCAGAAGACTTGAGAGAAAAGGATCTGAATGAGGACGACACGCAAAACAAAAATGAGTGGAAGAAGAAAATAAAAAATAGCGACCCCCTAACGAATGGGAAAAACTAAAGAAGAAGAAGATGTCAGTGTCAAGTGCAATTTGCATAGTTTGTTTATGAAATAACTTTACTGGAAATATAGGATCTTTTGCAAGAGAATTTATGTATAGGGCGCGTGCAGTGACATGACTTTGCTAACTTTGGCAAGCAGATATGGGGACCCGTGTCAAAATGACAGCAATTAATTATGTCCATAACTGACAAGTGTTATAATTTTTCATTCAAAATTTCATAATTTTCTTATTTCATGTGGTTTGTTTTTTATCAGGAGTATGGAATTCAGTTGCCGAGAAAGGGAATCACATAATACCAAAAAATTAGAATCTTTTGCAAGAAAATTTATGTATGGAATTTGTATATAAAACACAGGATTGACGGAAGGTATTGTGCTGGCCACATCAGATTTTTTATAAAGATGTCCGATCAAGATTATCTGTATTATCAACGAATTAACAAATTGGCATATATTTATCTCTCTCATTTACAATGACTAGAAGCGTGTGCGATAAGGATGGATAACACGTATATCTTTCAAAAATTCATAATGGGCGGAGCTAAAATCTTAATGCATACAATTCGTAGATGACCTTGATCGGACATCTATATTTTTTTTTACTGTATGTATAAGTACAATTTAATTATTAGTTTTGTAAGACAACCGGAAATAATATTTCTAGTTCCATGGGACTTTGAAATATGCTGTAAATTTCAAATTTTATTTTGCGTTTTAATAATCACAGTAGGTATACATATCGCGTATTAAATATCAGTTTTTGTATCAAGATTTTACATTTCATGCAAATACGATAAACACATTTATATTCTAAAAAGCGTATTTACAGAAACGAGCCAAGAGACATACAAAAACATATTCAAATATGAATAATAAACTCGATTCTCCGAATTCAGCAGCAATGATTCCTTTTCAGGGATTTGGGGACTTGAGATTTCAGCCATCATCTAGTATTTTACCCAATTTAAGTCTGACAGCCTTGTCCTAATGCAAATGATATATTAAACTGTAAATTAGTCAACACTGGATATTAATCCGGGCAGTCTGTCTAGACTAGAATATTAGAGATTGAACCTCAAGGGAAGATGACCAGCTGAAAATATTTGATATATGATGATGACCAACCCACGACAACGATGGAATCCTTACAGATTTAATTACAATTATCTTATATTAAATAAATTATCATATACTCTGATAATTCAGAACAAATAATAAATAGCTAAGCATTGATATAAATCACAAACAAAAAAATCTCATGTGGCCAATATAGAACCTTCCGTCAATTTTATTTATTTTATTTAAATTCTTAAAAAAAGTAGTTTCTTGCAGAAGTTTATATATTTCCAGTAAAATTATTTCATGAACTATGTAAATTGTAATGGGGCCATTTCATATTTTTTAATTTATTTTTTCTTGAAAGAATAGGTGAAATTAAATATGTAGGTGTATGTTTTACACCTTACAAATCTTTAGAATCAGAGATATGTTTTTTTAAAAGTTGTCTTTAATTAAATATTTGGACGCTGACGTCCATACGTGGCCAATCGAACTCAAGAGCTAACAACAAATTATTAAACCCATAGTGAATAAATAAAAACGTTACAATGTGTTAAAAATTTATTCTTTGCGTAAAAATTGTGAAAATGTATCGTTCAACAATGAACAATATTTAGCAAATCCCAACACTGTTTTGTTATACCAACCAAAATTTGAAATTATAAAACTCCCATTGAAACTACACAACCATATTATCTGCTCGAATCTAATCAATCATACCACAAAGCCTTATCATCGTCCCTCTCTGTCATCATAGTGTCTTCTTGCCCCACTTAAGGGAGCGATAAGCGTGATAGTGTCGATATGCCAACCCTGCTGCTAATGCAGGAACACTAACACAGATACAAAGCTCGTACTCCACGATTGTACGCAAGGCCGGGTTCTCCTCTGACGGCGACAGGTGTTTACACACCATGTCAATGCTATTGATTTTTACAGAAGAAAGGTAGAAGTGATTGTGAGGCCAAGTTGAGGGTTTCCTGAAGATGAGCAGGAAAAAGGGATGATTGAGGGACTAAGATGCTTTGTTCTTAAAATATGAAGTCAGGCGAGGAGGGATTGAGCTTTTGATATAAAGAGTAATACTTCCATGAAGCAGAAATCTTGTTTTATATTTATATGTATACTGGGTGATTCATTGGTCGGTTTCTTTTTTAATAACTAGATTATTTTAAATAGTATGGAAAAAAAATTCAAACGAAGTTTCTTTTAAATTGATATGTCTATTAATTTGCAGTACGGATTTTTTTACAGGATAAATGGAACATCTATATGTTTATTCAAATTTAAAAACTACCTGAAATTTACTATTCAACAGTATAATAGTATTTTATGTATCTAGGATGCAAGTTGTTTGCAACCGAGGCATTAATTACTTGTATCTTAAAGACACCTTTCGTCTAAGGTACCTACATAATTTTATGTCATACTGGTTTCTAGTTATTAAATTATTAAAAGAAATATGCACCAATTATGTATGAGTTTTGTTTAAGTCGCAATTGTTCGAAAATCCTAGCAAAATTTTGACAGATTCAAATTGAAGTTTCTGGTTTCGTTAACATTCTTATTCGCTATAATTGATGAAAAATACATTCCTCGACATATTTTCGGTGGAAGTTGCTGAGGTGAAGAACAATTTAATGCCACATAAATAAAGGATTCAGCAAGAAGGTAAAATTTTAAAGTCCTAGAATTTTAAAATATCATTTTAAAGTTCTAGGACTTTAATGTTTCATAAATTGTTCAAAAATTATTGCTATAAAAATCAGTATCACATAATAGTATTTTTTCTACAGTCTACATAGAAAGTAGCCATTTGCGCTCTGTTTTGTCAACGTAAAATGTCACTTTGCCGTTCTAGCGCGACAAAGTAGAAAAAACGCTCGCTGTCCAAATTTCAAACTACACAATGTTGAGATATGTCACTTGTCTACATTCTTAATGGAAACGTTTAGTCAGGAACTAATGGCACTGTAGTGACACATTTACCACCTTTACAAATCAATCTGACATATAACTGCTCTGTCAGTATATTACATAACCAAAAAAAATGCCGCACTATTGTGAAAATAAAACGGCATTCATTTACAAAAATGAAAGTATAAAATGTTTAGAATAGATTGAAGCAATAGGTCAAGAAGAATGGGAAATAACGATAAATTAAAATTAAATATAACAGACGTTTTTTCTTTATATTAATCCTTATTAATTGAGTAGTAGTGTAAGTACAAAGTGTACATTTTATTATTTTTTGTTATAGTGGCGACTGTTGAAAAAATCTTGTGTGCGTTTCGAGCGCAAATGGACATTGTCGATTTCGAGAAAACGCCGCGCTATAATTGATGAAAAATACATTCTTCCAGATATTTTGGATGAAGCTGCTGAGGTGAAAACAATTTAATGCCGCATAAACAAAGGTTTCAGTATGAAGGTAAAATTTTAAAGTCTTTAAAATGATATTTTAAAGTTCTAGGACTTTAATGTTTCACTTTTTGTTTAATAAATCGTTCAAAAATGTTCCTTTAGAAACCAGTATGACATAAACTACTATTATCTATAACTTGATAACAAAGAACAATAATTAAAAAAAAATTCACTTGTTTTTTGATGTTTTGGCCCCCTGAATTAAAATTGTTTATTGATGTCAATTATTAATCAGAATTTGTAAAAATGGAAGCATATACATAATTTACAAATATGTTCACAAGTGCATGATGTTAAATTAACGACCATAAAATGAAGTATTTTTTTTGTTTTTATTCTGATTTTAATTTACAGCGTACTACCGTAATATATTTATAATTGAAGTATAGGGTATATTAAAACTAACAGGAAAAATGTTTGATATCCGTTTCCCTGCATTCAATTTCCTGGCTATCCAAGGTAGTATCAAAAGTAAGGAAGTGTAAAACCCGGTAGATTTTATCAATCGTTTTGCGAAAATGCGCTGTAAATTTATGTCTACATTTCAACGCGTATTTCAGCATCAGTATTTTCAAAATAAAACGGAGAACGTATGTATGAGAATATTACGTCTTTTGTAATATTTCATTTATTTTACATTACAAATAAAAAAGAGAGAAAAAATCATTTTAGATGACATGTCAATTTATAATGTACGTAGTATTATATGAAATACACGAGGGTCACGCTAGAATTCTTGAGAATGACATATACAGTAAATTTTTATGGGGTCTCGTGGCCGTGTGTCTGAGTGTCTGGTCGCGAATCTAGGGATCCGGGTTCGATCCCGACCGACACCAAAAATTACATCGAATTTTAATGGCAGAAATTGACCCCTGTGGCGCACTCTCCACGCCGGCAATGAGTGCCCGTGAGGTGACGCCTGGTAAGTGCCCGCACGGTACAAATATTCCATCTTTACCGATATCTGTATACGAAGCAGATTGGCACACCCAGCAATGGGTAATATGCCGTGATAAAATATTTATTTATTTATTTTTACCTCTCGCTAAGAGAGGTATTGCATTCATGCTAAAAATCGCATATCCAGATTTTATTGAATAAGCACGTTTTAAGGTCCATACAATCCGATTTTATCATTTTTACGATGATGTCTGTGTGTGTGTGTGTGTGTGTGTGTGTGTGGATGTGTGTGTGTATGTGTGTGTGTGTGTGGGATGTTGGAAGGACGGTTACTCAAAAACTATAAGACTTTAAATTTTTTTAACTACGTATTTCCCAATCGGACATTCATGGGAAGATCTGAAAAGGTTTTGGTAACAATTGGACAACCGGAAGTAGAAGATTCTTGAAAAAAAATCTTTTAAATAATATTTTTTGAATTTTTTTCTTGATAATATTAAAGAAAAATAAATTCTCTTTCTGATACATTTAAATATTTTACAATATATTCTATAGATTTAGAGATAGAAGAAATATAGTATGTAAAATAATCTGTTATAATAAATTTTACAGCCGAAAGAATGGCCATGGAAAATAGTTGAAAATTTAATTTGTTTGTAACTGACAGATAATGTCAGTGTCAGAAATCCGAAGACATTACTGAAGACTTTTTCTGGGAAGTACATACATTATATTATTTCTTAATGTATTAATAGAATTGGAAACATTTCGAAAAATTAGAAGAGGACAAAATTTCTTCATCAAAAATGAATTTAAAATTAAACAATCTAAATATATATGGAATAGATATATGCGTAAGTAGAATTTTTGGTGTAGAGTGTAGGTATACAAGAAATGTTAAATACAATAGGGAGCGAGCAGTCATATGATTTTGTTGGCCTTGACAAGCAGATATGGGGGCCCATGTCAGAATGATAGCTAGTAATTATGTATATAGATGTCAAATATCATAATTTCTCATTCTAAATTTAGTGATTTTCCAATTCCATGTGGAGCAGAATTAAATGTTAAATATCTAAGGCATACAAGTAAACTTTAAACTCCTGGTGATAAATTAACTACGTAAATTTAGAAAATCTTGAAATTTTTAATGAAAAATTCTAACATTTGACATCTATGTACATAATTACTAATTATCACTCTGAAACGGGCCCACACATTTGCTTGTCAAGCCCAAAAATGTAACATTACCGTTCGCGCCCTATACTTATGTAACCAAAAACAGGAAGTGGCGAGAGGTATTGTGCTGGCCACAACAGATTTTTATTAAAGATGTCCGATTAAAGTCATCTGTATAATGGACGAATTAACAAATTGGCATACATTTATCTCTGCAGTTTGTCTTGAAAAAACGGTGTTAAATATTATTTTTTGGCATTAATAGTATATTACATAGCAAGCGTGGAAAGTGGTAAATAGCGTGCGAGTGTAGAGATTGAAGAACAAGGCGCGTAGCGCCGAGTGATTTAATACACGAGCATGCTAGATACTTTGGAGCGAGTTATGTACACTATTTTTCAGACGACCACAAAATATTTCTTAAAAAAGTTGTTTACACTAATACAGTTCTTACTTTTGTACGCAAATTTTTATTTTATTTTTATTATTTATTATTTACAAACGTAATGTTAATAGTGTTGTTACTACAATTATAAAAGTTAACCGGGCTTTTATCTTGGAATGTTTGTGTGGATAAATTTTCATTTAGCAAAATCGCTGCCGGCTGACGTTTGAGGTTAGGTTGAACTACCGGCGCTCGGCGCAACTCAATCCGTTAGACGCGCGTAATCTAAAACTACATTATATAAATAATACTAATTGATACAAAAATATTAGCAAACATAATAATTATTAATGTTCAACTCGACGGTTTTTGTATATTATCATATTTTATTTAACTTTTTGCAGAAATACCATCTGATGTCGATTAATGGAACTAAAAAGTCATAACAGCACTAGTGTGTTATATTTATAACATCACTAGTATGTTATGTTGCACTTTCTGTTATTATTTAGCGTGTTGTTAAAGCTACTTTCGTAGGTGGTCGTTTGAAAATGTTATTATAAGTATTAAAGAATATCTACATGAATTGATTACATTTTACACTCCATATTCAATCAACTTTATTTCATTCCCGACTAGTTTCAACACCACATATGTCTTCCTCAGGGGATGAATTGTCTTAATTGTTTGTAGAAAATAGTGAAAATCTTTTGAGATTTAACGATCACAGCACAGTTAAGAAAACTCATCCCCTGAGGAAGACACATATGGTGTCGAAACTAGTCGAGAATGAAATAAAGTTGACTGAATTCCAAAAATATCGTTATCTTTTATAATTTTTAGCGTCGATCTGGATCAAATTAAACCTTATATATAATTACTCTTTTTGTGTTATTTGCTTAGATAAAATTATGCTTACTTCGTGAAAATTGCAGAACTTGGTACATTTTCCGCGTTGAACCCATTTTAGCATTTGTACGCTATCTAACAGGTTGTTGGGTTCATGCCAAATATTAGTTGACTCTGTTATTAAGCACCAAAGTGTTTGGCAAAGTAAACAAGAAACGAGAAATGTTCGAACCACGTGAGAGATTTCCATGGTTTGTTTCCGACTAACGCGCGTCGTTTCCATGTAAACAAAAACAAGACAATCGATGTGGAAAATGCTGTTTACATATATTTCTCCAAATTGAGATTTTTCCAGAATAATAAAGCCCGCGCCGGATGACAGATCAGGGCTCGTTTTGCTTGTCGATATTCGAATGTTTATATGAATTTTAAATATGTGGTTATCGCACAAATGCAGGGATTTCATGCATAGTCATACTTGCGTTTCAATCCGCATAAAGCCATATACGTCGCAGTTTTCATAAGGATGGGATTTGATATGTTGCATGCACAAAAAATGTTAAGGGTGAATGTCATTCTTTGTGAAATACAACCAGTATTTTATTGCTAGATGTATGGATATGAGTTTTTTAAAGCCATTTTACATACAGAGTTTTTTACCTCCCGCTACCCTTGGTAAGAGAGGTACAGTAAAATTTTTGAAAGATGTCCGATCAAGGTTGTCTACGAATTGTATGAATTCAGATTTTTGCTCCGCCCATTATGACAAATTCAGTAGTGTCGTTTGCTTAGTTTTTATGAGGGTACGTAAGATACTACTGTTATTTTATTATTATAAAAATATATATTACAGGAAAAGCATTCAAAATTCAAAAATAAATCATCTAGTAAGTTTATAAGCAAATGTAAAACCAAATATGTTAAAAATAAGATACTGACACAATGTCAGTGTCAGTGACTCTGACAGAATATAACGTTATACGTACGGCTATGAATCCAGGTAATGTATTTGAATTAATAAATAAACTTACGTTAGAGCGAAAGTATTATCAACAACGAGCATCGTTTATAAATGGAATGTCCTAACTTAGTCGAAACAATATGAATTTTTGAAAGACAAGCGTGTTATATCCATCCTTATCACACACTCTTACAGCCTTTGCTAAAGAAAGAGATAAATGTATGCCTATTTGTTAATTCATTCGTGATACAGATGACCTTGATCGGACATCTTTCAAAAATTTTACTGTATAGGGATCATGCTAAAAATCACATATCGAGATTTTGATAAATGAACACGTTTCAATGTCCATAGAATTCGATTTTAATATTTTTACAATGATATCTGTGGGTGTGTGTATGTGTGTGTGGATCTTCTGGATACTCTAGCTCAAATACTATCAATCGCAGAATTTTTAAACCTTGTATTTCGACTTTACTCTAATATTCTTTAGCTTTTCCCATTCGTTAGGGGTCGCTATTTTTTATTTTCTTCTTCCACTCATTTCTGTTTTATATGTCGTTCTCATCCAGTTCCTTTTCTCTCAAGTCTTCCGCAATACAGTCCTTCCATCTTATCTTTGGTCTTCCTCTGTTTCTTCAACCTTCTATTACTAAACAATTCATTCTTCATCCAATATATTCTTCATTTCTCCTCATGACATTTTCAAACCAATGTAATTATCTCGTTTGTATCTTTCTAGAAACTTGTAACACTAGAGTTATTTTCTTACCTATCTTTCCGTGTTTTCCCCAACATCTACTTCAACATCCTCATCTCTGCCACATTAATTTACTTTTTATTGATACTGACATCTGTCAATTTGAATTATAAATATATTAGTAGTTTTTTTATTTAATTTCTTTAAAATTCTTTAACTCTGTATATATTGAATATGCAGTATACAATGTAATCAAATCGTATAGAGAATAATATATTCTTTAAGTTATAATAACGTTAAATGTCAATAAATCAAATTTAATTGTTAAATTTTCAAATGAGGCTACTTCCGATTCACCAATTATATCCAAAATCTAATCACTTGTTTTTCTGGATGTAAACTTGAGGAATACGAAAAAAATATAATTTTTGGAATCGTGGAATTGAAGTTATGTGATCCGAAATTTTCGTCATCATTGAATTTTTTGACCAAAGACAATACCTTCCTTACCTAAAGGTGACGGAAGGTAAAATTCTAACTCGTTTCACTTAAATCGCTACCACAAGGCGTTGCAAATCTTCTTCTTCTTTGTGTTTATTTTCGCATTACTGCAAGGTCCGCATATTTGCATTGCCCGCTAAGTTTGTCTCGGTCCAAGGCGTCAATTAGGATTGGTGCGTCGCCATGCATTAAATAAGACGTCGAGGACGCACCTTCTTCGGAGATTATCCCTTCACGTCAATAGAAAACCGTCCGCAAAACAAGCATTGGTAGAGAAGTACCCTTATCTAATCTTTGATTTCGATTACTCGTACTTGGAAGATACAAATAATTACTTACAATATGGTTGGTGTAAGATATGGTCTTATACACCTAGTCGAAAAGAGACTAGTGAGCCATGACTGTGGCTTGAAATAAAACAATGAACTAAAACAATTGTAACTATTATTATTAAACGAAATAATATTTTTTTTGTCATAATAATACAGAAAATAAGAATAAGGAACACTTAATAACAACAAAATGATTTTACAACAAATATTCAAAATGACTCCCAGCCTCTTCAATTCATTTTTCACAGCGACTATGTGTTTAAAAAAGTGCCCGCCATTTTACTTTTTAATAATTGATGTATAGTTCGTATCCAAATGTGTAATAAGTAGAAGAATATCGACGGATGATGGATAAATTGAAGGAAATAAAATATACTCCTTGTTGTAAACGTTTCGGATTTTATTAATCCATCCTCAATGTTGGAGGACAAGGAAGAATAAAATCCGTAACGTTTGCAACAAGAAGTATATTTTATTTCCTTCAATTTATCCATCATCCATCGATATTCTTCTACTTTTTAATAATGTAACATATGGATTATTTTTCATGAATGTAAAAAAAAATTGATGTACTTTTCAAATTTGTAAAAAAATATAGTATGTTTCATTTGAAATTTCAAAGTTGATATTAATTAGTAATAAACCGGAACTGGTATCATGAATGTACATCCGTCATCAAGTAGCTTACATGTTGCTGTATAAATCATGTTATATGAAAGAAATTACTAACTTAATAAATAAGCGAGATATTTCCATTAAAATATACCACCCTGTGGAGCAAAACATCCAAATCTTGTATTTTGTACAAATCTTACAGACATTAAGCAATTTTTGATAAGCGTGCTAAGAGATTTCTTTGTAGTTTTATAGTAAAAGGTGCGTGTCATCGTTCTATGCCGATATTTGGAGGATAAGTAGATTAAATCTAAGACATCTTGTGGAGAAAGATTGGCGTACATCATAATATCTTTTTATATGCTGTCGACTCGTCTTTTCGTCGTTTACATGGCCGTAGACCTGGGAGGATGAAATGGAGTCTTAATTTCTGCTCATTAAGTCTTGTTTCTTTCATTCTGTCTGCTATGGATGCAACATAAGCCGTGTTCCTTCGGGCTGTGATTCACAATCAAAAGCATCAAAGTGATCATGATTAAGAAGAAGTATGTTTTCTCATTTCTTATTCGTTATCCCCACTTTCTCATTTTGTGATCACTAGACAACCGTCCCCTTTCTCTTCTGAATCATCCTTTTGAGTGATCACACAGATTCATTTAAAAGTGGCTAACGACAATAGGTTTTCGGTTTTCGAGCGTAAAAAAATATATCAATGTGGGGATTGTTGCATAAACGGAAATATGTTTTTCCTACAAAATAATGTAATGACTCACCATATTTTTGAAAACAAAAAAAATATGTTACATAAATGATTTGTTTTAAGGAAACATACTTCATATATTACCAAGAACATTTTCTTATATTTCTATATGATCCATTTTTAATATGCTGACTATAAGACACGACAGTAGATTATTTATAAAATAAAATAAATTAGTTTGTATTGGTGTGTTTATGATATTTGACGCTAAATGGTGGTTATACTATTTAAGTTGTTTTCTTGATATAATTTTTAAATCATGATTCAAAAGGATCACGATTTAACTAATCAGGATTCACAAAATCAAAATCACAGTTAGAAGGAACATGGCTATAGTCTTCCACATATCAGTGTCCGTAGTATGGTCAAGATTTGTATATCTTGCTTTTTACCGAACAGGTATTCAACGGTCGAATAGAACACCTAGTCATGTTCCAAATGAATATTTGGTCATTTTCGCGGCATCTACGTTTACAATTCCATCTGCCCCACGACCATCGGTAAAATTCACTTCACGATTAGCGTCCCTAGTTAGCGCGTGCGGTGTGCCTCTGCCTCGTTCGTTTCCTTCGGCCACGGCGTCCAATCAATGTACGGGGTGCCACGGCGCCTGCGCGCCACACCTGCGGGCGCCACAACACGCGACGCCGAGCGCCACGACGCCAGACTGTTGCTGTACCCCGCGCCAGCAACACAAATGAGTTATGTAAATAGTGATGCAATAAGAAGATCGCGACTACCACTTGTTACTGTTACTGTTGTCTAGGTAAGCTACGATCTCTAGATCGCTTTGATGTTTCATGTTTGATGTTCGTTGTGATGGTGATGAGCTTGAAAAGTTGTTTGTAAACTTTGGATTTGTATCATCTCCAACGCGGGTAATTTAAAGAAGAAAGTTTTTTGGGTTCTTGTTAATGAAAAAGAAAAAGTTCGGATGAAGATTTTCTGCTTTGAAAAGGACGAAATGGAAACGAGTTTTCAGTTGAAAGTACGGGAGCTTTTATCGGAAAGAAAATCATAAAATGTGAAAGAACTTAGAGAGAATATTTTGTACTTAAATACGCTTATGCCAACCATTAGACAATAAAGGATTAATTTTTATTAAATTGTACACCGATGTTTAAAGCAGAGGTCCGTTTTTACTAAAAATTAAAATACAAAACGTCGTTAACCAATTTTACCAACGATTCTTAAATTTAAGTAATACCTTTGTATCAATGTGTGTCACATAGACTAACCTTTACCTATTTTTATTTAAGTAATACTAAGCTAAGTTTTATTTGAAATTAGATTATTCAATTACTGTTTTTGTATTGTTTATTCTATGTTTTGTCATTTATATTTTTTTATCTTGCTAATTTTCATCTTCGTTTTATTTATATTTTTTTATTTCTGTAATAGCAATTTTAAAATGCATTGATACTAAAGGATTTTTCAAACAGTACCAAATAATATTATTTAGTTTGTAAATTTTATACGAGTACACATTTATCTTCTTCAATTGTTTTTGAATATATAATTTTCAAATAATATTTCCTTGGTAATACCAAATTTTAGCCAAGTATTACACGTATTCCTCTTATATTACCTAGTGTATAATACCTTAGGAATTCGTGCATTTGCTGAAACAACACAAGAATTTCTTTAGTAATACCTGGGATTCCTACTGTAATGTAATATCTTTTCTGTATACCTTTGGCTGGTTTCACCGATTCCTAAACTCTTGCCTGGCTATGAATTTCCTAGATTTTGGATTTCTAAGTAATGCCTAATTAAGAATTACCTGCGTAGGCATCAATATATTAGTTATTTTTGTGATATTATATATACATCGTGAAATAAGTGAATAATTTTTATGCCTAACGTTTTTAGCATTTGTTGGTGAAATCGACCACGTATTTCTTTCGTAAAGTATCTGTTATGGTATAGTAATAGTATATTATTCAATGAACATATAATGCATGCTATTATTCATGAGAATGAAGTTTGCATCACGAGCCGGAAGGTGAGTGATTTAAATCATTTGAATGAATAATAGCCATTACATGCCTGCGAATAGAATACTATACTTTATCTATAACTATTCTTTCTGCTGATTTATTTTATCTATCTTTCAGAAAAATTCTATATGACATTAATCATCTTGTTACAAATAACGAATGAATGATTTTTATTAGCTTCTTTTCACTTTTTATTATTGCTCAATTGATTGTTCTTAAATGTTTTAATTTTTTTATTATATCCTTCTTTAACACATTTTTTTTTCTTAATTTCTTCAAATATTTTTCTTGTTATTGGTATATAAATTAATTAGATTGTAATTTTGTATATTCTTTAACAAATGTGTATCTTTTCTTAAATTAATTTTTATCCTGTCCTATAATTGGGCTTTGCCTATTGGACAGTGTACTTTAAAATAAAAAATAAAATAAAACAATAACATCAGTGAAATATATGTATTGAAAAATAAATAGAATTTTTTCATATATAATATTGTAATTTTTTTTTTGCCGGATAAAAATTCAGATTGCTACGAGAGCAGGTTGCCTGGCAATTTATCGAGTAGCATTGACAAAAAAATCACGAGTTGTCAAGCGAGTAATTTTTGATCAGTCTCACGAGATAAATTTGCAACAGGCTTGAGTAAAGCAATCGAAAAGTTTTGCCAGGATAAAATTTAACTACATATGGTATTCGGACTATTTCCTAAATAAAAATCAAGTAATAATTTAGTTTTTTGACAAAAAATTATAAATTTTTATTGTTTTTAGATGTTATATTTAAGGTTGCCTTTTCAATGTTCTGAACAGACTCATTTTTAATAAAAACTAAAAAAACAAAATATACGCATTTTGACAAATATGTAAACAATATATCTTAAAACGTCGAAAAAAAATCGCTTATCAAAACTCACTTGTAAAAATACAGCATCTCATTGGCTCGAAGGATACGAATTTTTTTTTTGTGACGGTGTTTTGTCGAAATAAAATTTAGTAACTAGGTAGAAATCTCAATTTGGATTGGTTTATAAATTTATGAATGAAATAGACACTGATAAATGCCATTTTTTTTCAAACAGACAAATCTAGTTATCGTTATTTTTATAAGAAAATTATGAAATGATATTAAGCATAAAATCTTAAAACCGATTACTTAACTACAGTTTGAACTTCAAAATAAAAGTATGAAAAAACTATAGTGTAACTTTGGCTTTTTATGTAGATAGAATTCCTTATTAAAGTAATTCTGTATGTGCTCTTTCGAAGGTAAGATTTGAATTTGACATAACGACTGAATAATATTATGCTATCGAACTGTCAATCATTGGTTAATTTTAAACAACTGGTTAATTTTTTTTAACCAATCAAGAAGGTTGATATATAACAAAAAATGGATTTTTAGTTATAAAATCAATACCTATTGGATTAATTTTTACGAGTTATTAAATATTAACCACTGAGTTTCAGAATAGGCCCGAATATTATACAATTAGCAACAGTAATGAAAGTCATTAATTGATAAAAATCGGTTGAATTATGAGTATATTATTTGACAGTTGTGGATAAAGATTTTTTTAAAATTTAATAAAGTATAAAAACAAAATCAATTTCAATTTGTGGATATGTTTACTAGACTGGACAAAATATAAAAAATTCAGCTGTCACCCGAGATTTTTCTATAGCCTGCATTAGCTCAGGTGGCAGAGAATTGAATTAGCAAAGGTCCTGGATTCTCCATTCTGAATAAGGGTTGATTTTTTTCAGTCAATTTCAAATTTCTTCCCTTACAGAGGTTTACATACTACACTTCCAATTGAGGGTGTGTTTACAAAAAAAAAATCTCATGTGACCAACACAGTACCTCCCGCAATTTACCTATGTATATAAATTTTATATTACTTTATAAATTTATCCATACAATATATAGAAAAAGTATTAAAGCAAACTTGTAGAAAATGGAATAATCTTTAATTTTTATAATAACAAATTGAGAAAAAATTACAAGGTATTTTTTTGAAGAAAAACTAATTTGAGATTCAAGTAAACTGATATTTTTGGTTATCCGATTCCCAACAAAATCTAATCAGTTATTTCCATATTAGAATAAGGTAGAAATACATGGTTTCAAAACTTTCTGAATGATAGTATTTGAGTTAGAGCGTAAACAGGATCCACACACACACACACATACATACACACAGGCATCATCGTGAAAATGTTAAAAATGGATTCTAGGGACCTTAAAACGTGGTCATTTACCAAAATCTCGATATGCGATTTTTAGCACATTCCTATACCTCCCTTACCAAGGGTAGCGGGAAGTAAAAATGCATCAAATTTAATATATTAATATTATTTAAAACGTAATAATATTTGGAGGAATTTTAATTTGGTTTGAATCTAATACCAAAAATAATATCATTTTCCTTTGAATTAGTTTACAAAAACTAAAATAAATCTCATGAAAGAAAATGATCGAAGACGAGTCATTTCGTATGTGATCTAAATTGTTCAGTTTTAGTTTCAAATTCATTGTCTTGTAAGGCCAGTTAAACCAACAAAATTAAAATTGCAAATATCCTGCTTCTGAAAACATAGCTGTAAACAAAATAAAACATCCATCTGTTTCCTTTCCATTTGGAATTGACGAATAAAGAGGTGGAAAATGTTCCAAATATTTTGTTGTCATTTGTCGGCATTAGCATTGCAAATTGATATTTAATTGTGGATGGAACTGAAAATTCTTTTATTTGTCAAACGTGAAATCAGTTGAAATATTTCCATCTAATATGCAAATTTTGTCATTTAATTAAAATTATTCAGCATCTGTCCGCTATAATGAAAGCAATTGGTGGTGTTTTGTGTCACTCTGATGAACGAATCGTGTTGTAATGCACAGAATAATATGATTAAGAATCGCGCTGCTTCAGAGAATAAATGCAAGATCGAAAGTTATCCAGAGATGAGATTTTTAATTTAATCTTTTAGTATACGAACAGAATTTTCTTTTAAAATATTTTTAAATGTTATATTTTATTTCATTTATGAAAATGACAGCTGCAATAGATACAAAATAATACTCGGTTAATTAAATTTTCTGTTTACACAACATGTTACACATTTTAATTGTAGTATCTAAACGTGACCCACATTTTACAAACAATTTAAAGTGTTTATCTGTTGTTTAATTTAAAAAAGAGATTAGTTAGATAAACATTTATTAGCATTATCGTTAAATATAGGTAAATTTCTCGACTGCGATGTAAGCAGTGATACAATGAAAAATTTTGTACAAAGATTTTTAAATTGAGTTGGTAATTTAGTCTATGTGTCAAATAAATATCTTTTATTTTCGTCTGTTATTACCGGTCATTACTCATGAAAAATTACTGAAATTAGATTTTTTATAGTAATTTTTTATATCAAACAATAAAGCACTCCTTTAAATTAAAATTCAAAGAATTTATTCGTAGATTATAACATAATACATATAAATTATAACCTAACTTGTAAGTAACTGTCAAAATAAATTAAATTTCAAATGTTTATTGTAACTGTCAGTGTTACCATCCTTGATATTTTAATATATCTTTCAATAATGATTTTAAAATAATAGTAATTTAATGTGAAATAGTAAAAATAGTGTAAAAAACACGTATTACAATGTCCATTAGTAATATTTGTACCTTCCGTAACTCACCTACGGCTCGATTACGCAAACTGTACTTACTCTTATTATAATAAAGATCACCGACGAAATATAACTAAACAAAACATTCCTTATCCCTCCTCACTGAATGTTTTGATTTCGGCTGGCCAGAAAGAGACAACTAGAGATAGAGATATATTTCGTCTCATTCGAGCATTTCTCACTAGATGCCATCCACTGTTAAAGTCAAAATTTAAGCGCCAATACGATGAAAAACAGGTTTATCGTTATAAAAATACAAAAAATTCAACGTAAAATATTTATCAATTATATATTATAATTACAAAATTATTGACTTTATCGATCAATAAATATGTACGAAAAGTAACTAACCTCACAACCGACAAATCAGTTCTTTTATAAAGTTACACAAAATTTCTTTTTCTTTCACATTGTATTCTAAATAGTCGATAACCCTTTTCAGACCTATTCTTGCAACAAGAAGGCATTTTTAAATACATTTTATAAGTGACGAAATCCACTAGCAGTTCGCCATTTGGCTTCAAATATTGAAAGGCAGAAATTTGCTACAAGATATTGTAATATCTTTGCAAGATTATATACTTGATCAAGACCCTCTGAACAATCACACAATTATTAAATTAAATTTTAGATATTTATTTTAAAATTAGAATACACCACGAAACGAAAGTTATTGTAACCAATGTACCAAGAATAAGTTTTTTTTATTCCGATAGTTTATTTACTGAGGTAGATGGGTACTGAATTAATCGACTTAAAATATATTGGATTGTAATTTGTTTGTTGGTTTTAATCACAATTTAGTAGTTTTATTTTTTATTTCCAAAGAATATATTATTAAGAACACTTGCGCCTCTAGTGAGCAATGCTCAAACGAGACCAAACATATCTCTATCTCAAGTTGTCTCTGTCTGACCAGCCGAAATCAAAACAAACCAAATAAAGATGTGTCATCTGATAACCCTTCTCATACAGTAATATACGTAATACAGTTTTAATTATACCTTTAATACATAAATAACTATTTTGTAAGAATAAAAAAAATATTGAGTTTGTTGTAATAAAATGAAATGTCATTAATGTAAAATATTGTGTCGGCCGAACTAATATGATTTTGGGCCCGTATACCAAAACGTCAGTTTTGTAAGGAAAAATGTAAACTCGAAAAAATATGTACGCGTTGAACTTGTAATGGATAAAATACAAAGGAAACGAATATATGGCAGATTTCTGAAAAGAAATTCATATTTCCTTATATCCATATAATACATATATATTAAATCGATGTCTGCCTATACAACTTTTGAAAGGTAATATTTTGCTGAAAGCATTATAGAAAACACTTGTATAGATTTGTAAAAGTATATATGTGATATATGATAACAATTTACCAAAAAATATATGGAACATACATTCATTTTCAAAATAAATTCAATACTGTACAACAAAAAAAAAACCTATTGTAGCCAGCACAATACCTCTCGCCATTTTCATTTTATGTTACATAGGGCGCAAGCAGTCATGTGACTTTGTTGGCCTTGGCAAGCAGATTTGGGGGCCCGTGTCAGAATGACAGCTAATAATAATGTACATAGGTGTCAAGCATCATAATTTTTCATTCAAAACATTATGAATTATGATTTTCCAAATCCATGTGGATTATTTTCCTCAAGTATATTCCATACGATTGATGACAAATGAACAATATATCAGAATATTTTGAAATTTTGAATGAAAAATTATGACATATAGTAATTGTCTATGTAAATAACTACTAGCCGTCATTCTGACACGATCCCCATATTTTCTTGCCAAAGCCAACAAAGTCACATGATTGCTCGCTCCCTATAAGTAACCAATTTAACATTACTAGTACAAACAAATAATTGAAATTGTATCTTTTCTTTCGTTCTATGAGGAATTTTGTCCTACTCTTCTAATATGTTTAAAATTCTTCAAATTCATTGACAATATTAGCGGTATTATTATTAATTAATAATACAATAAGATATATTAAATGTACTCCTACCTCTCAGAAAAATCTTTCAGTTATGTTAGTAAACATTTTGCATTTATCTGTCAATTACAAACATTTAAATATCTCAACTGGTTTCCATGGAGTTTTTTGGGCAACAAAATATATTACAACAGATTATTCTAGATTATTATATACTATATCTCTAAACCTATACGAAGTATAATAAAAAAAATAAATGTGTTAGATTGAGAATTTAATTATCTATATTATTTGTAGTAACATCAATTTTAAATGTGTCAGGTTGAGAATTTAATTATTTTTATTAAAACCTGCTTATTCACTAAAATCTAGATATGCGTTTTTACCTTCCGTCACCTATAGGTAAGGAAGGTATTGTCTTTGGTCAAAAAAATCGGTGGTGAGTTTCCATTGAATAAGCACGTTTTAGGGTCTTTACAATACGATTTTACTATTTTTACGATGATGTCTATATGTGTGTGTGTGTGTTCGTATGTGCGTGTGTGTGTGTGTGTGTGTATGTGTGTATGTGTGTGTGTGTGTGTGTGTATGTGACCGTTTTTTCCTGCACGATATCTCCAATACTAGAATTCCAAAAATTACAATTCTTGCGTATTCCTCTTCCTTACAACCATATGCAGACTTGATTAGATTTTGGTTATAATTGGTCAACCAGAAGTACCCTCATTTGAAGATTTTAACAGTTTTTCTTGAAAAACTCAGTTAAATGTTATTATAACTTAAAGAATATATTATTGTCTATACGATTTGATTGCATTTTATATTTCATATTTAACAGATATAGGATTAAAGAATAATAAAGATAAAAAAATTCATATAAATTTCATAATTCAGCCAGCTATGCTAACTTAACCATGGAAACTGCTAATTCAAATTGACAGATGTCAATATCAATAAAATGTAAATCAATGACAGAATAAGGGAAGTAACTCTAGTGTTAGAAGTTTCTGGATATAAGAAAGACGATTACATTGGTTTGAACATGTCATGAGAAGCGATGAATATATTAATAGAAGGTGGAAGAAACATAGGAAGACCAAATATAAGATGAAAAGATTGTATTGCAGAAGACTTGAGAGAAAAGGAACTGAATGAGAAAGACACGCAAAACAAAAATGAGTGGAAGAAGAAAATAAAAAATAGCGACCCCCTAACGAATGGGAAAAACTAAAAAAGAAGAAGTAGATGTCAGTGTCAAGTGCAATTTGCATAGTTTGTTTATGAAATAACTTTACTGGAAATATAGCATCTTTTGCAAAAAAAAAATATGTATAGGGCGCGTGCCTTTGGCAAGCAAATATGGGAACCCGTATCAAAATGACAGCAATTAATTATGTCCATAACTGACAAGTGTCATAATTTTTCATTCAAAATTTCATGATTTTCTTATTTCATGTGGTTTGTTTGTTATCAGGAGAATGGAATTCAGTTGCCGAGAAAGGGAATCATAAAATACCAAAAAATTAGAATCTTTTAGAAGAAAATTTATGTATGGAATTTGTACATAATACACAGGATTGACGGAAGGTATTGTGCTGGCCACAACAGATTTTTTATCATTAATCCAATACCTCTCTTAGCAAGAGGTAAAAATAAAATTATTCACGATGGCCGTCTTATTCTTTCACACACTTCTGAAAACGTTTCGGCCACTCATATATTGCAGCACACTACTTCCAGGGGTATGAAACCGCCAAAATAATAGAGTTTAAGCTCACAGCTCTCGGGAAGCTTCAAAGAAAATCCCGGAGGTATAAAGGGGCCATCACCCAGCGTCAGTGATGATTTGGTGATTTGAGAAATCGTACCTCCAACATCCACACACACACAACACACACACACACACACACACACACACACACACACACACACACACACATCATCGTAAAAATATCAAAATCGGATTGTAGGGATCTTAAAATCTGGATATGCGATTTTTAGCATGAATCCAATACCTCTCTTAGCGAGAGGTAAAAATAATAATAAAGTAACAGTTTTGAAAGAAACTCTGTAAAACATAACTCTATTCAATGTTTTTATCAATATTCGCATTTTTATCAGCTTGTATATACTGTGATAGCAGTCATTATCATCGTCTACTGAAAAATTCTCATTATGCGCCCGAATCCCGTTTATCTACCGTCTAGTCTAGCACTATAATCATTATCGAACTACCATAAAAACTGCAAGTTCTCCCAATAAGAAATTGTTAGAGTAAGCAAAAGTTGCAAGTTTACTACTAAACTTATTTAGTGCATCGTCTATTCTCGAGTAACTTGAAACCAATTTAATACTTTGTGCAGAAAAGTCGTTCGTTGATTTTAATTGTCCCACTTTTTATAATGAACGAAGGGATAATCGACGTTGTTAAATAATTAGAGCTTTTTTGATTTGTACCCTTGTCTTGACAGATGGTATTTGAGCTTTTCTCTTGAATTAATTATCTTTCATTCAAAATCGTCCTCACACAAAAATAATTATTGGATGATTGTTTTTTGTTACTAGTCTAGCATTAAAATCACTAAATTATAACACGAATAAATAAATATGAAATTTTGTCATGATAATTTTGTGATATACAGTAAATTTTTTGTCTAATCAAGGTCATAAGTATCATGAACGAATTAACAAATTGGCACACATTTATCTCTCTTATTTGCACCAACTACAAGCGTGTGCGATAAGGATGGATATAACAAGCTTGTCTTTCAAAAATTCATATTGTTTCGACTAAGTTAGGACATTCCATTTTAAAACGATGCTCGTTGTTGACAATACTTTTTACTGTCACGTAAGTTCATTTATTAATTCAGATATATTTACTTTAATTCATATCCGTTATCTTATTTTTCACATAATGATTTTATATTTGACCAGTCGACTTAGTTTTGAATTTTCAATGCTTTTACTATAACATATATTTTTATATAAAAAATAACAGTAGTATCTTATTGTAACCTGCCGCTCACTGAGCAATGGTCTGGGTTCCGTGGCAGTTGGTAAAAGAAAACACCACAATTACTTCAAATATGATATAATTTAACTAATGACAACATTTACGTTAACAAAATATTGTTACACTTAAAGTTAACAATTATAATTCAGTGTGGGTGGCAAGGTAGCAAACTAAAATGGCCACCGGTTGATCACTTCTTCCACAGGTTTTTTCCTCGTTCGTTTTGAAGGCTGGATTCCTTCCCCGAAATATGGCGTATTCCAGCCCCAATCTAGTGTACTTCCCGGAGTCCGGTCCACTTCTAGGTTGGCTGTTGGGTCTGCTTCCAACGAAACGTCTAGAGTCTAGGACGTCCAGGGGTCTTCTACCTTAGTTGTTTCCTCGCCAACCGTCAGCCTCTCTCTGCTAACCATCCGGGTCACGCCCTACCCATGAACCATTGCGGCCCGCCGTTTCCGCCATTTCTCTGCAACCCACTACCTTACCGACACACTGACATACAATATTTAATTATATAAATAACTACTGTAGGGACCTGTCACATTATGTATGTAAACTTAAAATTATAGGTATATTACATGAACCCTTCAGAAATAACGCCAATCCCGTTAATGAATTGGAAAACCTCGAACATTTAGAAGAAATGAAGAAAACTTGCTCATAGAATGAATTTAAAATTATAGAAAATAGGTAAATATAAAGGTGTTATATAGAATTTTGTGTACAAGAAATGTTAAATACAATACCACAATGGAAAGGGCGCGAGAGGTATTGTGATGGCCACAACAGATTTTCTTATGAGCAGCATATATAAGAAAACTTTTCAACGAAATACATCTCCATTTCAACGACTTACTTTTATGTAATTGGCAGTACTTAACCGCCATTGTTACCAACTCCTGTTAAACATAAAGTTTGTGTTTACTAACCTCAGGTCATAGTTTAATATGGAGGATAAGTTTGCCGCTTGTCCAGTTTATCTTAAGCAATGCGATAATATGTCTATAATGTTAACGAAACTTTAACAAGATTATGGAAAGATTAAAATTGACCCGAAAACAATGAAGATGAAAATGAAATTACTTCGGATGCACTTTCATCTCCAAACTCAAGCTTCCAAGTTATGGAAGTAAAACAAATTAGATTTCGGAAATCTAATAACAACATACGGAAGTTCTTTAATTAAAATAAAATATTGTCGTTTGTCGTTCATTATATTCGTTGTTTGCATGAGAAATTAATACGTGCTCTGGATCTTTTTAGCTTCCGTCACCTTTAGGTAAGGAAGGTATTGTCTTTGGTCAAAAAAAATGCGAAAGTTTCGGATCGCATAATTTCAATACCACGATTCCAAAAATTATAATTTCTCGTATTCCTCAAGTTTACATCCACAAGAAGAACTAATTAGTGGTATAACTTAAAGAATACATTATTCTCTATACGATTTGATTGAATTACTTCAAATTCAATAGATATAGAGTTAAAAAATTATTATTAATTAAATTAATTCAAATTGACAGATGTCAGTATCAATGAAAACTAAATGAATGTGGCAGAGATGAGGATGTTGAGATAGATGTTGGAGAAGACACGGGCATATATGGTAAGGAATGAAAGAATAAGAAAATAACTCTAGTGTTAGAAGTTTCTAGGAAGATATAACAGAGATGTTTATATTGGTTTGAACATGTCATGACGAGAGATAAAGAATATATTGGAAGAATAATGAATAGCTTAGTAATAGAAGGTTGATGAAACAAAGGAAGACCAAAAATAAGATGGAAGGATTGTATTGTGGAAGACTTGAGAGAAAATGAACTGAATGAGAACGACACGCAAAACAGAAATGAGTGGAAGAAGAAAATAAAAAAAATGTGAAACGCTAAAGAAGGAAGATGTCAGTGTAAAGTGCAATTTACATGGTTTGTTTATGAAATAATTTTACTGGAAATGTAGAATCTTTAGCAAGAAAATTTATGTATGGAATTTATACATAATAAACAGGATTAACGAAAGGTATTGTGCTGGTCCCATCATATTTTTTAATCTAGTACTTGAATGGAATTGAAATTGAGGACTTTTTGGCAAAAACAACCATAGTACAAATATTGCAAATATGAATTTCATACAGTGCAAATACTTTATAGGATGCCAAACAGTATAAAAAAACTGTTTCGCGCAAAATAATTATAGGGACTAACATACCAGATTTACAGCTAACGCTATCGAAGATTTTTCTGTGTTTAGTACCGTATTGAAAACATTATTTTTTTTGCCGATTTTTGAATTTAATTTGGTGTTTATTTTTAATATCTATTTTGAAAGTTATCGCCATCAAATTATGTTGCTATGTGTTAGTTCAAATAGTCAAATGGTTTTTAGAGAATAACAGTTCGCTCCCTAGTAAGCAAGCGCGCAAACTATTGAGCCAGCAATGCTCGTCGAAATTCAAGTAATATCTGTCAGAGAATCAGGTGGAATATCTATCCGACACGTCATACGAGTATAGACCATATTACAAGTGCCCGCAGTTGCCAGGAGTTTTTGAGATATTAATGCAAACAAAGCCTATAAAATACACAAAATTTATAATCTTCAACCTGGCGATGATGTGAGATTACAATATTGTAATTACTTAATACTGAAATATATTGCAGATCCTAATTTTTTAAATACATTTTTATGGTCAGGTGAATCAAATTTCTCTAACAATGGTATACAACGTTTTATTTTATTTTGGTTCTCAAAAAATTATTAGTATTTATTTTGACAATAATTATTGTGACACTAACTTTATAAAACGTTACGTTTTTGTTCGTCTCTTGTTTCTAATTCCATGGCTAATATTATTAAATTGTAATTCCGTGAATTTTAAAATTTTATTTCGCAGTTATGAAGTAGCCAAAATATTTTCTTTATTGATTCGGATGTAGACATTTTTGCTTTACAACATCCATTTGAAACTTTTTATCTAAAGTAATTAGGAGAGCAATGCGCACAGAAAACTGATTACAGTAAAATTTTTGAAAGATGTCCGATCAAGGTTGTCTACGAATTGTATGAATTCAGATTTTTGCTCCGCCCATCATGACAAATTCAGTAGCGTCGTTTGCTTAGTTTTTATGAGGGTACGTAAGATACTACTATTATTTTATTATTATAAAAATATATATTACAGGAAATACATTCAAAATTCAAAAATAAGTCAACTAGTAAGTTTATAAGCAAATTCAAAACCAAATATGTTAAAAATAAGATACTGACACAATGTCAGTGTCAATGACTCTGACAGAATATAACGTTATACGTACGGCTATGAATCCAGGTAATGTATCTGTATTAATAAATAAACTTACGTTTCAGCGAAAGTATTATCAACAACGAGCATCGTTTATAAATGGAATGTCCTGACTTAGTCGAAACAATATAAATTTTTGAAAGACAAGCGTGTTATATCCATTCTTATCACACACTCTTACAGCCTTTGCAAAAAAAAGAAATAAATGTATGCCTATTTGTTAATTCGTTCGTGATACAGGTGCCCTTGATCGAACACCTTTCAAAATTTTTATTGTACCCATGTTAAACGCGTATGTTTCACTTTTCGTGATACACCCTGTATAAGTGTCAGTTATAAGAAAAATGTCACAAAGTAGAAAAATATCATCACGGCATATTACCCATTTTTGGATTTGGGTGAGCAAATCTGCTTCTAATCGGTTATTACGATATATTTGTATCGTAATAGGGGTCACCTTACGGGCTCCCAAAGCTGTGGTGGAGAAAGCACCACACAAGGCTCTCATTTCTATTATTTGAAAATTGGAAATAATTACATAACCCCGTAAAAATGTTTTTAAAACCCTAATTATAAAAGCTTCTAACATTTACTTATTTTAAAAATTTCACAAACATTTATTATTAAAAAGATGAATATGACTTTTGAAAGTGGTATTTCATTTAAATATTTTAAAAACTTTCAAGAAAATTTTAATTTGCAAAGTTTGTGAACTCTTCTTTCATTCAAAACATACAATTCTATTACGAAGGCAAAAATATATTAAGAGGACATTAATTTTTTTGTTAGCGACATTTTGCAAAATTCGAGGTGAATAAAGTTTTCGAATTTCTCTCATTGTGAGAGCAAAAGCAAAGCCGTGAGTGAAATAGCAGCAAAGGGATCGTGTGGCCGAGTGAGTACAAAACAGAAGAGCCAAGGGCTGAAAGAACATTGTCCGTGTGGTATTCACAGCTCTCGAGTGCGATCGGAACGCACCGGAGCTCAAATGAACCCTCACAGTGAAAGAGAAATGAAAGTAAGAGCAAAAACAAATAAAATAGTTGTCTTTTCGCAGTTCTTTTCTATACAGCGCGTATAACAAGGAATAAAGATAGATTTTTACCTCCAGCTACCCTTGGTAAAATAGGTATAGGGATCGTGTTAAAAATCGCATATCGAGATTTTGGTAAATGATCACGTTTTAAGGATCCTAGAATCCATTTTTAATATTTTCACGATGATGTCTGTGTGTATGTGTGTATGTATGTGTGGATTCTCTTTACGCTCTAACTCAAATACTATCGTTCAAAATCTTGTGAGTCACCGAAATCGCCGTCTTCGATATCTCCCTTGTCGTTAGAAATACAGCATAAGTTTATTAACAGAATTTATTCGTCTACTCAAGGAGCATAATGTAAAATTATTCTCACATACAGGGTGATTCATCGGTCTGTCCTCTCTTTATAACTCTTTTATTTTAAGTCAGATAGAACAACTCTTCAAATATAATTTATATAATATATTATTGTCTATCTACGTACTATATGCACTTGTATACAGGGTGTTCCGTTGAAGCTCAACAATATGTAACTTTATATTTCTTAATGGAACATCCTATATATATTTATTTATTTTGATAGTAAATTAGATTTCCTTTAAAAAAGTATTAAGTAATAAGGGGTCTAAAATTATAAATTAAGAAGTTATTTACCTTTATTCGTTGAATGATACTTTGTATCATGTTATTATTAACAAAGTAAGCTATGGATAATTTGAAGGACAAGTTTTCGAGCATTTATTATAGTTTTGCATTATTTTGTCTGTCACTATATTTTAATAGCCTCTTTGTAATTAGTGTAATGTTTAAAATAAGTATTAATAAAAAAGAATCAAAATTTTGTATTAAATTATGGTTTTTTCCACTATGAACTACTATTTTTTATGAACGTAAATAATTTCTTAATTTATAATTTTAGAACCCTTATTACTTAATAGTTTTTTAAAGGGAATCTAATTTACTATCAAAATAAATAAATATATATAGGGTGTTCCATTAAGAAATATAAAGTTATATATTGTTGCGCTTCAACGGAGCACCCTGTATACAAATGCATATAGTACGTAGATAGACAATAATATATTATATAAATTATATTTGAGGAGTTTTTCTATCTGACTTAAAATAAAAGAGTTATAAAGAGAGGACAGACCGATGAATCACCCTGTATACAGGGTGTTGCATTACGGCTCGGCGAGAATAGTTTCTCTTTTTTTAAATGGAACACCCTATATATTTTTATATATTTTGAATTATATTTTATTCACCTATACGAACATATGAATTTTGTTTTAGTTTTCCACGGCGTTGCCAAGTTATTCCGTTTTTTCTCTAAAAAAGACCAAATACACGCATTGCTTTATAAAGGCTTACTGAAGTTATTTTAATAGTAAGAATTAAGAATTTTCTTTTCTGTATAACTGTAATTATACTCTATGTTCTGACATATTTTTTTTTAAATGTAATTATACAGGCTGTTCAATAAAGCGAATCAAAAGTGCTCAATTTCAAATGACTATAACTCGTCATTTTCAAATGGAATACCCTATATTTTATTATTCAGTTGTGTGTATTTTTGTATTATCTTCATATGTTATTAAGGGTATCCCATGCCTAAAACCAATAATTTCGGAGATTTTCACCATTTTTCTCTAAATTTATATATTTAACTAAAAATTAGTATACCATGGATATTGTTTTTTGAATAAGAAACAATTGCAGTAATGATAGTATTTTCATTAGCCAGGTTATTATTAATAACAGAGGGATTAAGTAAATTAATTTATTAATATGAGTCTCTCACAAGAAGAACTCAGAAAATTTTGAAATCTTATATATCAACCTTATTCTAATACGGAAAGAAGCCATTAGATTTTGGTGTCAATCGGATAACCGGAAATGGCAGTTTACTTGAAGGTCAAAATAGTTTTTCTTCAAAAAATACCTTTAAATGTTATTTTTTCTCAATTTGTTATTATTCAAAATTAAAGATTATTCCATTTTCTACAGGTATGCATTAATACTTTTTCTATATATTTTATCGATAAATTTATAAAGCTTATGCTATAAACACGACTCCCTGGTTACACAGTTCAGCTCAAATGTATGTAACTGACAGATAAATGTCACTGTCAAAAAAATAATCATTTCAAATTAATAACAGTAACGTTTTCAAAAGAAAATTGTAAATAGAACAATAGTTATATGGAAATGAAATTAATATACAGAATTTCAAATTAATAATAATAACGTTTTAAAACGAAAATTGTAAATAGAACTTAAGATACAAAATTCAGCAAATATGCAGGTATGTATTTAAATAAGAAAATAAATAAATATATTAGCACGGCATATTACCCATTGTTGGGTGTGCTAGTTTGCTTTGTACACATCATTACCGATGATGATGACATATTTGTATCATGTAAGCGTTTACCATGCGTTACCTCACGGGTACTCATTTTTGGAATTGAATCCGGTTCCCCAGATTCGCAACCAGACACTCAAGCACGCGGCACGCGGCCATGAGACCCCATATGTACAGTAAAATTTTTGAAAGATGTCCGATTAAAGTCATCTGTATCACGAACGAATTAACAAATAGGCATACATTTATCCCCCTCCTTTACAAAGGCTTTAAGCGTGTGCGATAAGGATGGATATAACACGCTTGTCTTTCAAAAAATCATATTGTTTCGACTAAGTTAGGACATTCCATTTTAAAACGATGCTCGTTGTTGTTAGTACTTTCGCTGGAACGTAAGTTTATATATTAATTCAGATACATTACCTCGATTCATAGCCGTACAAATAACGTTATTTTCTGTCAGTGTCGCTGACACTGACATTGTGTCAGTATCTCATTTTTTACATATTTATTTTTACATTTGCTAATAAACTTACCAGTTGATTTATTTTTGAATTTTGAATGCTGTTATTGTAACATATAATTTTATAATAATAAAATAACAGTAGTATCTGATGTATCCTCACAAAAACTAAGCAAACGACACTACTGAATTTGTCAGAATGGGCGGAGTAAAAATCTGAATTCATACAATTCGTGATTGATCGGACATCTTTCAAAATTTTTACTGTATGGGCACATCAAATTTTTATTTATAAATTAACTGCAATTTTCTTTTTGTACACACGTGCAGGAAATAAATGTATATGTATATATAACAATGGGCTCCATTTGCAGAAAAGGCGCCTGGAGCGGTTGCTCTTTTGCTCCATATCACCGCACGGCCCTAACAGTACCCCTAGGAACGGCCCTGCAAATTGCATTTTGAATGAGCGCACTTCACTGTAGTATCCTCCACAAAAGCGTAAAACAAAATGACTAGTAAAAATGTGAATAATCCCGCTGACATATTTTTAATTTTCAAATTGAATGTCAAGACTGAATATTCCACTAACCTGATTGAATTTCCTGATTTCCCCACACAATTTTCCAAACGAACATAATCCATAAAAATTCCAATAACCGCGATAAAAATTCACGCCTAATAAAATTACCATCACGGCGTTATTAGATTAAAACAACATTCTGGTGTACAATATTACAGTCGTATGAAACTTATGCGAGATTAAAAATAAAATTTAAGCATTGTGGTGACACGCTAAAATTATATTATGCAATTACATTATGCATACGAGGAATATGGCCAGGAAAATGAACTGCAATACGAGGGGACTGTTTTAAAAACCTCGTTGTTTTAAATGATATTCTTGTTTTTATGACGAATTCATTTGAAAAATACTAAAAATAGGCTGAATTTAATGATTATTTTTCATAACAGTGACTGGTGGATCAACAAAGGGGTTCATATTTTTGTTGTATTTTAGAACTGTATTAATAATTTACGGTTACCAAATATGTAATAGCCATCTAAGGATTTTTTTCTCATCTGATTTTCTGGACTCTGCTTTCGCCAATGTTTATTGGCATGTATTGCTAAGCGATATGACATCTGGTGGCAAAATAATGAACTACAGGTTGACTTGTTATTAAAGTATGTAATATTAGAAATTTGTTAATTATTATACGTATTTGTGTATTAAATTGACATATATATTGTAATATTAGTAACAATTATTGCTGCTTACTGGGGTACACATTGTCACGTTAGAAAGGCAATAAATTATGTTGTCACGAATTCCCGCGTAGACGAAAAGTTCGTGTTTACATTAAAATATGCTTGACAAGATAAAAAAAAGATAATAATACAGTGCGTGGATCAGAAAATTATAAATTAATATATCCGTCTTGTATACTTTGAAGATTTATTCATTATATTTCAAAGAAAACTTTGAGGTTAGTTTTACAAATGTTGACAAAAATATCATTTAAGTTAACTTCACTTCCACGAATACATCCTATACTAATGTTCACAAGTGAATAAGAAAAAAGAAAAATAAGAAAAAAATCTGATGTGGCCAGCACATAACCTCTCGCCGTATATTTTACCTGGCTGTATGCATAAAGCAAAGAATATTTTTATAAATACAAATAATATATACATATAAATCTATGACGTTTAAACTTCTTTATTATTCAATAATAGCATGTCTCAACATAAAGATATTTTACCATAAATTATGTTGCAATAAATTACAAAGTAGAGTTTACCATATATAAATATTAGGCTGGTAACAGCAATTTTCAATTCGAACAACTTTGTTTACTTTCTCTTCATATTCTTCTAGTAAAAACATTAATTTTGGGCGGTCTAAAATGTATATATCTGGATTGTGCATCTATTCTTATATATCTTCTTTTACATTTTATTTTTTCATACTTGTTATATCTAAATAACCTTAATTCCTTTTAATAAAGTGACGGATAGATTGCACTCCGATTATTCTTATATCGATTTGTAATTTTGTCAATATTTACAACTTACTTGAGAAGAATTTGATAGCTTTTTCGCAATTCAAAGTTACTCTAGTCTACACTACTGGTGTACATTGTCCCATAATGTTTGAAACAAATTTAAATCCTTCAACCTAGACCTGTCATCTCCATAATAGTCACAGATCAAGAATTAAGGGATTCTCCAAATACATTTTTCTTTCATTACTCATTATTTCTGACACTGACATTTATCTGTCACAAATAATTTAAATTTGCAACTATTTTCCATGGCCAATCTTTCGGCTGTAAAATTTATTATAACATTATTTTATATATTATATTCCTTTTATCTCTAAATCTATAAAATATGTATAAAAATATTTAAATGTATCAGAAAGAGAATTTATTTTTCTTTAATATTATCAAGAAAAATTTTCAAAAAATATTATTTAGAAATTTTTTTTTCAAGAATCTTCTACTTCCGGTTGTCCAATTGTTACCAAAACCTTTTCAGATCTTCCCATGAATGTCCGATAGGGAAATACGTTGTTAAACAAATTTTAAGTCTTATAGTTTTTGAGTAACCGTCCTTCCAACATCCCACACACACACATCCACACACACACACACACACACACACAGACATCATCGTAAAAATGTTAAAATCGGATTGTAGGGACCTTAAAACGTGCTTATTCAATAAAATCTGGATATGCGATTTTTAGCATGAATCCAATACCTCTCTTAGCGAGAGGTAAAAAAGAAGTGATTATGCAATTTAAGTTAAAATTTTATAAAAGTGTACTTGGAATTTACATTAATTTACCTTTAATAGATAATACAAAACTTACTATAAAATAATATAAAAAGAAAATTAAATATAATACAGTAATATGAGAAATACACAATTTTATAAATTATGTGATTGCCCATTTGACGGCAGGTTAACGTCATATCTCGGTCGACCTGTAATTCAAAACTTGCCACCCCAACGCCGTGATCTTAAACATACATGCCAGTACACTTATATAATAAATTATGTGATTCATCGGTTTGTTCTTCTTTAGTAACTCTATTATTTTTAATATTATGGAAAAAAAATTCAAAAGTTTATGAATCTGCAGTATAGGTTTTTCTACGGGTGTTCCATTTTTAAGAAATGATATGTAACTTTATATTTTCAAATGGAATATCCTATATTTTTATTCAAATGCGACGGTGGTTTGAAAAGTTTCCGGAATCACTGAGAGGGCCTTGGTTTTTCGAAAACAATAACAATCTTATGTTAAGAAAATTCAGAACAATCTGTGTATCAGTCTAATCGCGAAAAGCGTCTATGTCGATCTACTAAACTTTTCTTATCACTTTAATTCTAAGTATTCTTATGTTCATTACCGTCCCTGTAATTGTAATCTGTAAGTCTGCTATTATTTAGTATGTTATTTCCTCAAAAGTAAACTCTGTTTATTTTTCAATTCATAGATTATTTATTTAATTTTGACAGCTATTGATGGTATTTAGTAACTTTCTTCTTAGGTTACCTAGTGTGTGATAGTGACATTTAGGGCGATATTACAGGTTTCTTTTATACAAGTTACTTCTTATTCGTTGATTCTGTATAGTTTCTATAGATATTTAATGAAGTCACAAAAGATGCTACTTTTATGACGTTTGAAGAAAAAAGTTATTTTGAGTGGTCCGTTTTTCAGTGTTACCTGTATAGTGTTTACCTCTTCAAGTTATTTTTATGCTGAGTAAGATTTGTGTTAGAAAGTAACGAAAATATTGTGTTGATGAAAAGCGAAAGGGTATGATGATCTTTCCATTCGCGTTGACGAGAAAGCAGAGCTTTCGTTTCGTTAGACAAAACACAATGGTTAAGCCAGGGCATTACCCAAGTTATTATAACATGAAAAGATGAAAACGTGAGAAGAATAAAATATTCTCATTTCAAAATTATTTCATCCGTCGACCGTTCCCATCTTTCTCATAACTTTTTTAAATTTGGAATTTTACTGTTTTCCTATGAGCCCAATTTATGTTGTCAGTGAGTTTATATTTGTAATTAAATAAACGGAAAGGAGATTTACCGACCACTCAAAAGCAAACGAAAAACAATGTTTACTTGCAATTATCTGGAGATTTCGCAAAAATGTTAACAAGATTCGCTTACGCTGAACAAACACCGTTCGACGGACTACGAAAAAAATGGTTTACTTTTCAAATACTAACTGCAACCGAATTATAACAAATATTACGCAACTTATACGAGGAGAGGCACGCTAGAATTATTGAAAATAAGAGACATGTTGCATATTTTTTAGAATTTAATTTTAAATATGTTCCAAGTTCTTAATGATCTTAATATAGTGGCTGTTTATATGGTTATAGCATAGCTGGCTGATTTATGAAATTTAATTTCTTTTTAATTTTTACCTCTCGCTCAAAATCGCATATCCAGCACGTTTAAAAGTCCCTAGAATCTGATAATTTTTTTACGATGATGTCTGTGTGTGTGTGTGTGTGTGTGTGTGTGAGGTTGTTGTATGTACGATTTCTCAAATTCTATAAGACTAAAGACCTGTGTAACTACGGATTCCTCAATCTAACAGTAATGGGAAGAGTTGAATAGATTCTGGTAACAATTGGACAACAGGAAGTAGTAGTATTTTAACAAAAATCTTCTAAATATTATTTTTTGAAAATTTATGTTATTACAAAAAATTCTCTATCCAACACATTTAAAATATTTATTATACCTTCTATAGATTTAAAGATATAGATATATAATCTATAAAATAATCTGTTGTAGTGTATCTCATAGCCTGCTCAGAGTCCAAACATCTCCATGGTAACTACATGAGAAATTAAAACGTCTGTAACTGACAGATAAATATCACTAATGTCAGTGTCAAAAATTCAGAGATAGTACTAAAGTTTTTTCTGGAAACGATATTTAATATTTCTTATTGTATTATTAATTATGCATTTAAAATTATATGTATATTACATGAACTCTTCAAAAATACCGCCGATCCCGTTAATGAATGGACGAACATCGTACATTTAGAAGAAATGGAGAAAACTTGCTCATAGAATGAATTTAAAATTATAGAAAATATGTAAATATAAAGATTAGGTGTAATTAGAATTCTTTGTTTGTACAAGAAATGTTAAATACAATACTTTTATATACCATAATAGAAAGGGTACGAGAGGTATTGAGATGGCCACAACAGATTTTTTTAACTCTATATCCAACCGGATAGAGAATATAATATTCTTTAATATTTATAACATAACGGCTGATTAATTATAACCAAATCTAATTACATTTTCCTTTGCATGTAAACTTGAGGAATACGATTTTTTTTGGAATTATGGTTTTGGCGTTATGTGATCCGAAAGGATCGTCACACAAACACACACACACACACACAGACATACATACATACATACATACATACATACATACGAGTACTGGCATCATCGTACAAATTATAAAATCGTATTCTAGAGACTCTCAAACGTGCTTATTCATCAAAAACACACCACCTTCCGTATCTATAGGAAAATAATGAAAATTATTATTCTTAAGTAATAATTAATAATAATTAATAACTTATAAACAATGCAAAATTTAGTTTTTTAATTAATCTAAGTTTTCTACTGTATATAAATTATTCATTATTATTAATTAAAAATAATAATTTTCCATATTTTTAAATTATTTTTCTACTCTAAATACTTACAATTAAAAGACAATAAAACCAGAAATGATTGTTAACTCTTGATTTGCAGTGAACACGAATTAAACACCCATATTGAATAAAACTAAAGACCGAACAATATTTAACACCTCGACAAATGACAATCAATCTTTTATGTGGCTATATTTAGGTGTTAAATCGTCATTTATTATTTGTTTTTGATGTAGAATTACTAACACAAATATGAAAGACAGAGGGTGCATACTTTTTGAAATACATGACTGGCCGTTCCCCTAATTTTGCCGATAAGTGTAGTTCCCTTTAACAATAATACATAATTCAACATTCTTTCCTTCTATTTTATAAAAACTCCCAATTAATCTGCTTTTGTAATGTTTTCAACATAATTGAGAACCGTTTTTTCAAATAGAAATACCTTTCACAGAATTTCAATATTATCATGGAATATAATAAAATAAAACACGTTTTATCTCTCAATTAAATCGCAAATTATTAATAGTTGACAGGTTGTTATATTTATTGTAGAAACGTCAAAATTTCAAAGCTTATAAATTTATTAGCGACACGTTTGACATGACGAGAAAATAATTCGCCTTTTTGTGACGTGACGTAAAATTTATTTGTCATAATAAATAAATAACCACTACACACGAATCCAGTATTAATATTTCACTTGCTCGGTTTACAAATAAAAGAGAAACGTTTTCCGAAGGTTTTTCACGAAAATAAAACCAAAATATACACTTGTTCGTGTGAAAATATTATAAAAACATAATTATGTGTGCTAACAGTTTCCGCCCTAGTTATTTTACAGCTGGACGAATTATATCATTCCATTTGACAGTGGTTATATTTAATATTATGCTAAATTCAAGTACTGGTTTATTAAAAAAAAATATAATTATTCAAAATAAAGTCCCGCTAACGTAAGACGTTATTTGTAGATTAAAATATTTCAAAAACTACTGCGTTTATCAAGTTTTATGAATATATTTTTTGTGTATTTTTGCATTGTATGTAATATTTTGTTAGTAAGAATGAAAAAATCTGATGTGGCCAGCACAATACCTTCCGTCTATTCTGTGTATTATCTTTGAATATATAATACATATAAGAATGGCAACGCATATGGCCTAGCAACATACTATATCTGTCTCTTTTTATTCACAAAATTATTATAGATAGCTAGTGACTCCTACCATAAAACTATGAACTACGGTAAATCGTGCTGACAGCATTGCCAGATACTATTAGTTAGAGGTATTCAATAATCATTAATTCAAAAATATTGTTTCATAATAACCAGATAATATATTTTGAATCTTCAATGTACATGTATACTTGTTTTACAGTAGCAAACTTAAAAACCTTTATAAAATCTTAACTTGCTGTTCTAGCTACGTGGCAATACTGTGCAACATCCACCTATTATGTATTTTTTGAACTAACTCAGAAATAATTCGTATATGGAGGGATAGATGGCACCTTCTCTCGAAATATTTAATCTAAATACATTACATTGCCATTCTTATATGTATTATATATTCAAAGGTATTATGTATAAATTCCATACATAAATTTTCTAACAAAATATTCTAATTTTCCAGTAAAATTATTTCATAAACAAACCTTTTCTCTCAAGTCTTCCACAATGGAGTCCTTCCATTTTACATTTGGTCTGTCTCTGTTTCTTCAACATACTATTACTAAACTATTCATTCTTCTTCCAATATATTCTTCATCTCTCCTCATAACATGTTCAAACAAAGGTAATCGTCTCTCTTGTATCTTTCCAGAAATTTCTTACACTAGAGTTATTTCCCTTATTCTCTTATTCCTTGCCGTATCCATCCTCATCTCTGTCACATTCATTTACTTGTCATTGATACTAACATCTGTCAATTTGAATTATCTGAATATATTACCAGTTTCCATGGTTAGCACAGCTGGCTGATTTATGAAATTGAATATCTTTATCATCAAATCGTATAGAGAATAATATATTCTTTAATGTCAATAAATGATATTTAACTGCGTATTTTCAAGAAAAACTGTTAAAATCTTCACATGAGGGTACTTTCAGTTGACCAATTATAACCAAAATCTAATCACTTATTCTTCTGGATGTAAACTTGAGGAATACGAAAAAAATATACTTTTTGGAATCGTGGTATTGCATTTATGCTATCCGAAACTTTCCTCACACACACACATACGCACACACACACACTACACACAGACATACACAGACACACAGACATCATCGTAAAAATGGTAAAATCGTACTATATAGCCCCTAAAACGTGCTTATTCATTAAAAACTCATCATTGATTTTTTTTGACCTATAGGTGACGGAAGGTAAAAAATGTTAATAGATACAAAATAACGATGAAAAGTATTCAAGGCTTCCCCATACGATATTATATACCATCATTTGTCAGTTTCGACTTTTATACATACTTCGGAATTCACGATTTCACTGGATTTTACCCGACAACATGACGTCATCAATTCTCTCCTCCCCTGGCGATTTGCACCATATGCATACGATTGATGACGTGGGAATCAAGTCGTTATTTAGTTTAAATCACAAGTCAATTTGAAACATTAATTCGTCATTATATTGTTTGAATATACAACATGAAACACACAAACCTGTGGTAAATCCTGTGTTACGTCATTGTGAAATTATACTTCAATAACTTGACTACAGATTAGAAATCATTCAATCAGTATTATCGAAATGCAACACACTGAGCAACATTATCTGCAAATGTAATCCTGTAATTCCTTGCTAAATGCAGTAGTTGAGCCTGTTAAAGCGTATTGCATACATTGCGAGTTTATGATTCTATCTTGGAACTACATATTGTGTTAGTCGAAAAATACTAACATGCTTGAGGGTTACAATGCGACTAATGTATTACTTTAAATGGATGTAGTTTTCATTGCGATTTTCAATATAATTTATAGATATTTAAGCGCTGTAACTACTAAAAATTTCAGATATAATAAAAAAATATTCTGGTCTCTCCAGCGCATTGTGAAATAAAATTGTATATAGCAAATACTCTGTTTCAAAATTCAGAGTAACGTACTTCGTTTTATGATATTGGCGTGAACGTAAAACTTTTCGTAGCTCAAAAGATGCATTCCTTTTTATTGCGCTTTTGATCAAATAAAGATAAAAGCCCCTATTTTAAGTAAATCTGATAAAAATATAATGACAATACATTTTATTAGAATTTACATCATACAATGAAAAGAAATTTAATCTGCGCCAAAACTAGATAAGTGCTTTCAAAAAAGATTTATAGGTAGTAAATAATTTTATGAAAGCTATAAAATGATTAAGCCATCCTTTTATAACAGAGATATATCATCCAATATTATTACACTACAGGTTGTAAAATAGATAACAAATAATTGACAAAGTTGGAAGTTGCAATTGAGTTTATCAGAATATTATTTTACTAAAAATCTGATGTGGCTAACACAATACCTCCCGTTTAATTTAATTTTTATTGATGCAAATAGTTAAAATTAAATTAAATTTAAATAACCGGTTCGATTCCGACCGACGCCAAATATTTCGAATTTTAAATGGCACAAAAATGGCCCCTGTGGTACACTCTCCACGTCAGCAATAAGTGCTCGTGAGGTACACCTGGTAAACGCCCGCACGGTACAATATGTCATCATTACCAAAATCTGTGTACAAAGCAGAGTGGCAGACCCAGCAATGGATAATATGTCGTGATGATATATATTTTTATTATTTCCTTTCCATATAATTAATGTACCATTTACTATTTTCTTTTAAAACGTTATTATTATTTAGAGAGGTGAAAATAATGGAGATTCAGTTCTTTGTTAGATTATTTATTGAAACATAAACAATACCGGTCGCAATTAGACACATCATCAGGGTTCTGGAAAACATAACGGGGTACAAATATGCTCTACAAATTTTAAGAACTGGTTACTTACATCTTTACTATTATTATTTGAAATAATTAGTTTGTTGACAGTGACATGTATCTGTCATTTACATACATTTGAGATCTGAACTGTGTAACCATGGAGTTGTGTTTAAAGCGTAGGCTCCGGGATTAAAATTATAGATAATTTATCCATAAAATATATACAAAAAAATATTAACGCAATTGAGTGCGGGATGTAAGGTAATGCGTGCTCTGGGTACGTTTGCACGAAACGTTAACGTATCAAAGGATGCTCGGTTAAGTGTATATAATGGAGTGCTAGTACCTGCTTTGATGTATGGAAGCGAATGCTGGGCATGGACGGGAAAGCATAAAAATAGAGTGACTGCCGTGGAAATGAGGTATTTACGTGGTGTATGTGGGTATGTAAGACGGGATCGCGTGAGGAATAATTTGGTTTATGAAGAATGTATGGTTAGGAACAATGTGATTAAGAGAGTTGGTGTGAGTCAGTTGAGATGGTTTGGGCATGTGGAGAGAATGGCGAATGAACGGCTTGTTAAGCGTATATATCTTGGTGAAGTTGAGGGTTTTCGATTGCGTGGCCGACCAGTGTGTAATTAGATGTATGTGGTTGATAGAGTGCTTAAAGGGAGAAAGTTTCCAAGAAAGAAGAGAAGAAGAGCATGTATGAATGCGATTATGAGTGTGGCCGAGGCGAAAGAAGTCTGCTTAGGTAGGAATGTGTGGCGAAGAATGATTGTTTCCTAACTATTATTGTGATCCGGATGCGGAATTTCGCTATCGAAAATCGGTCACTTTAATATGTTTAAGAGTAAGAATTTGTTGTATGATGTTGATGTTGTTATTATTGTTTTCGGGTTTGTGCGAATCCACTAAGTGGGACACGCGTGATTTTATGTATGTATGTATTAACGCAAACCTGTAGAAAATTTTAAGAATTTTAATTTTTATAATAGCAAATCTCGAAAAAATAACATATACAGGTATTTTTCGAAGAAAAACTATTTTGCTTCCAGTAAAGTGCCATTTTCGGTAATATGATTTATACCAAAATCTAATGGCTTCTTTCCATATAAAAGTAACAAAGTAAAAGCTAAGTTCTAAGAAAAACATGAAATACATTACCAAATTCATTTCTTGGAAAATAAAATGAAAAATAATAAAATACTCGGAAAAATTAATCTCATAAATCAAACATAAGACGGTATAAAGACGTAAAACGAATTTTTTAATAACTCTAAACGACGTTTTCAGTATATACGGCGGCGAACCCGGCTTCCAAAGCCAGAGACGATGTTTAAGGTAACGCCTTTTCCATTAAACAAAAGAAAAACAGGAACGATATTTCATGGCCTTCAAGGCGACGAAAACTAAAGCCGGTTTTATGTTGTCAAAATACGACCTCACAATTTTTCACATTGTTAAACGTTTGGAATTTTCTTTATTTCTCAGAAGAAATCAAGACACCATCAGTACATTTTCATTTCCATCGCAATAATTAGAAAAACTTATTAATTAGTTCGTATCGCCCTGCATCCGAAACATCCCTAAGTACTAGGGCTTTTAGTAATGAAATCCAACTTCAATTTCAGTAGATTCCAATTAGATAACTGCGAACACAATACTTGTGACTGGTGCGACATACCCTTTCCTATCTTGTCGCATTTCAGCTTCAGCGTTTCATGCTGGGCAGGGCCATGGCCCACTGGATCGCATATTCTCAGCTCAGTTAGCGTGGAAAGTGTAGGGGTTAGGTTGGTGACGAAGGTCCGCGCTGCTCGAATTTACGGACGTTAATAAAGTTTCATGCTCTGTTTGTTTATGGATCTTGTAATTTTGTCTCGCCTGGGCAATGAACTTAATTTTATAGCCGCACTAAAGTGCAACATCCACCAAGATGGGATGGTTTGTTTTAGAATGTATCACAAATTGGGATTAAAATTTTGATGGGAGATATGATTTATGGTTTGTAAAATGTTGTGGCTAAGTGCAATTTAAAATGAAAGAGAAGATTTTACTTTTTACCTCCCGCTACCCTTGGTAAGGGAGACATAGGAATCGTGTTAAAAATCGCATATCGAGATTTTGGTAAATGACTGCGGTTTAAGGTCCTTACAATCCAATTTTAACATTTTCACAATGATGTATGTGTGTATATGTGTGTGTGTGTGGATTATCTTTATGCTCTAACTCAAATACTATCGTTCAGAAAATTTTGAAACGTTGTATTTTAACTAATGGAAAGAAGCCGTTAGATTTTGGTGTAAATCTGATAACTGGAAATCGCACTTTACAAGAAGCTCAAAATATTTTTTCTTCCAAAAATACCTTTAAATGTTATTTTTTCGCGATTATATTATTATTAAAATTTTCTACAGGCATGCATTAATAATTTTCTTATATATTTTATAGATAAATTAATAAAATAATAAATTTTATAAATCCTGAGTGTAAAGACAATTTCTTAGTTATACAGTTCATATTTCAAATGTATGCAACTGACATAAAAGTTACTGTAAAAAAAAATCATTTCAAATTAATAATAGTAACAATTGTAAATAGAACAATAATATCCAGCATTAATAAATATACAGGTATGTATGTAAGTAAAAATAATAATATGTCAGCACAGTATATTTCCCATTGCTGGGTGTGCTAATCTGCTTTATACACAGATTTCAGTACTGGTAATTACATATTTGTACCGTGTGGGCGTTTACCAAGCGTCGCCTCACGGGTACTCATTTGTGGCGTGGAGAGTGCATTACAGGAGTTAATTTTGTGCCATTTAAAATTCGAAATATTTGAAATTAAATTGTGAAATTTAGTTAAATCAATTTTTTGAACCGATCTTTGTGAATGAAAATATGGATTTAACCAGAGAACATTTTCAAACCATAATTTATAATTTGTCTGCTTTGACAATTTTTAAATCAGCCTGAAATTTGATAGTTCTTAAATCCTTTAGTAATTAGTAGACAGTTATACTAACAAGGCTTAACTTCTAAGCTATATTTAAATAAAAAAACTGCATATTAAAATTTTGTTAGCAATACAATTACATTGGTATAATCGGCTATAGATCACTAGAAATTAATTTGACAGCTTTGACAGTTTTTGTCTCCCAGAAATTATTTTGAAAGCATCCCAAAAGAAGATTGGTTAGAAGCTTGTAAGAAGTTCAAGTGTATATTATTGATTTATGAATAGTAATTAAACTTTGAGTTTTTTATAAAAAATTATTTATACTATGTGGCTCACAGATTTTAGCATCTTCGGAGCCTACAGCTGAAAGATGTATATTTAATTGTATTTGTTGTAAATATAAAATTATTATAGAAAATGTTATGTATTAATAGAAAAAATATATAGATTAATATAGTGGAAAAGATGCTGGGGAGTGATACATTTGTTTTAATATTAAATATAAAGAGGTAATATATCTTAAAATTAAATTTATAAGTTTTAGGTTAGGGATCAGGCCAATTATAGAAGCTGTAATGATGTGAAATAAAAAAATATATAAAACATACTAACCGTCAAAGAAATTTTAAAAAAGCCTTGGCATATCGGCTGTTTAATATTGAAGAAAATTTTTTTGTTCATATTTATGTAGAAAATTAGAAGAGTAGGTCTTCTCAAAGCCAGAGAAATGGAACTTGTGAGGAAAAATGGAGTTGAACGGAAGTATGTTGTATAGTAATTTTTTTGATTATTTTTATTGTTAGTGTTTGTTATATAAATGGCGGGAGGTTTTTGAAAATATGTTGTTCCGGGAACGATATGTTTTCGTTAAGTAGGTTGTGGTGGTTATGTATATGTTTAAGGATTTCATATTTTTCATACCCAGTTTTTCAATCGGCTGTTAAAGTTTCTGTTAGCTACCAATAACATAATTGCAATGTTACTGGTAAAGTGACTGTTAAGTTGGACTGCGTTTTTCAAACAAAATTTGTGTGATTGTTAGTTACCAATAGGTTAAGATTTCAGTGGTACTTTTTATGTGATTGTTGGCAACCCTGTTTGTTGAAAAGTGTGGTTATTTCGTCGTGAAGTGTCAAAAGTGATAAATAATAATATAAATTACGATTTTTAAAATGGAGAACCCTACGACTATGAAGAAGAAACAGCGTTCGGCAAACATACCGAACAATGAAATTGAACATGTAGTAAATTTAGCAGTTAAATATTCAAAAATTCTGATCACAAATCATGGACCGAAAAAGAAGCAGCTTGGGAGACACTCACAGAGGAATTTAGCAGCTTAAATGGACAATGTCCAAGAACAAGTAAAACATTAAAAACAAAATACAAATATTTGAAAAAAATGCTACGTAAAAAGAAATCCAATGAAAAGCAACAGCTATACAAAACCGGCGGTGAAGATTTAAAAAAAGTCGAATTCACACCTTTAGAAGAAAAATTACTGTCTATAATATCACTTTCTACTGAAGGATTAATAGCTAGGAATGATGACCATAAGGTAATAAAATGAATAAGTTTCTAACTTATGGTTCTATTTTGAACAAATCCGTAAATCTTACAGATCTGTAAATCTGTAATAAATGAACAAAATTGCAACGAAAGCTGGCACTCTTATGTATAATTTTATATTAATCAACAAAAATAGATGCGTTTTTGTCAGTTTTTTACACATTTATTGATCTGTAAGACAAGGTTTGTTTAGAAACGGCCTGTGAAATCACATTGGCTCCTATTACGTAGTCTTGTAACCTTGTTAACATAATAATTAATGTTTTTAGATTGAAAATTCCATTACATCTGAATCTGAACCAGCACAGGTTTTAGAAGTTTTAGAAGATGTTTTAATACTACCCTTGCCTGAAAATGATATCCTTAATTCTGGAACTAGACCCACATCTGCGAATGAAAATATTTGTGATCTGGTCGTTGCCTTATAATGTACGGTCGTTTGTACACTCTATTTAAAACAAATCTTATTTCAGCTTCTTCATCAGAATCAGAAAATACATTGATATTATAATTCGCCATTTCCAAAACACTTGAATAAAATTTGTCCTTTTGTACTTAACCTGCTTGTTAGTATATTATACGGCAAAACTAGTATCTGTTAAATTAACCTGATGTTTACTCAATATTTATGTGCCTGGTAACGTAACAAGACAATGATAAACAGCGTTCAATATTTAACAGGAGGATATTTGTAACAGCAACATTAACAGCCGATTGAAAAACTGGGCATAAAAGATATAAATTTTGAATTTTTGTTTCTGAGTGAAGAAGGTGAAGGTTGTCTGTTGTAATATTATGGTTTCTGTAGATGTATTCCTATTGCTGAAGGCGGATTATTTTTTATATGTTCTTGAAATCTTGTTCTTATGTTCCGTTTTGTGAGTCCTATATATGAGTTGTCCCAGTTATTACAGTCAATTTTGTATATTCCGCTGCTATCAGAGTGGTTGGTTTTGGGTGTGTTATTTTTTAGGATGTTGTATAGGTTTGGGTGGGATTTTGATGTGAGAGTTGTATTGTATTTTTGTGTAGTTTTTGAGATGGTTTTATGGAGATTGTTGTAGTACGGTATTGAGATATAGTTACTATTTTGTTTTACAAGTCTATATATTTTATTATTTATTAATTTTGTATATTATTGTTGACGGAAACTATTTTGGACATATTTCAAATAAAATTCTAAATATATTAACCATTTAATTTATTATCAATATTTCTATCGTGTTTTAGTCAGAAAGAACTTTTCATAAATACCAAGTATATTCGAGTTACAAACAAGAAGAAAATAAACCACATTTTCTTTTACTTATGGAATTACGCCCTTCATTCATGAAACCCTCAAAAGTTTTCATACCTCGATATTTCTTGGTGAAGTAGACTTTCAGAAGTTACACATTTTTTCCATTGAATCATCCATTTATAACTGACGCGGTATAGATTGTTTCTTGAAATACTAGCGAGGCGACCTTTTTTCGGTTTTCTCTCCCACTGTCCGTGTAGTGTCACGGAAAAATTATTTCCTTTTCATTCGACCCTTGCTCCAAGTTTTACGATAAAAATACACTTACATATAACCATTCTTTATTGCTCAAGATAGGAGAAACATGTTCGTAGTATTTTTACTATTTCACAACGTAAAGTAGAGTTTTAAATGCAAACTATTTTGTTTGTAGAGAAATAGAAATGATATTTCATATTTTTTTTCTTTCTCGTGCAATATTCAGACAGTTTGATGCAATCATAATTTATAAAGAAATTTGTGATGGAGTAGAACATATTATTTGTAATAATATTCGTTTCCAATGAAACCACTTTGTTACCAAATTTATTACCAAATTTGTTAACCGTGTCAACCAGGCTTTAAACTTTGTACAAAAATGATGGCATTAATCTTAAACGAATTTAATGTTTAAAATAATAAAAATATTTAGTCACATATCACATCTAAAAACAAACACAGAATGGGGTCATTTCACATTTTATAATTTATTTATTTTCTTGAAAGAATAGGTCAATTTAAATTGTAGGTGTATGTTTTACACCTTTAGAATTAGATATATAATTTTTTAAAAGTTGTCTTTAATTTCAAATATTTGGACGCTGACGTCACGGCTTGGCGGATGCGGCAGTAGCTCTCTCTACCGGTTGTGTTTGGAACTATGTTTGTGTCATTACTTGTCAGTTTGATTTTATGACAGCAATATATTGTTACCGAAAAACATATTTCATACAACTTTTGGTATTAATTTTAATAAATGTTTTACTAACATACCTTTACTCTTAACTCTGCTGTCACCTGTTACAATTTTAGGTTAGTTTGTTTATAACAGCAAACGGAAACTATGTGGACCGTTTTGTGTGTGAAAGAGGAATGTATTTGTGTGAGTAACAAGCCGTGACGTCACGAATTTTACAGCTTTCTATTTCGAATTATTTTATTGCATTAAAAATGAGTCTAAAACCATAATTATCAAATGACATTTACATCGTTCAATTTGTCCTGTGAATAGTGTGAATGGCTCATGTCAGTTCTTTGTTTGTATTACCGTAACCATAGCAACCATTACTTCTAAGCAGTGATGCTTGATGCGCTATGCACAAACTGCAAATAGATTGAATAAGTGAAATTAGCCTAGTGTCGTAGAAATAAAACATATTTGCGAGTTTGTAAATAAGGGAGTTGAACTGTATCATATTGTCGTTGGGTAGATTACATTGCAATGCAAATTAATGCAGGAATATTCCACTGCAAATCAAATCAAATAAATTAGCTCTTAGTTCTCCCTCTTGCAGTGGATTTCTAGATCAAAACAGTGTAATTAGATTTGTAAACATAATAAGCTAAATAACCCAATAATCAATTTGCCATACTGAAAATGTTTTCTATTGTTAAATGCATAGTAAATAAATTATTATTTCTGTGATCCATAATTAAACTTTTTTTTACTTCCCTTAAAATAAATAGTCCATGTCCACAACGAAACATAGCATAACATAAAGAATTGTATAGATTTTTATTGTAATATTTATTTTTCTTGAAGTGTCTATTGCACTGTCCAGACAGAGTCGCAAAAAATTAGTAAACTGTCGCACATGCGCATAAATTGGTGTGTCAGACCTGCGCAATCACTAATTTGATTGTTTTAAATACTAGTAAAATATACAGGTGTATCAAGATAACGAATGGAACAGTGCATTTTATTCATTTATATGAAAAATTACACTAAAAGTGTATATAAGTGGATATTTTAAAGCCAGTGGTACTCAAGTTATGGCTCAATGTTACATTTTTTTAAATGGCATTATATATTTTTTATTAACTCATTAAATAAAGAATTCACTGATATCTGTGTATGAGCAGATTGGCACACCCAGCAATGGGTAATATGCCGTGATGAAATATTTATTTATTTATAAAGAATTTTCTTCTGAATTCAACGATATAATAACATCATATCGTTACATTGCGACAAATTTGATAAAAATTAATTCAAAGTTAGTATCTTATTACTATTTTAATTTTTAAGTAGGTTGTGCAAACATTTAATCTTTAGAACAAAATAAAATTATATGTGATTTTCGTATTTCACCGTTATTCATTATTATAATTAAGGTTAATTTTCGTTACCTTTGTAATAATTAATTTAATAATGGCAGCAGATTCAACAAATACTGATTTTATTTATTGATGCAAGGCCCGTCAAAATGCATTCTAGTACGCAAAACTAAATAGTAATTACGCGAAATAAAAAAAATAACGAAATTTGGAACATTTCGAAAAAAATAATATAATACGTAACAATGACATAATTATATGATATAATGTCAAAACTGACAGTATTGTAATACGTAAATATAACATATATTGTGTCAGTTTTGTTATTCATAAAAATTCGAAGTATAAATAGTTATTTAGCAATACTAAACGAATTCAATCAATACGATAAAGTATAATGGATGAAATATAAGATACCTATTTTTATTGTCCAAAGGCAATATGTTGCAATAATTATCGGCAATCTTAGAAACACTGTCAACACTCAACGAAACACAAATTATCGATGCGTCAATCAAAAAATCATCTTTATTACATGACTGACAGAATGACATGAATATTCAAATAATTCAAATATTTGAAAATTACATTTTTTGTTATTGCGGTTACAATACAGTTTCTTTCTCATTTATATATTCTTATCAAAATTATTATATTCACAGTCCTACTGGACTGAACTAATAAAAAATAAATTTAAAGAAAATGCCGGAATATCGCGTTATAGAGTGACTTGACGTAAATTTTAAATCTAATTAAAGTACTCGCTGCAAAATATACTCGTACATATACCAGTATATTATTATTATTATTATTTTATTTAATTTACGACAAAATTTAGTATTTGAATTGTTAGTCATTTGTGTAAGTAGGGCAAAATGTGTGCCAGAATATTCTCCCTTAATTTCTCAGGTGTAATATTATTCAATTAGGACATTGTGCGAAGAAAGCCTCCATGATAAATTTCCAAATGTATCCCATCTGTCTAAATAACGTGCCATGAAAGATCCGCTTTATGTTCTATGTGCATGATAAATTGCAGAATGAAGCAATGCTATCCATTTTCATAATAACGCATTACTAATTCTGTCTTGGAAGACATGCAGGGTGCAAAGTCAGGAGAGTCATTTTTCCTGCATCGCATACCGGTGACGTCATAAACACATTTAATGGATTGAATGTCATTTTGTAAACTCACCGTTTCGTGTCACGCCCTATCAAAACTTCTTTGTGGTTGGGAAAGTCGACCTGAAACATATAAAATGAAAGTTAACATGAATCATAACTTTCCGATGGAACTTAATCATATTAACGATGAAAACATTTTGTTTGACCAAATATAGAATTGTCCAAAAATAATGGAATACACTACACCTTATAAAAGTAGGTAAAAATAAAAAGCATTCCAAATGTTTTTCAAATGTTGTGTGTGTGTTTGTGTGTGTGACGAAATTTTAAGATCGCATAACTTCTATACCACGATTCCAAAAATTATTTTTTCGTATTCCTCAAGTTTACATCCAGAAGAAGAGGTATAGGTCGTGCCAAATAGAAATGACCTGTCAATCATTTCGTGCGCATATACTGTGTGCCACTATTTTTAGAGCGGAGTAGTCTCTCACTATCCATTTCATAGTGATACATAAACCTTTTCTGTGCGCCGCTTACCCAAAAAGAATTCTAGGGACTGCCCACTAGTCGCTCGTGTAAGTACTGTAATGACATAAATGCAAAACCGATGAAGACACAAGCGTTCAACTGACAATGGATGTAAACACTGTGTTGTGTCAGTGGCGTAGAAATAATTAGGCAACAATAGTAATTAGAATATTTAAATTAAGCTTAAAAACTAAAATATGTACAAAATACCTAAAAATAAATGAAGATCATTTAATATTCATCTTCTTTTATAGTAGCCATAAGAGTTAAGAGTCCGCAGCGCCCGCTCCAGCGTTTATGTCGCCCCGGACAAAAAGACAAATTGCCGCCTCTTACACATAAACATTTTAAAATTATATATCTTCTATTTCAAATAAAAATCAAATGGTTTTAAATTAAAATAAAAAATCTGATGTGGCCAATACAATACCTCCCGTTTAATTTAATTTTTATTCATGTAAATACTTAGAATTAAATTAAATATAAATACCGGATTCGATACCGACCGATGCCAAATATTTCGAATTTGAAATGGCACAAAAATGACCCCTGTGGTGCACTCTCCACGCCAGAAATACGTGCTCATGAGGTGATACCTGGTAAACGCCCGCACTGTACAAATATGTCATCATCATTACCGATATTTGTGTACAAAGCAGATTGGCAGACCCAGCAATGGGTAATATGCCGTGAAGACATATTTATTTTATTTATTTATATACTTACCTATATTCATTGCTGGCGTGGAGAGTGCACCACAGGGGTCAATTTTGTGCCATTTCAAATTCTAAAATATTTGGAGTCCGTCGGAATCGAACCAGTTCCCAAGATTCGTGTTCAGTGACGCCTGGTAAACGTCTGCACGGAACAAATATGTCATCATTATTACCGACATCTGCGTCAAAGCAGATGATATATGTTTTTATTATCTTACATATATTTTTACATATTTGCTTATGCTGGAAACTGTATTAAGTTCCTTTCCATATAATTATTGTTCCATTTACTATTTTCTTTATAAAACGTTAATATTATTATTTGAAATGATTAGTTCGTTGACAGTGACATATCTGTCAGTTACAAATATTTGAGATCTGTATTGTGTAACCATGTGTATGAGTTGTGTTTAAAACGTAGGCTCCGGGATTAAAATTATAGATAGTTTTATAAATTTGTCTATAAAATATATAGAAAAAGTATTAATAATGCAAACCTGTAAAAAAAGAGAAATAGAACCCAAAAAATATGAGGAGGAACAATCTGCTGGTTCAAATTCTGTTTTAGTGTAAATAAAACTAATTTAAAATCACATAATCCACTATAAATGTGTAGAGATGATTCGAAACTAATACATAATTTGAAAAAACAAAATGTACGATATATTTTTTAAAAGTAAGATAATTTTGTACAATACTTTTTTTCGAAATACGATAATTTTCATTGGCTGGTACGATACTTTTATTTTATAATATGGAAACACTGGTGTTCTTTCCTATTCCTGTTTCAAACAAGTTCATGCAGCGCCCTGCGTGCTGTTCTATGCGGTGCGCGACTTTGTGTACCTATCCTTTTTCGTTATAATTAAACGTGCCGTTCTTTTATGGTTGTTTTCTTCACAATTATGGATTACAGATATTTTGTTTTTAGCTTTTAGGCAAAAACAGTAAAAACGAAATGTAAATTGCATGTTAATATCCGTCAAAGAAAAAAATCAGCAAATATAAATTTCAATGAATTAGTATTTAACTTATCAATATTTTGTCACATTCCCAGCCAAAATACCGCCCTTTAGATTTGCCGCCCCGGACAAATGTCCGGGTTGTCCGCCCCTAAAGCGGGCCCTGGAGTCCGGTGTTCTTTTTTAATTTTATGAAAATTATGGATATGTCGCCGAGAAAAAACTTCTGTGTGTTCGTCAACTTCCGACTTTGTGCGTTTCCTCTTCCTTTTCTTATTTGGCGTATTAAACACTGATTGTTCACCACTTTCTGCCGACGCCGAGTCTCCTAATTTAATTTTTTTTGCGGTATTTTTCGATATACCAGTCGCTTCACAAACACGTTGTACAACCGACGTCACTGGGATAGATATGCCATTCTTGGCTTCATACTCCATAAATTTGATTACCTTGTACACTAACAACCTACTTTTACTATTTAGTACCATGTTTTCTAGTCAACTTCACTATACACAATGGCCCGTACTACGATCACGGTTTTAACTAAAACGCTGTTTTAAGAAGTGTCAAGAAGAATCATTATTTAATAACAATAATAAATAATACCGAATTTATCAAACTATGATTTAAAAGCAGAACATAGTTTGTATTCAAACAAATATTTTTTTAAAAAATCGATCTTAAAACATACGTGCAAAATTAAATGTTGAAATTTGAATTTGACATTTTTTAAAACAGCGTTTTAGTTAAAACCGTGATCGTAGTACGGGCCAATAAATTTAAATCTTTAATAATATTATTCGGACGCCACTGAGACAAACCAGCTTAAGTACAGTGCATGCGATTGGCCCTTTAAGTAAGAAGGGCGGAGGATGTGTAAATGTGTTTTACGCGCAGGTCATTTCTACTTGGCACGACCTATAATTAGATTTTGGTTATAATTGGTCAACCAGAAGTACCCTCATTTGAAGAATTTAACAGTTTTTATAGAAAAAAATATCATTTATATACAACCGGTAAATAATGTTAACTTTATTCTTATCAAAATCATTACTTAATGTGCTTCATTATTTACCGAGGGAAATAAAAATGACAAGTACTCCCTAGGGACATAAAGTGATTCAAGGTCATTGACAGTGCTACGGTGCTACCTAGGAAGAATTTTATTTTCTTAATATTCAATTATTAACTCATGTTTATTAACAGATGTGTCGAATATTATCAATTATATTTATTTTAGAGAAAAATATAATGATTGGAGCCTTTTTGTTTTCATATTTTTTTGATAGATAGCGTATTCTTCTTTCGTTCTTTCATTTGTTTAGTTTGGTTTGAAGTTTGACCTAACCTAAAATACTATCATATTGGTATATATTTGGTAGTAGATTAAATATTGAGAATGAGAGACGAAGAAAATGAATTGTGTACACCTCCAGATGTAGCGGAAGCAGCACAGAATGTAGTGTTAAATTTGCTGCCCGTAAATCGAGAAAATTAGATGAAAAAGCTTATGAGGAATTCAGTGCTTGGTGTAAGGAGAAATGTGTAACCAATTACAGTGAAAATGTTCTGCTTGTTTATTTTGATGAAAAAAGCAAACGTCTGAAGTAAAAAATTAAAAAATAAATAGTTTTTTTTTTCGTTTGTAGGAATGTGCTTCATTCGTACTAGTTTTACATGCTGTTATTGATAGTCTCTTTTGTTAAAAAAACGATTTTTCCGTTTGTATATAAAATGTTGTATATAACACGGGAGTAAAGTGTCATTATTTGCCTCAAGCGATTGCATCCCTCGGGCTACGCCCTCAGGATTCAAACTTCGCTCTCGACAAATAATGACGAACTTTACTCCCTTGATATATAAACTACTATTATTGACATATAAAAAATATATTATTCTTTATACGATTTGATTACATTTTATAGATATAGAGTTAAAGAAGATATGCTAAACGTGGAAACTACTAATATATTCATATAATTCAAATTGACAGATGGCAGTATAAATAATAAGTAAATTAATGTGGCAAAGATGAGAATAATATTAATAATATTTAAATTACACTTGGCAAAGTTCACAAAATTTCAGTCTCTGAATCAACCTCTCGGTCATTTATCATTTACATATGTTGAAGTAGATGTTGAGGAAGACAAAGGAAGATACGGTAAGAAAATAACTCTAGTGTTACAAGTTTCTAGAAAGATACAAGAAAGATGATTATATTGATTTGAAAATGTCATGAGGGGAAATGAAGAATATATTGGAAGAAGAATGAATAGCTTAGTAATAGAAGGTTGAAGAAACAGAGGAAAACCAAAGATAAGATGGAAAAATTGTATTGCGAAAGACGTGAGAGAAAAGGAACTAAATGAGAACGATACGTAAAACAGAAATGAGTGGAAGAAGAAAATAAAAAATAGCGACCCCTAACGAATGGGGAAAGCTAAAGAAGAAGATGTTAGTGTCATGTGCAATTTGCATAGTTTGTTTATGAAATAATTTTACTGGAAATTTAGAATCTTACAAGCAAATTTATGTATGGAATTTATACATAATACACAGGATTGACGGAAGGTATTGTGCTGGCCACAACATATATTTTTATAAGCCAATAGATATAAAATTGTTTTGACAAATGGTACATGATCAAATATGTTAAACTTATAATCTGTATTAAAAATGTAAAAGAATTTGTAAATTTAATTATAACATCAAAGCGACCATATTCAATGGATATAGAGTTAAACAATTATAAATAAATTTTTATAAATCAGCCAGCTATGCTAACCATGAAAACTGCTAATATATTCAGATAATTCAAATTTACAGTTGTCAGTATCAATGAAAAGTAAATGAATGTGGCAGAGATGAGGATGTTTCAAGATTTAGTGAAATGAAGTGATTTAACTAATGATTTTATAAGTCCCATTTCAGAGAGAGTTTCTCTTTCGGCCAATTAGGGTAGGATTAAAATAAATTTATAAATCATTTTATAATTACACAGCTTAATACAGTGTTGTTAAACAGCCAGCTTTGTGATTGTCATTTGACCATCTACTACAGTTGGTCTTATAATTGCGAATAAAATTATGATAGCATATATACAACATAGTCGATAAATGTATCTGATGCAATTCGACATAAGTTGACAACTATATCATTAATTAAACAACGAGTTGACAAATATTATTGTCGGCATAATTTTTTATCTCTCAATTAATATCGAGAAATGCTCTTGAAAAGAATGTTATGAATAACAATGTTTAGTGATAAAAATATTGGTTTGAAACGCGTGAAATCAATAGAAAATCATGCGATAGGTAACTCATGACATATTTATATTTACTTATATTTGAGAAACCACATAAGTCATGTTTTTTTCAAAATTGTTATTTTTTCTATTTCGTCCTTTGTAAAACTCGCCTAGCGGCTCGTTTTCCAAACTTGGACTCGTACGTTAACAAATTGCCTTATGATACTTGTGTTTTAATGTACTATTTTAGAATCGAATTCTACAAAGGTGAAACCAATCGGACATTACAGGGAAAAGTTGAAAAAGTTTTGGTAATAACCGAAAGTAGCAGATTCTTAAAAAAAAGTCTTCTAAATATTATTTTTTTGAAAATTTTTGTTCTTGCAAGTATTAAAGAATATTAAATTCTCCTCAAAATTCTCTATCCGATACATATGAATATTTTATTATATCTTTTATAGATTTAGAGATAAAGAAATATAGTATATAAAATAATCTCACAATTCAAATAATGTTATGTTAAACCAATTAAAAAAAATTAAATATTTGCAACTGACAGATAAATGTCAGTGTCAAAAATCCAGAGACATTACTGAAGACTTTTTCTGGGAAGTACATACATTATATTATTTCTTAATGTATTAATAGTTAAGTATTTAAAATTATAGGTATATTACATATACCCTTCAAAAGCACTGTCAATCCCGACAAATAATTGGAAACATTTCTTCATAGAATGAATTTAAAATTAAATAATCTAAATAAAAAGAATAGATGTAAGTAGAATTTTTGGTGTAGAGTGTAGGTATACAAGAAATACAATAGGGCGCGAGCAGTCATGTTACTTTGTTGGCCTTGACAAGCAGATTATTTCTTATTGTATTAATAGTGAAATATTTAAAATTATAGGTATATTACATAAACCCTTTTGAAATACTGTTAATCCCGACAATGAATTAGAAATATCTCGAAAAATTAGAAGAGAAGAACAAATTTCTTCAAATCTAAATATAAAGAATAGTTATAAGTACAATTTTTTGGTGTAGAGTGGTGTAGACATACAAGAAATCTTAAATAGAATACCAACCAAAAATTAAAGTGACGAGAGGTTTTGTGCTAGCCACAACTTTTTTTTGGAATATTTTAATCATAGTACCATCTGGAAAACCATAAATAATGTATAGAGCAATAATTTTTTTGTTCAGTTTCTTTGGCAGTTTTTTGAAATTTTAGGTTTCTCAAATAGATGATTTATTTATTTGATCAGTATTTTCTTTTTTAATTCTTGTTAATTTATAAAATAAATGTTTAGTAAATATGAATATTGTGTCCAGGTTAGATTAGGTTAACTTTTGTTAGGTTAAAGTTAGTTTAGATCAGTATTTTGTTTTTACAATCATGCTATTTTATAAAATAAATGTTTAGTAAAAATGAATATTGTGTCCAGGTTCGATTAGGTTAAGTTTTGTTGGGTTAAAGTTAGTTTAGATTAGGTAGGTTAAATTGCATTTTTATTATAAGTTACTGATCATTTAATTAAGATACTGATTCAATAAATAGCAGCCTTTTTTAGTATATTTTTTGTTTACAAATGGGAAAAGAAAATTCTCTGATTCTTAGAGCAAATAAAATCTTTGTAATTTGTAAATATTTTGTTTTGTCTGTAACGTCAACCTCGTTCTTTCTAATGTAGAAAACATAGGTATGTAACAAAGGCAGTAGAAATATTAAAAACTAAAATAATATTCTTCCTTGAAAAATGTTTTAATCATAAATTGATTTTGGGCCGCATTATTCAGCCCATTTGAGAGTCAACCACTTTTTAAATATTTGCAATTGCGGGGAAGAAATGAATATTTCAAAAGAATGTTGGATATTGATACAGAATATGAGAAAAGTTTTAAAAATGTGAAAATGTATTCAGTACTTTATTTTCGCTGGAGCGGTGGATATCTAAAGCCGAGTCAATACTCGGCGGCATCACTCCATTCTAAACTATGCTAATAAGAAAACTACCTTCGGAATACAAATTACATCGCAAGAGTATCGATAAATTTCACTTGATTTTCAAGAAAGAAAAATATCATCTTGGAGATATCTTGTAAATTAACTTGGGCAATATCCCAAATTAGCATTCAGGAGGTACTCTCTACAAATGGGACTTTAAACCACATAAATGAGATTAACTGAATTTCTTTCATTCTGAAAGAAACAAAAAATGAGGGAATGAATTCATTGGAATAATATACTTTTAACGTTTTATTAAATGATATTAAGGAGAAATAAAAACATTGATGCAAACATTTCTATAGGTATTTTATTTAAATATACAAGTGGAATTATTAACAGTTGCGCCAGAACTACGAAAAATAGTATTGCGCTGTATGAATGGGAAACAGATCAAACTCTGAGGAAAAAGAAAAAGTATCTACAGTAAAATTTTTGAAAGATGTCCGATCAAGGTCGTCTACGAATTGTATGAATTCAGATTTTTGCTCCGCCGATTTTGACAAATTCAGTAGTATCGTTTGCTTAGTTTTTATGAGGGTATGTAAGATACTACTGTTATTTTATTATTATAAAAATATATATTACAGTACAAGCATTCAAAATTCAAAAATTAGTCATCTGATAAGTTTATAAGCAAATGTAAAACCAAATAAGATACTGACACAATGTCAGTGTCAGTTACTCTGACCGAAAATAACGTTATTTGTACGACTATGAATCAAGGTAATGTATATGAATTAATAAATAAACTTACGTTACAGTGAAAGTATTATCAACAACGAGCATCGTTTTAAAGTGGAATGTCCTAACTTAGTCGAAACATTATGCATTTTTGAAAGACAAGCGTGTTATATCCATCCTTATCGCACACTCTTATAGACTTTGCAAAAGAAAGAGATAAGTGTATGCCTATTTGTTAATTCGTTCGTGATACAGATGACCTTGATTGGACATCTCAAAATTTTTACTGTATTTGCGAAGTTTTGAAATGTCGTCATTGGTTGTTCTTACAGCCTCAGATGTTTAACCTTCCGTCACCTTTAGGTAAGGACAGTATTGTCCCTGTGGTGCACTCTCCACGCCAGCAATGAATATAGGTAAGTATATAAATAAATAAAATAAATATATCATTACGGTATATTACCTATTGCTGGGTCTGCCAATCTGCTTTTTTATATGTACACAGATTTCGGTAACGATGATGATATATTTGTACCGTGTGAGTGTTTACCAGGAACCACCTCACGAGCACGTATTGCTGACGTGGAGAGTGCACTACACGGGTCAATTTTGTGCCATTTAAAATTCGAAATATTTGGCGTCGGTCAGGATCGAACCCGGTATATAAATTTAATTTCAAGTATTTACATGAATAAAAGCTTTGAATATATAATACATATAAGAACGGCAACGCATATGGCCTAGCAAGATAATATATCTGTCTCTTTTTATTCACAAAATTATTATAGATAGCTAGTGACTCCTACCACAAAACTGTGAACTACGATAAATCGTGTTGACAGCATTGCCAAATAGTATTTGTTAGGGGTATTCAATAATCAATAATTCAAAAATATTGTTTCATAATAACCAGATAATATATTTTGAATCTTCAATGTACATGTATATTTGTTTTACAGTAGCAAAGTTAAAAACCTTTTTAAAATCTTATCTTGTTGTTCTAGCTACGTGGCAACACTGTGCAACATCCACCTATTATGTATTTTTTGAACTAACTCAGAAATAATTCGTATACGGAGGAATAGATGGCACCTTCTCTCGAAATATTTAATCTAAATACATTACGTTGCCGTTCTTGTATTGTATTATATATTCAAAGATAAAAGTTAAATTAAACGGGAGGTATTGTGTTGGCCACATCAGATTTTTCACTAATTTAGTATACACTACCAAAACATTTAAATTTCACATAGTGATACTCCCCTATTTACTTCATATATATATCATCTCGATGTATTATTGTCAATTTGAGAAATGCTTAAAATTTAAGTTACGTCCTTGTCTGAATTCTACATAATGTAGGTACTCTCTCAAAGTAGGTAAACATAATAAATGTAATATGTGTAGCATGTACAAAAATTTTACAGTATCTTTCATTTAAGTACTATTGCTATTGGTAAACATATTCGGTGCTAATAAATTATTTATCCTAATTCCCAATACAACTGAAAGTGAAAATTTGAATTGAAACCCTTATGAATATTTGATTGTTTCAGGAGAGAGAAAATTTATGAGGATAAAGGAAAGAATTACTTACAGATACAAAATATATAGAAAGTAGCATATTACCTTCCATGAATTCTACGTATTATGTACAAATTCCATATATAAATTTTCTTGGAAAAGATTCTAAATTTCCAGTAAAAATTATTTCATAAATAAACTATGCAAATTGCTCTTGACACTGACATCTTTTTCTTTAGCTTTTCCCATTCGTTAGGGGTCGCTATTTTGTATTTTCTTCTTCAGTCCGTTCCTCTCAAGTCTTCCGGAATACAATCCTTCCATCTTATATTTTGGTCTTCCTTTGTTTCCTCAACCTTCTATTACTAAGCTATCTCAACATCCACATCTCTGCCACATTCATTTTCTTTTCATTGACATCTGTCTATTTTAATCATATGAATATATTAGCAGTTTCCATGGTTAGCATAGCTGGCTGATATATAAAATTTAATATTTTTAAAATTCTTTAACTCTATATCTATTGAATATGAAGTATAAAATGCAATCGAATCGTATAGAGAATAATATATTCTTTAAAATTTATAATACATTAAATGTCAATAAATGATATTTAACTGCGTTTTTTCAAGAGAAACTTAAAAGTTGCAAATGAGGGTACTTCCGGTGGACCAATTATAACCAAAATCTAATCACGTCTACATATGGATCTAAACTCGAGGAATACAAAAAAATATAATTTTTTGAATCGTGCGTGGTATTGGAGTTATGCGATCCAAAACAATCGTCACACACACACACACACACACACACACACTCACACACACACACACACACACACACACACTCACACACACATACACACACATACATACATACAGACATCATCGTGAAAATGTTAACATTGGATCCTTAAAACGTAGTCATTTACCAAAATCTCGATATGCGATTTTTAGCACGATCCCTATACCTCCCTTACCAAGGGTAGCGGGAGGTAAAAATCGAAAATACATGTATATTGTACCGACGCAGGTAACACGATTTTAAACACATATTATCGTGTTACAGGGCACACATTTACCGTATGTTTATATTTTGTTTTGTAAATGTTTAAATTTATATAGCTGCCTATGTTTATATTTATATTTTTTGTTTGTTGTTATGTATTTATAACAGAGTTGTCATTTGTATTCGAAAACAAAACGTCGTAAATAAATTTCACTTGGATGATTCGTTAAAATTATTTTTTCTTCGACTAACATTACCCTTTTACTACTATTTCAATGGTGACCCCGACGTGATACTAATAAATAAATGATATTATTATTATATTTTGTTTATTATTTCTAAAAAACGTGGATATAGCTTAACCACAGATTATATGAGTCATTATAAACAAACATTTCAAATAAACTTATGCCCAATCTCGTCTCCTACAGCTACAGGAGTACCAACCTCTTCAAGATGACACTACAGGCATAAATGTCGCTTTTTAATTTGAAAACTGTTACAGGTAAAATTATGCAACTTGGGATATTTGCTTTATCAACAATTATTTCGAATTTAATGGCACAAAATTGACCCCTGTGGGGCAGTATCACGCCAACAATGAGTGCCCGTGAGGTAACGCCTGGTAAGCGCCCACAGAGAGTTTTCGGTAATGATGATAATATTTTGTCTCATTTAAAAGTAGAAATATTTGGCGTCGGTGGGGATCGAACCCAGTTCCCCAGATTCGCGATACTTATTGATGACGCGATGATTATTATTCATTTGTAGTAATTTAAAAATTGAAGGCCGTTGAAGGTTTAAAGTTTTACAAACCGTAATTGCAAAAAAAAACTTTTCAATTCCTGTTTGAAAATGATTGAAAACAGCAATAATGAAAAGGTCTCGAATTCAATTATTGAAAAATGAATCAATTTAGGATTATTTCAAAGTTTTATAAAGGCTGCTAAGCTGGAGAAATAAGGGTTCGGATAAGGGTTCAATTTCAGAAAAATAACAATGATTGATTGAGCTGATACCTTGAGAGAGGATTTTCAAATCAAACATTAAAAATGCTAAAATGACATTTGTTCGCAATTTTCAAACTGAATTGCTGTTTATTTTAATAATATTTTATAACAGTTCCAATACTTGTCGTTCATAAAAATAATTAGTTCTTATAATTAACATAATCCTTTGTATTTGAAAATAACAATTAAAAGTTTTGCTTGACAAAAAAATTGCAATAATCGTTTAATAAATAATAACAATTCCTTACCTTCTTTAATATTTCTTCACTGAAAATTGTTTTTTGAAACACTTTACCACTGACATTTACAAAAAAGTTAGGTTAACTTTGAGACTAACAACACAATTATAAAATTATCACTTTAAACCGCATTCATTGTTTATTATTATTGTTTAAATATGCAATAACACAAAATAATAACATAATTGAATTGTTTTCATTACACTATAACATATTATTGTGTTGAAAACTGTAAATAATATCACTAACACTATTATGGATATAAACTGAAATAAACAGCTTTTGTTTTAGAGTACCAGTGGCGTCGCGTAGTTTTTATTTGCAAACGCAGCAGGTGCTTTGATATTTATTTTGATATTATTAAAAATTGAGTGATATATATATATATATATATATATATATATATATATATATATATATATATATATATATATACATATATATATATATATATATGTGCACCTATAGGGGGCCATGTTAGATGTGATTTTGTTTTTCTAAAAATTCTCATAGGGCCCTAGATAATAGCGAAAAGCTGAATTTTCAAATAACTTCTAAACTATTAGTAATCGAGAAAAATGTTTCAAATAAATATGTTAGATATTTTTATTACCTAACCAGTGGCGTGTGAAATAAATTTTAATATCCGTAAATTTCCGAGATATAACAAATAAGATATATTTTTCAAAAGTTACCCATGTCTGATTTTAGTCTCTTATTTAAATAATTTATTTCGTTAGAGATTTTTGCACAAAAATCAATCAAATTCAAATCAAAAAATATTTTTTTCAGGTCGCTGTGTAAATTGCAAGTATCGAGTTTAAAATAAAAATATTGAGCAAGATAGTCATAAAATGAATTATATCTATCAAATAGAATATAATTAATATAATAATGATGTATTTTGTTAAATAATTACAAAATTCGGAAAAAATAAAATGAAAAATTAAATTTTGGGGGTTAAACAAATACGAAACACAATAACCATTTCATCATTGAAAAGAGAAAAAAAAAATGGATATTTTTTGAGACTGTGCGTTGCCGGGTATGAGTTTATTAGTAAAAATTAATCTTGCATCCCCTACATATTCTATTCTCGTGGCCGTGTCCCTGAGTGTCTCGTCGCGAATCTGGGGACCCGGGTTCGATCTCGACCGACGCCAAAAATTACTTCGAATTTTAATGGCCCCAAAATTGACCCCGTGTGGTGCACTCGCCACGCCAGCATTAAGTGCCCCTGGTAAGCGCCCGCACGGTACAAATACCTCATCATTACTGATGTCTTTGTACAAAGCAGATTGGCACACCCAGCAATGGGTAATATGCCGTGATGATATATTTATTTTATACATATTCTATAAATTTGTATCACGTATTCATTAACGTAATGTATAATTAGAAAACACTATTATAATAATTATAGCGAGTTCCTCCTCGTACTGCAAAAATCAAAAATCACAAAACGCGTTGAAAATGTTTCACAAATTTTACGTTAATTGCTCATTTTGCTTCACACTTCAACTAAATTTTTCGTGTTTTATATGGATAATAAAATTAATCCCCAGATGTATTTACAAATTACGCGGGTGTTAAATGTAAACTTTTCGCTACATTGTCAGTTTTACACCTATATTCGCTTCTACTTCATTTCAGCATTCAGCAATAATGCGTTAGGTTGGACAAGGTAAGGTTCAGTTTGTGTTTGTGTTTATTTGCGTCGAAAGTTTAAAGTTCTGTAATTGGATACGACGAACAACAAACACAAATTCTCGGATAAATGTGTAACTACCAAGTTAGTTATTAAATTTTAGCGTGTATGTATCTAGGGAACATGTATTCAATTTATGTAGGGGTGCTGAATTTGATTCATAAGTTCATTAATAAATATAGAGTAGTAGGGTGTACTCGAAAATCAATACCAACTCTGCAAAATTTAATAAGTACAGTAGAGACCCTTTAATTATTTAATTATAGTTTATTTTATAAATTTATTCATAAAATATATAGAGAAAGTATTAATGCAAACTTGTAGAAAATGTAATAATCTTTAATTTTTATATCATAAATTGTGAAAAAATAACATTTAAAGGTATTCTTTGAACTTCAAGTAAAGTGCCGTTTCAAAATGATAGTATTTAAGTTAGAGCATCCAGAGAATCCAAACACACAAACACACGCACACACACATAAATACATACACACCCACAGACATTATCGTTATAATTGGATTCTAGGGACTTTGAAACATGGTCATTTACCAAAATATCGATATGCGATTTTTAGCACGATCCCTATATCTCCTTTACCAAGGGTAGAGGGAGGTAAAAATCAGTAATATGGATAGAACTAGTAGGTAGTATGTAATTGACAGCGGCCACGATTGTCACTTGTTTAAAATCTGTCGGCGGTAAATGTAAGCCAGTCCTTCATTGATGAGTAGTTTTCTGACGTCATCAGACGACAAAAAGGTGGCAATTTAAAGAGACAATTTTTACATGAATAAAGAGTAATATGAACGAAAATAAAAAATACGGGTAAAATATTCTGTTTCCATAGTGCAGCTTTTAGCAGCATTAGGTTGCAAGATATTTCTTCATAATTCTTTATCTCTAAATTCATTGAATATGAAGAAAAAAATATAATTAAATCGACTAGAGAATAACATATTCTTTTATTTATAATAACATAAATGATCAAAAAATGATATTTAACAATGTTTTTTCAAGAAAAACTGTTAAAATCTTCAAATTAGGGTACTTCCGGTTAACCAATCATAACCATATAATCTAATCAACTCTTCATATGGACGTGCGAAAGAGGAATATGAAAGAATTATTCATTAAAAACTCACAATCGATTTTTTTTACCACAGACAATACCTTCCTTACCTATAAGTGACGGAAGGTAAAAATCATATAACACCTCATTGCTATTTGGAACCTACTCCCAACGCTCCCGTTACTTCTTCTTTTTACAGCTAGCCGTCGCTTTTATCCGGCAAAGATAAATAATTTTTACTCCAACTTTCGTCACACAAAAATGTTACTAATAATAATAATAAAGTTCTGTACAACTTATTACAATTGGTGATTAAATGGGGGTAAGTCAACTTTCTTTAACAATTTTTTGTAACCTAGCAGTTTTATTGTTCGTTGCGTTGATGGAGATTAGATGAGAAAGACGCCACAAACATCCAAGCCCTTGGTGGGAATCGAACCCACGACCCTAGGATCTGAGCGGTTATGGTCGCTTAGAGCGCTATCTGAACCCGCTGCCTCAACACGCTCGGCCACCGAGGCGGCTAAATAAATAAATAATTAAATAAATAGTATGCAAATCTGTTTTGTTTATTGATATCGATAATGATAATGACATATTTGTCCCGTGCGAACATACACCACAGAGGTTATTTAGTCTTGCATTAAACAATTGATATTAAGAACACATATGTAACAAAATATATCTTCAAAGTGGCAGGTAGGCGTTCAAATATGAGTTTATTTAGTTTGTTGTTTTTTGCATGACAGTCGATACTTCCTCTTTGTGACATGGGATACTCCCGAGGGAATTTGTTAGAAAGATAGAACCAATGACAATTATTTGAAAAGCACAAATGTATGTTAACAAAAACAAAATAAAACAACTTGAATTTCATTCATGACCTACTTGATAAATTGCCATTTTGTAGCAATCGAAGCGTTTCCAATTATTTTTACAAATAAACAAGTTATTTAAACTTCAAAGGGAGAGCTTTCTTGTTATTTTCGCTTAAATATTGAATACAAAAAATATTAAATTGATAATAATGCTGAAAAATATATTTCATAGTTATCTAATTGTATATACTTAAGCGATGACCATATTTCTGTAAGTTTTCTTAATGTTAATATTTTAAATAAAAACTGTGCAATTTTATATCCTCCTTGTGTGCAATTATGTCGGAATTTGAAGTATTATAATGTACGCCCCCTAATATTGTTCAATCGGATGGAAATCTAACAGTGTGGGTGAAAGATATGTCCAGGAATCACTGCAAAACAATTTTTACCTCCCGCTACTCTTGGTAAGGGAGGTATAGAGATCGTGCTAAAAATCATACGGAAGTCGTTGAGTTTTAATGAATTATGAATATTTGTTCTTAGATAAAATGAACTATTACATTTACTTGAACAAATATTAAAACAGAAATTATGCGGCAGACAACTTTCCAAAATGTAAAATAAATATATATCTTTGAGATTTACATTTCTGTTTTCAGTGCTTCGCTTCTCACAAAAATAAAAATAACTTTAATTAGAGGGACTTTGTTGGATGGTATTTCACATTATTCTGAATGGTCTCTGGTGAAATTTACTTCTTTATGTACACTATTTCATTTGATGAGTACTTGTCGGTTTGAAGGCCTGTAAATAGTCAAAGAGCAGAATTATACACACGTTTGAAATGTACGAAACTGATTCAAAAAGTAATACTTAGAAAAAATCCGATGATTATGCGGAAATTTTAATATTAAAAATCGGTTGTGCCCAGCACAATACCTTTCGCCACTTCCGTTTTTGGTTCCATAAGTATAGGGCGTGAGTAGTCATGTGACTTTGTTGGCCTTGACTAGCAGATATGGGGCCCGTGTTAGAATGACAATTAGTAGTTATGTGCATAGATGTGTTAATATCAGAAATTTGCATTAAAAATTTCAATATTTTCTAAATTCACGTAGTTAATTTGTCACCAAGAGTGTGGAATTTACTTGCCGAGGAAAATAAACCACATAGAATTGGAAAATCGCGATATTTAGAATGAAAAATTATGATATTTGACATCTATGTACATAATTACATTCTGACACGGGCCGCCATATTTGCTTGTCAAGGCCAACAAAGTGACATGACTGCTCGCGCCCTATTGTATTTAACATTTCTTGAAGGGAATATGTAATATACATATAATTTTAAATACTTAACTATTAATACAATAATGTCTCTGGATTTTTGACACTGACATTTATCTGTCAGTTGCAAACATTTTCAATTAGTTTCCATAACATTATTTGGGCTCTGAGATTTATTACAACAGATTATTATATTCCTTATTTAATAAAATATTTATATGTATAGAGAATTTTTTTAATAACCAAAAACAAATTTTTAAAAAAATATTTAGAAGATTTTTTAAGAATATGCTACTTCCGGTTGTGCAATTATCCATTCCAATGATTTTCCAGTTCAAAAAGTGATCAGAAATAGCTCGTTTTTGGACAATCGTGAAAAAAATAATTTGCACAGTAGATGCTTAGAAAAGTCCCCATTTTATCTTTAAAGGATATAAGAAACAGATTTTAGTTAAAATAGTAACGCTATTAAAATATTGTGAAATATTTTATGGACAAATGAAACAAAGATTTTTTTTTGTTTTAATAGATTTAACAATATATTTCATTAATTTATTATATGGCTCTATTGCAATGACCACCATTATATATCTGAACAAAAGAAACGCTTGTTTGAACGCATGTGTTTTGTTTATAAGCGTTGCATTTTGGAAAGCCTACCTGGCAAATTAATTATGAAACTTTAGCTTTTACAAAAGACCACAAGCAGAGTGACAACGATAAGCTATCAAGACGCAATACAGAAACGCAACGTCCGACCTCCGAGAGCCTGTCTTACAAAATACAGATTTATGAACATCAAATTTAAAGTTTTTGACGTGAGGTTTTAATAAATTTAAACTCAAAAAGTTTGAGGTCCTAACTTCCCCATTAAATGAACGTAACATGAAAGAAAAAAATCTGTTGTGGCCAGCATAATACCTCGCGCCACATAAGGCGCGAGCAGTCATGTGATATTGTTGGCTTTAACAATCAGATATGGGGGGCCGGTGTCAGAATGTCAATTAGTAATTATGTACATAGATGTCACCAGGAATGTGAAATTTACTTGATGAGGAAAATAAACCACATGGAATTGAAAAATCACGGAATTTAGAATGAAAATTTATGATATTTGATATCTATGTACATGATTACTAGATATCAATTTGTCAAGGTCCACCATGTCTGCTGGTCAAGGCCAACAACGTCACATGACTGCTCGCGCCCTATTTTATTTAACATTTTTTGTATACCTACACTCTACACCAAAAATTCTACTTAATATATTATTTATATTTAGATTTTTTATATTTAGATTCAATCTATGAAGAATTATTCTCTTACTCTTCTAATTTTTGGAAATATTTCCAATTCATTGTCGGGTTTGCCAATATTTTTGAAGGGTATATGTACTATACCTATAATTTGAAATATTTAACTATTAATACAATAAGAAATGATATAATGTATGTGTTACAGTTAAAGTATCAACTTAGTCAGTGCATACACTGTCTAGTTGATGTATGCTTCCACTAGCTGTTTTAGTGAAAGTATACAATATTTTATATAGTGCATACTTTATCTAGTTAATGTATTCATTGACTAGTTAGTGTATACACCTTCTTTTGTCACTATCTTCCTAAATCCGAGTTCTGTGCATTAGGTATTGTTTCTATTTTTTTTTTTAATTTATACGCCTAGATTGTTGGGTGGGCAGTTTGGGTGGGCATGTTGCGTGGGCAACGCAATAATTTATACTTTCACTAAAACAGATAGTGGAAGCATACATCAACTAGACAGTGTATGCACTGACTGAAATGTATACTTTAACTGTAACATAATAATATGTACTTCACACAAAAAATCTTCAGTAATGTCTCTGGATTTTTGACACTGACATTTATCTGTCAGTTACAAACTTTTTCATTTTTCAATTGGTTTCCATGACATTGTTTGTGCCGTCAGATTTAGATTATTATATTTCTTATATTTCTTTTTGTCTAATCTATAAAATATATAATAAATTATTTATATGTAACAGATAGAGAATTTACTCTTCTTTTACTAGCAAGAACAAAATTTATTAAAAAATAATATTTAGAAGATTTTTTTTTTTAAATCTGCTACTTCCGGTTGTCCAATTATTACCAAAACCTTTTCAGCTCTTTCCAGTAATGTCCGATTGAGAAATACGTAGTTAAACAGATATTAAGTATTATAGTTTTTGAGAATTCGTCCTTCCAACCGACTCACATACATACATACACACATACAGGCACACATACAGACACAGACATCATCGTAAAAACATTAAAATCGGATTGTACGGACCTTAAAACGTGCTTAATCATTAAAAACTGGATATACGATTTTCAGCATGCATCCAATATCTCTCTTAGCGAGAGGTAAAAAACTGTAGTTCCTTCAGGAAATTCGCTGAGAAAAGCATGTCTTGGTTCATTTAGTTTTAAGTAAACAACATGCTATTATCTAGCTGTTGTTTTTGAGCTCTTTTGTTTCCATTGTTAGTTGTGTTCTAAGCCTACTGAAATCGAGATTTTCTCTTGTAATTTGCTCCATCCGGCACTACTTACTAGCCGAGACGCGAAAGAGGATTTTTCTTACAAGTAGTTGTTTTAATCCAAACTAAGTTTGCTTGCGATCCGACCGAATTTGATAGGTAAACCTAATTAAATATCTGGATTACTCATGGGACTTTTCCTCCAATAGGGAGCGCCCTTACTGAAGTCAGGAAACTTTCCAGGTAGACAGTTTTTTTTTATTCTTATTGGATTAACTTTCGAAGAGATAATTATTTGGTGAAATAAATATTTCATTCTTTTCTTTAACAACTTGCAATAGCAAACATTGAGTATAAAGTATTCAAATGCAAGTTCAACATATTTTGAGTGCATACTTTATATAAGAAAGAAGAATGTGCTGAGATTTAGTGGTTGCTTGATGGAGAATTCGAGGAATACGAAATTTTGTGCATGATTCATGGAAATCTTACGTGGTATGTGACCCAATGAATAAAAGAGAAGGTGGGCCGTATTCTTACAACTACAAGTAGCGATAGACGAAAATCGGATTTAAGAATAAAATTTGTTTATTTCAAATCGTCACTAAAATGCACAAAAATCGTCATAAAAAGTTCAGAAATCGGCACTAAAGTAATTCATTATAGTACGATTTCAGAGTGTTGCCAACCATATGATAATTATTATATATATAAGCTAATTTGGGCAGATATACCTTGTATAATAAGAAATTTGTATGTAAAATGTGAAAAAATATGTGCAAGAAAAACGAATTAAATAATTCCCATGAAGAAATTTGAGATAACACGCATAATTTTGTCAACATAACCTATAAAAATTATTATATCTTTCATTTTCACAAAATTTCGATTTCAAACAAAATTTAATATGCACCTTGGCACGGAAGTTCCTTTTTTTCACTCATATGGTTTATAATTTTACATTCATGATAAAAAATAAAACTTCAGTGCCTTGATACATAAATAACTATTTTGCCATTGGCTATAAAAATACAATTAAATTTAAATGAAACTTTTTTCCTTATTAATGATTGATTTAATGAAAAATAAAAAAATACGGGGCTATTATTTTTCATTGCTCTTTTGTTTAAAGTTAAAAATGAAAAATCGTGCATGACCTCATTTTTACTTTACATTTGTAATAGTTAAGAAGTTATTATAGTACAATTATTTGAGTTTTATTTTTTTAAACAAAATCACATCTAAGATTTTGGTTTCCTGAAATTTTGTTTTTATGACGAGCCCCTTAATTTTTACAGTTCGTTAAAGAGTTGTTTGTATACTTAAGAAGTATAATTAATGGTCGGTATTTAAAAATGTCGAATATGCGAAATTCATAAAGCAGAAATTTATCTGAATAATCTAAAACTGCAAATTGGGATCCAACAAATTACAGGTCGCCAGTAATTAATTAAAATGGCGGCTTTAAACTGACATCATACGGAAAATTTATGTCCATAAAGAGATTATAAACGCAAATTGAAATATAATTCATCTTTAAAATTTTCCTTTAGGTGTATGAGTACTTAAAATTAAAATTAGTTAATTATGTAAAAGATAATTTAGACTAATTTTAGTTAATTTACTTTTCTCTTTCATTTAATTTTTTATGAAGTAAGTAAGTTAACAAAATAATATAAATTTATAAGAGTAAATAAATAACAACAAAAAAGTTCCCTCTAATTTTTTTTCTTTTTAATGAGATTTTATATACAATTTCACGAGATCACAAGAAAAAAACGTAATATGAACTCTTATTCACAGTCTGAAGATTATATTGTAGATATTTAATAACAAGATCTGAAAATTCACGTAACGGAATATTATTTCTGAAGGCTTTCAGATACTTGGAAATCTTCGCAGGATTTCTGAAAGAGGAGGATGAAAATAATTAAAGTGAAAGAGGAAATTACCTACCTAAGCGAATAGCGAATGTTTATTATGTGTTTACGGCGGTTGAGGAAATCTGGATCATTTGTGGAATTCCTCGTTGACGCGTATTTCGCGAGAGAACAATGAAATAAATGTAACAGAAGATGCGTTTTAAACAGATACATTTTATTTTGTAATGGAACAACCCACGTGGTATATACACGCGTTTACCTTTGTTGCGCTCAAAGAGTAATTGATGCTTTTCAAATTTCCTTTTATTTTTATGTTGTATGCTTTCAAATGTATCATTATAATTTATGTAAACTATTTACGAGGGTCATTCAATAAGTAAAGAGACAAATTCTATAATTTTAAAACTATTCAATGAATGTGTACAATATTTTCAGGGGTGTTAGTTGGCAACCTTGGGATATTCTCTGATCAGCTGTTTCATCATTTTATGTCAACATAACCTCAAAATTTTCAGTTCACCATGGCAAGTCCACTAGAAGATTGCACCTTAGAAGAGCAGCGCTCAGTCATTAGATTTTTAGTCGCAGAAGGTGTAAAACCAAGTGAAATTTTTTTTAGAATGTTAATACAGTACGGTAAAAGTTGTATGAACCGTGCGAATTTTTACAAGTGGGTTGATCGGTTTAAAAGTGGCCGAACAAGTGTAGGTGATGAACCCCTATGTGGACGTCCAGTCTTTTGGGACTCACAGGGTCCAGTCTATTGCGATTTCCTTGAAGATCAGCGAACTATCAATAGCCAATACTACTCTGAGATGCTAGAACACAAAGTTAGACCAGCTATCAGGAGCAAACGCCATGGACTCTTGTCAAGAGGAGTCATTCTTCAGCACGATAACGTCCGCCCTCATACAGCCCAGCTGACCCGTGATAAGCTTCAAGAATTGGGTTGGGAAATCTTACCTCATCCTGCCTACAGTCCCGACCTCGCCCCATCTGATTTTTACCTGTTTGGACCACTCAAAGACGCCCTACGTGGAAAAATATTTGCTAACAATGAGGAAGTTAAGGAAGCGGTGCAAAAGTGGCTTCGGGGTAAATCGAAAGAATTCTTCGCCAAGGGAATTAGGAAGCTGCAAGAAAGATGGGACAAGTGCATAACTGTGGGGGGTGATTATGTTGAAAAATAGCCTTAATTTTGAAAGATTGAAATAAACCGTTTTTGAGCTATAGTCATTTGTCTCTTTACTTATTGAATGACCCTCGTAAATAGAATATTGCTCATTTATTATTTTTAACTCTCGCTAAGAGAGGTATTGGATTCAAGCTAAAAATCGCATATTTCAATGAATAAGTACGTTTTAAGGTCCTTACAATCCGATTTTAACATTTTTACGATGATGTCTGTGAGTGTGTGTGTGTGTATGTGGATGTATATATGTGTGTGTGTGCGTATGTGTGTATATGTGTATGTGAGTATGTGTGTGGGACGTTGGAAGGACGATTACTCAAAAACTATAAGACTTAATATTTGTTTAACTACGTATTTCCCAATTGGACATTAATGGGAAGAGCTGAAAAGGTATTGGTAACAAATAGACAACCGGAAGTAGCAAATTCTTGAAAAAAAAATCTTCTACATACTATTTTTTGAAAAAATGTTGGGGAAAACTGTAAGGAATGAAAGAATAAGGGAAATAACTCTAGTGTTAGAAGTTTCTAAAAAAATACAAGAGAAATGAAGAACATATTGGAAGAAGAATGTATAGCTTAGTAATAGAAGGTTGAAAAAACAGACGAAACCCAAAGATGGAAGAATTGAGAAAAAAGTAACTGAATGAAAAAGCTAAAGAAGAAGAAGATGCCAGTGTCAAGTGCAATTTGCATAGTTTGTTTATGAAATAATTTTACTGGAAATTTAGATTCTTTTGCAAGAAAATTTATGTATGGACTTTATACATAATACGCAGGATTGACGGAAGGTATTGGTACTTCCAGTTAACCAATCATAACCAGAATCTAATCAACTCTTTATATGGACGTACGAAACAGGAATATGAAAGAATTATAACTTGGGGTTATCGGAGATTTTTTTGTCACACACACACACACACCCACACACCCACATATATAGACATCATAAACAGTAAAACAGTAAATTTGTATTGTAGGTACTTATTTATCAAAAACTCACCATCGAATATTTTGACCAAAGACAATATCTTCCTTACCTAAAGGTGACGGAGGAACAAAATGACCCGGAAATGTATCAAAGTTGTTAATATACTAATATTTCTTATATATTTAGAAAGCTCAATAAACGTACATAGATTTCGAAGTGCTGTAATATAAAAGAAAATCAAATTTAATGTAACCTCTTAAAGTAATGTTGATGTAGATATATGACGCCCCATTAAAACTGTTTGATTGGTGATTATATTAGGTGTATAGGCGTTCCTTTGTTACGAAAACATCAAAAGAAGTCATTTGTTTTTATGACTCATAAAATATTAAATCGTTATAAGGATGCTAAACAAAGAAATGCGGAAGGAGCTTTAAATTATTATCATTTATCTCAATCTGTAATTCCATTAAATTCTTTGTTTCCCAAATATTATTTTACTTCAGGGGCTGAATAATTATAAAACATACATTATAAATTTACAGCTAAAGTTGTTACTGTGAAGTTTTTCTGTTCCACTTTATACATTCCTCAGTAATTCATCTTTCCGCGTTCAGAACCGTGTGACAACCTTTTAGTTCGTAGTTTTCAGAACCAGGTCAACAACAGTAAACTCTTTAATATAACAGGGGTATATTTAAGGTCAACAAGTGGTCAGCTTGTAACACCCACGTTTGATTAATTGCTCAGCATTGGGTCGGATAAGTATATAAAGTAACAGGTTGTATATCTTACACGAGCGTTTCTTAACCTGTGATCCACGAACCCCAAGAGGTCCATGCGACATCTTTAAGGGGTCCGTATCTGCACTGAGAAATAATATTCCTAGAGTACCAGATGAAGCTGTAAAACAAATGGTCAAGGAACAAGGTCTTACGAATTTTTTGACTTGTTTACTTCCCGAGTAAAGTTGAACGAATTTTTATGCACGCCAGCAACACAGGCGAACAGGGCCCGTTTTGCGATTGTGTTGCAAGTGTACTAATTATGCACATATCCTGGGCCCTTATTCTTGAGCGTTCGTAATTACATTCGTATTCGTCTTCGCTTTTTTTTTTTCATGTTAGTAGTGATAGTAGTCTGTGTTTCAAAAATTTATTCAGATCGCTTACAAGTTAAGAGTTTACTTTTATCATATATTTATTAACGATTAATAAATATTTTTTTTAACTTGTAAATGATGTGAATAAATGCTGCATTACAGTTGACACTGACAATGACATATCCAATATTGTTTTTGAAACATAGACTACTGTGACTACTAACGTGAAAGCGAACGGGACTACGAATACGAACGAAATGACGAACGCTCAAGAATTCGGGCCCAGTTAGATTGAAAAATGTCCATTGTGATCAGAGAATACAATGATCTACTTAAATCTGATATTAACAAGCTGGTTAGTGAGAACCACCAAAAAAATATTTTATTTTTACACAGTAGTCCTGTCTTTTGTTAAATAAGTCTTGTGTTTTAATAAGTAAAATATTACTTTAATAATTTCCGTTTTCATTTCTCCTTCTATAAAACTTAAGTTGAAAAAAGTTCTATTTCCACACTTTACTAGTGTTTTAATTAATATTTATGGTATACGCTATCTTAACTGTTAATAGAAAGGGGTTCGCGGTTTAGAAAAGATTAAGAAACGCTGTCTTGCACTACTCTAAAATATCTGACGAGGCTAGCACATTACCTTCCGTCAGTTCTATATATTTTGTACAAATTCCACATAGAAAGCTTCTTTACAAAAAATTCTATATTTCCAGTACATTACCGTCCGTCAGTTTTATTTATTTTGTACAGATCCCATACAGAAAGTTTCTATCAAAGGACTCTCCAGTAAAATTATAACACAAACATGCTATGTCAATTTTACTTGACAATGACATCTTTTAAATAGAATTTTCGTAATATAGTAGCTTTTTCCATGGTTATAGCATAGCTAGCTGCTTTAATTTAATTCCTTTATATTTTTTAACTCTATATCTATATTATCAGACAGCCAGGCTGCTTTAAAGGCACTAAGTGCCTTCACTTGTGAGTCAAAGCTAGTCTGGAATTGCATGAACACTATACAACTGGCCAAAGATAACACGTCACTTTGTGGTGGGTACCGAGTTATGAGGGAGCTCTAGGCAATGAAAAATCAGATGAGCTCGCAAAAAAGTGAGCTAAACTACCGTTTTACGGGCTTGAACCTTCTTGTGGACTCTTGAAAAGCCATATAAAGAAGGAAATCAAAAACTAGGAGGAAGCAGCCATAGCCTCATATTGAAGAGACATCTCGGGCCTTAGTCAGCCGAAGAAATTCATTACACCCTCGTTGACAACATTAGAACTATGACAGGTATCTTTATTAATCATTGTCCTCTGAAATACCATCTATGTAAGATTGGTATAGCTGAAAACAATATCTGTCGACTCTGTGAAGAAGACGAAGAAACTTCGGGATACATTGTATGTAAATGTCCAGCTATGGCCGTAAGTAGACTTAACCTTCTTGGTAAAAGGTACCTCGCGGCAAATGAGATCGGGAAACTGATTCCTGGAGCAGAAATTGGCTTTATAAGAACTCTGGAACTTCTTCCAGAAAACTAATATAGGGCCATGTTACAACAGATCTTACAGGTCGGAGTGACAAAAGCGGTTAGCGCTTAAAGCCCTCAACTATATCCATTGAACGTAAAGTATTAAATGTTATCAATTCGTATAGAGAATAAAATATTCTTTAACATTTATAATAACACTAAATGTGAAAAATTATAGTTAACATCGTTTTTTCAAGAAAAAATGTTAAAATCTTCACATGAGGGTACTTCCGGTTGACAATTATAACCAAAATCTAATCAAATCATTATATAGATGTAAGGAAGGGGAATACGTAAAAATTGTAATTTTTGGAATTCTAGTATTGGAGTTGAAATTATAGTCACACACAACACACGCACACACGCACACACACACACATACATATATCGTGTTGTAGGAATCCTAAAATGTGCTTATTCATTGAAAACTGACCACCAAATTTTTTGACCAGACAATACCTTCCTTACGTGGTGACGGGAGGTCACCACTATATCCAATTTACTTCCCACAACCATGATTTGTTTGTCTCTTCAATGAAGCATCACTATTCCTACTCTCTTCACAATTCTTCTCAAGACACACAAAAAGTCTTAACAAAGTGAATTCTCTTCTTGTTAGATTCGGGTATTATTTGAAGCGCAACAAATGCGTTGTTTGCATTCTTATGCGGGGAGATGCAACCAACCCCACACTGCAAGCTAATCATGACGCAGGGGAAGTGTGTATACAGTGAGGGGATATGAGTTTTATCAACTTCGAAGTGGTGTTGCACTATTTGTTTGCAGTAAAGTAGGATAATGATGGAATTTGTGACTTTGTTGCAAGAACTGAAGTTGGAAAGAGTTTCAGTTGGGGATATTTTATGGGTAAATTTGAATTTTGTGTGAATGAGGGTTTTTGTTTATTGAGTTTTGCAGAGTACGCGATAAGAATTTCAATAATATTAGTCATAATTTTATTCACATTTCAGACTTATACTTGATGAACGAGCCAAAAATTTATATATTTATTTATTATTAAATCTATCCAACAGGATCTAGGATCCCAATTACAGAACGATTATACAAAATGTATAAATTTACAAAATGGTACAAATAGAGGAGAATACAGAAATTACATGATGAACAATACTTAACAAACAATAAAAATAATTATCCAAATCTCAGATTAATACATTATCGTCACGATCTCTAATACATCCGATACGGGTAAGAAGCACTTAATGCCCGCAATGCTTATTATATTTTTTGCACGATCATCCCAATAATAGAACGAAAGAAGAGAAACAATTTCAATTATTTGTGTGTACTTATAGGGCGCAAGCAGACATGTAACTTTGTTGGCCTTGGCAAGCAGATGAGGATCCGTGTCAGAATGACGGCTAGTAGTTTTTACACAGATGTCACAATTGTCATATGTCATAATTTTTCATTCAAAATTTCAAAATATTCTGATGTTTATTTGTCATCCATTAGTATGGAATATACTTGTCGAGGAAAATAATCCACATGGATTTGGAAAATCATAATGTTTCGAATTAAAACTTATGATACTTGACACCTATGTATATTACTAGCTCTCATTCTGACACGGGCCCCCACATCTACTTGCCAAGACCAACAAAGTCACATAACTGTAACTGCTTTCGCCCTATACTACATAAAATGAAAATGGCGAGAGGTATTGTGCTGGCCACAACAGATTTTTTATTTATGTAATTTTCACCGCCTCCAGATCGGTAGGTAGTCACATCACTTACCAGTCAGTCACATCACTTACTGATCAGTACCACATCACTTACTGATCAGTAATTTGTAAACAAAACTTCTTGCCTTGGAAACGCTATCGGTAAAGTTAAAAAAAAAACTGATCGTGCAAAAAGTAATTAAATATACTACAAAATTGTCGTAATGGAGACTTCAGTTCCTAATTGGTTCTTGCATAATTACATTTGAAAGGTAGTAGTAGCTACTGATAACGCGCGGAACATTTATTGGTATTAAATCAAGAGAAACAGGATCGTCTAGTAGACCATTTAGACCCGGTTGTTCCAAGTTCAGATAAAGTAGCAGTTTACTATCTATAGATAAATTTATTCGACCGTCTTAACTAGAGAATAAGATTTTTGGGTTGCTCCATGATTTTTTATTCTCCGGATAGCTAACTGGCAGATTGTGGTGAGTGGTGAATATTACAGTTAAAGAGAAGATCCACACACACACACACACACACATTCACACACATTCACACACATGCATACACACATACACACACACCCACAGACATCATCGTGAAAATTTAAAATCAGATTTAGGGACCTTAAAACGTGGCCATTTATCAAAATCTTAGTATCTTATTTTTCACATATTTAGTTTCAAATTTGCTAACAAATGTACCAGGGGTGGGATCCCAAGACAACGGTAAGATAGCGTAGTTTAAAATACCCCTTACGTTTCACCTTCCTTCCACTATCAACTTCCACGGTTGTTAGGAAAACTAAGTGTTATTTGTCAATTTTCAATTCATAAAATTGAAAGAAGACGTCGACAGTAAACTGTACATCTGGGGAAAATCAGTAAAAAATTGAATTCGGCCAATAATTATCTTCTGTCAATTTTGTGTGTTAAATATTTTGAGACAATGAATAAAATGTTCAAAATGAAATACCTAGTTACGTTCGTAATTCAATCCAAAGTCACGTCTTTGTTATCAAAACGTCGAACCAACACGTATTTAGTTCTAAGTTCTTGATACACATTTGCTACAATTTTGTGGAAATTCACCGATGTGGTATGGAGTCATTAATTTCATGCAATCGAACTTTCTCGTAAACTAGTTGCAAATATGCGTGGGAAGCAAATTTACATAACCGTATGAAAATTATTCCGAACAGAAAATTCCTATTAATGGATGTTTCCATGATTAAATTTGTTGGCAAAATAGAGTTCCATATTTGGTTCTCAATCAATCTGGAATAAATTAAACTTGAAAATACAGAGTGACTCATTTCCAATTAAAGATCATTTGTTTGTTTATATATATATATATATATATATATATATATATATATATATATATATATAATTATGTTCTCAAAAGTACGCGTAACCAATTATTTTCGGGTTCGTTTTTATCGACGTTACATTTCGTTTTGACTCAATTCGAAAAAATGTTTATTATGCTTTTGAAGTAATTTTCAATTTTTTCACCCCAATAAATTAATAATCATCCTTTATTCATGTTTGAAACAAAAGAATGTAGATTTGTTACACATCTTTGAAAAGGTTATAAAATAAGCAAAACGTTGAGACTATTTTCAATAAGTGCTCCCATTTAAAAAATCTGATGTGAGCAACACAATTCCACCCGTTTAATTTAATTTTTATTCATGTAAATACTCAAAATTAAATTAAATTTGAATACCGGGTTCGATACCGACCGAAACCAAATATTTCGAATTTTAAATGGCACAAAAATGACCCCTGTGGTTTACTCTCCACGCCAGCAATAAGTGCTCGTGTCTGGTAAACGCCCGCACGGTACAAATTATCGTTCCCGAATTTTTGGTACAGATTAGTACACCCTGCAATGGGTAATATGCCGTGATGATATATATATATATATATATATATATATATATATATATATATATATATATATATATATATATATATATATATATATATATTGAACTTTGACGCTACATCTCACTAACTAGCTTGTGTACATCCGGCTTGGAAGATAAGATCAATTTTAATAACTTGAATTTTGAATTGAATAACAATAGATCAAACATAAGTGTCTCTATTCATATCTTAAAATAAACGAAAATTATTGTTATTCGCAGGTATTACTGTTTCTCCTTTTGCTAAGATTATTTACTTTAAAATAATGATCTGAATATAGTGATACATAAAAACAAAAAAAAAGTGTAACATATAAATATGTAATAGAAATTTCCAGCAATTTCAACGCTGTCAATATGTCTATCCATAAAAAATTAAAACCTTGATCCCAAGTGAGTAACAAGCAATTTCCATCGGTAGGAATAAAACGGTTTATCGTGTTTTTACACAGCTGTCATAAATAAAAATCAATACGTATGTGTCGGAGGCGTATACGGAAGGGGTAAGCCGGTATTACAACAGGTGTTTGTTATTATATCCGGCACGAAGTGAGCCTCCGTTTCACGCGTGTGGCGTCCTGGCGTCGACACTTTCCAACCGGAAACCTGCACTCTTTGCAGGAAGGATACAGCAAGGGAATCACACTAACAGAGATCAAATGTTTTCATACAAAATATTGTGCTTGATAGCTTTGATTGGCGCTAAAAATAGACTGATGCTGTGTTGTTTTCTTCAGCGCATTCTTGGAAATATTGACGTATACATTTATATCTTATTTCATCGAAGGGTCGTTATGTTTTTCTTTGTTAGGTGGGCGAAATATAATTGAATGATTTGAATTATACGTCTGTTTGGGTGTACTTCGACCGGTTTATATTTTCAACAAACAAGTTACAAAACCTACGTAAATGGTGGGAAATTTCTACAAATTTCTTTTGACCAGTTTAAAATATAGATTGTACACTTATAAAAACTGAATATGTTATTAATGCGTGTGACGAAAGTTTCGGATCGCGTAACTTCAATACCACGATTCCAAAAATTATAATTTTTTCGTATTCCTCAAGTTTACATCCAGAACAAGTGATTAGATTTTGGTTATAATTGGTGAACCAGCAATAGCCTCATTTGAAGATTATAACAGTTAAATATGATTTATTGACATTTAACTTAAAGAATATATTATTCTCTATACGATTTGATTGGTTTTATACTTTATTCAATAGATATAGAGTTAAAGAATTATAAAGATATTAAATTTCACAAATCAGCCTGCTATACTAACCATGAATTGCTAATATATTCAGTTAATTCAAATTGACAGATGTCAGTATCAATAAAAAGTAAATGACTGTGGCAGAGATGAGGATGTTGAAGTAGATATTGGGGAACACACGGGAAGATACGGTAAGGAAAGTGTTACAAGTTTGTAGAAAGATACAAGAGAGACGATTACATTGGTTTGAACATGTCATGAGGAGAGATGAAGAATATATTGGAAAAAGGAATAGCTTAGTAATAGAAGGTTGAAGAAACAGAGGAAGACGAAAGATAAGATGGAAGGACCGTATTGCGGAAGACTTGAGAGAAAAGGAACTGAATGAGAACGACACGCAAAACAGAAATGAGTGGAAGAATAAAATAAAAAATAGTGACCCCTAACGAATGGGAAAAGATAAAGAAGAAGAAGATATCAATGTCAAGTACAATTTGCATAGTTTGTTTATGAAATAATTTTACTGGAAATTTAAAATCTTTTGCAAGAAAATTTATGTATGGAATTTATACATAACACACAGGATTAACGGAAGATGTTGTAATTGGTCAGTTTTAAAATGATATACTATACAGTTATACTATAATATCGGGTTAGTTCTACCATCGGTTAAGCGTTATATGTTTACTTAAATAACACCCTGTATATTGTAAACTACAACATTTGTTGTAATAAAAACTAAGAATTTTAAGGTCTGCTATTCTTATCCTAATTTAAAACTTCGTTTCGTCATTATTACATTTATAAAATCGCCGAAAGTGTCAAAATGCTTTGCTTGTAATATGTAGTTATTAATCACAAAATACGCGCTCGAAATGAATGAAATCTGATATATACTTCACAGACTGTGGTACTAACATGATAAAAAAAATTAGGTCAATCGAAAATGGATTCTCGCTTCTTTTTAATCAAACCTCGTATGATTTAGTAATGGCAGTACTCTTTATAATACTGATAAAAAAAACTCTCTTTTTGGATTTTATTTTTTTCCAATGGCCAAATATCATCTCTCCTGAAAGCATTTTCACTAATCAATTACAGAATTGCTGAAGCCAGTTCAATATTTCATATCTCTAATATTCTGAAAAATAATAAAAAAATGCATTCAGGTAGATGAAACACACATGTACATGTAGCTGTAGGATATATCAAATAAATTGATAATGACGTATTACTTTTGCCTTTATGAAAGAGGAACTCACAGCATAAATGACGAGGCGTTCCGCATTGGAAACAAGAGCTATTAGAATTATTATTTTTTCATAATTTATCAAAACTGACACAGGAAGAAGAGATCATTAATCAAATTTCAATTAAGATTTGCATTCGTGGAACTTGTTTAACATTTTTTCTATTTCATTGTAAAGAAAAGAGCGAGAGGCGCAAAACGTTATTTTTAAAAGAATAAATAATTTTGAAATGTTATTGTGTCTTTAAATTATTACAAAAGAGAACAGAAATTTGATGACAGTTTGTTGAAAATTGCTTTCATATTTTTTTAAAATATGTTGTGGCCAGCACAATACCACTCGCCACGTTTTTTGTTAAATAAGTATATGGCGCGAGACAGTCATGTGGCATAGTTGGCCTTGACAAGCAGATATAGGGGCCCGTGCCAGAATGACAATTAGTAATTATGTACATAGATGTCAAATTTCAAGATTTTCTAAATTCACGTAGTTAATTTGTCACCAGGAGTGTGGAATTAACTTGTCGGGGAAAATAAACCACATGGAATTGGAAAATCACTAAATTTAGAATGAAAAATTATAATATTTGATATTTATGTATATAATTACTAGCTATCATTTTGACACGGGCACCCATATCTGCTTGTCAAGGCCAACAAGGTTACATGACTGCTCGCGTCCTATTGTATTTAACATTTCTTGTATACCTACACTCTACACCAAAAATTCTACTTACATCTATTCTTTATATTTAATTTTTTTAATTCATTCAATGAAGAAATTTTGTCCTTTTTTAATTTTTCGAAATGTTTTCCATTCATTGTCGGAATTGACAGTATTTTTGAAGGGTATATATGTAATTTTAAATAATTAACTATTAGTACAATAAGAAATAACATAATGTATGTACTTCCAAGATTTTTGACACTGGTATTTATCTGTAAGTTACAAAAAAATTAATTTTTCAATTGGTTTCCATGACATTATTTGGGTTGTGAGATTTATTACAACAGATTATTATATACCTTATATTTCTTTATCTCTAAATCTATAAATATATAATAAAATATTTATATGTATCAGATAGAGAATTTACTCTTCTTTAATAACAAAAAATAATATTTAGAAGATTTTTTTTAAGAATGTGCTACTTCCGATTGTCCAATTATTACCAAAACCTTTTCAACTTTTCTCAGTAATGTCCGATTGAGAAATATGTAGCTAAACAAATATTAAGTATTATAGTTTTTGAGATATCGTCCTTCCAACCTCCCCACACACATACACACACACACACACACACACACACACACACATACACGCAGACATCATCGTAAAAACATTAAAATCGGATTGTAGAGACCTTAAAACGTGCTATTATATAAAATCTGGATATGCGATTTTTAGCATCAATCCAATACCTCTCTTAGCGAGAGGTAAAAAACAATTATCAAAGCTTACGAGTATTTTAAAAAGAACTAAAAAAATATTCCATCATTACCGGTATCTGTGTACGAAGTAGATTGGCACACCCAGCAATGGGTAATATGCCGTGATGAAATATTTTTTTTAATTTTTTTTACTAAAAAAATTAGTATGTCAAAATAATTTTCAAATCTTATTTTTTAAATTTTGTGCGTCGATCATGTAAAAAATATAATAAGCATTGTGGTTAGTAAGTGCTCTTTTACATTGTCTAAATTTCTAAAATCATCTCCAACGGGTAGGAAGAAGCACTTGCTGACCTTAATACTTAAATAACTAATAGTTTAACAGTAAAAATAAAATAACAGCCCTAGTTATTAAGTATTTCATTCAGGTGTTCTTTTTTGTAAAATTTCATTTTTTAACATTGTTTAAAAATCACGAAAACATTTTCCCACTTGACAAAATTTTACTTTCATTTACATTCTGAGTTCAATCTTTGAACAGTTAACTTTTCGCCGTATTTTAAATCAAATTTATTAGGGAACTTTCCTAATCTTTCATTCATGTCAATCTGCATTATCTCATGTATTTTACGTCAAATATTTTCTTCGACAAGATAAAATGTGGTGTCGCCGAAATTTTACGAAACACATTTTTCTTACTAAATTATCATTCAAAGGAAAATGTTTTACATTGGCTATAACAACGTATTGATTTTAACTACCACAAGAATTTCTTTTATTTGGTTGTGTGTATTTAGTTAAAATAAAAGTAGCTTTAGAATAAAGGCATACGTTATCAGGTGTATTAAAGTAACTTTTTTAAACAACATGAGGTTAAATCTAACGAAGGTAAAGCATCTATTTTCAGACTAAAGCGATCCCTGTGTTACATTTTCCACAAGCAGCTATAAGTACCCCTGAGGTAATGCTTGGTAAACGCCCACATAGACATAAAACAATCTGTGTCGACTTTTTGCGTTGTTTATGTTACTTTGAACCTCGCACTATTATAAATAGACTTTACTGAAGGAATAATTCGTTACAAAAATATTTCATTTGGTAATCGATTTTCTTTCAGTTTATTATTTTATTAAGAAATGGTATTTAAATCTCTATTAAGAAACAGAAGAAAATTATGTTGTGGCCATCACAATACCTCTCGCCCTTTCCATTGTGGTATATATAAGTATTGTATTTAACATTTCTTGTACACACAAAAAATTCTAATTACACCTTTATATTTACGTATTTTCTATAATTTTAAATTCTTTCTATGAGCAAGTTTTCTCCATTTCTTCTAAATGTAGGAGGTTTTTCCAATTCATTAACGGGATTGGCGGTATTTCTGATGGGTTCATGTAATATACCTATAATTTTAAATATATAATTAATAATGCAATAAGAAATATTAAATATCATTCAATTACAGATATTTTAATTTCTCAAGTAGTTACCATGAAGATGTTTGGGCTGTGAGCAGGCTGTGAGATTTACTACAACAGATTATTTTATAGAGAATATAATTCCTTAGTCACGTGACATGTTTTCCGCCAATCAACATTTAGAATCTCCCTAGTTACATCTCTATCACAGCGATGACAAAAAACAAAGAAATTATCACCTTATTTATAGTCGTTACTAAGGGATTTGTTTTCTTTATTTACGACATTGACAGTTAATTTTGAGTATAAAATAAGTAATAACAATAATTCAAACTCCGATATATTAAATAAAACTCGTATATACTATGTTTTAATACATTATGATATATGTATATCAAAAGTTATGTCAACATAATGTGTTACAAAAATTCATTATATTCTCTCATTAAATATAAGCTCGTGATATGATTAATAATCGAAGATATTGCTCGTGAAACCGAAGCAGCACATTTCACTCGAGTATATCATCGATGATAATCATATCACTTGTTATATTACGTATGATTATATATCTACATCTTTAAATCTATAGAGAGAATTTTGTTTTTTAATCTTTGTAATAACATAAATTTTGAAATAATAATATTTAAAAGATTTTTGTTAAAATACTACTACTTCCGGTTGTCCAATTGTTACCAGACTCTATTTAACTCTTCCAATTACTGTTTGATTGAGGAATCCGTAGTTAAACAGGTCTTTAGTCGTATAGAATTTGAGAAATCGTACGTACAACAACCTCACACACACATGCACACACACACACTCTTAGTGAGAGGTAAAAATATAGTCGTATGACTTGTAAAATAAGTAGGTACAGTAATTTTTTAAAGATGTCCGATCAAGGTCATCTGTATCATGAACGAATTAACAAACTGGCATACATTTATCAATCTCATTTGCAACGACTAATAGCGTGTGCGATAAGGATGGATATAACATGTTTGTCTTTCAAAAATTTATATTGTTTCGACTATGTTAGGACATTCCATTTTAAAACAATGCTCGTTGTTAACAATACTTTCGCTGTAACGTAAGTTCATTTATTAACTCAGATATATTACCTTGATTCATAGCTGTACAAATAACAATATTTTTTGGTCAGTATCTTATTTTTTACATATTTGGTTTTACATTTTACCAGTTGACTTAGTTTTCAATTTTGAATGATTTTACTGTAACATATATTTTTATAATAATTAAATAACAGTTGTATCTTATGTACCCTCATAAAAGTAAGTGAACGACACTACTGAAATTCACAGAATGGGCGGAGCTATAATCATACAATCCGTAGATGACCTTGATCGGACATCTTTAAAAAAAATTCTGTACCTATCCTCCTCATACATTAAATTTTATTTTCCTTTTTTGTAAATTTTACGCACGACAAAAATTAAGCTCCCTCTTGTTCTACATTTCGTTCTTGAAAATTCCAAACCGCCATTTTATAATCCCTAAGAGGATACGTTCGAGGAAACGTGTTTTAATGAAAATACACTTTCCGAAATTCTCCTCTCGGAGTCGTGAAAGTTTCCAGCATGTCCTCCTAAAGCCCGCCCTGGAGGGAGATTTATCCATAATTTACCAGTTTGAGCTTTTCATTCTGCATACAGGCGTGTGGCCCACATGTAACAGGTGTGTTCTCACATAAATTTTCGATGATATTGGAATAATTATTAAATGGGAAATTACTTACTTGGTAATTACAATGTTTTGGTAAGTTATTTATTACTTAGTACTTTGCGGCCTAAACAGGGCAGCTGGGACAATTAATTGAGAAGTGTTCTCTAAAGAAATTAGGAAATTACAGTATTGGTTTTAAGCACGATTCACATTATTGCGAGAAATATGAAAAACTACAAATCCCCAAACGTTTGAATATAATAATGGTCTTTTTTACCGCTATACTCTGTTTACTATAGCGAAAGAATTTTGACAATTAATTGGGGCGTGGTATAAGAGTTTGTTTAAAAACAAACGCTAATTGCCAAAAACCGTCAGAGAATAAATACAGAGGAGTAACCAGGTAAAACTTTAAAAATATCTGATGTGGCTAGCACATTACCGTCCGTTAATCCTGTGTATTATGTACAAATTCCACACGTACATGTTATTGCAAAATATTCTAAATTTCCACTTAAATTATTTCATAAACAAACTATACAAATTGCACTTGACACTGAAATCTTCTTCTTTAGCTTTTCCCATTCGTTAGGGGTTATTTTCTTCTTCCACTCATTTCTGTTTTACGTGTCGTTCTCATTCAGTTCCTTTTCTCTCAAGTCTTCCGAAATACAATCCTTCCATCTTATCTTTGGTCTTCCTCTGTTTCTTCAACCTTCTATTACTAAGCTATTCATTCTTCATCCAATATATATTCTTCATTTCTCCTCATGACATTTTCAAACCAATGTAATCATCTCGCCTGTATCTTTCTAGAAACTTGTAACACTAGAGTTATTTCCTTATCTATCTTTCCGTGTCTTCCCCAAAATCTACTTCAACATCCTCATCTCTGCCACATTAATTTACTTTTTATTTATACTGACATCTGTCAATTTGAATTATATGAATATATTAGTAGTTTCCATGTTTAGTATAGCTGAATTATAGAATTTAATTTCTTTAAAACTCTTTAACTGTATATCTATTGAATATGAAGTATAAAATGTAATGAAATCGTATAGAGAATAATATATTCTTTAAGTTATAATAACGTTAAATGTCAATAAATCAAATTTAACTGTTAAATCTACCAATTATAACCAAAATCTAATTCTTCTGGATGTAAATTTGAGGAATACCTACGAAAAAATTATAATTTTTGGAATCGTGGTTTTGAAGTTATACGATCCAAAACTTTTGTCACACATACATACATACATACATACAGACATTATCGTAAAAATGGTAAAATCGTATTATAGGGACCCTAAAACATGCTTATTCACTAAATACTCATCATTAAATTTTTTGACCAAAGACAATACCTTTCTTACCTAAAGGTGACGGAAGGTAAAAAGCAAAAACCCTTAATTTTTACATTATTCTGTGATAATAATTATAATCTCTTTTGCACAATTAGTGCAATTTTCTTTGTTGTAATCAAGTATATTATTTTACTTTGACTCTCATATAAACTAGCTAAAAAGTTTGGTATCTTTCTATTGATAACGTAAATCGGTTGATATCATGGAACGACCATAACAATTTAATAGGGAGTCTTGTTGTGTTGTTGTTGTTGTTTGTTGTGTAAAGTTACGAACGATTTTAATGATATCCTATAAGCCTTAATTTAGGCATAACATCCTAATGTTATGTTCAATTCACAGTGCCAGTTCTGCTTACCAAACAAAGCCCTCTTATTGATCCAAGGAAGAGAAAGTTTCCAAGCAGAAAGAGAAGAACATGTATTAATGCGATTATGAATGTGACCGAGACAAAAGTAGTGTGTTTGGACAGGAATGTGTGATGAAGGATGATTGTTGCGGAACTACGAGGGCCGTCCTCAAATTGGGGATATATAGGCTACCAAAAATCGAAAAAGAAATAATTTTCAAATATTTTACAGGAAGGTGTAGGTATACATCTCAACTATTGTTCTACATAGTTCTAGTTAATTACATTCAGGGCCGCTCCATGTGGGTGGATAGGAGTACGTTCGTAAATTTACTTTAAAGTTAGAGTTAGGTAAGGGGTGTGACCATTGGAGTTAAGTCCGAGTAAACTCATTTTACGAACGATGTAAAGTTTTGTATAATTAGTTTAGCAAAATATATACTGACCTCAATGATCTTAAACAGTTAAAGAATGACAGTATCTCTGCGCATGTCGAGTAATTACTTAAACACCCCGTTCGAGGTAGGTTGGCATAGACTACGTTTATCTCGCAGTGACATAACCCGCTTAAAAATCTAGTGACTTAAAACTAACTCTTAACCCCAGTTCGTTTATATCGTATGTTTTAAAGTGACTACAGGATAATTAGCGTTTATCCACTGCTGTTAAACAAGGACAGATAGAAAATTTTGCGGATGACTTACTATAATAAAAATAACAAAACGTTCACGATCTTGAAGCAAACCTCGAAACAAACAGTTTTTAGAAGTTTTGAGTGTAGTAATATATATTTTTAATAATTATTTTCATGTTTTTAAAAAAATGTTGAGGTTAATCCATAGCCTTAACCGTTTATCTCGCAAAATTTCAAGTAGGTTAGTTAACTCAACCCATTATTTAAGTTACTTCACTTAGCGCTAAACTAACGTGTTTATCTCGCACATTTAACCCGCTTAACTCAAGCGGGTTAGCATTTAAGTGGATAAACTAGTGCGAGATAAACGTAGTCATAGTAAAGATAAAGTTAACTCTGAAGTTTCCGAACGTATGAAGTTAATTGAGAATTAATTTCCGAACGCTTGACTATAAAGGGCGCCATTACGAGACATTAAATAATAGTCAATTTTTATAAAGTGCTCTTAGTCGCAAATAAAAAATTACCTCTCGCTAAGAGGTATTGGAATCATGCTATATATCGCATATCCAGATTTTAGTGAATATGCACGTTTTAAGGTCCATAGAATCCGATAATAACATTTTTACGATGATGTCTGTCTGTGTGGTGTGTGTGTGTGTGTGTGTGTGTGTGTGTGTGTGTGTGTATGTGTGTGTGGATGTGTGTGTGTGTGAGGTTGTTGGAGGTAAGATTTCTCAAATTCTATAAGACTAAAGACCTGTGTAACTACGGATTCCTCAATCTAACAGTAATGGGAAGAGTTTAATAGTTTCTGGTAACAATGAATTTAATTGAATTTCGTTAATTTTTGATCTAACACATTTTCATTAAAAATTTGCCTGAAAAATGTTTATTTTCGAATCGGTTACAAATAAAATATTATTGAATATATTTTATACGAGTATAGTAATCATAAACTTCCCAAACAATATTTATGTTCTAATTAAAATGTTGATTAAAAAACACGAAGGCACAATGTTAAAAATTAATATTTTGAATGAATACATTATTCGTATTCCTGATTTTATTGTAAATTAATACAAAATTATCTACATTGAAAATTTATTTCTGTTTCATAATGAAAAAAGTAGGTATATAAAATTAAAAACGTATTGAAAATTTTCCAATTAATTTTGCAATAAATGCGATTTGACTGGCAATCCGAAGTTATTAATTTTAAATTGCATATTCGATGCATGTCAAAATTTATAAACACAAAATTCAAAGAGAATTTAATTAGTAGTATATTCTATTCATGGTATTCATAATATATAAGCCCAGGTTCATAATATACTACTCAAAAGTGAATAGGGATATTAAAAATATTTTCTGTGTGTAAATATTGACACAAATAAACATAAGTTATGGTTCGCTATTACAAAAATTCTGTTGTGGCCATCACAATACCTCTCGCCACATCCGTTTTTGGTTACATAAGTATAGGGCGCAAGCAGTCATGTAACATTGTTGCCATTGACAAGCAGAAATAGGGGGTCCGTGTCAGAATGACAAATAGTAATTATGTACATAGATGCAAAATGTCGGAATTTTTTTCATTAAAAATTTCAAGATTTTCTAAACTCACGTAGTTAATTTGTGTGGAATTTACTTGTCGAGGAAAATAAACCACATGGAATTGGAAAATAACTAAATTTGGAATGAGAAATTATGATATTTGACATCTATGTACATAATTACTAACTATCATTCTGTCACGGGCCCCCATATCTGCTTGTCAAGGCCAGCAAAGTCACATGACTGCTTGCGCCCTATTGTATTTAACATTTCTTGTATACCTACATTCTACACCAAAAATTCTACTTATGTCTATTCTTTATTTTTTGATTTTTCAATTTTAAATTCATTCTATGAAGAAATTTTGTCATACTCTTCTAAATTTTCGAAATGTTTCCAATTTATTGTCAAGATTTTTGAAAGATATATGTACTATACCTATAATTTTAAATATTTAACTAATAATAAGAAATAATATAATGTATGTACTTTCCAGAAAAAAACCTTCAGTAATGTCTTTAGATTTTTGACACTGACATTTATCTGTCAGTTACAAACATTATAATTTTTCAATTGGTGTCCATGACAGTATTTGGGCTGTGAGATAAAAAAAAATATTAAGAATCTGCTACTTTCGGTTGTCCAATTATTGCCAAAATCTTTCCAGCACTTCCCTGTAATGTCCGATTCAGAAATACGTAGTTAAACATATATTAAGTATTATAGCTTTGAATATATAATACATATAAGAATGGCAACGTAATGTATTTAGATTAAATATTTCGAGAGAAGGTGCCATCTATCCTTCCATATACGAATTATTTCTGAGTTAGTTCAAAAAATACATAATAGGTGGATGTTGCACAGTATTGCCACGTAGCTAGAACAGCAAGTTAAGATTTTATAAAGGTTTTTAAGTTTGCTACTGTAAAACAAGTATACATGTATATTGAAGATTCAAAATATATTATCTGGTTATTATGAAACAATATTTTTGAATTATTGATTATTGAATACCTCTAACAAATTTTCTGGCAATGCTGTCAGCACGATTTACCGTAGTTCATAGTTTTGTGGTAGGAGTCACTAGCTATCTATAATAATTTTGTGAATAAAAAGAGACAGATATAGTATGTTGCTAGGCCATATGCGTTGCCATTCTTATATGTATTATATATACAAAGATTATAGTTTTTGAGAAATCGTCTTTCCAATGTCCCCACACACATACACACCCACACACACACACACACACACACACACACACACACACACACACACACACACACACACACACACACACACACACAGACATCATCATAAAAATATTAAAATCGGATTGTAGGGACCTTAAAACGTACTTAATCTGGATATGCGATTTTTATGAGGTAAAAACACTTTTTCTGCTATTCCTATTTACTTTTGAGTCGGCGGAACTATTCAAAAAATGTTATGTACGTTTGAAATTGTCAACCGTGTTTATTCGAACGTCAATACATGAGAATATAATAATGAAGGGGTGAATTTTTTTATTAAACATGACATTGATATGTGTGCTTGATTAATGGTCTATTAATATGATAGGCAATTATGAAGGAGAAAAACAAATCAATTAAAAGCTCATGAAAGAAATTACATATTAGGACGAACACAATTTTAGTGCCCATAAATATATTACTATTTTGTGTTTCGCAGTTTTTCCGATGATAAACTTTATGCTTTATGATATGATGAATGCACCTTGGATGGTTTATCATCAATCCAGTCAACGCTATCATTGCCTCCTAGAAGCTGTAGTGCACCACACTGATGAGCTCCAATAAGAGCGAAACGCGTCTGAGGTTCTGCTTGATTGGGCTAGTCTCCAATAAATGACCGAGAGTTTCATTCTGACAATGAAATCGTGTGAAACGTATCAACCTTTTTTTTTAAATATTATATTAGAACAGTTTCACCAAGTATTGCAATTGTACTTTGTTATAATGGCTCTGTATGTGGTTAGCTACCTCTGCAGTCATCATATCATCTTGGATGGTTTATCATCCGTCCATTCAACCTAGTCATTGTCTCCTTAAGGCTGCAGTGCACAACAATGATGACCTCCAATTAGAACAAAACGCGTCGGTGGTTCTGATTGAATAGCCTAGTATCTGATAATTGACTGAGAGGTTGATTCAGAGATTGAAATCTTGTGAAACACGTCTAGTATGATTTTTACCTTCTGTCACTATAGTAAGAAAGGTATTGTCTTTCATCAAAAAATTCGGTGGTGAGTTTTCAATGAATACGAACGTTTTAAGGTCTCTACAATACGATTTTACCATTTTTACGATGATGTATGTATGTATGTATGTATGTGTGTGTGTGTGTATGATTATAATTTCGGCCGCGATATCTCCAATACTTGAATTCCAAAAATTACAATTTTTACGTATTCCTCTTCCTTACACCCATATACAGACTTGATTAGATTTCGGTTATAAATGGTCTACCGGAAATATCCTCATTTGAAGATTTTAATAGTTTTTCTTGAATTAGACATTTAATTTATTAAAAAATCTTTTAGAACTCATTACTCAATTAAAATGATACAACCCTGTATTAGAAGAATACAAATTAGAAGAAGAGATGAAAGAAATTAAGAATATTTTTATGAAGAATGGTTTTTCTATATCTTCTATTCAAAGATGTTTGAAACCGAAAAGACCTACTAACAATGCTAATGAAAGGGAGATATTGTTTGCTTCGCGTCCTTATGGCCAAAATGTCACGGACAAGATTGGTATAATGTTAAAATTCGATATATGTTGAGACAAGTAAAAGACGTCATTCCTCTGCAGTCATTCACGGATTAACCAGATTCCATGTGTCTGCGGGAAAGATTGTTTGTCAAAATATATACTAATAATTTGACGTATAAAAAGTTACGCTTTTGTTTGTCTCTTGTTTCTAATTCCATGTCTAAACTATTAAATTGTAATTTCGTTAATTTTCAAATTGTATTCCTGCAGTTATGAAGTAGCTAAAATGAATTTCTTCTTGCTGTTAATATATTTTTTCAGAGGGTACGAATACATTTGAGGTTAGGCTCGTAGAAACGACGGAAGGTAATATGTTGGCCACATCATATTTTTTAAATATTACATGAAAAATAAAAGTTTTTAGACAGCGAACATTTTAGATGACCCTCGTATTTTACATACATGTCACGATCAGGAATGACGGGAGCACTTCACCCGCATAGAACTGCAACATATTTCATCCGTTGCACTAACTACCACTTCTGAACATTTCATTCATGTCAGGTCAAGTAATAAGTCTGTTAAATACAGGCGGGACAATTGAGTGGAAAGCGGTTATTATGTAATAGGGCAAGAGCAAGAGCGTGTCACGTTTCTTCAGACCGTGATGGACATTTTCTCTTTATTTCCGGGCCAACAAAGTGCTTTCCTGATTGAACACCAAAGCGCTTGTTTAACACTAATGAGGAAGTATTCTATTTCAAATTCTAATTATTGATAATCATATTACCTGCCAAGCGAACAATTAAATACTGAACGCGGATGGATTGTTTCCAAATTTACCTTAAAGTCTCTGGAATAATTTATGAAACAAGTAGGTGTATACTTAATAGCAAGTCGACTGTCTGGAAATTTATATAGGTACCTACGTTGGGGTTTTCTTCAATAAATAACTAGAATCAAAGTTTTGGAACAAGGAAACTTATTTTATTAAAAAATTGTTCTGCAAACTTTACAGACTAAGAGAAACCAGACCTTGATTTATTATCACAAATATCTACTAACAACACGCTTCGAACACTTAAGGAGTAATCGAAAAATTTATATCTTTATTTCGGAATTAGCATGTCATATTCTCAACTTTCGTAATTAAAATGATATATAGTTGGAGGAAGAAATATTTGGAACTGACTTATGCAGGGTTTACTATCTTTTATGGAGGGTTAGGTTTGTTTGTGGTCAGGACTCATAAATTATTCGAACTTGAAGCCATCAATTTTAGGGTTAGAAATGGGCCGTATTTAATAATGATGTTACAAGAAGTGTATTTTAAACGCATTGTTATTTGAATACAGATTTAAAAGTACATAGTTAGGAAACATCTTATAATATTTTAATCTCTTTTCACTTAACAAATTGACGTTAGAAAAAATACACTTAAAACGAATTATTATTTTAATACAGATTTAAAAGTACATATTGAATGCAAATTTCGGGTATGGCCCAGGACAGAAAACTCTACCTGGCTCAGAGTACCATTACCGCAAAGTCCATAAAACTTTATAATCGCCAATTAGCAGGATCTATAATGAGTTCCCAATATTTCTTCCTCCAACTATAAGCACGCTAGAAAAAGCCGAGAGAGGTGAAGCTCTGAATAGTGGAAGGAATATCTAACAAAACTGGTTAATTTTATTGAAGAAGAACACACTGGGGACGATTTTATCTTCTGGCCAGACTTTACGTCCTGTCACTATGCAACACAAACTCAAAAAATCTGATGTGACCAACACAATACCTCCCGCCATTTAATTTTTATTAATTTAAATACATACCTATGAGGTCTCGTTGCCGCGTGCCTGATGTCTAATTGCGAATCTGGAGAACCCGATTCGATTCCGATCGACGCAACATATTTCCAATTTTAAATGGCACAAAATTGACCCCTGTGGTGCACTCTCCACTCCAACAATGAGTGATCATGAGGTGACGCTTGCTAAACGCCCGCACGATATAAATATGTCATCATCATTACCAAAATCTGTGTACAAAGCAAATTAGCACACCCAGCAATGGGTTATGCCGTGATAATATATATTTTTATGTTTTTATTGAAATACATACCTGCATATTTACTAATGCTAGAAATTTCTTTTTAAAACGTTACTATTATTAATTTGAAATTATGTATATGACTTTCCTTTCCAACGAATGTTTTATTTAAAATTCTCTTTTTAAAACATTACTGTTATTAAATTGAAATCATTATATTTTTGGCAGTGATATTTTTCTGTCAGTTACATACATTTGAACTGAACTGTGTAACCATGGAGATTTGTTTAAAGCAGAAGCTTCGAGATATAATTTTTATAAATTTATCCATAAAATATATAGAATAAGTATTAATACAAACCTGTAGAAAATGGAATAATCTTTAATTTTTATAATAACAAATTGCGAAAAAATAACATTTAAAGGTATTTTTTGAAGAAAAACTATTTTGAGCTTCAAGTAAACTGCCATTTCCGGTTATCCGATTGACACCAAAATCTAATGGCTTCTTTCCATATTAGAATAAAGTAGAAATACATGGTTTCAAAAGTTTCTGAATTATAGTATTTGAGTGCCCAGGAGATACACACACATACACCTATACACACACACACATACACACACACACACACACACACACACACCCACAGTCATCATCGTGAAAATGTTAAAAATGGATTCTAGGTACCTTAAAACGTGGTCATTTACCAAAATCTCGATATGAGATTTATAGCACGATCCGTATACCTCCCTTACCAAGGGTAGTGGGAGGTAAAATGGTTAACATATTATAACGTACCACTTGTTCCGCGAAACGACAATCCGCCTTATAGAAGAACACTACCCTCTTTATTTAATTTAAGTTCATAATGTTGTCGCTTATGAAACTGTTAATTATTAAGTACTATAAAACTTTAGGTGAATGCATTTTTACCTCTCGCTAAGAGAGGTATTGGATTCATGCTAAAAATCGCATATCCAGATTTTATTGAATAAGCACGTTTTAAGGTCCCTACAATCCGATTTTAACATTTTTACGATGATGTCTGTGTGTGTGTGTGTGTGTGTGTGTGTGTGTGTGTGGATGTGTGTGTGTGGGATGTTGGAAGGACGGTTACTCAAAAACTATAAGACTTAAAATTTGTTTAACAACGTATTTCCCAATCGGACATTCATGGGAAGATCTGAAAAGGTTCTGGTAACAATTGGACAACCGGAAGTAGAAGATTCTTGAAAAAAAATCTTCTAAATATTATTTTTTGAAAATTTTTCTTGATAATATTAAAGAAAAATAAATTCTCTTTCTGATACATTTAAATATTTTTATACATATTTTATAGATTTAGAGATAAAAGGAATATAATATATAAAATAATGTAATTAATTTTACAACCGAAAGGATGCCATGAAAAATAGTTGCAAATTTAAATTATTTGTAACTGACAGATAAATGTCAGTGTCAGAAATAATGAGTAATGAAAGAAAAATGTATTTGGAGAATCCCTTAATTCTTGATCTGTGACTATTATGGAGATGACAAGTCTAGGTTGAAGGACTTAAATTTGTTTCAAACATTATGGGACAATGTACACCAGTACTGTAGACTAGAGTAACTTTGAATTGCGAAAAAGCTATCAAATTCTTCTCAAGTAAGTTGTAAATATTGACAAAATTACACATCGATATAAGAATAATCGGAGTGCAATCTATCCGTCACTTTATTAAAGGGAATTAAGGTTATTTAGATATAACAAGTATGAAAAAATAAAATGTAAAAGAAGATATATAAGAATAGATGCACAATCCAGATATATACATTTTAGACCGCCCAAAATTAATGTTTTTACTAGAAGAATATGAAGAGAAAGTAAACAAGGTTGTTCGAATTGAAAATTGCTGTTACCAGCCTAATATTTATATATGGTAAACTCTACTTTGTAATTTATTGTAACATAATTTATGGTAAAATATCTTTATGTTGAGACATGCTATTATTGAATAATAAAGAAGTTTATACGTCATAGATTGATATGAATATATTATTTGTATTTATAAAAATAATCTTTGCTTTATGCATACAGCCAGGTAAAATATACGGCGAGAGGTTATGTGCTGGCCACATCAGATTTTTTATTACAAAAAATTGTAGTAAAACTTATGGAACATACGCTATTTTGCAAATAATACTTAGAAGAAGGTACAAGAGTGCATGGAAACGTCGGCGTTGTAAGAGAACAAATGCTGTTTGAGATTTCGAGAAACTGTTACCATTTATATACCACAGTCCAGAAATTTCCCATCAGTTAACTACATTTTGTTTTAATTAGTATATTAAAATTGGAAAATTAATAAGGAATATGCAAGTACACTTTCGACTAATTAAACATGAATTAATAAATATCTCATTAAAATTAAATGCATCCAATATTGTGAATTCTGTGAAAATACAACAATATTATTATAAATTTAATAAGCAGAGATTCCTGCATAATGTTTGTTCCGCTACGGAGAATCCAGTCCATGGAAAGCACTACCTACATAGATCATATTAAATATATTCAGATATTTCCCACCTAGTTCTCTCTCATATTGCAATTTCGCGGAAAAAGAAATGCAAAACTAAAATGAAACTCGGATTGGAGTTTTCTGCAGCAGGTTTTCCCATTTATAAGCTCGCTGCAAATGTTCGTAATAAAAACTTATAAACATGTCACGAGCGTTTAATCCACTGGCGAACTTCGCCATATTTCATTTCTTACCGTAGTCATTCCATAGCTTAAAGGTTAAATAGTTTAGTCTTAGCACGGTGGTCTCTATTCTACCAGGCGGAAGTGTAATAGAGGTGGGCGTGACGTCATGAAGCAGATTTCAATGTGTATTGTTGCAATTTCGCCCGAATTTTGTTTTACAACTCGAAACCATACAGCATGCCTCGAAAATGTTATGTACCGGCTTGTAAAAGCAATTATACGAGCATTTCGGAAAATATTCCAACATTTCTATTTCCGAAAGATAAGGACTTTTTGATATAGCTAAAGTGCATCCCTCGTAAAAACTGGACACCCTCCGCAACATCGGTGGTCTGTATCAAACATTTTAATGAAGAATTATATAACTATAAAGGAGAAACAAAAATATTTAATTATAATAAATCACACTTAAAACCTGACTATTTTGCCAGGCTTACCTAATTATTTAAATATTAAATCTATCGCTAAAAGAAAAGAAAAACTCCAGAAGAACGGAATTCTAAAATCCAACAAAGGGAATTTGAAACAGCAAATAAGATTGAAGAACCGCGACAAACAAAAAACAAAATACAGAGTTATGACAACCTTGTTCAAAATATACACGAATTTGTGGAAACGATACACGAAAATCTTTTGTGAAAGAAAACATCAATGATAATGGATTTTGCATCGCAACCTTTTACTTTAAGATAAATAGAAATCACAGCCAAAATATTTCTTCAAAAATAAAATGCTTTCTTTGAATTATCTGATATTAGAATATCTGTTGAACAAATGAACTATACTTACTGAGTCTATTATTCAACATTTAAATAATGATATACTTCGTAAAGAAAAACTAATTGACGAAGGTGATAGGAGGGAATTGAACAGTTATTATTTTTAAATGAACAAATAACTTTTCTTTTTTCAAAACAGAAACGGTACAAATCGAAAATGATGTTATGATCTTATATAATTTATTTACATTTAAGAAAATGTTATGACGTCTTAAGATCGAACATTTTAACACGGCTACACTCGAAGTATTTACAACTACAAATTTAAAAAAATAAAATATTCATTTCTTAAGTATTATAGCAAATAAACTAACTGAAGAGTAGGACAAATTGGTAGTCTTGCAACTTGATGAAATATAATATATGTTAATGAAAGCATTGAATACCGATCAGGTTTATATATATATATATATATATATATATATATATATATATATATATATATATATATATATATATATATATATATATATATTATATTCTGTAAAATATTCGCTTAACGAACCGTTATCATAACGAAATAGTTATTATGAAAATCGTTATATCTACTTAACGATAATCGTTATCTTTGTATACATATTCTGTAACTCATTTTAAAAAATAATAACCTTGGGATCAAGTTATGAACTTTATTTCCTAAAATCAAATTTAAGTTTGAAGTTTGAATGAAATATCTAAAATAATTCAATATCACTCACAAAACTTCTAGGTTAGATTAGTTCTGGTGGGGGTCAGCTGTCAGACTCTTCTTCTTCTTGTTGTGGTCTATACTACCATCCGTGGACAAATTGGGAAGCTTGCGTTACGCGCTAGGAATAAAAACTTATTAAATTATTTTAATATTACCTTGTATAAAACTATAATGTTACGGGTTTTTGAGATCACTATTCAACATAATAGCAATTTTATTTTGACACGAATAAAAATACTGAATTATTGACAAAACGTTTAGGTAACGAATGATTTTTCCAGTTGTTAATAAATAACGATATCGTTATCTTTTTATGGTTATGTAGAATTAAATTATTGTTTACAGAATACCACTTTAACGATTATCGTTATAATAACGATTTAACAAGCATAATGGCATAACGATCGTTTACAGAATAAGCCTATTGAACGATTTTCGTTATTACCATAGCGATATAACGTTTTAACGATTCGTTATGTTATAAGGATGCTTACAGAATAGCCCTATTCCAGTAAAAAACAATAACACGTGAACAACTTGCAGATATAGCGACAAATGTGATATTACCTACTTTAGAGAATTGTGGTTTTCGTGTTAGGTGTTTATCATCTCACAATAACAAAGTAAACCAAAAAGAAGATAGTAATCATTTCTGAAAATTAAAACTGCATTAAAAGGCACAATTTTGATATTATGCCGTATAAAGCACTGTATAAAGTCGGCCTCGTGACGTCACGCGAATTGTATGGTAGTGGGGGTTAGTCTCCCGCCTCTTAGCCACATCAATAGATCAGGTCATACGGATGCTAAATATCAGGAATTTTACTAAATGGTATATATCTTGTACATTACATACCATTCATTTCTCTGATTTCTAAATCTACTTCATGATTTCCATCCTGACACTTGTAAGTGTTTAAATCAGAAGAACCCGTTGCCACAGCAACAATAAACAACAAACCCCCTTGCGAGTTGTATTTTCTCCGCGGATGTGAAGCGATCGCACGTACGCCTAATTTCTACGTTGTTCAAGCCTCATCTAAATTCATAACGTCTCTACGAAGAGAGATACCAATACCCAGACGACAACATTGAGATGGAGATCGTGCGAGGTGTTGGTTTGACACTGAATATTTTTAGAAAAGCGAGGTTATAGAGTGAAAGTGGGTGGTATGTTTATAGACCATGATGTATCTTGTTCTTTCCCCTATTTGTATAGGCTTTGACTTAACTTACGAAAGCCGTCCAAATATGAAAGATACAAAGGCCGTGTGGAACTGAGGAAATTTTGTTTCTGAAAGTTGAGAGCAGTGTCGTATATAGGGATTTCTCCACTTTCGAAAGAGTGGTCCTGCAGCATTTTAAGGCGAGTATTTTGAATGTAGCAGCCGTTTGCGATGGAGCATCCTGTTCATTTTTCCGCCAGATATGATGTCCGCTTGGTTGTACCTACGTTTTCTCTACAGGTCTACTGTAAATGCGGTTCACTACTATAAAACCCTAAAGAAACTTCGAAGGGCGATCCAAATCCAAAGGCGTCAGATTGGGCTGTATGGTGGATGATCCACAATATGCCATCGTGAAGAAGATACACGCTGCGAGTCAACATTCCCTGCCTTCGGGTATGGATCGGTCTTTGAACTTTCTTTAAGGTTTTACACTAGTAAAATCTTGTATCTTAAATTTTTGCACAGCCCTCGCACTAATTGTGGTGTACCCAGCAAGAAATTTTGGCAACCAAATGTTAATAATATAATAATGATAAGATATTTCGGCCAGTTTACATTTTCATCAAAATATAAAACCTACACAAATGGTTAGAAATTTCTATAAACTTCTTTCGGGTGCTTTAAATATAGATTTAAAACTTAATAAAAAAAATCTGATGTGGCCTACACAATACCTCCCGTTTGAATTAATTTTTATTCGTAAATACTTAAAATTAAATTAAATTTAAATACTAGGTTCGATCCCGATCGACGCCAAATATTTCGAATTTAAAATACTAGAAAAATGATCTCTGCGGTGCACTCTCCACGCCAGAAATGAGTGCCCATGAGGTTGGCTCCTAGTAAATGTCCGCATGGTACAAATATGTCATTACCATTACTGAAATCTGTGTACAAAGCAGATGTACGCCCAGCAATGGGTAATATGCCGTAATGATATATTTATTTTATTTATTTCAATACTTACTGATATTCCTACTTATACAGAAAACTGTATTAAGTTCCTTTCTATATAATTATTATTCTATTTACTATTTTCTTTTTAAAACGTTACTATTATTATTCGGTATTTCGCTACCGAAAATCGGTCGCTTTTAAAATGTAATGAGAGGAATATTGCTGTATGAAGATATTTTTAGGACGTAGCCAGGCTTGGAAATTGACAGGCGCTCAGTATTTTAAGTCAACACTTACCTACATGCATCTATAACGAGGCAGATTTTAAGAGTGAACCAAATTACGCCTATACAAGAATTGTACTGAATCAATATTAATAAAACTTGAGACGGATGTTAATGGTTAGTCAAAAATAGTGTATCATTTTATCTCTATAGTAGCCTTTAAATAAGTATGGATTGATGCTCAACTTTTTCCCTTCTCTATGCCCTGTCCCTTGCCCTGCGGTGTGGCTGCTTCATCATAACTTAGCTTTTTCAACATGACCACTGAAATGGCAATAGTATAGAAATCTCCAGTCTATACTTATTTGACTGCAAGTATAACTAAATAATACCAGTAACATGCTGATTACTGCTAAAACATCTTACAAAAGTATGAAAGTTCTTTATTATTCCTGAATATATAACATTATATAACAATAAATTCATTTTCGAAACTTTATTATTTAAGCTTCTTCCTGGAACAATCTTACATTTAAGCTCCCAATAAGACCAAAACTTTTCTCCAAAATAATCTTCAATAATAAACGAGTATTTATAAAGTTCGTTCGCCATTAACTGCAAATTTCATCTTGCGATGGATTATTTCTTGAGCAACTTTCATACTCGGAATACCTTATAGTGAGTGCAGTATATTAGTGTGTGAAATATACTTAAACTTCGGCAGTTTTATATCGCTGTCGCGGGCTCTCTCATTCTCCTTCTCCTCGTCCGGTTTATATGGAAATGCAACAGGATTTAAACTTCCAAGTAACTTCGGTTCGCTTCGTTCCAGTAGAAATAATCTTGCGAGGAACGAGCTTATTTCCGCGTTCAAGATATGTTGGACCTAACATATACGAGTATGTTATGTGCTATAGGGTGAGATTATACCAAGTTATTGACGTTTTAAAATTAAATTCCTTCGAAATTTTCATCGTATGGAAAAATGAAATGTATTAAATTTTGCAAAATATGCAAACATATACATACATAAAAATCACGCATGTACCACAGCCTCTGCAAAAATACGATTCAATTGTTTTAAATAAAGCCAACTTGTTCTTTTTTACCTTCCGTCACCTTTAGGTAAGGAAGGTATTGTCTTTGGTCAAAAAATTCAATGATGAGTTTTTGGTGAATAAGCATGTTTTAGAGTCCATATAATACGATTTTACCAATTTTGCGATGATGTCTGTATGTGTGTGTGTGTGTGTGTGTGTGTGTGTGTGTGTGTGTGTGTGTGTGTGTGTGTTTCTGTGTGTATGTGACGAAAGTTTCGGATCGCATAACTTCAATACTACGATTCCAAAAATTATAATTTTTCATATTTCTCAAGTTTACATCCAGAAGAACAAGTGATTAGATTTTGGTTATAAATGGTCAAACGGAAGTACCCACATTTGAAGATTTTAACAGTTTTTCTTGAAAAAAGCAGATAAATATCATTTATTGACATGAAGAATATATTATTCTCTATACGATTTGATCGCATTTTATACTTTATATTCAATAGATATAGTTAAATAAAGATATTAAATTTCATAAACTAGCCAGCTATACTAACCATGGAAACTGCTAATAATGGATGTTGAGAATAATGTTGGGGAAGACACGGAAAGATACGGCAAGGAATGAAAGAATAAGGGAAATAACTGTAGTGTTAAAAGTTTCTAGAAAGAAACAAGAGAGACGACTACATTGGTTTGAACATGTCATGAGGAAAGATGAAGAATATATTGGAAGAAGAATGAATAGTTTAGTAATAGAAGGTTGAACAAACAGAGGAAGACCAAAGATAAGATGGAAAGACTCTAAGGCGGAAGACTTGAGAGAAAAGGAACTGAATGAGAACGACACGAGAAACAGAAATGAGTGGAAAAAAATAAAAAGCTAAAGAAGAAGAAGATGAAAATGTCAATGTTAAGTGCAATTTGCAAAGTTTGTTTATGAAATAATTATACTGGAAATTTAGAATCTTTTGCAAGAAAATTTATGTATGGAATTTATACATAATACACAGGATTGGCGGAAGGTATTGTGCTGGCCACCAGATTTTTTTAAAATTTATACGATTCAATTGTTTTACATAAAGCTAACTTTCGTTATATTTTAAGTTATAATTGATCATATATTTACGATTAAAAAATATTTCACAAATATAATTTCAATCACGCTAAACTTCCCCATTATAGAGAAATATCTTGCATTTATGAGTGGATTTTTTTTGCCAAAAGACAATACCTTCCTTACCTAAAGGTGACGGAAGGTAAAAATTCTTTCTATTTAATGAAGAGGTCTAACTTTTTCTCTTAACTTTTATTACATACGTTATAAGAAAAATATTAAATCGAAACAAAGATTTAATGTGTGTAGTTGGTAAATATTTTGCTTTCATCGCCATCGCATATTATATGTCCCTGCGGTAACTTTGCAGATGCGAACATACAATGCATTATTTATTAATAAAACCACAACCGACATACTGCACTTGGCCAGATTGGGGTAGAGCTAATGCTATTATTCACTGCATTAAAATTCAAATCTAATCCTGATTTCATAACGATACCGCTATAAATATGTCATCCCATATTCGATCAAATTTTCGATGATAGGGTTAAAACAATATTGTTTGTTTATCATGTACGAAATCAACAATTTTCCGGAGGGAATTTATATGCATTTTATACAACATCTATTAATTTGGCAACATTTATAAAACAAGAAAACTTTCTGAAAAATATCCCAATTCCAGGATAATATTCACCGAACAAATCTTCTTGAAAGTGAATGTGTTTCTGATTGCACCATAACTGCGAGGACAAATGGTTTGCCGAGAAACTTTTTCTCGGAATTTTTTGCGCGTATAACTTGAAATCGCCTTCGATTATGATAACGTAATGTCATCTTTTATATCGACTTTCATCTGACAAGAAAAGTAGCTTCTTTGTCTCCATGCTGTGAAAATATTTTCTCTAGAATATCATTAGAGGAATTTTAATTAATTCTTGTAAGAATGACAACAAATTTTTAGAATATTCTTCGAGTAAGGTTTTGAAGTTTTTGTTACTTTATAAAGAGATTTTGTAGTGATGTTACTTTGTAATGAATCATTAGTTTTTATCTTAGAGCTTAAAGCTTTTATTTTAATAAAATTATTCTTCGTTGGGAGCTTTTAGTAAACTGTACTTTATAAACATAAAGCAAACAAAATTTATTTTAATATAAACCTCGTAACCGCAGAATTATTCAAATATCTCTGATATTTACCTACCTAAATTTAATATCATCTCAACTGCTATATTTAGCATAAAGATTCTCGAAATAGCAATATCAATTTAATGGTTCATTAGAAATTGCCTACATTTAAACACAAACGTACAAATTGAAGGAAATGTTCCTTGTTAAATGTTCATTCGCACGAAATATAGTTTACTAATTGAAGATCAAATATATAGACTGTGCTCACTTATCGCAGAACATAGAATTGCATGTACCACGCCAGTCATCTAGGCTAGGCAATCATTATATTTCCATTGTCCGCAAGCCAGAACTAATATGCTAATTAAGTCACCTGTTTACATTATGTGTAATAATACGAATAAAGTACTAAATAAATTCGATATCTTCATTTCATCACCAAAGCAAATTATGAAGTTTATGGCAAACTTAGATATGGTATTTTCTTAATTCAATTTACTTATGTTATATTACCTATATATTGTATTTGTATTAACATTTGTTTATATATATATATATATATATATATATATATATATATATATATATATATACATCTGTATTTTATATTTTCTGTATATTTTGTCCTATTATTGGAATAACTGTTGGGCAAATAAAGATTATTATTATTATTATTATTATTATTATCAAATGCAGATTCGAAAACATCCGGGTTTAATATAACAACCAAACCCATTTTTAGTTAGGATTTTTGGGTTTTTTGTTTTTGTGTGGTTTATGTTTAAAAATATGCTTAATGTGGAATTTGTGGAAAAATTACTATTTGCATTTAAAATCGAAGACAAAGATATTTTTCCATTTCTTTTTGAAAAAATCTGATGTGGCCAGTACATTATCTTCCGTCAATTCTGTGCTTTATGTACAAATTTCATACATAAATTTTCTTACAAAAGATCTTATATTTCCAGTAAAATTATTTCTTAAACTATGCAAATTGCACTTGACACTGACATCATCTTCCTTACCCTTTCCCATTCGTTAGGGGTCGCAATTTTTTATTTTATTTTTTCCACTCATTTCTGTTTTACGTGTCGTTCTCATTCAGTCTTCCGCAATACAGTCATTCCATCTTATATTTGGTCTTCCTCCTTTTCTTCTACTTTCTACTACTAAGCTATTCACTCTTCTTCCAATATATTCTTCATCTCTCCTCATGACATGTATAAACCAATGTAATGGTCTCTCTTGTATCTTTCTAGAAACTTCTATCACTCGAGCCATTTCCCATATCATTTAATCCTCACCCTATCTTTCCGCGTCTTCCTTAACATCTATCTCAACATCCTCATCTCTGTCACATTCATTTTCTATTCATTGATACTGACATCTTTCATTTTGAATTATCTGAATATATTAAAGGTTTCCCATTCTTAGCATAGCTGGCTGATTTATGAAATTTAATGTCTTTATAATTCTTTAACTCTATATCTATTGAATATGAAGTATAAAATGCAATCCAATCGTATAGAGAATAATATATTCTTTAAATTATAATAACTAAATATCAATAAATAATATTTAACTGCTTTTTCACGAAAAACCGTTAAAAGTTGTAAATATGGGTACTTCCGATGGACCAATTATAATCAAAGTCTAATCATGTCTGCAAGTGGATCTAAACTCGAGGAATACGAAAAAATTATAATTTTTGGAATCGTGCTCTATCGAGTTTTTCACCAAAAACAATACCTTCCCACTTTCAAAGAGCTGTATAGTTTGCGTGCATAACTTAGTGTAGCGTGGGGTAAAAATATAAAACATCATTAGCACACTATACATTAAATGGCTAAATGTCAGACAGAATTAAAAAACAATATATGTTGTTTGCTAGTTTTTCTTCCTGCTGGTAACTTGATTAAAAACTATTCCTGCGAGAGATTAGTCCTAGATGTGCGTGTAGGTGATCTGGTGATCCTGCTGACACAATGAATTACAGGATAATGATCCTGCTGGCGCCTCAGGAATAGCTACTGGGCTGCGTTAAGCTCTGTCTGCCAGGACTTTACACATCAGACTGAAGCTGAGGCTAAGCTACACCAAAATTTTAAAATTTATAGGCGGGATTAAGCAGTTTAAATTGTACGCGCCGAGATCATCAATCTTCATTTTAAATGGTTTTAAAACGAATTTGAGATTGCGGGGGGCTTTTGTTATTTATAGTAAAAAGACGTAGGTACGTATACACGCAGACGAATTGCCGACTCTATTCATGTTGATAATAAGTATATACCTTTTTCAAAATGTATTTTCCAATGTAAATTTTGTGACACTATTTTTGAATATTTTTACTTCTCGCTAAGACAAGTATTGGATTCATGCTAAAAATCACATATCCAGATTTTAATGATTAAGCACGTTTTAAGGTCCCTACAATCCGATTTTAATATTTTTACGATGATCTCTGTGTGTACAGTAAAATTTTTGAAAGATGTCCGATCAAGGGCACCTGTATCACGAACGAATTAACAAATAGGCATACATTTATCTCTTTCTTTTGCAAAGGCTGTAAGAGTGTGTGATAGGGATGGATATAACACGCTTGTCTTTCAAAAATTCATATTGTTTCGACTAAGTTAAGACATTCCATGTATAAACGATGCTCGTTGTTGATAATACTTTCGCTGTAACGTAAGTTTATTTATTAATTCAGATACATTACCTGGATTCATAGCCGTACGTATAACGTTATATTCTGTCAGAGTCACTGACACTGACATTGTGTCAGTATCTTATTTTTAACATATTTGGTTTTACATTTGCTTATAAACTTACTAGTTGACTTATTTTTTAATTTTGAATGCTTTTCCTGTAATATATATATTTATAATAATAAAATAACAGTAGTATCTTACGTACCCTCATAAAAACTAAGCAAACGACACTACTGAATTTGTCATGATGGGCGGAGCAAAAATCTGAATTCATACAATTCGTAGACAACCTTGATCGGACATCTTTCAAATATTTTACTGTATGTGTGTAAAGAAGTTGGAAAGACGATTTCTCAAAAACTATAATACTTAATATCTGTTTAACTACGTTGTTCTCAATCGGACATTACTGGGAAGAGATGAAAAGGTTTTGGTATTATAATAGGACAACCGGAAGTAGCAGATTCTTAAAAAAATCTTCTAAATGTTATTTTTTCAAAAAAAATGTTCTTGCTTGTATTGAAGAAGAGTAAATTCTCTATCTGATACATATAAATATTTTATTATATCTTTTATAGATTTAGAGATAAATAAATATAATCGGTTGTAATAAATCTCACAGCCCTAATGATGGTAAGGGAACCAATTTAAAAATTAAAATGTTTGTAACTGACATAAATGTCAGTATCAAAAATCCAGAGACATTACTGAAACTCTTCTCTGGGAAGTACATACATTATATTATTTCTTATTGTATTAATAGTTATATATTTAAAATTATAGGTATATTATATATACCCTTCAAAAATACTGTCAATCCCGACAATGAATTGAAACATTTCGAAAAATTAGAAGAGGACAAAATTTCTTCATAGAATGAAATTAAAATTAAAATAAGTAGAATTTTGATGTAGTGTGCAGGTATACAAGAAATGTTAAATACAATAGGGCGCGAACAGGCATGTCACTTTGTTGGCCTTGACAAGCAGATATGGGAGCCCGTGTCAGAATGATAGCTAGTAATTATGTCCATAGATGACAAATATAATTTTTCATTCTAAATTTAGTGATTTTCCAATTCCATGTGTTTATTTTCCTCGACAAGTAAATTGCACACGCCTGGTGACAAATTAACTAAATGAATTTAGAAAATCTTAAAATCTTCACGTAAGTTTAAAAAAAACGACGTATTTAAAAGATTTTCAAAAATTTTTGTATCAATTTGTAGCTCCTGAAGAAATAAGAGATGCCGAAATCGATTGAGGCCAAAAATAAAATAAAATTAAGATACTACTACTTCCGGCTTTCTAATTGGTACCAAAACCTATTCAACTCTTCCCATTAATGTTAGATTGAGGAATCCATAGTCAAAAAGGTCTTTACTCTTATAGAATTTGAGAAATCGTGTCTCCAACAACCTCACACACACACACACACACACACACACACACACACACACACAGACATCATCGTAAAAATATTAAAATCGGATTGTTGGGACCTTAAATCGTGATTATTAAATAAAATCTGGATATGTGATTTTTAGAATGAATCCAATACCTCTCTTAGCGAGAGGTAAAAAATAGTACATTAGTATTTAAATTGGAAAAAAAATAATATAAATCTGCAATGTAAATTGAAAATAAATATCAATAACATTCATTTACGTGAAATAAACATTTATAGTTATAAATTATTTTTATAATAAAAAGTAAATAAACAAGTACTGTATTTGAAATATAGATATTAACTTTAAATAACACATGAAACCATACTCGTATATCAATAACTCTTTCAGAGCAAATAAAATATTCCGCATGGCATATTCTTCTAAAACGAAATAAAATATATATTTGTTTGAACAAGATAAATGCATGAAAATTTAATTTCAACATTTCATGTTTGCAGAACACGAACAAACAACATCCTGGAACATTTCATGGACACGTGAAAATAACGTGCTCAAAAATATTGTTATTGAAAATATTTCATCGCGAAGTAATTTGCTTTGGCAAAAATACTCCCAATTAATATATCACAAACAGAAATTTCCACACGATTTAAAACGAAACATTTTCATTAATGTCATGTCATAACTAATCTATACGTGTCATTAAAACAAAAAATAACTGGAAGGGCTTTAATTCTGCCGACAATGGGGTCATGATTTTTATTTGTTGTATTTTTAAAAATATGTAATAGTTATTTGTATATCAAGGCCGCGAAATAACTCTTTAGTGTTCCGAGAGAAAAATTGTTGCTCAGGTCGCTAGTAGCCCAGACAGGATAATCTCGAATGCGCTAAAGGATTTCGCGGACAAAATGTACACACTATTTTTTGAGCAACATTATTTTAAAAGTTTTTCTTGAAAAAACTCAGTTAAATATCATTTATTGACATTTAACTTTATTAAAACTTAAGGAATATATTTATTTTATTCTCTATACGATTTGATTGCATTTTATACTTCATATTCAATAGATATAGAGTTAAAGAATTATAGAGATACTAAATTTCATAATTCAGCTATGCAAACCATGGAAACTGTTAATATATTCAGAGTTTCAAATTGACACATGTCAGTATTAATAAAAAGTATAAATGAATGTGGCAGAGATGAGGATGTTGAGATAGATGTTAGGGAAGAAACGGTAAGGTATGAAAGAATAAGGAAAATAACTCTAGTGTTAAAAGTTTGTAGAAAGATACAAGAGAGACGATTACATTGGTTTGAACATGTCATGAGAAGAGATGAAGAATATATTGGAAAAAGAATGAATAGCTTAGTGACAGAAGGTTGAATACCAAAGATAAGATGGAAGGACTATATTGCGGAAGAGAAAAGGAGCTGAATGAGAACGACACGCAAAACAGAAATAAAAAATAGCGACCCCTAACGAATGGGTAAAGCTAAAGAAGAAGATGTCAGTGTCAATTGCAATTTGCATAGTTTGAATATTTTAAATTTTTGTATGGAATTTATTCAAAATAAACAAGATTGACGGAAGGTATTGTGCTGGCCACATCAGATTTTTTTAAACTTTGATAGTCTCCATCATACAATTTTCCCATTTTCTATTTTGTTACTATGATGGAAGACCCCATTGTAGATAATATGAAAAACAAATAGAAAGTATTTCATTTTGAATTTCTGCTCAATTTTGCTTGTAAATGAACTCTTCCGATGCCGTAGTAAATCGTTTTATCCTATTTTCTGATAGTGTAATCATAGCAAATAGTCCATAGAAGTACACTGCAAACTAGTTAACATTGTTTACAACGGCGTTGCTATTTTAATTCAATTTAATTGCGTGATTATTCAGTTTAGCTCCAAAAAGCTTCATTACATTTGATTAAGTGATTTAATTGAGCTTTGTAAGGATCAATACATGAGTACGTTAGCTACAACATGTGTAGTGTTTTGTTTAGTGTATACACATGCTCATGAACATTAATGGAAGAGGATGGAATTGGAGTCACAAGCTTTTCATTATTAATTTTCTGCACGCAGGAAAAACATCATATTAAATTGTATGTTAGTTTTTATTGTATATTCATGACCACATACAAGGGCTTGTTTATCAATGCTTAGCTAAAAGCTAAAAATGTTTACTACGTACCTGACAGTCTTGAGTTTATGTTAGAGTAAATCCATTACTTTTTACCTCTCGCTAAGAGAGGTATTGGATTCCTGCTAAAAATAGCATATCCAGATTTTAATGATTAAGCACGTTTTAAGGTCCCTACAATCCTATTTTAATATTTTTACGATGATGTATGTGTGTGTATGAGTGAATGTGTGTGTGTGTGTGTGTGTGTGTGTGTGTGTAAGTGCGTGGGACGTTGGAAGGACGATTTCTCAAAAACTATAATACTTAATATCTGTTTAACTACGTATTTCTCAATCAGACATTACTGGGAAGAGCTGAAAATATTTTGGTAATGATTGGACAACCGGAAGTAACAGATTCTTAAAAAAAATCTTCTAAATATTATTTTTTGAAAATTTTTGTTCTTGCTGGTATTAAGGAAGAGTAAATTCTCTATCTGATACATATAAAAAAATATTATATCTTTTATAGATTTAGAGATAAAGAAATATAAGGTATATAATAATCTGTTGTAATAAATCTCACAACCCAAATAATCTTATGGAATCCAATTGAAAATTAAAATGATTGTAACTAATAGATAAATGTCAGTGTCAAAAATCCAGAGACATTACTGAAGATTTTTCTGGGAAGTACATATCTCAAATTCTATAATGCCAAAGACTTGTGTAACTACGGATTCCTTAATCTAACAGTAATGGGAAGAGTTGAATAGATTCTGGAAACAATTGGACAACCGGAAGTAGTAGTACTTTAACAAAAATATTATTTTTTGTAAATTTATGTTATTACAAATATTAAAAAAACAAAATTCTCTATCCGACCCCTTATTAATTTTCTTATTATACCTTCTATACATATAAAGATATAGATATATAATCTATAAAATAATCTGTTGTAGTAAATCTCACAGCCTGCTCCTCACAACCCAAACATGTCCATGGTAACTACTTGAGAAATTAAAATGTCTGTAATTGACAGATAAATGTCACTAATGTCAGTGTCACTCAGAGATAGTACTGCAGTCTTTTTCTGGGAACGATATTTAATATTTCTTCTTGTATTATTAATTATATGTTTAAAATTATAGGTACATTATATGAACCCTTCAGAAATAACGCCAATTCCGTTAATGAATTGGAAAAACCTCGAACATTTAGAAAAAATGGAGAAAACTAGCTCATAGAATATATTCAAAATTATAGAAAATAAGTAAATATAAAGATTACGTGTAATTAGAATTGTGTACAAGAAATATTAAATACAATACTTATATATATCACTATGGAAAGGGCGCGAGAAGTATTGTGATGGCCGCAACAGATTTTTTTGGATGTGTCAAAGATGTTGGAATATCTATGGAAAATGTGTGTTGACTTCAAAGAAATTTGTGTTGAAATTGAGAGATGTTTGATAATGATTTCTATTCAGTAATAAAGTTTATATAATTTTATAAGGCATCTTCAGAAAGTAATTTTATATTATTTCCTAATTTCTTAAAATAATGATGGAAACATTAAAATTTGAAGATAAATACAAATTCACTCGAATAAACAAGTCGAGTAACATAATTCAATCTATTTCTCATTCTTGTTTCAAATTTATTTAATTATCCTTTCCGAGAAAGCATCCATAGATATAGTTACAGTTCAAATAAAAAAAAAAAATTGGAGAAACAGTGAATTAAAGAAGCCATTCTACTGACATAAAGTTACGCAAATTATTTATATAATTAAAGATGAAACTCTGACTTCTTCAAAGCATTCTGAATTAAAATTAACTTTTAAATGATCCCGTACTAATTAGTAAAGTTGATAAGGATGTTGAAGGTACTTTTTCTTAATTGCGTTTTTATTTCTTACAGCAGAATTTAATCTTATTGAAACTGTTATCTTATCAGATGCGAGAAATCCCAAGTTTCGTAAATAATTAGCAAGTACCTAACTTTTTAATATGTTAATTTGCTTAGCAACCGTAACTAATGTGATAAATAAATTTTCTTGTGTAGTTTTAGTAATTTGTAGACTTGGAAAGGGAAAATCTCTGCCAGTAAATGAAGTTTTCGCATGTTAGATATTAATTCAAAGGGTTAGATTACGTGGAAGATATATTAACGTATTAAGATTGCAACTTACAAATGCTATAATGAAGGTTGAAGCATGGAAGACATTTTTAAAGAGGATAAAGAATTTATTTAAAAAAATATCAACATGGTTTCGACAAATATTCTTGGGGGAAACATCATCATTGAACATTAATAATTTCGATTAATTAAAAAAACTAAATTTTCCATTATGTATAAAATTTTATGTAAAAATGTTGTTATTAAAAATAGTATATTGTGTTATTAGGAGTAAAATTTATACTTTGTGTGGCGAGCGTGGAAGTTTGCACGACGAGCGAAGCGAGTCGGGCAATTGCACGCGAGGCACACAAAGACACCTTTATTCCGACACATTACATTTTATCATCAAACGTAGATGTTTAAAGAAACATATCTACTACTGACGTTACATTTTACGTAAATTACGTTTGCGATTTCAATTGCCCTGTAGCTGTGGATATTTGTTCACTTTTTGTTTAGTTATAAACATTGAAGTAAAAATTTTCACGTTTTGACGTTTGAATAAAAACTGTATAATTTTATATCGTCCTTGTGTACAATTATGTCGGAATTTGAAGTATCATATAATGTACGCCCACTGAAGTTGTTCAATTGGATGGAAATTTAACAGTGTGGCAAAAAGTGATGTCCAGGAATCACTGCAAAACAATATAAACTTTTCTTATCACTTTAATTCTCAGTAGTCTTATGTTCATTATTATCCCTGTAATATGTTATTTCCTCAAAAGTAAACTCTGTTTATATTTCAATTCATAGGTTATTTATTTAAATTTGACAGCTATTGACGGTATTTAGTTACTTTATTCTTAGGTTACCTAGTGTGTTCTAGTGACATTTAGGGCGATATTACAGGTTTCTGTTATATAAGTTACTTCTTATTCGTTGATTCTGTATAGTTTCTATGGATATTTATTCATTTTATTTCTACGCCGGCGGCGTAGAAATTAGCTACTTCTACTCCTGCGGCGTAGAAATTAAACATCTCCCTTGTGAAACGAGCCACAAAAATGCTACGTTTATGACGTTTGAAGAAAATAATAATTTTCCATTTTTACCTCTCGCTAAGAAAGGTATTGGATTCATGCTAAAAATCGCATACACAGATATTAATGATTAAGCACGTTTTAAGGTCCATACAATCCAATTTTAATATTTTTACGATGATGTCTGCGTGTGTGTGTGTGTGTGTGTGTGTGTGTGTGTGTGTGTGTGTGTATGTGAGTCTGTTGGAAGGACAATTTATCAAAAACTCTAAAACTTAATATCTGTTTAACTACGTATTTTTCAATCGGACATTACTGGGAAGAGCTGAAATGGTTTTGGTAATAATTAGACAACCAGAAGTAGCAGATTCTTAAAAAAAATCTTCTAAATATTATTTTTTGAACATTTTTGTTCTTGCTTGTATTAAATAAGAGTAATTTTTCTATCTAATACATATAAATATTTTATTATCTTTTATAGATTTAGAAATAAAGAAATATAAAGTATATAATAATATGTTGTAATAAATCTCACAGCCCAAATAATTTCATGGAAACCAATTGAAATATAATTTTTTTTGTAACTGACAGATAAACTCAGTATCAAAACTCTCATCAATACCTAGAAATAACTATTTGAGAAGCATAACCAATTAAGGACGATACTATGATGTCACAAATAATTTCTGACATTCAAGAGTTCATATCTCGTTTACTAATACAAATTTTAATATTGCGTTTATGCCAATATTCTCAGATTTTTATATATAAATAAATAAATAAATATTTCATCACGGCATATTACCCATTGCTGGGTGTGCCAATCTGCTTCATACACAGATATCGGTAATGATGGAATATTTGTACTGTGCGGGCGCTTACCAGGCGTCACCTCACGGGCACTCATTGCTGGCGTGAAGAGTGTGCCATTAAAATGCGATGTAATTTTTGGCGTCTGTCGGGATCGAACCCGGGTCCCCAGATTCGCGACCAGACACTCAGGCACACGGCCACGAGACCCCAGAATATTTTTAACAAGAATTGGTAGAAAACCCCATTACCAACACAAATATGAAAGATAGAGGGTTCGAACTTTTTTGGTATATGTATATTATTTTATATACGAGAATTAAATCGACTCGCGAAAAATAATTCGCTCGTAGCAAAAATAGAATTTTATCATCTTGTACAACAAATAATTATTACCCCACATCGATCATGAAGCACTGATTGGTTCTGTCATTACCCCAAGAAGCCATCAAACACACTGTCCCTCATGTTGTGGTTTACCATTACCACTGGCGATCAGATTTGCCTAAACCGCAGTTGGGCAAATGGACAACTGTCTCTGAAATGCTGAAATGTTGCCCTTCTGCCCACGGCGCTCGGCTATCGGCTATCCAAGCTGCACGACCCGGACCTCATGTAAATGGAACATCCTGCTTGTAATTATGTAATTATTATCCTAGTCTACAACACAAGAGTAGCAACATACGAACCAGGCCAACTTGATAAGTACTTTGTTAGGAAATAGGATTAAATGAAAGTGGAAGCATAATTTCACCAAAAAAATCCCATATTTTCTATAGCACACATATTAAATTGAGCATCAGCACTGGAAAGTGAAATTACTTTCTGTCAATCCTGTGTAATATGTACAAATTCCATACATAAATTTTCTTGTTAAAGATTCTATATTTTCAGTAAAATTATTTCATAAACAAACTATGCATTTGACACTGACATTTGTAATACTTTTTATTGTATTTTATTTAACTGTAATAATTTATTTACAGAAATATAATTCCAAGAACAATAAGAACGAATATCTGTTATTTTACTAATAATTTCTGATCGTCTAACATCTATAGTTTATTATTAAAATTCAGAATATCCCTAGATTACAAGCTGCCACTTTTGATATTCGATAGGGGTCGCTATGTTTTATTTTCTTCTTCCACTCATTTCTGTTTTGCGTGTCGTTCTTATTTAGTTCCTTTTCTCTCAAGTATTCCGCAATACAGTCCTTCGACCTTATCTTTGGTCTTCCTCTGCTTCTTCTATCTTCTATTACTAAGCTATTCATTCTTCCAATATATTCTTCATCTATCCTTCATTACATGTTCAAACCAATGTAATCGTCTAGAAACTTCTATTACTCGAGCCATTTCCCTTATTCTTTTATTCCTTATCCTATCTTTCCGTGTCTTCCCCAATACCTATCTCAACATCCTTATCTCTGCCACATTCATTTTCTTTTCATTGACACTGACATCTGTCAGAATTTTCTTAATATAGTAGCTGTTTCCATTGTAGCATAGCTGGCAGATTTATAAAATTTGATTTCTTTATAATTCTATATCCATTGAATATGAAGTATAAAATTCAAGTATGTTCGATCCCGACCGACGCCAAATATTTCGAATTGTAAATGGCACAAAAATGACCCCTGTGGTGCACTCTCCACGCCAGCAATAAGTGCCCGCGAGGTGACACCTGGTAAACGCTCGCACGGTACAAATATGTCATCATCGTTACCAAAATCTCTGTACAAAGCAAAATGGCAGACCCAGCAATGGGTAATATACCGTGATGAAATATTTTTATTATCTTACATATTTACTTATGCTGGAAACTGTATTAAGTTCCTTTTCATATAATTATTGTTCCATTTACTATTTTCTTTATAAAAAGTTAATATTATTATTTGAAATGATTAGTTCGTTGACAGTGACATATATCTGTCAGTTACAAACATTTCAGATATGAATTGTGTAACCATGTGTATGAGTTGTGTTTAAAACGTAGACTCCGGGATTAAAATTATATATAGTTTTATAAATTTATCCATAAAATATATAGAAAAAGTATTAATGCAAACCTGAAGAAAATTTAATAATCTTTAATTTTTATATAACATAAATTTCGAAAAAATAATATTTAAAGGTATTTTTTGAAGAAAAACTATTTTGAGCTTCCCGTAAAGTGCCATTTTCGGTTATCTGATTTACTCCAAAATCTAATGGTATCTTTCCATATAAGAGTAAGGTAGAAAATACAAGGTTTCAAAATTTTCTGAACGACAGTATTTGAGTTAGAGCGTAAAGAGGATCCACACACACATACACACAGACATCATCGTGAAAATGTTAAAATTGGATTGTAGGGACCTTAAAACGTGGTCATTTACCAAAATCTCGCTGGGAAAAATGCGTGCATTGACAAGGAGACTACTTTGAAGGGGATTAGGGTTCCAAACCCATAATTGAATAATTGGAATTTTGGCGACCAAATATTCGTTTTTGAACAATCCTCTAAGTTCTTGAATTCCCATCCTGACCATTTTGTACAAGTATATATGTGCGAAGTTAACACTTCACTTTCGTCTACGACTTTAGCTGCGCCTGAAGTGAAATAAAATGTCAGTGAGAGTAATTACAAAGAAGATATACGCAGTAAGAAGTGCGTGGTATTGCGTGGGTTTCTGGCTTCATGTGGATTGATTGTCTGCTACTTGAAAGAAAGTTTTCGCAGCCGCAGTGTGAAACTTTGGAGATTATATCGAAGATAAAACTCCTGACAAAGAAAGGAAAATATATTTTGCGTAGGAGAATCTTATAACAAATTGAATAATGAAAAATATCTCTTCTAAAAAGTGAAGTTCTTAGAAAAATTGCAACTGGGGCAGAACTGTATTGTGTTGGTCACATTAGATTTTTGAATAAAATATGCCTGGTTACTAGCAAAATTTCTGACAAATTAATTCTCGACTTCCAAAATTAGCTTAAAAGCATTTAAAAAGAAGATTGGCGAGGAGCTTTTGAGAATTAGAAGGAAAGCATGGGGGTAGTGTATTATGAAATATTAAAAAATAATAACCAAGTGTCTTGTCTTAATATCAATAATTCTAATATGACTCTTGTTGAAAAAAAAAATTGGTCAAAATATACAATACACAGGTTTGGTAACATTTTCCAACAAAACTATCCCCATATGAATACCTTATTGCAAATTGTAAAGTACTCCTAGCATTGGAAATTTACTACAATACTTAACTTTAACAATAGATGTACCCAATAACCATAAAATCCTACTCTACTTGCTCGAAACCTTTCACTGGGTTTAGTGGCACATAAAAATACGATTCCTCTTGTCTGCTATAGATCAGGTTTTTAAAACTCAACGGATCGGCAAGCAATGATTACACGTTTCTATACTATAAATCTATAAAGAAAACTCCTCATATTGCAATTTCCCGTACTGGTGCGGGAAATAATTAAAACATAATATATATGTTTTGTTGTCATGAAAGCAATGAGGTATTGTGCGATTTTTTTCTTCTTTGCTTTAATCGAAAGAATAAGAAACAAATATTTTACCCATATTTTTTATTTTCTTTCATATTACATATACATAATAAATTGTCACCTTTTCTGTCGCCTGATGACGTCAGAAAACTACTCACCAAAAACGGAGTGGCTTATATTTGCCGCCAAATCTAAACGAGTGACAGTTGTCAATTATATACTAGCTCTTAGTTCGCGAGCAGTTATGTGACTTTTCTGGCCTTGGCAAGCAGATATGGGGGCCAGTGTCAGAATGATAGCTAGTAATTATTTACATAGGTGTCAAGTATTATAAGTTTTCGTTCAAAATTATGATTTTCCAAATCCATGTATATTATTTTCCTTGACAAGTATATTCCATCCATGACAAATAAACATCAGAATGTTTTGAAATTTTGAATGAAAAATTGTGACATATGACAATTGCAACTACTAGCTGTCATTCTGACGGATCCTCATATCTGAATGCCAAGGACAAAAAAGTCACATGAATGCTCGCGCCCTATAAGTAACAAATTTAACATTTCTTGTACACACAAATAATTGAAACTGTATCTCTTCTTTTGTTCTATGAGAAATTTTGTCCTAGTATTCTAATATGCTCAAAATTATTCAAATTCATTGACGGTATTAGCGGTATTTCTTAAGGGTATATGTAATATTACCATACCTATAATAATACATATTTAATTAATAATACAATACTATATATATATATTAAATGTACTCGTACCTTCCAGAAAATTCTTCCAGTAATGTTATTAAAACTGCTGATTTTTGGACACTGACATTTTGTATGTATCTGTCAATTACAAACATTTAAATGTGTCAGATTGAGAATTTAATTACCTATTTTCAAAAAATAATATTTAGAAATTTTTTTTTAGAAACTAACACTTTCGGTTGTCCAATTGTTACCAAAACCTATTCAACTCTTCCCATTACTGTTAGATTGAGGAATCCGTAGTCAAACAGGTCTTTAGTCTTATAGAATTTGTGAAACACACACACACACACACATACATACACACATACACACAGACATCATCGTGAAAATGTTAAAATTGGATTGTAGGGACCTTAAAATGTGGTCATTTACCAAAATCTCGATATGCGATTTTTAGCACTATCCCTATACCTCCCTTACCAAGGGTAGCGGGAGGTAAAAATTGATGTATCATACATATACTTCATTAAATAATGAATAGAAAGCTTATTATTAAATGATGCATCACAATTCTATAATTTACGTATAATCTGTACGTATATGTGTGTAATATAATATCATATGAATTGCAGTATTTGTCTGTAAATAAAACTAATTACGAATAATAATGGCGAAATATTGTTGAACACTTTAATATCAAATTCGGAATTAATAAGATTAAGAATCTGCTTACAAGATGTGAAAATAATAACTCCTATTGGTAAAGCACTGAAAATGTTTAGACGACCTCTATAATACCTGAAAAACTTATTTACATATGCATAATAAAATGAAAATGACAATAAAATTCTTATTTTAAACCGTAACATTTATTTTAATAGGTTCTCGGGGGTCATTGCAGACAGAATAAAAGGAAAATAAAGTAGATACTTTTATTTGTATAAATGTTTTCTTTAATACTGGTTCATTTATTTTATACTTAATAGTCTAACATTAACTAAGTTTATTGCTACATGCGGTACTTTTAAACTGACATTTAAAGCTCCAAATGTCGTCCAGGAAGAGAAAAATTCTAAAAATATTTTTTATTATTACTTCCTAGTTGCTTATACAGAGTGTATCAGGATAATAACATATAAATCAAATTGTATCCATTCTTTTGTTCTATGAGGAATGGTGTCCTACTCTTCTAATATGTTAAAAATTCTTCATATTCATTGACGGTATTTTATGTAATATTAATATATCTATTATTTTAAATATTTAATAATACAATAAGAAATTTGAAATGTACTTACGTCCCAGAAAAAGCTTTTAGTAATGTCAGTAAAACTGTTGATTCTTGCCACTGACATATATATAATATATATATATATATATATATATATATATATATATATATATATATATATATATATATATATATAAGTAGTATGATACTATTATGAATGTGTTAATGCGCTTTTAAAGTAATTTAAAAAAAACTTAAATTGTATAAATGTTGGAATCTTCTATTATAGAATACTATAATTCTATTCATTGGCGAGTTTTTATGATTATTTGTTTGACATTTTAAAATATAATAATCTGATGTGGCCACCACAATACGTCCCGTTTAATTTAATTTTTATTCATGTAAATACTTAAAATTAAATTAAATTTAAATACCGGGTTCGATCCCGACCGACGCCAAATTTTTCAAATTTTAAATGGCACAAAAATTAGCACACCCAGTAATGGGTAATATTCCGTTATAATCTATTTATTTGCTTATTTAAATACAAACCTGCATATTTACTAATACTAGAAATTATATATCTTAAGTTCTTTTCCATATAACTATTGTTCTTTTTACAATTTTCGTTTTAAAACGTTATTATTATTAATATGAAATTATGTATATTAAGTTCCTTTACATGTAACTATTATTCTATTTACAATTTTATTTTGAAAACGTTACTGTTATTAATTTGAAATGATTATTTTTTGACAGTGATATTTATCTGTCAGTTACATATATTTGGGCTGAATTGTGTAACCATGGAGTTGTGTGTATGAGCTCCGAGATATAATTTTCATATTACTTTATAATTTTATCCATAGAATATATAGAAAAAGTATTATTGCAAACCTGTAGACAATGAAATAATCTTTAAGTTTTATAATAACAAATTGCGAAAAAATAACATTTAAAGGTATTTTTTGAAGAATAACTATTTTGAGCTTCAAGTAAACTGCCATTTCCGGTTATTCGATTGACACCAAAATCTAATGGCTTCTGTCCATATTAGAATAAGATTGAAATACAATCCGGTTCCCCAGATTCGCGACCAGACACTCAGGCACGCGGCCATGAGACCCCATAGGTATAGTAAAATTTTTGAAAGATGTCCGATCAAGGGCACCTGTATCACGAACGAATTAACAAATAGGCATACATTTATCTCTTTCTTTTGCAAAGGCTGTAAGAGTGTGTGATAAGGATGGATATAACACGCTTGTCTTTCAAAAATTCATATTGTTTCGACTAAGTTAGGACATTCCATTTATAAACGATGCTCGTTGTTGATAATACTTTCGCTGTAACGTAAGTTTATTTATTAATACAGATACATTACCTGGTTCATAGCCGTACGTATAATGTTATATTCTGTCAGAGTCACTGACACTGACATTGTGTCAGTATCTTATTTTTAACATATCTGGTTTTACATTTGCTTATAAACTTACTAGATGACTTATTTTTGAATTTTGAATGCTTTTCCTGTAATATATATTTTTATAATAATAAAATAACAGTAGTATTTTACGTACCCTCATAAAAACTAAGCAAACGACACTACTGAATTTGTCATGATGGGCGGAGCAAAAATCTGAATTCATACAATTCGTAGACAATCTTGACCGGACATCTTTCAAAAATTTTACTGTATCTATATTTTTTTTATACATTATTGTAATATTTTTACAATAGTTATATATATTTGACCGGCGCCAAAATTATTTTTAATTTTACATGGCATAAAAGTGATTCCTATGGTGCATTCTCTACGCCAATAATGAATGCCCGTTAGGCGACACTTGTTAATCACCCCGACGGTATTAATATGTTATCATCTTTATCTACATCTTTGAACACAGCTGATATTGCGTCCAATTTAAATTAGGTTATGGTTATGTTAGTTTGTTAGTTTAGTTTAGATTAGGTAAAGTTAAATAATTGGATTAGATCAGGTTAAATTACATATTTAAAATACAGATCCAATAAATGGAAATAAAAAATATCTGTTGCTCGCCACTTTCGTTTTTGGTTACATAAGTATAGGGCGCGAGCAGTCATGTGACATTATTGGCCTTGACAAGCAGATACGGGGGCCCGTGTCAGAATGACAATTAGTAATTATGTACATAGATATCAAATGTCTGAATTTTTCATTAGAAATATGAAGATTTTCTATATAAACGTAGTTAAATTTTTACCAGGAGTGTGGAATTGACTTGTCGAGGAAAATGAACCACATGGAATTGAAAAATCACTAAATAACTAGCTATCATTCTGACAGGGGCTCCCAAATCTGCTTGTCAAGGCCAATAAAGTCACATGACTGCTCGCGGCCTATTGTATTTAACATTTCTTGTATACCTACACTTTACACCAAAAATTCTACTTATATTTATTATTTATATTTACCTAAAAGTAGTATCAATTCTAATTAAATTATTGTTTATTTAATTACCAAATAACAATGTATTTTTGTGGTATAAGTGGAACGAGAATTTTAAATATTTTAATGAAAATAATATATGTATTTATTGAAAAATAATAAAACTCTATTTATATAACATACATGTAAATATTAATATATAATTAAAAATAAATACATACCGAGAAATTTTTGAAAGATGTCCGATCAAGGGCACCTGTATCACGAACGAATTAACAAATAGGCATACATTTATCTCTTTCTTTTGCAAAGGCTGTAAGAGTGTGTGATAAGGATGGATATAACACGCTTGTCTTTCAAAAATTCATATTGTTTCGACTAAGTTAGGACATTCCATTTATAAACGATGCTCGTTGTTGATAATACTTTCGCTGTAACGTAAGTTTATTTATTAATACAGATACATTACCTGGATTCATAGCCGTACGTATAACGTTATATTCTGTCAGAGTCACTGACACTGACATTGTGTCAGAATCTTATTTTTAACATATTTGGTTTTACATTTGCTTATAAACTTACTAGTTGACTTATTTTTGAATTTTGAATGCTTTTCCTGTAATATATATTTTTATAATAATAAAATAACAGTAGTATCTTACGTACCCTCATACAAACTAAGCAAACGACACTACTGAATTTGTCATGATGGGCGGAGCAAAAATCTGAATTCATACAATTCGTAGACAACCTTGATCGGACATCTTTCAAAAATTTTACTGTATATGTATTTAAATTAATAAAAATTAAATGGCGGGAGGTTTTGTGTTGGTCATATCAGATTTATTGCGCAATGCCATTCTTACATGGAGAATCCTATAACTGCAGTTTTTTTTATCAGCAACACAATGAATTCACAATTTTAATAAACTCTTCTCTAGAAAATGAACAGCAAAAAACATAAAACCATTATTTTCCTCGCGTAGCGAACTAACATAATCCTCCATTTCCACGACTTTAAATCCCCTTTTTCTGAACAGACCACTATTCCTCGCTGTATGAAAACCTTAATAAAGCAAGCGGTACTTACAAAAACTCGCTGTTAGTATAAAGAGGTGGTGAGAGCCACGGCAGTTGGCAGTCCTGGCTCCGGTCCAGGAGGTTGGTAACACTGCGTGCTGTAAATGGAAAGAAACAGTGAGTAAATTGAAGCAGCATGAACCATTCACTGCGAAAATAAAACAACCTACATGAGGCTATGAGGGAAATATACGAGCATAGACGAAGTGAGAAAACTACCGCACAAAGAAAATGGGATGCACTTTTTGATAAGAGTTTTATGATTCTGAAAGAGCATATTAAAGGATTATTTACTGCCCCAAGAAAGTAATGTGGTTAATGATAATGTACGCGATAACAATAAATAATTTTGCACTACACACATAAAAGAATGCTTTATTTTGTATATCAGGCCCATTTTCAAGTAAATTCAGTTTCAGAAAATGTAAATTCTATTTAAGAATGATACAACCTTTTTTTAGTTTAAATTCTGTATATTTATTTTAATAACGACGTTTCGGTAATATAAACTATTACCTTCTTCAGGAATGAACAAATCAACAAATACAAATAAATAAATAACAAAACATTAGCAACGGGTAAACAAGGTGACAATTACAACATATTTAATATAGGAAGCCATGCACGACTAAGATCTAGACTGTCACAATGATTGAGATTATTACTCTTGGTTTTGTAAATCTCAATGGCTTCTCTAATTAACCTCTTGTTTAGGTGTGTTGGTCTCGCCAGTATTTTTGTATCTTCGAATTTTATCCGGTGGAATTCTTCCAGGGCATGCTCTGCGACTGAAGATTTTTCTGGCTGGTTCAACCTGATCGAACGCTGGTGTTCATTCAATCTTGTAGAAATGGTTCTACCAGTCTGGCCAATGTAAACTTTCCCGCACACATGGAATCTGGTAAATCCCTGATGACTGAAGAGGGATTACGTCTTTAACTTGTTATATTAATTTTAGAAAAAGTAAATTCAGTTTTAGAAAAGGTAATTTCATTACCGAAATATAGACTATTATACAACAAGGGAGAGAAATGAATGAATTATCAACTGCTTGGGCTACAAAGCACCGAGGAAATAATATTTTTTATGACGTGTATGTATACAAGGTGACACTGAAAAACGGGCCACTAAAAGTAACTTTTTACCTCTCGCTAAGAAAGGTATTGGATTCATGCTAAAAATCGCATATCCAGATTTTAATGATTAAGCACGTTTTAAGGTCCCTACAATCCGATTTTAATATTTTTACAATGTGTGTGTGTGTAACGATTTCTCAAAAAATGTAATATATATAATATTTGTTTAACTATGTATTTCTCAATCGGACATTACTGGGAAGAGCTGAAAAATTTTTGGTAATAATTGAACACCCGGAAGTAGCAGATTCTTAAAAAAAAAAATTATAAATATTATTTTTTGAAAATTTTTGTTATTGGTAGTAATAAAGAAGAGCAAATTCTCTATTTGATACATACAAATATTCTATCTTTTATTGATTTAGAGTTAAAGAAATATAAGGTATAGGAAAATAATCTGTTGTATTAAATCTCACAGCCCAAATAATGTCATGGAAACCAATTGAAAAATTAAATTGATTGTAACTGACAGATAAATATCAGTGTTAAAAATAGACATTACTGAAGATTTTTTCTGAGAAGTACATACATTATATTATTTCTTATTGTATTAACAGTTAAATATTTAAAATTATAGGTATATTACATATATCCTTCAAAAATACGGTCAATCCCGACAATGAATTGGAAACATTTCGATAAATTAGAAGAGTAGGACAAAATTTCTTCTTACAATGAATTTAAAATTTAAAAATCTAAATATAAAGAATAAATATAAGTATTTTTTACCTCTCGCTAAGAGAGGTATTGGATTCATGCTAAAAATCGCATATCCAGATTTTATTGAATAAGCACGTTTTAAGGTCTCTACAATCCGATTTTAACATTTTTACGATGATGTCTGTGTGTGTGTGTGTGTGTGTGTGTGTGTGTGTGTGTGTGTGGATGTGTGTGTGTGGGATGTTGGAAGGACGGTTACTCAAAAACTATAAGACTTAAAATTTGTTTAACAACGTATTTCCCAATCGGACATTCATGGGAAGATCTGAAAAGGTTTTGGTAACAATTGGACAACCGGAAGTAGAAGATTCTTGAAAAAAAATCTTTTAAATATTATTTTTTGAAAATTTTTCTTGATAATATTAAAGAAAAATAAATTCTCTTTCTGATACATTTAAATATTTTTATACATATTTTATAGATTTAGAGATAAAAGGAATATAATATATAAAATAATGTTGTAATTAATTTTACAACCGAAAGGATGCCATGAAAAATAGTTGCAAATTTAAATTATTTGTAACTGACAGATAAATGTCAGTGTCAGAAATAATGAGTAATGAAAGAAAAATGTATTTGGAGAATCCCTTAATTCTTGATCTGTGACTATTATGGAGATGACAAGTCTAGGTTGAAGGACTTAAATTTGTTTCAAACATTATGGGACAATGTACACCAGTACTGTAGACTAGAGTAACTTTGAATTGCGAAAAAGCTATCAAATTCTTCTCAAGTAAGTTGTAAATATTGACAAAATTACACATCGATATAAGAATAATCGGAGTGCAATCTATCCGTCACTTTATTAAAGGGAATTAAGGTTATTTAGATATAACAAGTATGAAAAAATAAAATGTAAAAGAAGATATATAAGAATAGATGCACAATCCAGATATATACATTTTAGACCGCCCAAAATTAATGTTTTTACTAGAAGAATATGAAGTTAGAGTAAACAAGGTTGTTCGAATTGAAAATTGCTGTTACCAGCCTAATATTTATATATGGTAAACTCTACTTTGTAATTTATTGTAACATAATTTATGGTAAAATATCTTTATGTTGAGACATGCTATTATTGAATAATAAAGAAGTTTATACGTCATAGATTTATATGAATATATTATTTGTATTTATAAAAATATTCTTTGCTTTATGCATACAGCCAGGTAAAATATACGGCGAGAGGTTATGTGCTGGCCACATCAGATTTTTTTGGTCTAGAGTGTAGGTATACAAGAAATATTAAGTACAATAGGGCGCGAGCAGTCATGTGACTTCGTTGGCCTTGACAAGCACATATGGAGGTTCGTGCCAGAATGATAGCTAGTAATTATGTACATAGATATCAAACATCATAATTTTTCATTCTAAATTTAGTAATTTTCCAGTTCCACGTGGTTTATTTTCCTCGACTACTAAATTCCACATTCCTGGTGACAAATTAACTACGTGAATTTAGAAAATCTTGAAATTTTTAATGAAAACACGGGCCCCCAATGTCACATGACTGCTCGCGCCTTATACTTATGTAACGAAAAAGTGGCGAGATACGTATATTGTACTCGTTTTATTTAATTTTATTTTTATGGCATAAATGAAATAAATCCACATGATACACAAAAATGTAAAAATATACGAACTATTGTGACAGTTATTTCCTGAACAGAGCTACGACTTACGTCGCCTTATAACAGATTATATAACTTGTCTAGCAAAAAGAAATTACTTCAATTACGTATGTCTTCAACATCGCGCAAAACCATTCGTACGTGCACTTCACTCCATTTAAATTATTATTAATAATTAATATTAGTCAATATCTATACAATTCTATTGCCATGTATTTTATGAGTTTGAAGTCCATTATCACTCAACAGCACATTTTTATTACATTGTACTGACCTATATTTCCAAGTTGCAATAAACAATGGATGCAAATAAAAAAGAAAAACATAAAACGGATTTAACAACAGCGCTCTTTCGTCAATACAATTTCATGGAATTTAAAATTTTGTCCGTACTTTACCTCTGGTTCACAATACACAAATAAATTTTTCCGAGAATCAGGAAAAGTTTGAAATTTATGGATTTTTCGATGTCTTTTATTAAAACCTACGTTTTTGTGACTGTGAGTTATCAAAGAAGAAAATCGTATAAGTTGCGGACATATACAGGGTGCTGTCGCAACATCGGAACATAGGACTTTAACATTTAAGGTGTAGTTGATTCAAAAACTGTTGTTTAGGTGTGTAGGTCTCGCCAGTATTTTTGTATCTTCAAATTTTATATGATGGAATTCTTCCAGGGCATGCTCTGCAACTGAAGATTTTTCTGGCTGGTTCAACCTGATCGAACGCTGGTGTTCATTCAATCTTGTAGAAATGGTTCTACCAGTCTGGCCAATGTAAACTTTTCCGCAGACACATGGAATCTGGTAAATCCCTGATCAGGTTGAACCAGCCAGAAAAATCTTCAGTTGCAGAGCATGCTCTAGAAGAATTCCACCATATAAAATTTGAAGATACAAAAATACTGTAAGTAATGTGGTTAATGATAATGTACGCGATAACAATAAATAATTTTGCACTACACACATAAAAGAATGCTTTATTTTGTATATCAGGCCCATTTTCAAGTAAATTCAGTTTCAGAAAATGTAAATTCTATTTAAGAATGATACAACCTTTTTACCTCTCGCTAAGAGAGGTATTGGATTCATGCTAAAAATCGCATATCGAGATTTTATTGAATAAGCACGTTTTAAGGTCCCTACAATCCGATTTTAACATTTTTACGATGATGTCTGTGTGTGTGTGTGTGTGTGTGTGTGTGTGTGTGTGTGTGTGTGTGTGTGTGTGTGTGTGTGTGTGTGTGTGGATGTGTGTGTGTGGGATGTTGGAAGGACGGTTACTCAAAAACTATAAGACTTAAAATTTGTTTAACAACGTATTTCCCAATCGGACATTCATGGGGAGATCTGAAAAGGTTTTGGTAACAATTGGACAACCGGAAGTAGAAGATTCTTGAAAAAAAATCTTCTAAATATTATTTTTTGAAAATTTTTCTTGATAATATTAAAGAAAAATAAATTCTCTTTCTGATACATTTAAATATTTTTATACATATTTTATAGATATAGAGATAAAAGGAATATAATATATAAAATAATGTTGTAATTAATTTTACAACCGAAAGGATGCCATGAAAAATAGTTGCAAATTTAAATTATTTGTAACTGACAGATAAATGTCAGTGTCAGAAATAATGAGTAATGAAAGAAAAATGTATTTGGAGAATCCCTTAATTCTTGATCTGTGACTATTATGGAGATGACAAGTCTAGGTTGAAGGACTTAAATTTGTTTCAAACATTATGGGACAATGTACACCAGTACTGTAGACTAGAGTAACTTTGAATTGCGAAAAAGCTATCAAATTCTTCTCAAGTAAGTTGTAAATATAGACAAAATTACACATCGATATAAGAATAATCGGAGTGCAATCTATCCGTCACTTTATTAAAGGGAATTAAGGTTATTTAGATATAACAAGTATGAAAAAATAAAATGTAAAAGAAGATATATAAGAATAGATGCACAATCCAGATATATACATTTTAGACCGCCCAAAATTAATGTTTTTACTAGAAGAATATGAAGAAAAAGTAAACAAGGTTGTTCGAATTGAAAATTGCTGTTACCAGCCTAATATTTATATATGGTAAACTCTACTTTGTAATTTATTGTAACATAATTTATGGTAAAATATCTTTATGTTGACACATGCTATTATTGAATAATAAAGAAGTTTATACGTCATAGATTTATATGAATATATTATTTGTATTTATAAAAATATTCTTTGCTTTATGCATACAGCCAGGTAAAATATACGGCGAGAGGTTATGTGCTGGCCACATCAGATTTTTTTAGTTTAAATTCTGTATATTTATTTTAATAACGACGTTTCGGTAATATAAACTATTACCTTCTTCAGGAATGAACAAATCAACAAATACAAATAAATAAATTACAAAACATTAGCAACAGGTTACCAAGGTGACAATTACAACATTTAATATAGGAAGCCATGCACGACTAAGATCTAGACTGTCACAATGATTGAGATTATTACTCTTGGTTTTGTAAATCTCAATGGCTTCTCTAATTAACCTCTTGTTTAGGTGTGTTGGTCTCCACCATATAAAATTTGAAGATACAAAAATACTGGCGAGACCTACACACCTAAACAACAGGTTAATTAGAGAAGCCATTGAGATTTATAAAACCAAGAGTATTAATCTCAATCATTGTGACGGTCTAGATCTTAGTCGTGCATGGCTTCCTATTTTAAATATGTTGTAATTGTCACCTTAGTTATCTGTTGCTAATGTTTTGTTATTTATTTATTTGTATTTGTTGATTTGTTGTTCATGTTCATTCCTGAAGAAGGCAATAGTGTATATTGCCGAAACGTCGTTAATTAAATAAATATAACAGAATCTAAACTAAAAAAGGTTGTATTATTCTTATAAAACATAGAGTCATAACCATAGCAACCGAACCAAGATATTTCATATGCCGCGCTAATATGTGGCTAAATAGATTGTGATTCGTCGAAAGCCGTGCGGAATTATTCCAAACATAATTTTTAGTTGTGGAACGTGTAGTTTCCAAAATAGTGTTGGAGAGTAGTATAGAGTTCAGTACCCGTAATATACTATTACGAAGGAAAGATGAGCGCAAAAGATTGTTTTGTAATTCCCAACGACCGTTTATTACAATATCTCTCGAAGCACATTTTGAAATTAACCCCCCAAATTTCCATTATTCCATTGAATAACCTTATCTTAACCCTTTTAATTCTGTACCTTTCAACTGTGTTTGACGCCATTCATCTGTGTAACCGAAATGAGAACCGAAATTTTGTTTCAGGAACAGAACCCGCAGCGACAATGAGCTTCTTCAGCTCGCTTCAGGAATATGTCAGCAGCAGTGTCGCCGGACTTAGTTTAAGCCCTAAGAGGTAAGGCACGAGATCCTATTATATCGCAAATTCCAAGCCAGGCGTTTGTTACAGTACACTGTACCCGGCTGTAGTTATATCATACATACACTAATTATGGAATGACGATACACAGGGGATTATATTTAGTTATTGAGGGTACGTAAAGGGAAACTTAATTGTTTTATAGGTAGCATAGGTGACTATGTTTAAACTGTTATACGATTGCAACGAATTACTAATTAATTTTAATATAGTTTCGTTCACGAAAGATGACAATTCAAGGTCATTTATTAACCGTATGGTGCAACATGAAATATTTATGGATACATTTTAACTGAAAAAAATAAATGTAATTTACAGTAGAGCGTCAATAATCCGGATTAATTGGGACCGACCCCCATCCGGATTTTTGACGTGTCCGGATTTTCGAAATGAACCCATAAAATTCTTTTTGGGTGTCTTCAACGCAAAATATTAGTTGCAATCGGTCATAAATTACTGTGATGTTTAGAGAAGCAGAGCGGAAAAATGAAACTATCCATTATTAATAAAAAATTACATGTTTTAGTCGTTTTTTACCTTCCGTCACCTTTAGGTAAGGAAGGTATTGTCTTTGGTCAAAAAATTCAATGATGAGTTTTTACTGAATAAGCACGTTTTAGGGTCCATATAATACGATTTTACCATTTTTACGATGATGTCTGTATGTATGTGTGTCTGTGTGTCTGTGTGTCCGTGTGTCCGTGTGTCTGTGTGTCTGTGTGTGTGTGTGTGTGTGACAAAAGTTCCGGATTCCATAACTTCAATACCACGATTCCAAAAATTATATTTTTTTCGTATTCCTCAAGTTTATATCCAGAAGAACAACTATTCAATAGATACAGAGTTAAAGAATTTTAAAGAAATTAAATTTTATAATTCAGCCAGCTATGCCAAACTTGGGAACTAGTAATATATTCATATAATTCAAATTGACAGATGTCAGTATTAATAAAAAGTAAATTAATGTGGCAGATATGAAGATGTTGAAGTAGATATTGGGGAACACACGGAAAGATACGGTAAGAAAATAATTCTAGTGTTACAAGTTTTTAGAAATATACAAGAAAGACGATTACATTGGTTTGAACATGTCATGAGAAGAAATGAAGAATTATATTGGAACAAGAATGAATAGTTTAGTAATAGGACGTTAAAGAAACAGAGGAAGACCAAAGATAAGATGGAAGGATACAGTCCTTCCATCTTATCTTTGCGGAAGATTTGAGAGAAAAGGACCTGAATGAGAACGACATGCAAAAATAGCGACCCCTAACGAATGGGAAAAGCTAAAGAAAAAGAAGATGCCAGTGTCAAGTGCGATTTGAATAGTTTGTTTATGAAATAATTTTACTGGAAATTTAGAATCTTTTGTAAGAAAAATTATGGAATTTATACATTATACACGAGAATGACGGAAGGTATTGTGCTGGCCACAACAGATTTTTTTGCTGTATAAAAACATTGTTCCTTTACAAGCAAAATTTTTTTTCGCAAGAATCGAATCCGGATTATCGATCGTCCGGATTTTTGACGTCCGGATTATTGACGCTCTACTGTATTTGAAAATTATATTTCTTTTTAAAAAATGTCTTTCTCAAAGATTTATGCTCTTCACCTATGTATTTGCAAAACCCAAAAACATAAACTTGACAAAAACCATGGAATAATAATTTGATTTAAATGTCAACGTCACCGGGTAACTATTAGGACAGAGGGCACTGTAGTAGATAATTAGATATCTGTAACTCTACGACATACGTCATTATTATTTGTAGTGTGTTAGAGAGTAATGGCACCATTTACGTATATGTGTTACACAACATAAACTATATAAACATAAGTCAAATAATCTTTCTCTTTCTAACATGAAATGTTGCTAAGCTACTACTGTATAAAGTGCTGTGTATTCTTTCTTCGAACAAGTGACCATGAATAGTCATCTTTCGTGAACCAAACTATACAAATAAAATGCTATGTAAGAAATAAGCTGAATGTTAATTGTTTAAATAAATTAAGGCCCGGTATTTTCACTTCCGAATAAAGTTTCGAATAAGTATTCGTTAAATTCAACATATTTTTTCAACGAATAATTCCATTGAGTCTTTTCACACATTTGACAAAAACAAATGGTTATCTGTCGAATAATTTTAACATTCGTGAATTGGTAACCTTGCAGAGTCAATTTGTGTCGGTGGAGAAAGATGGAGTTTTGCGTAGCCACGTTAAGCAGACAAGGATGAAATGTGTCAACTTCTTTTGAATCCGTACTTGTCAACATTGTCATCTATATCCTTCTGCATTTTTAGCCCCGGGAGAGTGTAGTTTAACAAGTAATCTATTGCAGTAATCTTACGCGGTAAACGAAATATATGTATATTGTAAAATTTCCCTTATAATTTTTGCATATTCCTTTCAGTTCGAGGTAAATGAATATTGTATAAAAGTAATCAAAATCCGAAAATATTTTACTAGCATCAAATGCCAGGATCTTTATAATGATTTACTCAAGGATGGATTCACCTATGTATGCACTGTGTGAGATCAAATACGAACCCCAATTTGTATTAATAAAATAAGAACAGTTTGTACCTATCTATAAATTCATTTTGAATAACTTTCCAGACCAATAAAAGGGATATGAGAGATACACATGTTATATTTGACAACTGAATAACTTTCTCGATTCTCAGTTCGTCATATATCTAGCAAATCTTTCAGTGTACTAAGCAACAAGTCTCGTTTGCGTATCTAGCATTTGCTTGAACTGCTTACTTCATTGAACGGTACCTATTGATACTGACATCTGTCAGTTTGAATTATCTGAATATATTAGCAGTTTCCATGGTTAGCATATCTGGCTAATTTATGAAATTTAATATATTTATAATTATTTAACTCTATATCTATTGAATATGAAGTATAAAATGCGATCAAATCATATAAAAAATAATATATTCTTCAAGTTGTAATAACGTTAAATGTCAATAAATGATATTTAACTGCGTTTTTAAAAAAAAAACTGTTAGTCTTCAAATGAGGGTACTTTCGGTTGACCAGTTATAACCAAAATCTAATCATTTGTTCTTTTGGATGTAAACTTGAGAAATATGAAAAAAATATAACTTTTGGAATCGTGGTATTAAAGTTATGCGATCCGAAACTTTCGTCACACACACGCACACACACACACACACACACACATACAGGCACACACACACATACAGACACACACACACATTATGGACCCTAAAACGTACTTATTCACTAAAAACTCATCAGTGAATTTTTTGACCAAAGACAATACCTTCCTTACCTAAAAGTGATGGAAGGTAAAAAGTTACATTTTCTAGAAGCATTATGGTTTGGGGTTGTAAGTCTAGAAGGGGGGGGGGTCAGCTAAATTTAAATGGCACTGGCAACGCTGATAAATATAAATATATGATTAAAGTCAAATTCCGGAAGTTAATTTTCAAATAAACTATGTCAAATTCCGGAAGTTCATTTTTTAAATAAAGTGAAATTCTGAAAATTATTTTTAATAGCTTTGTACCTACGTCATATTTTGGATGTTAATAGCATGCGCCTATACATATAGCACATAATTTATTCTCATTAAATATTTGTCATCCGAATTCTCAATATTCATTCATCCAATATAAACCGATTTAATATAAAATCTCTTTAATAACTTGCTGTAGAATAATGTTTAACAAATCAAATATAAAACTTTATGGTAAAATATACTTCATTAAAATATATCTCCTTATAAAGATATATCTTTTGTAGTCGTTATACTTGTTTTTTACTAAAAAGAAAATTCTAAAAGTTTCTGCCTCTGACAAGGTATTAGAATAAATAAGTAAAACGTTGAATTTTATTCTTTTTTTCAAAGACTTTACAACTACGATCTAAAAGTTTTATAAAAATGTTAACAAATACAAGGAAATTCTAAAGTTGGACACGTGTTTAAAGCGAAGCACCATGCAGAGAAATCTTTTTAATAACTTCGCAAAAGTTTTGTTGTATTTTGTTAAACTTTTGATAACGTTGTCGAGAAGAATAATTAATTTGTCAAGTGGATTTTCACGTTTAGTTTATTATTGACTGGCTTTGTATAGCAAATGCCACTACAGTGTATTAAAAAAAAACCTAAGTCGGAGTAGGCTATAAACAGGAAAAGGTGTCTTAATTTGAAAGTATTTAATTTGACACGAGACACTATCAAAAATTTTATCTAAAGAAATCAAAGCTTTTCGTCTTGAATCTTATTTTAGGAATAGAAATAAATTAGATAATGCCTAATGGTAATATTCTTTTGCTGCCTGTTACATTGAATTTCAGGATAATTGATATTCACTGATTTACATTAGCGATACGACCACGGTACAGTATAGTTTTGTTTCTTTTGAAAAACTCGAGGAAAAAATATTGTATCATAGTGACTGCGTAGTATTTGCATGCAACGGGGAGTGGAAGGTTGCGTTTGAAGAGTACGTGCACATCACGTTGATGTTCATACCAAAATCAGCTGAGTAAACATATGCTAGTACGAGATTAACATCTGACATGTTTTTGACTTTTTGATATTTGTCTTTTAGTTAAACCAAAATGTAGTCAAAATGAGCTAGACATGAGAAATTATTGTATACATTATTGAACAAAAGTTCTCTGCTTATGACATAAACGTAAAATATACATCATAGATCTACAGTAAGTACAAAACAGTATCGTTTTGTAAGTTTTTCTGAATTTTCTTCATTTTCTTCTTCGTCGTCTAGAGTAAGGACAATTATAGAAAAGTCGATATTTTATAATTTTTTAAACATTGCACGATATTTTCTATTTTTGATAGACACATGACATATGCACAACAAACCGTCATAATACATAAAAGACAAAATTATATTGTCATGGTATTTTATTATGTTCGTATCGTCGTGGTACCGTCTAATGTAAATGCCTCTTGTAATTGACATACCGTCATTGTACCGTTATTGTACCGTCATCGTACCGTCATTGTACCGTTAATGTAAATCAAGCCTTATAGTAACTAAGCAGGACGACAGCAATAGCAACATATGTAGGAGAGGGGGGGGGTATTTTTTCCTCCTGTATACACTGGCACATCAGCCCTACATTCTGTATAAAAATTAACCGTTATTTTTATTTGCAATAAGCTGGTACTTGATTCCATGTAATATATATAAATATAACCTCTATTGTATTTTCCTATATATTTTAATCAACGTGCGATTTACTAGCGTAAATTGTGGGCTGAAACAATTTTATTTAAATCGAATTCAGTTGTAAATGGAAAACGGCCGAATGGAAATAGTTAATGGATTTCTCCGTTACATTTTTCCTAATGTTTTCTCTACAAATATTGAGTCCATTGTAAATGTTTTGCTGGGGGCAGATTGTCCCGCTTGTCTGCACAGAACCTGTCGAAGGACTTCAAATATTTAGAAAAGTTTTTTTTACTAAACCAAACCAAGAAATTATTTTTGAAATATTTATTTATGCTAAGTATTCAAATATGAAAACAAACCATATGACGTTATAAAAAATCTGTTGTGGCTATTATTACAATACCTCTCGCACCCTTTCCATTGTGGTGTACATAAGTATTGTATTTAACATTTCTTGTACACACAAAAAAATATAATTACACCTAATCTTTATATTTACATATTATCTATAATTATAAATTCATGCTATGAGCAAGTTTTCTCCATTTCTTCTAAATGTTCGAGGTTTTTCCAGTTCATTAACGGGAAGGGGGAACGGGGGAAGGGTTCATGTAATATACCTATAATTTTAAATTTATAATTAATAATACAATAAAAAATATTAAATATCATTCCCAAAAAAAGCCTTCAGTACTATCTCTGAATTTTTAACACTGACATTAGTGACATTTATCTGTCAATTACAGACATTGTAATTTCTCAAGTAGTTACCATGGAGATGTTTGGGCTGTGAGCAGGCTGTTGTATTGTATAGATTATATATATATATATCTTTAAATCTATAGAAGGTATAATAAAAAATTTAAATGTTTCGGATAGAGAATTTTGTTTTTTAAAATTTGTGATAACATAAATTTAAAAAAAATAATATTTAGAAGATTTTGTTAAAATACTACTACTTCCGGTTGTCCAATAGTTACCAGAGTTTATTCAACTCTTCCAATTACTTTTAGATTGAGGAATCCGTAGTTACACAGGTCTTTAGTCTTATGGAATTTGAGAAATCGTATCTCCAACAACGTCACACACACAGACACACAGACATCATCGTAAAAATGGTATTATCGGATTTTAGGGACCTTAAAACATGCTTATTCACTAAAATCTGGATATGCGATTTTTAACATGATTCCAATACCTCTCTTAGTGAGAGGTAAACAAAACAATGTATTGAAATAAAATTCAATGTAATTATAAAACTCGAAACAGTCGTCGACGTAAAACCAGATATAATTCCGTTTCTTCTGCTGTATCGAATCTCGAAAGTTTCAAGATAAAATCCACAATATTCATTTATTCCCGCCCGCATAAACAAAAGAAGTAAAAACAAAGTCTTCCGGTAGTTTTGTTAAGACGTCTGATAACATTAGAATGCAATTTATTGTCATTTCCGTTTCCGAGCTTGTAGCATGGAGACGGAAACTTCGTATGCGACATAGTGCAGAACGAATGGAAAAGGGACTTGGAAACTGAATTAATATTGCATTGTTTTCTGGTAGTCAGAGCAAGATGCATAGCTATGAGATCAAAGAGGTTGTTTCTTTAGTGTTTATCTTTACAACTTTATGTAAAATATGTTTAATAATGTTTCGCGTGGCTGAGTGCGTTATATGACCGGTTTGGGTTCAAGTTATATAATGCAGCCTATTCTAGTACGAATGTTTGTTTTGGCTTGCATTTAGATTATTTCTTTATAAAAATATTTGGCAATTTCCAATAAGAGGACTGCCACCATTGGAATCTCGAGAAGTATAAGAGACACAATGTCAGTCAAATGGAACTTTTTTTGCACGTATAGAAGGCCATCTCAGATCTACGAAAGTCATTTCATAAATAATGCACACAATTTTTAATTTGTTTGTCAATAACCGAGTCCCAACTTCTGGGAAGCTTTACTATTCCAACCAAGATACCACCTCTGTTCATCTGTCGAATGTTTTGGGTAATGGCAGCATGAAGCTCTTCCTGAGACGGAAAACGATGTCCACGTATATGATGTTTCAGCTTTGACAATAGGTCATTTGGTGTTTCTCACACCTAGTGTTTCACTACTAGCCATACCATAGCAATACATGTCCCAGGCATGTTGGGTCCCAGACCCATTGCGAGAGCTTAGCTTAAAGCCTTAAGTAGGTCCCAGACATCTTATGGACCTCAGCCTCTCACTTGGTATTTTTCCACAAAATACGCTAGCCACCTTTAGAGTACACGACTCTATGGACGGTTGTCCTAGACAACCCTTCGGATTATAAAAGAATACTACATATGTTTGCGGCCACAAAGTAATAATACAAATGTATATCTCACATGTACCATGCATATCAAATACACAAATAGTGTACAACACAGGGGCGTGCGGTGAAATTTTGTGGAAGGGAAGCAATTTTTATAAACATCTATTTGTAGTGCAATTCAATTTTTCTAACTCTGTTATTCATAAAAACGGGGAATTCTGACATCTCCTTGATCAGGTTATTTTCAATTGATAATATTGACACTTGAGAAAGTCTTTTTTGTCCAGTTGAATTCCTCACAAAATTCTTTATACGTTTAAGTGCCGAAAAACTACGTTACAGGAGCACTAGTAGCGGGGATTGTTAACACTAACTCGCACAGTTTTACCACTTCCAAATAAGCTTTTTCCAATTCTGCGTTTTTTAAAAAGTTCAGTAGTTCATTAGCATTTTTTTTTGTATTAATATCTTCGGTTTCATATATTAGGCCAATTGTATTGTTCCAAAATTTATTGAATTCATTTCTCCGTTGGTTTATGTTTTTTTTGTAAATTCATCAATTGTTTTGACACTGTATCCAATATAATTTGTTTTACTTTACAATATATTAAAAACATTATTTGAAAATGGGAAAATTGCTGAACCTTCTCAATAATATACGCCCCAGACGTCCCATCAGCCGATATTGACGCCATTACGATCACAAATAAACGCAATAAACCATAATATTTAACTCGTCGTATTGCTTATTCGCTGCTATACCGGGTGAACAACGTTCGCATTCGCTGCGCATGCGCAGAGCTCTCCTACGACGTATCTCTCTTAATATGTGGTGCGAACTATTGCGTACGTATATTATAAGCGACGCGGCCAGTGTAGGCAGATTGGCGAAGTATGCGCGGAAGGGGTGGCTTACGTGCAACTGAGACACCGTTTAGAATTATTAAATGAGATGAATAATGAACGCCATACCTGTACTGTAATTAGAATAACCGTGAGATTTACTACTCACTTTTAATTACAGGAAACTGCTTGTCTTTTCTTATGGACACTATCACACACATCCACATGGGACAGTTAGCACGCACCAACTAAACTACCCATGCATGGGTTGGGGCTGTTATTGCTTTTAGGAATGTCAAGTGTTTTTGCCTGCGCTTCTAACCCAGTGGTGTACTACCGAAAAGTGAATCTTACAGCACTGTTGCCAACCTGTGCATTATTTAAGAAATGACCCTTGTATAATTTTTTTTTAAATTCAACATCAAACGAACAAACTTCTGAATTGAACCTACATTTAAAAAAAGTATTATTGAAATCTATTAATATTTGACTTTGATTTTATAGAGAAAACGAGAAATTCCGTTTATTTATTTCAATCCTGACAAGTATTTATCAAACAATTTTCACGTTCAATTGGTCCAACTGGTCAGTGAACAATATTCAAACACGAAGTGATTTTATTCACTGACTAAATCCCAGCTGAATATGTTCATTGAATCATAAATTGTTTATAAAGTATAAATAATTTTAATTCCAAATTGTGGTAACCATTTTGATACCGGTAGACATTAAGTTTTAATCTTGTAGTGTTAGTAACTACCGCGTTCACCTAGTAACCGTAACGTAAAACAAATTAATAAACTAATTTCGGTAAACATAATTTAATTTAATTCCGCAATATTGTGTTGTTACCGTTATTACTCCATACAATGTTTGAGACAACATGACCACCACGACGCGGAATTACTGCATTCCCGCAAGGGCAATGAAAACATATCTTTATAGCTGTGCAGTCACAGATGCGGTTTATTAAATACATTGTTAAAAGCTTACTAGTTCGACTAATATTTAAGAACAAGGAATTATTGAAACTGCTTCCATGGTGACGTAGCAAAGATTGCAAGGTCTAAATACTTTGAATATGAAGAAAATAATGCAATCAAATCATATACTCGTAGAGAATAAAATATTCTTTAATATTTAAAATAATATAAAATGTCAAAAATTAATATTTAACTGTGTTTTTTTGAAAAACAGTTAAGAGCTTCAAATTAAGGTACTAATCTAATCTAATCTAGTCTTCATTTGGATGTAGGAATGAGAAATACAAAAAAAATGTAATATTTGGAACAGTATTGGAGTTATCGCGGCCATAACGATCGTCACACACACGCGCATACGAGACGTGCACACACACGTACACACACACGCACGCACCCACACAGACATCATCGTAAAAATAGTAAATTAACGAATTGTTACGTTATTTCATAACGTTACAAATAACTTATTAAAAAACAAAATAACGTTATAATGACGTTATTTTTGTTTCGTTATTATAATTTATAGTAACCGTATTTATCTCAAGTTTGTAATAAAAATGAATTAAAAATTAATATTAAAAACAATTCATTAAAAAAAATTACACACATCTTACTCTAGAAATGAAATAAAGTCTTCAACATTTGTATTTGGCCAGTAGAGATCTATTTATTATAAAACACAAAATAAATTATCTGGAATAGTATATTACATCCGAGGTGTGGGATATAATGTAATGAAACTCCCGCCGACGTATATATACTATTCACAATCATCCTCTTTTTAAATTAATATTTTTCATAATAAATCATTGAGTTATAACCTTTAATTTTGTTAATGTACTTTATTGGGTGCGTTCTGTATTTAAATCTGTCGAGCACTCTGAGCAATCTGATCACGTGACAGATTTATCTGCGATTTCCGATCTATAACTTGAATAACCGAACGGATAGAGCGTTTAGCTGCCATTTTGACAATTTATGGCTGCGTTCGGTTTTACGCTCTGAGCATTCGGTGCTGTTCGGTAATTACATCTGAACGATCTTTTTGCTCAGCTGAACATTCGGTTATTAGCTCACGCAAAGAATCCGATTTGTTCGCTCGTTCTGCACCCATGGATCATGTTGAGCAGTTGTCTGGCGCATGCGTATTTAAGCGCAAATTTAAAATGTCTGTCGCCGGCAATGCAAACAGTGCGTCTTCTATGAATTAATGTTATCGTTTTGTATATCAATCAAAATGTTTGGATTGTATAAATTAGTTATTTGAGGAAACATTTTTCTACATAATTTTCAGCTTTAAGTTGTCTATAATCATTTCCATATTCTTAATCAGTATCATCAAAAAAACGTTCATAACTCGCGCACAGTACACATGTTAATAGTTCTTTATTAATTTCCATTTTTATTCTGGCGCAAATGATAAATGTCAAAACGCTCTATCCGTTTACCCATTATAAAGATCTATGACAATGTTGCTAGGCAACCCCTATATAAACATTTCCAACCCGTGGGGTGGAAGTGAAATCTATTATTTCCAACCAAGAGATTATCATTGCAGTTAGGAATGACCATATTACTATAATGATTCTGAATAAAGTATACTTTTATGTTAATTATTGTAGTGATATTCAGGTTCAATATACTTTCCTTAAAACACAATATCGTTCATTCAAAAATTTTTCGAAAACGTTCGTGACACATGTTATTACATTTGAAAGTATCAGCGTTTCTCAAAACCGTCCTATAAATTTTTTTATTTCTTAACATGCAGAAAATAATTGTCTAAACATGATTCTGAGTTAAATTTAGTTACATAAATCTATAAATCTCAAATAAAAAGACTAAGGTTGTTTTTGCTAAAAGCTTCTCAATTATTATTTATGGCGTTGTGGCATTTTAAAATTTCCCTTGTGGTAGATATTCTCTTAAAATATTCAATTTATAAAAACGTATATACATATATTTATTCCCTCATATTATGCATACTCATTTCCTATTTGCAGAACCTTAACAAACAAGTATTTTTCTCGGGGCTTTTACATTTACCATTCTCAGTTTACCCCCGATTTATTATCGCGGCGTATAAAGTGTGCAATGACCCCCTGTAGTATGTTTCTTTCCTCAATTTCCATAAACACGTCGAGTGTAAGTGCAACCACAAGCTCGAGCTTATACTGTGAGCTTGGGCTTCGATACGATCTGCAATCTGCCACTAACAACCCCGTTCAGAAATCTAAAGCTGCCCTTACACAAGAGCGAAAATGTTAAGCATTTTCCATTTGTCAAATGGTATAGTACAAACGGTTTAGATAAACCCTTAACTACTCTTTCCCCTACTAAATTAGGTGTACCATTTGACTCTTTAAATTTTCCAAATATTGCCAAAATAAACAATGGAAACTAAAAGATCATGCAAAGCGCCTGAATTTTACAGTATATATTTTTTTAAGATGGCTGATTAACGTTATCTGTGTCCTGAATGAATTAACAAGTTGGCATACATTTATCTCTCCTATATTTACAAAGACAAGATGGGCGCGCGATAGGAATGGATATAACACGCTTATATTTCAAAAATTCATATTTTTTCGACTAAGTTAATACGGTCTCGTGGCCGTGTACCTGAGTGTCTGGTCGCGAATCTGGGGACCCGGGTTCGATCCCGATCGACGCCAAAAATTACATCGAATTTTAATGGCACAAAATTGACCCCTGTGGTGCACTTTCCACGCCAGCTGCCCGTGAGGTGACGCCTGGTAAGCGCCCACTCGGTACAAATATTCCATCATTACAGATATCTGTATACAAAGCAGATGGCACACCCAGCAGTGGGTAATATGCCGTGATGAAATATTGATTTTATTTATTTATTTTAGTTACGACAAGCCATTTTAAAAAAATCTGATGTGGGCAGCACAATACCTTCCGTCAATCCTGTGTATTGTGTATAAATTCCATTCATAAATTTTCTTGCAAAAGATTCTAAATTTCCAGTTAAAATTATTTCATAAACAAACTAGGTATGCAAAATACACTTGACACTGACATCTTTTTCTTTAGCTTTTCCCATTCGTTAGGAGTCGCTATTTTTTATTTTCTTCTTCCACTCATTTCTGTTTTGCGTGTCGTTCTCATTCAGTTCCTCTTCCCTGAAACCTTCCGCAATACACTCGTTCCATCTTATCTTTGGTCTTCTCCTGTTTCTTCAACCTTCTATTACTAAGCTATTCATTCTTCTTCCAAAATATTCTTCATCTCTCCTCGTGACATGTTCAAACCGATGTAATCATCTCTCTTGTTGTTTCTAGAAACTTCTTACCCTAGAGTTATTTCCCTTACCGTATCTTTGCGTGTCTTCCCCAACATCTATCTCAACATCTTCATCTCTTCCACATTCATTTACTTTTCATTAATACTACATTAATTGTAGTAGCTACACAAACGTATAATAAAAATTATCACTATCGTTACTATATTAGCTTTCCTGGTCGGGAGGGCCATGTAGCAACAGTCTAGATAATAGGCGAGCCTGCTACAGACATCTGTCAACTTGAATTATCTGAATATGTTAGCAGTTTACATTAGCATAGTTGGCTGATTTATGAAATTTAATATCTTTATAATTCTTTAACTCTATATCTATTGTATATGAAGTATAAAATGTAATCAAATCGTAAAGAGAACAATATATTCTTTAACTTATAATAAAATGATATTTCACTGCGTTTTTTCAAGAAAAACTGTTAAAATCTTCAAATTAGAGTACTTCCGGTTGACCAATTATAACCAAAATCTTATCACTTGTTTTGCTGGATGTAAACTTGAGGAATACAAAAACACACAGATACACATCATCGTAAAAATAGTAAAATCGTATTATATGGACCCTAAAACGTGGTTATTCACTAAAAACTCATCATTGAACGATAGACAATGAAGACAATACCTTCCTTACTTAAAGGTGACGGAAGGTAAAAAATGATAACTAATTCTTAAGTATTAGAACTAAATATAATTTTGCTATATACTTGTTAAGGCTGGTTTATGTAAGTTGTAAACTTATGTATTTACCTTAGCATTTCCATTAAATTTTGCACTAACATCAAACTTTACATTACGTTGTCCGGTACATGTACTTCTTAGGGCAAATCAATAAGAACATGCCGATAACGTCATTTTTTCTCATAGCGACACGTCTTTTTTATCATAAATATATCTGTATTGTTCAACTAATTGTATTAATAATCTTTTTCAATGATACTCATTTTTACTCAAACCAATGTGATAGAATTTGTCAAAGGAAAAACGTCAAACATGAAATTGACAGTCACGAATATTGTTGGAATCAAGCTATCGGACACGAACATATATTCTTTTGATTGGTCGGCATTAGCATTTTGACATAAAAATTGTGACATTACCATATTCAAGCTTAATACTACGGTTAAGGTCACAGCTACATAATACCGTAGCGCGATTTGTCTATACTCGAATTTTTAATTGAAAGTCATAATGCTAATGCTATGGTAAATTCTTATTGTAACTATAGCTTTAAAGATTTAATTGGTCGATTAAGTTCATACATTGTATGGAATATAAAGAAACAATCTCACAAAGATATCCAAATCAGAATGAAAGAATTAGAATAATCGCCCGACAACACGAAGGTATTTTAATAAATCGATAAATACCTTGGGAATTAACTACCGCTCAGTGTAAGCTGTTGGAATAATTATATAAATTATTGTAACTTTATATATGTCTACCAAGAAAATATTAACGCTTACGGAAAGTAGTTCAAATACTTTATAGGTATATTTAAAGTAGATATCTGTGCATGAATTACAAACACTATTACAAAATTGTGGGTAATTTCTCGACTGTGATGTAGATTAGGTGTTAACAATTACAAGTTCAGTCAAACAGCATTTATTCTTACTATACCAACGTTTCGGTGCATCCTTGTACCTTCTTCAGGGTCTGCAACAAATTATACAACAAAAATATAATACATACAAAATAACATGGACATTATTGATCGTCTGTACACCAATAATAATGTAGCAAGTTGTAAGAATTTAAATAAAATGTAAGGAAATTAATGAAACTCAGTTTGGCCTAAAATTTGCCTTTTCCTTTTTGAACTTATCCGATACACTAAAATATACGCTATTAAGTTCTTGAATATCTGTTCTTGCATTGATGTTGTTATCCAGATCAAAAGTGTGTTTTAGTGTATTGGAATGTTCGCTCATCCGGATCTTCGAATAACTTTTGGTCGTTCCAACGTTTGATTTGTTGTTCTTATCTACTGGGTCCTTGAGTTTGCTATAAAGCATACCGACTGTCGTTGGTGTAGTAAGAATAAATGCTGTTTGACTGAACTTTCTAGTAATTGTTAATACTATTACAAAAAATTCAAGAGAACAAAACAACAAAAATTAGGCCTTATTAATCTCAAAAGGTAGTGACCAAATTTTTATTTTTACTTAACATGATACTAGACAAAAAAAAAATTGGGGAAGGGATATGTGACGTGAGCGTGATAGGATCACAACATAATTGCGACGCTAATCTTTCCCTCCCACTCTATTATCTTCTTCTACGATCCTACCATGCTCACGTCATATATCCATTTTCCAAAACATTATATTGCAAATAACAATATTATTACAAATTAATGTTTAGTTGTTATTATTATAATTAGAAGCTATAATGGTTAGTTTTTATATTTTATGATTTACATATTGAAATTCGAATATAGTCACGCACCCTATTATTGAATAACTCTCATACATATAACAAGATATCATCTTGTGCAAACCAATCCATTTCGAATCGACACAACACCTTATACAATATTTATTTACCCATTGTAAGATAGAATCAGCATCCGTACTGCAGTTTCCAGATATGCAGAACAAGAATGTAACTCTAACGAATTACATCATTTATTAAAAACTGTAAGCATCTGTTGAAGAGCTTCAAGAGTCTCCAAGGTGCTCTAACTGCACTGCAGATGAACGAAGGATTGCAGAGAAATTTTCTGCTATGCAGAGATTTTATAACTTAAGAATCAAATCTTTAATGTGACGAAAGAATTATTACAACCTGTCTGAAACAATGTTTTTATTACAGCGATCATTAAGATTGAAAATTGTAATAAATTATCCGTTGAAATAAATGATTCCTTGTAGAATTGAATAGAAAAGGAAAAATCTGATGTGGCTAATACAATATCTTCCGTCATTTATATGTATTTTATACAAATTCCACACGCAAAGTTTCTTGAATTATCAGTAAAATTATTTCACAAACATATTGCACATCTGTCAATTAATAATATTGAATTATCGAAACTGTTTTCATGGTGACGTGGCAAAGATTACAAGATTTATGAAAATTAATTTCTTTATAAATTTTTATCTCTAAATACATTGAATATGAAGAAAATAATGCAATCAAATCATATTTATAAAAACATTAAATGTCAAAAAATGACATTTAACTATGTTTTTTTTAAGAAAAACAGTTAAAAGTTTCAAATTAAGGTACTTCTGGTTCTTCAATAAAATAAAATAAATAAAATAAATATTTCATCACGGCATATTATCCATTGCTTTGTGTGCCAATCTGCTTCATACACAAATATCGGTAATGATGGAATATTTGTACCGTGCGGGCGCTTACCAGGCGTCAACTCACGGGCACTCATTGCTGGCGTGGAGAGCCATTAAAATACGGTATAATTTTTTTGGCGTCGGTCGGGATCGAACCCGGGTTCCCAGATTCGCGACCAGACACTCACCATTATCTAATCAAGTTTTCATTTAGATGTAAGAATGACGAATACGAAAAACATTTGGGAAAACAATGATTCCAAAATAAATATGAACGACAATGAATGCATGAGTTGTGATGAAGCAGTTTTTCTTGAAAAAAAGCCGTTAAATATCATTTAATGTTATTATAAATTTTAAAGAATATATTATTCTCTATACGATTTGATTGCATTTCATACTTCATATTCAATAGATATAGAGTTAAAGAATTATAAAGATATTATATTTCATAAATCAGCCAGCTATGCTAACCAAGAAAACTGCTAATTTATTCAGATAATTCAAATTGACAGTATCAATGAAACAAAAATGAATATAGCTTAGATGAGAATGTAGAGATAGATGTTGAAGAAGACAGGGAAAGATAGGGTAAGCAATTAAAGGATAAGGGAAATGGCTCGAGTGATAGAAGTGATGGAGAGAGATGAAGAATATATTGGAAGAATAACAAATAGCTTAGTAGTAGAAGTAGAGGAAAAGTTGAAAGAAAAAGAACTGAATGAGGTCGACACGTAAAACAGAAATGAGTGAGAAAATAAAAAAATAGCGACCCCTAACCAATAAGAAAAGCTAAAGAAGAAGAAGATGTCAGTGTCAAGTGCAATTTGCATAGTTTGTTTATGAAATAATTTTACTGGAAATATAGGATCTTTTACATATGTATGTATGGAATTTGTACATAATACACAGGATTGACGGAAGGTAATGTGCTGGCCACATCAGATTTTTTGTTTTATAATTTACGAATCTTTGTAATATTCTCTAAAATTCAAACGATTCGGATGGTTTTAGTTAAAATTGTTCAAAAATATTAAAAAGAAACTTTGTTACAAAATAATTTCAGGAGTAAATATAGGTAGATAAACTCTGGCTCCAATAAATATTGTGCATGCAAAGTTTTATTATTATTACGGTAGTAACAATATTGTCCCCATAAAGTATGTATACATTGCAATATATCAGGCAATAAAATTTTATGATATTCGCAGAGTAGACAGAGATATAAAAATTTTGCGATTTATCTTGTTTTGCATACATAGATAAACCCTCAAACCAAGAGAAATAAATTTAAAAAATTGTAAATTTAAAAAAATATACATACAGTAAATTTTTTGAAAGATGTCCGATCAAGGGCACCTGTATCACGAACGAATTAACAAATAGGCATACATTTATTTTTTTCTTTTGCAAAGGCTGTAAGAGTGTGTGATAAGGATGGATATAACACGCTTGTCTTTCAAAAATTCATATTGTTTCGACTAAGTTAGGACATTCCATTTATAAACGATGCTCGTTGTTGATAATACTTTCGCTGTAACGTAAGTTTATTTATTAATACAGATACATTACCTGGATTCATAGCCGTACGTATAATGTTATATTCTGTCAGAGTCACTGACACTGACATTGTGTCAGTATCTTATTTTTAACATATTTGGTTTTACATTTGCTTATAAACTTACTAGATGACTTATTTTTGAATTTTGAATGCTTTTCCTGTAATATATATTTTTATAATAATAAAATAACAGTAGTATCTTACGTACCCTCATAAAAACTAAGCAAACGACACTACTGAATTTGTCATGATGGGCGGAGCAAAAATCTGAATTCATACAATTCGTAGACAACCTTGACCGGACATCTTTCAAAAATTTTACTGTATCTATATTTTTTTTATACATTATTGTAATATTTTTACAATAGTTATATATATTTGACCGGCGCCAAAATTATTTTTAATTTTACATGGCATAAAAGTGATTCCTATGGTGCATTCTCTACGCCAATAATGAATGCCCGTTAGGCGACACTTGTTAATCACCCCGACGGTATTAATATGTTATCATCTTTATCTACATCTTTGAACACAGCTGATATTGCGTCCAATTTAAATTAGGTTATGGTTATGTTAGTTTGTTAGTTTAGTTTAGATTAGGTAAAGTTAAATAATTGGATTAGATCAGGTTAAATTACATATTTAAAATACAGATCCAATAAATGGAAATAAAAAATATCTGTTGCTCGCCACTTTCGTTTTTGGTTACATAAGTATAGGGCGCGAGCAGTCATGTGACATTATTGGCCTTGACAAGCAGATACGGGGGCCCGTGTCAGAATGACAATTAGTAATTATGTACATAGATATCAAATGTCTGAATTTTTCATTAGAAATATGAAGATTTTCTATATAAACGTAGTTAAATTTTTACCAGGAGTGTGGAATTTACTTGTCGAGGAAAATGAACCACATGGAATTGAAAAATCACTAAATAACTAGCTATCATTCTGACAGGGGCTCCCAAATCTGCTTGTCAAGGCCAATAAAGTCACATGACTGCTCGCGGCCTATTGTATTTAAGGGTCTCGTCTCCTAAGCAAAATGTTGCGTGATTAGAAGTCTGGTAGTTTTTAGTTTATGACTTACATATTAATTTTGAAAAAATGAAATTGTGCGACATGATTTCTTAAAGAATGGATCTACGCTTACCTGTTGTTAAAAATTTGAAAAAATGTTTACAATCAATATTACAAAACAATGAAAAAACACATTTTACACAATATTCAACATAATATATCTTATTAAATAGATATTTATTAGAAAATATAAGAACGTAGAAGCATAGTTTCACTTTCCTTCTATATGCTTGTTTTTGAAATTTTGTTCTATCTTTAAAACTACGTATGTAATTTACTAATTTCTAAACCAATTTTACGGAATTTTACGGAAGCTGAAATGAGTTGCCCTAGTCATGGCGCGGTGGAGTACGGGTAGAGAGGAATAGAAGAGGGGATGGTTTTCCAACCCTGGACGATGCCAGTGCGGGGTGTGGGGTATATTTTGTATTCGTAGTAAATTGTTACTATTGACTGTATATTTCTATAACCCGATGTTCGAAATTCACGCCGTGGCAAAAAAAAACTAGACTACGATTATCTGCTCCCAGAAAAAAAACAAAGGACAAAATTGAATATATTATCAAAGAAAAGGGTAGTTCGTTTTTAAAAAAAAAATATATTTAGTTCTTTTTTTAGTTAATCGATGCTAAAAACCGATGACGAAAGTAAAAGTTATTACACAATACTGTACTGCAAAATCACTGACATCTGTCAATTAGAATTTTCCTAAATGTAGTAGCATAGCTGACTGAATTATGAAATTTAAATTCTTTAACTCTATATCCATTGAATATAAAATAAAAAATGCAATCAAATCGTATAGATAATATAATATACTGTAATGTTTATAATAACATTAAATGTCAAGAGCGTTTTTTCAAGAGAAACTGTTAAAATCTTCAAATGAGGGTAGTTCGGGTTGACCAATTATAACCAAAATCTAATCAGATCTTCATATGGATGTAAATAAAAGGAATACGAAAGAATTATAATTTTTAGAATTGTAGTGTCTATGAAATAATCATCATCACACACACACACACACACACACACACACACACACACACACACACACACACACACAAACACACACACACACAAACACACACACACACACACACACACACACACACAGACACACGTCATCGTAAAAATGGTAAAATCGTATTCTAGGGAACTTTAAAACGTAGATACTTATTCACTAAAAATTCATCATCGAATTTTTTGACCAAAGACAATACCTTCCTTACCTAAAGGTGACGGGAGATAAAAATCGATTACGATGAAGCTTTTTGGAAAATAAACATGGAGCAACATTTAATAGGTCTGTATGGATTGCGTTCTTTCTTGTGCTCAGTGATCCCCGTTATACGAGAGGGCTTCCATTTCGAGAAAAACAAATTGAGGCATACGTTTGATATTTTTTGCGACTCGTTTATCCATTTAATTTACTTCTTTTCGCCGCCTAAGTAGATAAAGTTGTCTACTTTTTCAATTTCATCGTTTCCTATTTTTAAATGTGTCTTTTTTTCGAGATTGCTTTATTATTTTTGATTTAGCTGTAAAATCTCATGTATTTTTTTTACACTGTGTATACTTACTGAATATTATTTTGCCGTTTACTGGAAATTTAGAATCTTTCGCAAGAAAATTTATGTACAAAATTTATACGTAATACACAGGATTGATGGAAGGTATTGTGCTGGCCACATCCGATTTTTTTCTTTGTGTAAAAAAATTGACATTCCTTTAAATTTTTCAGAAATACTAGTATATGTATTTCTTATTTTCCCTTCTGTATTTTTTTTTCTGTATATATAGAAATCTTCATTGTCAAAGATTTTTTTTCTTTCTGAATATGATTCTTTTTTTTATTACCTAGTATGTAAATGGTTATTGAAATAATTAAGTATATTCCTTTAATTTAATTTGAATATGATTTTTTTATATTAGTTTTCATATTTATTTTTCTATCATATACCGAAGTCTACCAACAGCACCAACCCGAATTTCGAATATGAAAGCAATCCATTTCTCTCCGTCTATTGCTATTCCCGTCTCCTGAGGAAAATGTTGCATGTTTAGAAATGTCGTAGTTTTTATTTTATGACTTACATATTAATTTTGAAAAAATGAAATTGTGCAACATAATTTCTTAAAGAATGCTTACCCGTTGTTAAAAATTTGAAAAAAAGTTTATAATCAATATTACAAAACAACGAAATAACACATTTTACACAATATTAAACATAATATATCTAATGAAATAGATATTTATTAGAAAATATAAGAACGCAGAAGCATAGTATTACTTTCCTTCTATATGTTTGTTTTTGAAATTTTGTTCTATCTTTAAAACTACGTATGTAATTTACTAATTTCTAAACCAATTTTACGGAATTTTACGGAAGCTGAAATGATTTGCCCTAGTCATGGCGAGGTGGAGTACGGGTAGAGAGGAATAGAAGAGGGGATGGTTTTCCAACCTTGAACCATGCCAGTGACTACAATTTGTATTTTCTTACTCACAAAAAAAATTCAAACAGAAGCCCAGGTATATATACGAAATTGTATATGAAACAAGAAAAAGAAAAATCTGATGTAAGACGAAGATTATTGGTCCTCCAAATAAAAGGAGAAAAACTGGACCTAAGGTTGAACCTGATAAAGAGTATGGTCTTCTTGGTGAGGCAGACCTCGATATGTCGGACGGAGAATTTATAGAAAAAAAGACAAAATTCCTACAATCGTTGGAAAAAACTGAAGGAGAAAGGGAAAAAATATTACAAGATACTGTATTGCAAAATCAAAGCCAAGTATGGCAAACTGAGAGAGTGAAGAGATTGATTGCGTCTAATTTCGGCAAAATATGTAAAATGCGCCGCTCTACCTCTTGCAAAGCGATTTTAGAATCAATGCTGTATATGTCATTTTCTGGAAATGCAGCAACAAAATTTGGAATAGAAAATGAATCCATTGAAAGACAAAAATTTGAAGAAATGAGCAATTTGCAAGTAAAACCCACAGGATTGTTCATTGATAAGGAATATCCTTTCTTAGGAGCAAGTCCTGATGGTTTGATTGGCGAATCGGGATTAATTGAAATTAAATGTCCTTCTTCAGCACAAAATTTTTCACCTATTGAGGGCGTTATTTCGAAAAAAAAAAATTTTTGCGTAATACGTTATGATAAATTATATTTAAAACGAAATCATTCATACTACTATCAAGTCCAGGTATATCAATGGAAAAAAATGATTACGATGAATACTTTTGGAAAAATAAACATGGAGCAACATTTAATAAAGTTCTATATGAATTGCGTTCTTCCTGAGCTCATTGATCCACGGTATACAAGAGGGCTTCCATTTCGCGAAAAACAAATTGAGGCATAAGTTTGAATTTTTTTGCGGCTCGTTTGCCGATTTAATGTACTTGCTGAATATTATTTTGCCATTTTGCTCTTTATATAAGGAAATTTTTATTTTTCCTTTTCTAAAAACTTTTTTTCTATATCTAGAAATCTTCATTGTCAACGATTTTTTTTCTTTATATGAATATGACATATATATTTTATATAATTACCTAGTATGTAATTGGTTATTGAAATAATTAATAATTAAGTATATTTCTTTAATTTAATTTCAATAAAATGATAGTTTTTTTGTTTCTTATATATATTATTATATACCAAAGTCCACCCATCCGAATTCCAAATTCCGAATATGATAGCAATCCATTTCTCCCCATCTATTGCTATTCATTCTTCAATATCTACCCCACTACACCTCAACGTAATGTTGTATTGACCAACGCGTTTCTTCTGGATCTATCAACTCAATACAAATGTTCAACTATAAGTGGGCCGGACTAAACATCTCCGCACCGCGCCACACTTCTCATTCAGATAAACATATTCCATCTAGAGCCACGCGGAGTCGAGACCCTTAACATTTCTTGTATACCTACACTTTACACCAAAAATTCTACTTATATCTATTATTTATATTTACCTAAAAGTAGTATCAATTCTAATTAAATTATTGTTTATTTAATTACCAAATAACAATGTATTTTTGTGGTATAAGTGGAACGAGAATTTTAAATATTTTAATGAAAATAATATATGTATTTATTGAAAAATAATAAAACTCTATTTATATAACATACATGTAAATATTAATATATAATTAAAAATAAATACATACCGAGAAATAATTAATCATAATTAATTAAAATACATATGGATCATGGCTATTTTAAGCACATTGTTTTAATTAAAATGAAGGGTATTCTGATGGTATTAGTAGGATTTACTGAAAAATTGAATACATTATTATATTAATGAGAAAATATTAAACAATTTATATATATTTTCACTTATTCTTTTCCACTTGAAGTATAATAGCTATGGTGAAAATGATTATGCAGAAGACTCACGTAATCAACCTGAAAAAAACCTTATAAAAAGAAATATAACTTGTAGAAATTATTAGTTGTTATTTATCTTCAAAAAGAGAAGAAAACATATACTAGTATTAAAGAAACGTATATATTAATGAATTTACAATTATTTCTACGTCAATCCTTATTCTTTTTACGGAATATAAAATTATTTGACACATCATGTTCATTCTCAGTATTGCCAATGTATGGTACGAAAATAAACTACAATTATTTCAAATAATTTTATATTCCGTAAAAGGAGTAACAATTGACTTATAAATAATTGTAAATATCATTAATAATATACATTACTTAATACTAGTACTTTTGTTCTTCTTCTTTTAAAAATAAATAACACCCACTAATTTCTACAAGTTATATTTCATTTTATAAGATTTTTTTCAGGTTGATGACGTGAGTCTTCTACCTATTCATTCCCACTATAGTATCTTATGCGCCCTCATAAAAACTAAGCAAACGACACTACTGAATTTGTCACAATGGGCGGAGCAAAAATCTGAATTCATAAAATTCGTAGATGACCTTGATCGGACACCTTTGATTTTTTTACTGTAACTATCTTCCTTTAATAGCTAGTTGCACCGCTTATAGTTAAAGCCTTAAATACAGGTTAACAAAGCAAGTTCACATCGAAATTTTGACATTAATATTTAAAAACTCATTTGACATTTTGTTTCGATATTGTCAATATAACCAAAAGTTAACATTTAACTATAAACGCCAGCTGGCCATAAATGTGTTAATAAGACAAAGATGAAGCTATTAGACATACGTATCGAAGGAAAACATAAGTGAGACAAATATACAATTACTTGTTATTTTGCGTTTCAGTAGTCAATCATGTGAAGCTCCAGTGGTCGTAATCGATGTATATTATTTGTTCCGAATATTTTGCACTCTTAATTTACGATTTGTTGTAGCCCCCTGAAAAAGGACGGGCGTCACTTTTGAGACACCATATACTTAACTATGCTACAATTTTTTTTAAAAATTGTATTAATTTTTGAAGGACACTCTATCATTCTCCACCGATTATTCCACTTTCAATAAAATTTACTTTAGCTATAGTATTCAAAATTTACTTTCATGTTGTGTACATCTCTATTGAGAGAAATTTGAATCTGAAAAACCCAAATCAAAATTCCTATCCTGTCGAACAAGGACCACGGAAGCCATTTTGTGCAATTTTAAACCGCCGCATCGCAACCCTTAACTTTTTTTCATCAATTTTGTGTCAGCACCGTTTGAGGCTTCCAGCCATTTACGATACGAATTGAAAATCGACGTGATTCGTAGTTTTCTTTTTTGTGCGCGTTTCTAAGCGAAGATTTTAAAAGTTTCGGAACACGTGGACGTGGGGCTCCGTTCGTCTGTTAATGTTTGTGCAAACTGACCGACGAATGATCGTTGTCAGTGGTGATAGTATAAAACCTGAACGTAAACAAATTTTTGTCCGAGAGAACAATATTATTTTAGGCAATAGAGAACCCAGCAAACATGAGATTTTTGTTGATAGAACCCTGATTTTAAACTAGAACGAGGATATTCTATAGATTTACAATACTTAAAAAATCTGATGTGGCCAGCACATTACCTTCCGTCAATCCTATGTATTATATATAAATTCCATAGGGCGCGAGCAGTCACGTGACTTTTCTGATTTTTACAATTAGATATGGGAGCCGGTATCAGAATGACAGCTACTAATTATGTCTATAACTGACAAATGTTATAAATTTTCATTCAAAATTTCATTTTTTGATTCTTTTTCTCGGCAACTAAATTCCATTCTCCTGATAACAAATAAACCACATAGAATAACAAAATCATGAAATTTTAATGAAAAATTATGACATTTGTCAGTTATGGATGTAATTAATAGCTGTTATTTTGACACGGGCCCCCATATCTGCTTACCGAAGTTATTAAAGTCACGTCACTGCACGCACCTTATACATAAGTTTTCTTGCAAAAGATCCTATATTTATAATTATTTCATAAACAAACTATACAAATTGTACTTGACACTGGCATCATCTACTTTAGTTTTTCCCATTCGTTAGGGGTCGCTATTTTTTATTTTCTTCTTCCACTCATTTTTGTTTTGCATGTCGTCCTCATTCAGTTCCTTTTCTCTCAAGTCTTCCTCATTACAGGCCTTCCATCTTATATTCGGTCTTCCTCTATTTCTTCAACCTTCTATTAATAAGCTATTTATTCTTCTTCCAATATATTCTTCATCTCTCCTCATAACATGTTGAAACCAATGTAATCGTCTCTTTTCTATCTCTCTAGAAACTTCTAACACTTGAGTTATTTCTCTTATTCTTTCATTCATTACCGTATTTTTCCGTGTGTTCCCCAACGTTTATCTCAACATCCTCATCTCTGCCACATTCATTTACTTTTCATTGATATTGACATTTGTCAATTTGAATTATCTGAATATATTAGCAGTTTCCATGGTTAGCATAACTGGCTGATTTATGAAATTTAATATCTTCATAATTCTTTAACTCTATATCTTTTGAATATGACGTATAAAATGCAATTAAATAATCTTTAAGTTATAATAACATTTAACTGAGTTTTTTCAAGAAAAACTGTTAAAATCTTCAAATGAGGGTACTTTCGGTTGACCAATTATAACCAAAGTCGAATCACCTCTTCTTTTGGATGTATATTTGAGAAATACGAAAAATTATAATTTTTGGAATCGTGGTAAAGAAGTCACACACAACAGACACACATACATACAGACATCATCGTAAAAATGGTAAAATCGTATTATATGGACCCTAAAACGTGCTTATTCACTCATCATTGAAAGACAATACCTTCCTTACCTAAAGGTGACGGAAGGTAAAAACCAAGAAAATATTTTCACCAAATTTGATTCGAAGTATTATTATATAAAAATAATGTTTCTCCTCCAGATTCTCTCTGGGCCGCAGCGACACAGAAACCCCAACCACGCCTGCTCCTGAACCCGACACAGCTCAGCACGGCTTCCCCAAAGTGCTACCGGCACCAGGTGCCAGTGCTCTGGTGCAAAACCGGCGTCGCACGTTGGAGACGCTTTTACCCGCCGCTCCACCAAGACGGCCCGGGAGTTTCAGGGCACCCAGATCCCCCAAACCACCGCAGGAAAAGGGGTACTGCTGCAGAAGGCTCAGCTGGCCCGATATTGATCACCAGGTGGTTTCAGGGTGAGTGAGGATTTCAATTGTATTCTTATAATCATAGGTTTGTATTTGATTTGATTTAAGTTCAGTCAAGAAAGAGTAGAGATTATTACGTTGTATTTAATATAGTTAATAAATAATATTTTTTGTATTTTCTTTATTATAAAATAAAATGACACTTTGAATACGTGTATCATAAATAAATATTTTTTATTTAAAAAAGTGCACAAAAATTGTCATTAAAAGTTCAAAAATCGGCACTAAAGTAATACATTATAAGACGATTTCATGAAAGTTCGTTTGACTGAGAGCAATTAATAGGCTTGTCATCATAACCTATAAAAATAATTATATCTTTCATTTTCACAAAATTACGATTTCAAACAAAATTTATTATGCACCTCGACACTGAAGTTCCTTTTTATCACTCATATGGTTTATTTTCCTCGGCTTTCCGGCCTCGGCAACTAAATTCCATATTCGTGATGAAAAATAAAACTTCAGTGCCTTGATATATAAGTAACTATTATCTACCCTCATCTATTGTATTTTAACAATGCTAAAACTTAACAACTTACAGAATTGGGAGTGTCACATTAAAATTAGACGAACTATGGTCAGAAAAATTGACTCACTCGGATCCAGCAATAAAATTATATGTATCGTAATTCGTAATTCATTGTTAGCTTTATAACATTGGTGTTCCTTTAACATAAATGCTAAATTTGTTTGAAATAATATCTTATAAGAATAAAAACTGTGTACAGTAAATTTTTTGAAAGATGTCCGATCAAGGTCATCTAAGAATTGTATGAAATAAGATTTTTGTTCCGCCCAATTTGACAAATTCAATAGTGTCGTTTACTTAGTTTTTATGAGGGTAAATAAGATACTACTGTTATTTTATTATTATAAAAATATATGTTACAGTAAAAGCATTCAAAATTTAAAAATAAATCAACTGGTAAGTTTATTAGAAAATGTAATACCAAATATGTGAAAAATAAGAAACTGATTAGATTACTAACACTGTCAATGTTAGTGACACTAACAGAAAATAACGTATTCGTACGGCTATGAATCAAGGTAATGTATCTGTATTAATAAATAAACTTACGTTACAGCGAAAGTATGATCAACAACAAGCATCGTTTTAAAATGGAATGCCCTAACTTAATCGAAGCAATAAGAATTTCTGAAAGACAAGCGTGTTATATCCATCCTTATTGCACACGCTTATAGCCTTTGTAAAGGAGGGAGATAAATGTATGCCAATTTGTTAATTCGTTCATAATACGGATGACCTTGATCGGACATCTTTCAAAAAATTAACTGTAGTTCCATACATTATTTCAAACAAAAATAGCATTTATGTTAAAGGAACACATATTTTACTATACACACCCATATTATAAAGCAAACATTAAGCGATATACTGCTTGGTTATAATTACGATAGGTACTTATAGTTTTATTTCTGGACCAGACAGAGTCAATTTTTCTGAGTAAGGTAGAACTACGCGTATACTGTATAACCGGTTTAGAAACGCTGGCATAGAGTAAAACTACTACTCGTATAAAATCCGAGAGGAAGAACAAACGAAAGAATATTGTCATGGACACGGCAGATATAAAATTAAAAAGACCTGGACAATACTACAATGAAAACGAGTGAAACGAATGGAATATCGATTTTTTTTATTATTTCCACAGAATCTATTGCGGAATATTTACATTGTAGCATTTATTATTTCATCCGATGCCAAAAGAAGTACAAAAACCTCCGCATTTTGCTTTGTCAATAAAAAGATATGTCATTAATTATAATCTTTAATAATAATAATGATAATAATACCTATGGTTTTGGCATTAACGAAACGACTTCTTTTGTCGTACTATACAAACGAAATGAATTTCATATTAATCATCCAAATTTTATATGGAAAATAATCGCTTAAGTTGTACAATATCCGAAAACCGAAAGATAAATGAAATTTTTCGAATGAAAATAAATGAACTACACTGAATAGTTCGCCACAATGAAGATAATATTTAAATTAATTTGGGACGCCGATTTGTGGGGGACAACGGGGCGAATGCCCCCTACAAACAATTTTATAGGGGGCAGTGCCCCTCGCAACCAAATTACATTAATAAATTATATTGAAGAATTTTGTGATTTTTTTAATAATATGTATTACAGAATAAAAAAATCTGTTGTGGCCAGCGAAATCATCAGTCATTTTTATTTTATGTTACATAGGGCGCGAGAAATCATGTGACTTTGTTGGCCTTGGCAAGCAGATATGGGGGCCCGTGTCAGAATGACAGCTAGTAATTATGTACATAGGTGTCAAGTATAATAATTTCCAAATCCATGTGGATTATTTTCCTCGACAAGTATATTCCATAATTGCTAACAAATAAACAATATATCAGAATATTTAGAAATTTTAAATGAAAAATTATGACATATGACAATTGTAACATCTATGTAAATAACTACTAGCCGTCATTCTGACACGGATCTCCATATCTGCTTGCCAAGGCCAACAAAGTAACGAATTTGACATTTCTTGTACACATAATTAATTAAAATTGTATCTTTTCTTTCGTTTTACGAGGAATTTTGTCTCTTCTCATATGTTCAAAATTCTTCAAATTCATTGACGGTATGACGATATATGTAATATTAACATACCTATAATTTAAATACATATTTAATTTATAATACAATAAGATATATTAAATGTACTCGTACCTCCCAGAAATCTTCCAATAATGTTATTAAAATTGCTGACTTTTGACACTGATATTTTGCATTTATCTTTCAATTACAAACATTTAAATACCTCAACTGGTTTCATTTGGGCAACGAGATATATTACAACAGATTATTCTATATTATTATATACTGTATCTTTAAACCTATAGGAGATATAATAAAAAAATTAAATGTGTCAAATTGAGAATTTAATTATCTTTATTATTTGTAGTAACAAATTTTCAACAAATAAAATTTAGATTTTTTTTTTAGAAACTCATACGCACATCCACATCCACATCCACACACACACACACACACACACGTAAAAATGTTGTAATCGAATTGTAGGAATTTTAAATTGTGCTTATTCACTAAAATCTGGTTATGCGATTTTTAGCATGAATCCAATATCTCTCTTAGCGAAAGGTAAAATCAACCAGGCGGGATTTGAACTCGTGAATAATTATTATAAATTTTAGATCTAACCAACTCGGCTACTGAATGGTTACTGTTTTTAATAAATTATTAGTAAACTGTCAAATAGCATTATATTTTTGTAAATGCTTCAATAATAAGCCATCAAATTAAGAGTATTTAGATACACTACGATGTCAAATTAAATAATCTTTCTAACCATAAAAAAAAATCCCACTTATGAGACAAATGATATTTAAAAAAAGAACTGTTTTCCCATGTTAAACACCTTTGTCACGGTTTACCCCGGCCCTCCACAAGATAGATTATACAGAAGCATTAAGTTAAAGAAAAATAAACACGTCACTTACCCAACAATGACGATATACTGGTACAACATGACCTTTCATTATGATCACCCACGCAACTTCAATCTGTAATCAAAGATAATAACAGTTATTTTCCGAAAATAGATACTGAAAGAATTTTTTTGTTATTTTTCCTTTATAGTATATATTTCGCCTACGCTATGAGAGGAAAAATATTAAATGTCACTGTAACTTATCCTCACAATAAATGACAGCTGATATATGTACTTTGTTCATGCCGGAAAATATTTACGTCATTAGAGAAAAAAAAGAATTACACAAAATATTATTGAACATATCTATATGGTACCTATTCAAGTACAGTCGGTCTACAGTCCTACAACTGTACGATCTGAACTTAAGGCTTAAATTTTTGTGCGCCATACAAAATTTGTGCAAAAATTGTGTAAATTATTGCACAATACCTCTCGCCATTTTCATTTCATGTTGCATAGGGAGCAAGCAGTTATGTGACTTTGTTGGCCTTGGCATGCAGATATATGGGACCCGTGTCAGAATGACTAGTAATGTACATAGGTGTCAAGTATCATAAGTTTTCATTCAAAACATTAAGATATTCCAAATCCATATGGATTATTTTCCTCGACAAGTTTATTTGTCATCCATAGTATGGATGACAAATAAACATCAAAATATTTTGAAATTTTGAATGAAAAATTATGACATATGACAATTGTGACATCTATGTAAATAACTACTAGCCGTTATTCTGACACGGATGCCGATATCTGATTGCCAAGGCCAACAAAGTCACATGACTGCTCGCGCCCTATAAGTAACGAATTTAACATTTCTTGTACACACAAATAATTGAAATTGTTTCTCTTCTTTCGTTCTATGAGGAATTTTGTTCTATTCTAATATGTTCAAAATTCTTCAAATTCATTGACGGCATTAGCGGTATTTCTTAAGGATATATGTAATATTAAATATACCTATAATTTAAATAAAATAAAATAAATAAATATTTCATCACGGCATATTACCCATTGCTGGGTGTGCCACTCTGCTTTGTACAGATATCGGTAATGATGGAATATTTGTACCGTGCGGGCGCTTACCAGGCGTCATCTCACGGGCACCCATAGCTGGCGTGGAGAGTGCACCACAGGGGTCAATTTTTGTGCCATTAAAATTCGATGTAATTTTTGGCGTCGGTCGGGATCGAACCCGGGTCCCCAGATTAGCGACCAGACACTCAGGCACACGGCCACGAGACTCCATACATATTTAATTAATAATACAATAATATATATTAAATGTACTCGTACCTCCCAGAAAAATCTGATTTTTGCCACTGACACTTTGCATTTATTTGTCAATTATAAACATTTAAATATCTCAACGGTTTTTTAGGCAAGGATATTTTTGATTTATAACAGATTATTCTATATTATTATATACTATATCTCCAAACCTGTACGAGATATAATAAAAAAAGTAAATGTATCAGATTGAGAATTTAATTATCTTTATTATTTGTAGTAACAAATTTTCAGAAAATAATATCTGGAAATATATTTTTTAGAAACTACCACTTCCGGTTGTCCAATTGTTACCAGAATCTATTCAACTCTTCCCATTACTGTTAGATTGAGCAATCCGTAATTGCACATGTTTTTAGTCTTATAGAATTTGAAAAATCGATCCTCTAACAACCTAACACACACGCACACACATACACACAAACACACATTATTATTCATTATTCAAAAATGTGTCAAGTAGCAAAAAAACGATCTAGGAGGGCCTTTTTGGCTTGACGACTTCTTCACTTCCAAACCACCGCATTTCTTCAGACGTGGAATTAAATAATTTCCAGATCGTTGGGAGGCAAACTTCATCAACCTGATACATTTCCCGTATGCTCCACGCTGCGTGAAAATATGATAATTTTCTGCATTAAAATATTGGTTAATACATATATATTTTATTATTTACAGCAAAATATTCTTGCAAAAACATTCATTATCTCTATGAAAAGCGCATTCATACAATTACATTTGCACCAGTTAATTAGATGTCCTCACCTAGGTTGAAACTTTTTGATTGGACATTTAACGTGAACATAAAATTATTGGCTAACTTTGTTAATTACAAAATCGCGAACAATTTGAAACTTTTTCAGTTGGCGTGGCGTAGAAAACAAAACAAATTCGAAAGTACACAGTTGCTATGGATTGTAATTCGCGTAATTATAGTCGTTATAGCATAGAACATGTGTTCGTACACAACTTGTTATGCAAAAATTTAATTACGTACTGGAGCGTTGAAAATTTAAACTAGCTGCATATGTAGCTAAGAATTTTGATATTGCATACAAAAATTTAATAAGGTGAGTGCTGCAAAATGTAAATATAACCGCACGCAAAAAACAGCGTAAAATAATGCAGTTTTATTATATAAATTATTTTATACACGCAACTAGAAGAAAATTGAAACAGTTCATATGAGAATAATTCAAAAATTAATAGCAAACATGTATGCATTTCTAAAGGAGTGCGTTGCAAATACAACAGTTCCCAATTTTTTACCTCCCGCTACCCTTGGTAAGGGTTTATAAATATTTTATTTATTAAAGTATAAACGCGAGGAGTCAAAAATGAAACCGTAAACTTGTATCTAAAAATAACAACGGTTAACCACTTTCGAAATCAAACTCTATACATTAAAAACTTATCAAGTTTGCTGCCCTCAATGCCTCAATGGCTAATAATACCATTACATTGCGGTCCTCCACTAAAGTCTAACTTTCGCGTCGAGAACTCAAGCGTAAACTACAAAGTTTTCGCACTTTGGTCTGAGAAGACGAATCAGATAATTTTATGTTTACTTCGGGATCAATGACAGCTCGTACTTGGTGGTTGGTATAGTACATTTTATAGTTGTTTAGTAAATGGATATTTAAAAACTTTTTAATTATGTTTAAAAGTTTCCAGACGAATTTTATTTTCTTTTTTCTATTATCTTGCTGATTAATTAAATTAAAGGCTAATGCGCGCTCCAAAATTTTAGATTAGTTCTAGTTGATTTTTGCGACAAGCTCCATTCATAAAGCAATATACAGAAAAAAAAAATCTGTTGTGGTCAGCACAATACCTCTCGCCATTTTCATTTTTGTTGCATAGGGCGCGAGCAGTTATGTGACTTTGTTAGCCATGGCAAGCAGATATGGGGTCCCGTGTCAAAATGATAGCTAGTAATAATGTACATAGGTGGAAAGTATCATAATTTTTCCTACAAAACATTATGTATTTCCAAATACAGTGGATTATTTTCCTTGGCAAGTATGTATATTCCATTCTATTGATGACAAATAAACATCAAAATATTTTGAATTTTTGAATGAAAAAGACATATGACAATTGTGACATCTATGTAAATAACTACTAGCCGTCATTCTGACACGTATCCTCATCTGCTTGCCAAGGCCAACAAAATCACATGACTGCTCACGCCCTATAAGTAACGAATTTAACATTTCTTGTACACACAAATAATTGAAATTGTGTCTCTTCTTTCTCTGAGGAATTTTGTTCTACTCTTCTAATATGTTCAAAATTCTTCAAATTCACTGACAGTATTAGCAGTATTTCTTAAGGATATTGTAATATTAACATACCTATAACTTAAATACATATTTAATTAATAATACAATAATATATATTAAATGTACTCGTACCCCCAAGAAAAATCTGATTTTTGACACTGACATTTTGCACTTCTCTGTTAATTATGAACATTTAAATATCTCAACTGTTTTTTTTTTTTGTTGCAACTTCCGATTGTCCAATTGTTACCAAAACCTTTTCAGATCTTCCCATCAATGTCCAATTGGGAAATATTAAGTAAGTAAGTTATTGAGTAATTGTCCTTCCAACGTCCCACACACATACACACACATCATCGTAATAATGTTAAAATCGGATTGTAGGGATCTTAAAACGTGCTTATTCATTAAAATCTGGTTATGCGATTTGTGGCATGAATTCAATACCTCTCTTAGCGAAAGGTAAAAATTGAAAGATGTCCAATCAAGGTCATCTACGAATTGTATGAATTCAGATTTTTGCTCCGCCCATTCTGACAAATTCAGTAGTGTCGTTTGCTTAGTTTTTGTGAGGGTACATAAGATACTACTGTTATTTTATTATTATAAAAATATATGTTACAATAACAGCATTCAAAATTTATTGGCAAATGTAAAACCAAATATGTGAAAATTAAGATACTGACATAATGGCACTGACAGAAAATAATGTTATTTGTATGGCTATGAATCGAGGTAATGTATCTGAATTAATATATTATAAACTTACGTTACAGGGAAAGTATTATCAACAGCGAGCATCGTTTTAAAATGGAATGTCCTAACTTAGTCGACACAATATGAATATTTGAAAGACAAGCTTGTTATATCCATCCTTATCGCACACGCTTAAAGCCTTTGTAAAGGAGGGGGATAAATGTATGCCAATTTGTTAATTCGTTCATGATACAGATGACCTTGATCGGGCATCTTCCAAAAATTTCACTGTACTTTTATTTTAGAATTTATGTTCCGTTCTATTTTTCTACAGTAATAATTGTGAGTGCCTCTATTCGGCAAACCGTTTCATACTTCACAAAGAAACTTTTGTAACTCGATATTACTAACAAAGTAACAAAGGAATAAGTTTCCTTTCATTTTTTTGTGTTCATTACTGTAATTTGTTTTTGTTTTCACGCTGAAATATATTTCGGCGTGGAAACAAAAACAAATATATGAAGCATTACAAAACACAATACTTTTGTTTTCAATGTAATATTTGCGAAGAATATAAATTAAATGAATAAACGTTGACATATTTATTGTGGCTTATTTGTATAGTACTAATTACGAACGAATTAGACAATTATGTTTGCGTTATTAAGAACGTTATTCCACTAATTATTTAAACAGTAAATTTTCGTATTCCTTCTTTTGTGTAATTCATAACATACATTTATTATTGATGTTCGTTTCTTCTGTCAGTTCATTACCAGTATTGGTTCCAATTTTTGGGTTTGTGTATAAACTTTGGACTACTTTTTTGTAAGATGGTTTGGGAAATCTCTTTTTCTCATTATCAACCATAGTTTAAATAAATAAATAAATAAATAAATCTTTATTTATTCAACAAAGACCTCAATTACAGAGTAAATAACAAAAAAAAAAACATAGTATAGGTACATATAAATATTTGAAGTTATAATGGGGAAGGTTAGCGTGATTGAAATTACATGTGAAATGTTTTTTAATCGTAAATATATAAATAATTACAACTTAAAATGTAATTGAAAGTTAAAACTACACACTACTGGCTAGTTCACGTGGGTTTATTTTTATTTACGTTTCTGCGGAGTGAGGTTATGAGTTTTTAGTTCGAATTGGAATTGTACTTGTTTTCAAAACTATTGTACGATACATCATTTTTAATATTGAATACAGTAATATACTAAATGAAATAAATAGAACTAGTCGTTTGCACAAAAAGAACAACAAAACTATAATAATCACAACACAGAACTGTCACTACTTAAAAACGTCAAAACAAGTGGATGCCATTTTTAAAACTTCCTGTTGCCATGTGAACCCAGCGCGCACCTGCTTGAGGTAGACTATACGTTCTCCGTGAACTTCTGTGACGTCATTATTTTAGAAAATTTTATTTTTTGAGAAATCTAGACATCTTTGAGTGAAATATAATATAGAATATCACTTTTGAAGACATTCTTAATAAAATAAAAAAAATACACTAAACTTCCCCATTAAACCAAATAAAATATTCCCTTAAAACGGACATCTCTTTTAACTGGACAAATAAACGGTGACCAGTGCTGTACGCTTAAGAGAGATTCGATTGTACATACGTATTTCGAGAGCAATATTTTCATCTTATGTACTTATTGCACTCGTATTTTACGCATATCCGTATTAAGAGGGCAAATAGAAATTAGGATTATTGACATGAACTTCAAAAAGATATTAATAATATTCTAGTGTGGTCGTCTTCTTCATATCTATTTTTCAATTTTTCTAAAAGTAAAATTATGTCTTATTCCACGAAGCACAATCAGGTCCGTCCGTACTGGATGGAGGGCCAGTGTTTAAACTGAATGAACTATCATAGGGATTTGGAAGTTGTATTTTATCAGAGATTACTCTTTAGTTTACAATATAATTACATTCCGAAAAACATTGATGCGGTGCGTGAAATAATACTGCAAGATCGTCGTGTAGAGTGTTTGAGGTATCCTTGGATATTAGTGGGATCAGCATACATTCAATATTGAGAAGAAGATGTTCGTGTCAAGTGCCATTTGCATAGTTTGTTTATGAAATAATTTTATTGGAAATTTAGAATCGTTTGCAAGAAAATTTATGTATGGAATTTATACATAATACACACGATTGACGGAAGGTATTGTGCTGGCCACATCAGATTTTTTTTCATTGTAATTTTTTTGTATATTCCTATGTTTATGTATATATTATGTTTTTTACCTCTCGCTAAGAGAGGTATTGCATTCATGCTAAAAATCGCATATCCAGATTTTATTGAATAAGCACGTTTTAAGGTCCCTACAATCCGATTTTATCATTTTTACGATGATGTCTGTGTGTGTGTGTGTGTGTGGATGTGTGTGTGTATGTGTGTGTGTGTGTGGGATGTTGGAAGGACGGTTACTCAAAAACTATAAGACTTTAAATTTTTTTAACTACGTATTTCCCAATCGGACATTCATGGGAAGATCTGAAAAGGTTTTGGTAACAATTGGACAACCGGAAGTAGAAGATTCTTGAAAAAAAATCTTTTAAATAATTTTTTTTGAAATTTTTTCTTGATAATATTAAAGAAAAATAAATTCTCTTTCTGATACATTTAAATATTTTACAATATATTCTATAGATTTAGAGATAGAAGAAATATAGTATGTAAAATAATCTGTTATAATAAATTTTACAGCCGAAAGAATGGCCATGGAAAATAGTTGAAAATTTAATTTGTTTGTAACTGACAGATAATGTCAGTGTCAGAAATCCGAAGACATTACTGAAGACTTTTTCTGGGAAGTACATACATTATATTATTTCTTAATGTATTAATAGAATTGGAAACATTTCGAAAAATTAGAAGAGGACAAAATTTCTTCATCAAAAATGAATTTAAAATTAAACAATCTAAATATATATGGAATAGATATATGCGTAAGTAGAATTTTTGGTGTAGAGTGTAGGTATACAAGAAATGTTAAATACAATAGGGAGCGAGCAGTCATATGATTTTGTTGGCCTTGACAAGCAGATATGGGGGCCCATGTCAGAATGATAGCTAGTAATTATGTATATAGATGTCAAATATCATAATTTCTCATTCTAAATTTAGTGATTTTCCAATTCCATGTGGAGCAGAATTAAATGTTAAATATCTAAGGCATACAAGTAAACTTTAAACTCCTGGTGATAAATTAACTACGTAAATTTAGAAAATCTTGAAATTTTTAATGAAAAATTCTAACATTTGACATCTATGTACATAATTACTAATTATCATTCTGAAACGGGCCCACACATTTGCTTGTCAAGCCCAAAAATGTAACATTACCGTTCGCGCCCTATACTTATGTAACCAAAAAAAGGAAGTGGCGAGAGGTATTGTGCTGGCCACAACAGATTTTTTTCTCTGCGTCAAACATGTTTTTGGTTTTTGTTATTGTATTTCTGACCCCCTTGTAATTGGGATATTACATCCTGTAAGAAGGTCATTACTGAATAAATAAATAAATATGTCAACCATGTCAGAACTCCAAACTCCAACATTCTAAATCACTCACATTCACGTAGCTACAAAATACATCATGCGGGAAGCAATCGATATTTTCATATTAAAATATTTGCTCCATGTTTCAATATGAACGTTTTTTGTTGTTCAGTATTTCAATATGCTACCTACACGCATTTTTTTCTTCGTTGTATACTCTGGAGAACCTATTGTGAGTTATTTTTAAAAGTATTACAGCCGGTGATCAATTGAAAGTAGCCATTATTTTTTTGTTTACTGTCTTTCTGTTTGTTTTCATTGAAGATAATGAAGACAGTAATGGACAAAAAATAAAAATAATTAATTGAATTTTTATACAAAGCATCAATATCAGAAAATAAGTTGATGCATGGAAAACATAAAAATAAAGTAAAATAAAATTAATGAATTTATCAAATTACTTCTACCAGGGCGTTAAAGATAAATCTTGTGCTGATAAATATATCGAAATAAATTACTATTAGAAATATTGCATAAAGTTTCATTTAAAATACGTCATAAAATATGTGAAACCTGATCATTTAGAGCCATTAGAATAATTCTGTATTTGCTATTAATAATTCACTGTTCATATTAATAGCATGAATCCAAAATCATTTCAATGTCCATATTATGTATTAAAGAGGCTATTCTATTTTGAAATAACGTATGTAACAAAATTATTAACTGCCGGTTCCGGTTATCTGCGCCCATGCGGGCGTTTACCAGGTGTCACCTCACGAGCACTTATTGCTGGCGTGGACAGTGCATCTCAGGGGTCATTTTTGTGCCATTTAAAATTCGAAATATTTGGCGTCGGTCGGGATCAAACCCGGTATTTTCATTTAATTTAATTTTAAGTATTTACATGAATAAAAATTAAATTAAACGAGAGGTATTGTGTTGGTCACATCAGATTTTTTGATGAACAGATTTATTTTTTTCTAAAAACTTTTACTACATGCGTTACTATAACAACAAACACTCTATCTACTACGTACTATCCCGTAAACGTAAATCAAACACTGTCCCGAATAATCCTCTTAGTTTAACGCTATTATAACGCCCCACAGCTTTTTAAACTGGAACTAGGCCAAAAGGCAGAGCTTTGCAGGAAGAAATGAGAAGTTGTGGTTTGTTTGCCCGGGCCATGTTCTGCATATCTTGCAGATTCTTACAAAGATGTTTGTTTTTATTTTCAGCACAGCGAAGAGATGGAGATTGCGCGCTATTTTTACGCTAGATTTTCCGTGTTGTATTGCGACGTGATTGATAAGAATTGAAAGATGCATAAAATCATATTGGATATTGAAGTTGTGAGAGGTTATAACGCAAACTGACGCAAAATGTAAAGCAAGCAAAAAATTACGGGAAAGAACACATTTCCTGCCTTTTGCAATAACGAGAGTGGATTGAAAAATACGCCTAACCTAACCTAATTAACTAATACAGAATGCGGCAAAACATCTTCCCTAGTTTTGAAGGTGAATTAAAAAATCTGATGTGGCTGAATATGAAGTATAAAATGCAATTAAATCGTATAGAGAATAATATATTTTTTAAGTTATAATAACGTTAAATGTCAATAAATGATATTTAACTGCGTTATTTCAAGAAAAACTGTAAAAATCTTCAAATGAGGGAACTTCCGGTTGACCAATTATAACCAAAATCTGATCACCTCTTCTTCTGGACGTAAACTTGAGGAATTTAAAAAATTATAATTTTTGGAATCGTGATATTGAAGTTATTCGATCTGAAACTTTCGTCACACACACACACACACACACACACACACACACACACACACACACACACACACACACACACACACATACACATACATACACACACGCACAGACACACATACATACAGACATCATCGTAAAAATGATAAAATCATATTATATGGACCTTAAAACGTTCTTATTCACTAAAAACTCATCACTGAATTTTTTGACCGAAGACTATACCTTCCTTACCTATAGGTGACGGAAGGTAAAAATCAGTAATTTAGTATTGTTTTCCTCTCAAACAGATTCAATGAAAAATAAAATAGGTATGTACCTTTTATGTATGGGAAAATATTTGTGAATAGCTCTTAATTACGAAATTTAGGAAACCAATTTAATAATTAGTTTGAATATGATATTCGAAAATACGAATGAACAAAATTTTTCACACCATGCACTGCAAATGAAGCATAACTAATTTGGTATATTCACATATTTGATAATTAATTTTCGGTAATTTAATATTTTCATTATTAATTAATATTTGTAGGTAGGTATACTCGTATATACGAGTATAATGCTGTAGAATAATGGTCTATGCATCAAAATGGACCTTATTGATGGATAAATAATTAAAGCTAAATTTTCATTTACGAATAATTACAAATATTGATTGATTGCATTAGAATTTAATGATGTAATTTTTCCATGACAGTAAAAGCAAATTTCTATGGTATCTAAATTGAAAGAGAAACGCAACATTTTTCCTCTAGGCACGAAATGTTAACATTTTTCCCTAGGGTACATTTTTACTTCCTTGTACGTAAGTAAAGGAAGTATTGTAATCGCGAAAAATTTCGGTTTTCAGATTTTAGCGGAAATATCCATTTTGATCATCCCTGAATCCATTTTGACTAATTTCGTCGTGACGTCTGTACGTACGTACGTATCTCGCATAACTCAAAAACGGTAAGCCGTAGAAAGTTGAAATTTTGTATTTAGGACTCCTATAACCTCCCTTTCTGGTTATTACACAAGCCACATGAAGCCAATAATAGATTTTAATGAAAAACTGTTTTAAAATATAATCCAAAACTTTTCAAATTTGGTATACAAGACTTTTATGTCAATCGAAATAACATAATAGATTTTGGTTAAAATAGGCTAACCGGAAGTGGTACATTACTTGAAGTTGTTAACAGTTTTTCTTGAATAAAATGATTTTATTTTGATTTTAGAAATAAATGCTTCAAATAAAAGTTTTAGAGAATTAATTTCTGCGTCTAGCACATCAAGTATTATTAAATTAGCCCTTTGTATAAGCGAGATATGTAAATTTAAAAATTATATACTTTTTTGTTTTTGTAATAAAGCTTGCTATGGATTAGGACAAAAAAATAAAATGTTCATGTCAAATTACGTTAAATACGTGCAATTTTATGATTCGTACAATAACAAATATTATATTTTTATTGTGAATATGACATTCATTGTTGTAATCAAATATTTCTTTGTTGTAATCAAAACTTTCTTTAAAAAGAACTGGGTTAGATTAATGTTAATTTAAGAATGATAGTAGTAAATGAATTATTTTTTGTTCTATATCAAAATATTTCTCGCGCTTGGCTTAAGCCTGCCAATATTTTGTAATTTAATTATTAAAAAAATATGTATAGGTTAATAGGCGCACAAAGAAGTCGTGTGGTGTCCACATCACTCATGACATGTTATTAAAAAAATATGTATAGTTTAATAATCGTACAAGGAAGTCGTCTGGTGTCCACATCAGATTTTATTATTTTGACATAATGACATTTAATACTTTATCATATAATTCTCTAGATTTCGTGTGTAACAGATTTAAAAATGTTGCACCCGCTCATCAATTCAATTAAATTCAAAATTTTATTTGTTTTTGGACTGAATCTAGTCTTTACACAGAAATTTGAATACCAAAAATTACGGTTTCATAGTTTAATAGATAAATAATTGAATGCCAAAATTACGGTTTAATATTTAGCTGTTTGAACATAAATACTTGTGATTATAGTACGAGGGTGGATTGAAAAGTTTCAGAAATGACATGAAAAATATATATTTTTAACATGGACTACATTTTATTTTTCTACATAGTCCCCTCTAAGGTCAACATACTTGGTCCAAGGTTTTTTTAACTTTTCGATTCCCTCCCGAAAATGGTTTTCTTCGAAATCTCTTTCCAGCGGAGAATGTTTTGAGTTTCGGGAAAAGATGGAAGTCCGAGGTAGCCAAATCAGGCGAGTACGATGGATAGGGTACTATTTTCAACTTCAGTTCGGTTAATTTTTATTGAGCAATACAACTTGAATGAGCTGGCGCGTTGTCGCGGTGAAACAAGATTTTCTATGCCATTCCCGGCGTTTTTGTTGAATTGCTACTTTCAGCTTGTCTAAAAGTGTGGCGTAGTTACAGTTTTCTTTTATCACGATAATCAATTAGCAGAATGCCTTTGGCGTCCCAAAAGACTGACGCCATCACCTTTCCTGCCGATTGAACTGACTTCGCTTAATTCGGGGTCGATTCACCATGTCCAATCCACGCTTTCGACTGAATTTTCGTCGTAGTGTATCCAAGTTTCATCCATGGTTATGAAACTCCAAATATTCGGCTGAATCTCGTGCCCAATTATTGAAAACGATTTTTAATATAAGAAACTGGCAACAAATATCTGTTGTCTATGAAATAATTCAAATACTAAATGTGACAAAAAAACAATTAATTCTTTATTTTTCTAAAAATAATGTTATCCAGCTCTTAGTCACGGAAAAAATAGTATATATACGTCAGGAGAGTGTTATTTTTGCTTTGTTGTTTCGTTCTCCGGCTACATATTACACCTTATATTAGGTTTTTGAAGTAAATAGTTTCGTTAAGCGAAATGAGTGTTGATTCTAAAAAAAAAACAGACGTACTGAAAGTTATCAACTCGAAGTGGGTCAAAGGCCTGACGACATATTTATTTAGGCGGACGAACAAATAACAAGTTGAAATTAGCAAAAAAACATGAGTACAAACAGCAGTTCCATCGCAATTCCAGTGCAGAGAACAATGAGTAAAACTCAATTGAGCAGAATATCGGTGAAGCGCTTGAAAACCCGTGCACAAGGGCGTTCATTTCCCAGCGCTGTGAACCGCTTATAATTCACAATGTAACGCTGGTGCTACATGCATTCGCCTTATCATGCCGAGACAGCCAGCTTGTCACATTGCTATAAACCTCACCTGCTATCCTTTATATACGCCATTACTACCATTCAACATTTTTACTACTTTTTATCACGTGCTATGTGTACAATGACTCGTAGGAATGAAATAATAACAAAGGAATTTTTATGACCCCTATCTGGTGCGAATAATACATGAATAGTCTTGCAGTAATATACTAGGTAACGTGACAATAGCAGTTTGTACAGCAAGGTGGATATGATGTCCATATTGCATGGGGATCCGAAGGCGATATGGACATTCCACTCGAGTTGTATAACATACTTTTTCTCGCTACCACATTCTTAAAGTAATTTATCCACTAACGATAGCAACACATTGAATCAGTGGCAGATTTCCTATTAAAGGCTGAAGCCTACGGTGGCAAATTTTTAAAGGCGGCAAATTTTCGACGGATACCTAATTTCGACTTTGAGGTTTTTATGAATTTTTATTTAGACGGGAAACTTTATTTTTCTCGGCTAAATACCCTATGCTATTCTATGATTCTATCTACCATAAGCGATCGTCCACATACGTGTCTAAACCAGAAGATTTCTTGACAATTTGTACTTCTTAGTTGATCAGTGGATCAAGCTTTGATTCAGGAATGGTGAATTCGGAATTCGGCCATTTATTTCAGATGATTTACCTTAGTAAATATTCGTAGGTAACAGGAGAATTACAAAGTACACGGCTTCTAGAGAGGCTCAAAAATGTGCCAAAATTTTACCCTTCTGACAAGAATAGACACGGGCGGACTTTGGCCTAGGCTAAAAAGGCAATTGATTCGAACTATTTATATACATGTATTAAATATATTTTATGTTTTCACGTAGGGGCCCAAAATAAAGATTTTGTCTAGGGCCCAAAAGGGTTTAAATCCGCTCCTGAGAATAGGCGGCAAAATATTTCAGCCTACCGGCGGCAAAATCGTAAATCCGCCACTGCATTGAATTGAATATAAACAAATCGTAACTAAGGACAGTAAAGTCGACTTACCGCACATGGTCAAATATCCTAAAAAACTCAGTTAAATATTGACATATAACGTTACTATAACTTAAAGAATATATTATTCTCTATACGATTTGATTGCATTTTATACTTCATATTCAATAGATATACAGTTACAGAATTATAAAGATATTAAATTTCATAAATCAGCCAGATGTGCTAACCATGGAGATAATTCAAATTAACAGATGTCAGTATCAATGAAAAGTAAATTAATGTGGCAGAGATGAGGATGTTGAGATAGATGTTGGGGAAGACACGGAAAGATACGGTATAAGGAATGAACGAATAAGGGAAATAACTCTAGTGTTACAAGTTTCTAGAAAGATACAAGAGAGACGATTACATTGGTTTGAACATGTCATGAGGAGAGATGAATAGCTTAGTAATAGAAGGTTGAAGAAACAGAAGAAGATGGAAGGACTGTATCACGGAAGATCTGAGAGAAAACGAACTGAATGAGAACGACACGCAAAATAGAAATGAGTGGAAGAAAATTAAAAATAGCGACCCCTAACAAATGGGAAAAGCTAAAGAAGAAAATGTCAGTGTCATGTGCAATTTGCATAGTTTGTTTATAAAATAATTTTACTGGAAATTTACTATCTTTTGCAACAAAATTTATGTATGGAATTTGTACATAATACACAGGATTGACTAAAGGCCACATCAGATTTTTTTCTGGTATATTAAAAATATAAAATGTCTAATATTTTTATGTACATATTACATATTAAAAATTGAGAAAAACTTGGAACCCCTATTATGTTTACTTTCTGCCAGATGCCTAGGTATTTATTTTAGAAAGTTTTAATCTTTATTAAAGCTAGTTAATAAAAACTGGTCTCGTTGCTAGAATAATAGAATTATAAAACAGAAAAACTTGTTGAATAGTCTGACAAGTATTTAATATACTCTCTCTATAGAAGCGGATTACAAGTATTGAGAGGGATTTTGTTTACACGTCCGTTAGACTGAAAACAGTGATAACATTGAAAGCCTTTGAACTACTAAAAATATTCTCATCTTATGAAACTGCAACAAATCGACCAGAAAGACTTTTTTTCCTTTCACAATAGAAAAATGTCATATTACAATGAAATGCTAAATCCTCCGTCGAACGTGTACAATAGTTTTGTAAGAAAATAGTTACAAGTGTAACAAATTGAATTGTAATCGGATTTGATCGAGATTTAACACAACAGAAATAAAATGGAAATATTTTATTATATATTGGATAGAATTTGTGGTTGGCTCTTGGTGAAACATATTTAACAATTAAGTTTGAATAAAACACACTTGGTAAGTTTCACAAAATATTTATTAAATTTTGTGAAACTTACCAAGTGTGTTTTATTCAAACTTAATTGTTAAATATTTTATTATACTTTGGTTCACGAAAGATGACAATTCACGTTCACTTGTTCGAAGAAAGAATACACAGCACTTTATACAGTAGTAGCGTAGCAACATTTCATGTTAGAAAGAGAAAGATTATTTGACGTATGTCTATATAGTTTATGTTGTGTGACAGATATACGTAAATGGTGACATTACTTTCTAACACATTACAAATAATAATGACGTATGTCGTAGAGTTACAGTTATCTAATTATCTACTGCACTGCCCTCTGTCCTAATAGTTACCCAGTGACGTTGACATTTAAATCAAATTATTATTCCATGGTTTTTGTCAAGTCTATGTTTTTGGGTTTTGCAAATACATAGGGTGAAGAGCATAAATCTTTGAGAAAGGCATTATTTAAAAAGAAACAATTTTCAAATAAATTACACTTATTTTTTTCAGTTAAAATGTATCCTTAAATATTTCATGCTGCACGTCTATGTATACGAAATGCAGTGAAGTTATCTGCTAATAATATTATACCATTCCTTGAATTGTCATTTTTCGCGAACCAAACTATATATAAAGAAGTTAGGTCTTTGAAAAACAAAAATTGTTGTATATTCTTTTTACTACGGACTTCATAAGAGAACTTTGTTACCCCTGCAACCTCTCGCTAAGAGAAATACTTATTGGATTCACGCTAAAAATCGCATATCCAGATTTTAATGATTAAGCACGTTTTAAGGTCCCAACAATCCGATTTTAATATTTTTACAGTGCTGTCTGTGTGTGTGTGTGTGTGTGTATGTGTATGTGTGTGTGTGTGTGTGAGAGAGAGAGAGAGGTTGTTGGAGATACGATTTCTCAAATTCTATAAGACTAAAGACCTGTTTGACTACGGATTCCTCAATCTAACATTAATGGGGAGAGTTGAATAGGTTTTAGTAACAAATGCAAAACCGGAAGTAGTAGTACCTTAAAAAAAATCTAAATATTATTTTTTTTGGAATTTTTTATTATAAGTAAACGTAAAATTCTCTATTCGATACATTTTAAAATTTTATTATATCTTCTATATATTGAGATAAAAAAGTAATATATAAAATAATCTGTTGTAATAAATTTCAGAGCCTAAACAAGTCCATAGTAACCATCAGATGTTTGTAAATGACAGAAAAATGTTAGTGTCAGAAACCAACAGTAGTTCATAAACCTATTTGGGCGGTATTGGCAGCTCAATTCTAAAACTTAACCTTAAGTCTATTTTCACTAAACACATGACAGTGGATAAGAACCGATTCAAAATTTTTCATAGTACGAATATGGTTTTATGTAGGTTTTAGCTGAAACTAAATCTTAGAATTTTTGTTTGTAGTAGTAGTAAAACGTCAAATTAGGCTTTTACGTTAAATGAAGAAGTTTAACTGACATTATTAAAAAAAAATCGGTGATATAAGTAAGTTTACTATTTCTTGTTGTATAAAAATAATAACAATTAAATATTTAAAATTATAGCTATATACATATACCCATCAGAAATCCCGTCAAGAAAATGGAAGAAATTCGGACATTTAGAAGTGTAGGAGAAAACTTCCTAAAAAAAATAATTATAAAAATAATCTAAACTTAAAGAAGACGAGACATTTATAGGGCGCGAGCAGTCATGTGACCTTGTTGGACTGACAAGTAAATATGGGGGGTCCGAGTTATAATGACAGCTAGTAATTATGTACATAGATAACAAATGTCAATTTTTCATACCAATTTTCATGATTTTCCAATTTCATGTGGTTTATTTTCCTCGACAAGTAAATTCCACACTCCTGGTGCCAAATTAACCACGTGAACATATTTAATATAGGAAGCCGTACTTGACTAAGATCTAAACCGTCACAATGATTGAGATTATTTTTGGTTTCGAAAATCTCAATTTTTTCAGGGCATGCAACTGAAGATTTTTCTGGCTGGTTCAATCTGATCGAACTTAAACGACAGGTTAATTAGAGAAGCCATTGATATTTTCAAAGCGAAAAATAATAATCTTAATCATTGTGTGCATGGCTTCCTAAATTAAATATGTTGTAATTTGTCACCATCGTTACCTATTGCTAATGTTTTTGTTATTATTTATTTATATATTTGTTGATTTGTTGTTTCCTTCTAAATGACGAAGTTTAATTCTGACTTACCTCACGATTCTTTGACCAGTTTCAAAATTTATTTCGGGTACCTTACGAAAAATCCGACTCAATTATTCTTCATTTTAAAACTCCGTGATCTCGATTATCTAACTTTAAATTCTATTAGATTTCAAATTCTGCTAGAATTGAGATTAATGCCACTCCTTCTCATAATTGATTTCAAATTCTACTGGTTTGTCTGTCTACTAATTAATCTTGCTTCAGTCAAACACAATTAATGTTAATTTGACCATTAGCTAAACAGATTGTCAACTAATCACTAGATTCGGCTGTCTGTATCCTAATTAGCATTTTGACTTCATTGTAGACTAGATATAGATATAATTCTAGTAGTGGTTATCGTTTCGATTTCGAGTTCTACTTAGAAATTAATGTTTGGTATTTTGGTCTTCATTTGATGAAGAAAAAATCCTAAATCCTTGTAAGTCAGTTTGATGTGAATAAAAATGGGAAAAAGTCGTACAAATTGTTATGTATTCTGATATCACTCAAGATCTGGCCGAGACACATGCATTGGGTTGTATAATTCTCCGAAACATGGCCAAAATAATGTTAAAATTACGACAAGAGCAGGTGTTGAAATGGACATGGATCGACGAAAAGCATGGGAATATGCAATTCGTGGTGCAAAACATATGAAAGTTTGTTCTCGTCATTTTAGATCGGATAATTACATATTTCCTGGTCATTGCCCAGCTTTACACGTGCATTCTGCAATAATAATTTTTAAATCTTCTCTAAATGTATTTTGATTTCATGTGGCTTTGCAGAAATTGCACTGGTTTGCAGACAAAGTACAAATATTACCCACATTATACCGTCATTTTTTAATACTCCACATGATATTATGTGGTTAGCGTTTATAATTCGCTCATCTGCGATCATCAATTTCGATTGATTAAATATATGTATATAAATATATAAAATTATAAATACATTTTAACATATCTTCTATAATACATCTAGAAGTAGCTGTTGCTTCCAGAAATCTAAAATGTTCTGTGTTACCAAGCCCCATTTTAAGTGAAAAAATTGCTTTTGTTGTTTGTTTTCATATGTCATAACACTGCGAGTACCAATTCAGAAGCAGCTGATCGGTCCGATGGTACTGCCGCCATCGGACATGTCATAGTTCTCAATACCTTGATGATGGTAAAATTTTACAGTCTAAATCCCATTTTGTTCTGAATTCTAAGCTTGCTTTATAAAGAAATTTTATGTATGACTATAAATGTTTTGAACGAAATTAAAGACCTTTTGGCAAAAACAACCTTACTCAGTATTTTTTTTAAATGCAAAATGTCACTGTCAAAAATTGACAGTTTTACTAACATTACGTTTTTTCTGGGAGGTACGAGTACATTTAATATATCTTATCTTTTTAATTCAATATGTATTAAAATTGTAGGTATATTAATATTACATATATCCTTAATAAATACTGCTAATGCCGTCAATGAATTTGAAGAATTTTGAACATATTACAAGAGTAGGGCAAAATTCCTCATAAAACGAAAGAAGAGATACAATTTCAATTATTTGTGTATACAAGAAATGTCAAATTCGTTACTTATAGGGCGTCAGCAGTCATGTGACTTTATTGGCCTTGACAACCAGATATGGGGATCTGTGTCAGAATGACTGTTCACGCCCTATGTAAGATAAAAAGAAAATGACAAGAGGTATTGTGCTGGCTATAGCAATTTTTTATAGGATGTTTTTGTAGAAACTTTAAATGAAATAACATGTAACTAAGATACTTTTTCCAAGAAACAATTTTATCAAACTGTTTGGCATCCTTGAAACCTTGAAAGTACATGCGTCGCTAATGTAACTCATACGAGTACTTATTCACAATATTTGTACTATGGTTGTTCTTGCCAAAAGCTCCTTAATTGTTATTATTATAAATTTAATTTGCTGATTTTGAACAACAACAATAAATTAATAAAATGTAGCACATTTAATTACTCGTAGATTCCTCGTTATTAAAATGAAAACAAGCATTTCCGAGTTCATCAATAATTTCCAATTCTGCGCTAATGAAAATCACGTGCGAAGGTGAAGCAAATTTAGACAAATAAGCGAAGTTAAATTAATATTGCATGATGGAAGGTACTCCTGTTCGCAACACAAGACACAAGGGTTTGAGTTTCCGTAATGTACCTATAGCGCTACAGCTGAACTTGCACTTAACTTAAATAAGAAAATATAAGGGGCGTAATTTTGAAGACGTTATATCAAATTTCCTATACATACAGGAATCTGTACATTAAAATGGTAGTTAAAAAATTAGCTTATGCCTTAAAAACTGTATTAATGTCCGTTTGCACTGCGGTGCAACTTAAGTATAACTTATGTAAGTGTAAGTTAAGGTTAAGGTGGACTTTAAATAAAATTGTTTTGCTCATGCATTTTTTCTCTCTCACTTAGCTAAGTTACACTTAAGATGAAGTAAATGGAATCAAAGTATGAGTTTCGAAAAAAAAAATGTAACATTATGACTCTTACTGTCATATTGTTACCTTCCGTCACCTTTAGGTAAGGAAGGTATTGTCTTTGGTCAAAAAATTCAATGATGAGTTTTTACTGAATAAGCATGTTTTAGGGACCCTATAATACGATTTTACCATTTTTACGATGATGTCTGTATGATGTATGTGTGTATGTGTTTGTGTGTGTGTGTGTGTGTGTGTGTGTGTGTGTGTGTGTGTCTGTGTGTGTGTGACGAAAGTTTCGGATCACGTAACTTCAATACCATGATTCCAAAAATTATATTTTTTTCGTATTCCTCAAGTTTACATCCAGAAGAACAAGTGATTAGATTTGAACCGGAAGTAGCCTCATTTGAAGATTTAACAGTTAAATTTGATTTATTGACATTTAAAGTTATTATAACTTAAAGAATATATTATTCTCTATACGATTTAATTGAATTTTATACTTCATATTCAATAGATATAGAGTTAAAGAATTTTAAAGAAATTAAATTTTATAATTCAGCCAGCTCTGCTAAACATGGAAACTACTAATATATTCATATAATTCAAATGGACAGATCTCAGTATAAATAAAAAGTAAATTAATGTGGCAGAGATAAGGATGTTGAAGATAGGTAAGGAAATAACTCTAGTGTTACAAGTTTCTGGAAAGATACAAGCGAGATGATTACATTCGTTTGAAAATGTCATGAGGAGAAATGAAGAATATATTGGTAACATAGATAAAAAACATAAAAAGATAAAACAGAAAATTATGAACGAATAACAGGTAGCCACGACTTAGTATAGCAATGACTTATGACATTGTAGAAAACAATATTAATTTTCAATTTTTTTTATTGCAAAATATTAAAAATAAATGTTTATTCGAATACGGAATTATAAAGAATTATTGTGGTGGAAATAGTTACTGAAGAATACGAGATTTATTTTCCATAAGTCAGATTAACGTTTGACGTTTATTAATAATTTCTGAAAACCAAAAATAAGAAAACAAATGTCATGGCTATTGCTACGAACTAACAGACATTTTGAAATTTCTTTTCAAAATTATGAAGAAACTAGAAACAATAAAAAATGTAAAAATAGTTTTATATGCAACTTTTAATTCTGCACAACTTTGCACTCCACAGGTTTTTCTGGAAAATTAATAGGAAACCAGGAAATTGCATAAAACAAAAATCTCATATTAAATTCCTATGTTCACCCCTAAACGCCACCACCTTGCATAATAAATGTCTTGACGGTAAAATAAACATACGATTCTAATAGCCTACTTACGATATCGGAAGTGAGAAAACATAATTGCGCGATGGAGATTCATTTAGAGATAAAAAAATCTTAGTAAAGTGCGTTAAGAAATTTCCTGAACCCTTCGGAAGACCTGTCCATTATCGAATGAAAAACCGAATTAGCAGAATAGAAAATGACATATAATTGGGGTAACATGATTGCATGATAATCCAATAGGAAGATTTCATTAATACGTCGTTATGGTTACGCAGCTGGTAGCTTTGTTAACGCAAGGCTTATTCCACTGCGTATATTTTCTAATTTCGATGAAATGAACAGATATCGCCGATAATAACCCCTTTCACCTATATGACCCAATTCATCCATCGGCAGTTCGTCCAACGATGGAAATTAAGCCAATTAGGCCCGGTATTTTCAACTCTGGTTATACTCTCTGTTAACTTAGATAATTGTCAATTAGAAGCAAATTTTAATTTAAATTTACTCATGTGTCAATTTTTCGATGCGATACTTTTCTTATAACTAAGAGTTAACAAATAGTTTAACCAGAAATGATAATACCAAGCCAGTCACTAAGAAACTATCTTAATAATTATTTAGAGTACAATTATTGTGAGTTTAAGCGCACAATCATTAGTGTTTGCAATCTTTAACTTAACTGGACTTTTTGTGACAAGAGTAAATAAGTTTTTTATAAACTTTGCTAAATTATAGTTTTAGCAACAATATTTATAACTCTGTTATCTTTGTTAGAAACCCTCATTTGAAGAATTTAATAGTTTTTCTTGAAAAAAACTCAGTTAAATATCATTTACTGAGATTTAACGTTATTATAACTTAAAGAATATATTTTTCGCTATACGATTTGATTGCATTTTATATTTCATATTCAATACATATAGAGATATTAAATTTTATAAATAAGCCGGCTATGCTAACTATGAAAATTGCTAATATATTCAGATAATTCAAAATGACAGATGTCAGTATCAATGAAAAGTAAATGACTGGTAGAGTTGAGGATGTTGAGATAGATGTTGTGGAAGACACGGATAGATACTCTAGTGTAAGAAGTTTGTAGAAAGATACAAGAGAGACGATTACATTGGTTTGAACATGTCATGAGGAGAGATGAAAAATATATTGGAAGAAGAATCAACAGCTTAGTAATAGAGAGTTGAAGAAACATAAGAAGACCAAATATAAGATGGAAAGACTTTATTGCGGAAGACATGAGAGAAAAGGAACTGATTGGGAACGACACGCAAAACGAAAATGAGTGGAAGAAGAAAATAAAAAATAGCGATCCCTAACAAATGTTTATGAAATAATTTTACTGAAATTTAGAATCTTTTGCAAGAAAATTTATGTAATTGGTCAGTTTTAAAGGCACTTTAAGGATTGAAAGAAGCTTTCAGAACTCATAATAATGAAATAAAAACAATATTTGGGATTAGTTCTGTATATTTTTATTTCGACAGCGTAGTGCTGGTCTTAATCAGGTAAGGTACTTCTTCTTCTTTCTGTAAACTTGTTGTCTTGACTACATGTATTTTGTTATTTACTATTTACCTGATGAAGACAGCACTATGCTGTCGAAACGTCGTTAAATAAAAATATACAGAACTAATCCCAAATATTGTTTTTATTTCATTTTTATTGCACTTTAAGGAGCTCCATTTCGTGTAGAAAACATGTAACACAAAAATTATTGCCAGATTTGCTACTGTCTATGGGGACAGTTCTACCATTGGTTAAGCGTTGTTCAATTAAATAACACCCTGTATAAAAGGAAAACGCAATTAGTTTTCGCATCGGATAGTAATATGTACCGTCTGATTACGAGAGTCTGCGTTTATTTGACCGCCATTTAGCCCTGCTTATGTATCCGACAGTTTCAGACCAATCCGTCAGTTTGCGGTAACCCTAACAATGTTCTCAGTTGTTGGAGCAAACAATGTTGCACAAATTCGCACACCACCATTTCCCTAACCTTAACAACCATAATTACGAAAGAGGGGGGATTGGCGCCGATCGAAGCGAGGTGAGTAAATTGGGACAAAAGCTGTTTACGTTTCGATGATGGTGAATATGTGAGCAGGCGACCATAAAAGGGACGGTCAAACGGGACAGCGAAAGCTGAAAAACAGAATTTCACCGGAAATTTGTTTGAAAAGAATAATTGCTCGTTTTCCGTGTGTTACAAAATTTATACTCAGTGGTACGTTGTAAACATTGTTGAGAGAAACACACTGATTTGACTTTCATTTGATGGATTTTTAACAGTTTTCTAAAGATAAAAGACGTGCTGGAATTAATTTCTCGCAAAAGGAAAACGCGAATTCAAAAGTTGATAAAGATTTGTAACAAGATGGAAAGCTGTTTTCAACAGATAAAATCCATTTTGTAATTAAATTATTTTCAACAAAAAGTGTTTTGTAGGAAACTTCTTTCTTTTATATTCTTCCCCTTTTTGTTTAAATATATGCTAAACACTTATGGCCTTCGATACAGCTATTTATTAAATCCTTTATTTATGCAATTCTATTCTTACATTTTTACCTCTCGCTAAGAGAGGTATTGGATTCATGCTAAAAATCGCATATCCAGATTTTAATGATTAACATGTTTTAAGGTCCCTACAATCTGAATTTAATATTTTTACTATGATGTCTGTGTGTGTGTGTGTGTGTGTGTGTGTGTGTGTGTGTGTGTGTGTGTGTGTGTGTGGATGTATGTGTGTGTGTGTGTGTGTGGATGTATGTGTGTTTGTGTATGTGTGTGTGTGTGTGTATGTGGGGAAGTTGGAAAGTCGATTTCGCAAAAACTATAATACTTAATATCTGTTTAACTACATACTTTTCATTCGGACATTACTGGGAAGAGCTGAAAAGGTTTTAGTAATAATAGGACAACCGGAAATAGCAGGTTCTTAAAAAAAATCTTCTAAATATTATTTTTTGAAAAACTTTGCTTGTATCAAAGAAGAGTAAATTCTCTATCTGATAAATAGAATTTTTTATTACATCTTGACAGATAAATGTCAGTGTCAAAAATCCAGAGACAATACTGAAGTTTTTTTTCTGGGAAGTACATACATTATATTATTTCTTATTGTATTAATAGTTAAATATTTAAAATTACAGGTATATTACATATACCCTTCAAAAATGCTGTCAATCCCGACAATGAATTGGAAACATTTCCAAATATTAGAAGTGTAGGACAAAATTTCTCTACAGAATGAATTTAAAAATCTAAATATAAAGAATAGATGTAAGTAGAATTTTTGGTGTAGAGTGTAGGTATACAAGAAATGTTAAATACAAAAGGGCGCGAGCAGTCATGTCACTTTGTTTGGCCTTAACAAATTAAATATATGGAATTGATATAAGTATAATTTTTTGGCGCGAGCAGTCATGTGTCTTTGTTGGCCTTGACAAGCAGATATGGAGGCCTGTGTCAGAATGATGGCTAGTAATTATGTACATAGATGTGAATTTCATAATTTTTCATTCTAAATTTAGTGATTTTCCAATTCCTTGTGGTTTATTTTCCTTGACAAGTAAATTCCGCAGTCCAGGTGACAAATTAACTACGTGAAAATTTTAATGAAAAATTCTGACATTGGACATTTATGTACATAACATAGGTACATTGTTATTCTAGCACGGGCCCCCATATCTACTTCTCAAGGCCAACAATGTCACATGACTGCTCGCGCCCTCTATTATGTAACCAAAAACGGAAGTGGCGAGGGATTGGGCGTTTAATAATAGAAGGTTGAATAAACAGAGGAAGACCAAAACTAAGATGGAAAGACTGTATTGCGGAAGACTTGAGAGAAAAGGAAATGAATGAGAACGACACGCAAAACAGAAATGAGTGGAAGGTTTAAATAAAAAATAGCGCCCCCTAACGAATGGGAAAAGCTAAAGAAGAATAAGATGTCAGTGTAAAGTGCAATTTGCATAGTTTGTTTATGAAATAATTTTACTGGAAATTTAGAATATTTGGCAAGAAAATTTATGTACGGAATTTATACATAATACACAGGATTGATGGAAGGTTACTTTCAAACCGACATCATGTTAATAGCTCAAAATACCCCATAAATTTTTCGCAGGACAAATAATATTTGAAAAAACTCTTTTCCCAGGTTAAACGCCTATGCCATGCATTCTCTTATTCATTTTGTATATAACAAATAACTAAAAACTAAAGAACATCTCAAAAGCTCTGCAAAAAATACAATTACAAAGGAGTACAGATGAAATAATTTCCTGTGTAATTGCATTTCTTTTTCCAGTTCAAAGTTCACAGACTACCAAAGACTGGGCGAGTATTCTTAACAAAACATACAAATTTACTCTTGTGACCTGGTTGTTGTCTCGAACTTACTAACTTGCCTCTCACAGGACGCAAAAATTCTCTTCCGCGAAAAAAGAACGTAATAATGAACAACGCCCTAGGCAGTGTTGCCACAACTTGACAAAAAAATATAAAATTTCATAAATGTAGAAAGGAAAGATGAGACAGAAGAGTGAGTGAACAATAAAAAAATACTGCTTTAATTAAAAGTAATTTAACGAGTGATATTTAATTTTTTTACTACGAATTTTCATATCCTCCAGCAAAATAAAATACCTAAATTATTTTATAATAGACAAAAAATTAATGATGAGTTTTTAATGAATAAGCATGTTTTAGGGTCCCTATAATATGATTTTACCATTTTCACGATGATGTATGTATGTGTGTTTGTGTGTGTGTGTGACAAAAGTTTCGGATTGCATAACTTCAATACCACGATTCCAAAAATTATAATTTTTTCGTATTCCTCAAGTTTACATCCAGAAGAACAACTGGTTAGATTTTGGTTATTATTGGTGAACCGGAAGTACCCTCATTTGAAGATTTAACAGTTAAATTTGATTATTTGACATTTGACGTTATTATAACTTAAAGAATATATTATTCTCTATACGATTTGATTGCATTTTATACTTCATATTCAATAGATATAGAGTTAAAGAATTTTAAAGAAATTTTATAGATCAGCCAGCTATGCTAAACATGAAAATTACTAATATATTCATATAATTCAAATTGACAGATGTCAGTATAAATAAAAACAAATTAATGTGGCAGAGATGAGGATGTTGAAGTAGATGTTGGGGAAAACACGGAAAGATAGGTAAGGAAATTAGTGTTACAAGTTTCTAGAAAGTTACAAGCGAAATGATTACATTGGTTTGAAAATGTCATGAGGAGAAATGAAGAATATATTAGAGATGAAGAATAAATAGCTTAGTAATAGAAGGTTGAAGAAACAGAGGAAGACCAAAGATAAGATGGAAGGCTTAATAAGAAAGGAACGAATGAGAACGACACGTAAAACAGAAATGAGTGGAAGAAGAAAATAAAAAATAGCGACGCCTAACGAATGGGGAAAGCTAAAGAAATAGAAGATGTTAGTGTAAAGTGCAATTTGCATAATTTGTTTCTGAAATAATTTTACTGGAAATTTAGAATCTTTTGCAAGAAAATTTATGTATGGAATTTATACATAATATACAGGATTGACGGGAGGTATTGTGCTGGCCACTACAGATTTTTTTAGTTTAAAGCTTCAAATATGTATCATATAATGAGGAAATTTTTTTGGTGAAACACACAACCTAAATTGTTCTTAAAATACATTTTTCATTTAATTTTTGACATAATGAGAAACACTGAAATGTTTAATTTATATCTGAGAAGTATGCAAAATTACCCATTTCTGGGTGTGCCAATCTGCTTCGTACACAGATATCGGTAATGATGGAATATTTGTACCGTGTGGCCGCTCACGAGCACTCATTGCTGGCGTGGAGAGTGCGCCACAGGGGTCAATTTTGTGCCATTAAAATGCGATGTAATTTTTGGCGTCGGTCGGGATCGAACCCGGGTCCCCAGATTCGCGACCAGACACTCAGGCACACGGCCACGAGACCCCATATTAATACTTAATTTATAATTATTTCTATTTTATTCTCTTATCATTTTCCTCTTGTAAATCCTTTTCTGATTGTACCCTATTCACGTCTCGTTATCCATAGTCCAGTGAACATTGGTAGTGGCGGAGTGGTCTATGTGTTCTGCTCGGACACAAAGACTACGAACGAACCACCTTGTCCTGTTTGCATTACACAGAAGTTAGGTTAGGTTAATGATGTCGGATGAATGCAGGTTTGCAGGTAGTTTCTGAAATGGAACTACTACTTCGTGGTGGTAACTAGTGGGCTAATTAGTACAGTAAACAATAATTGTTTTGGTTGCTGTTAGTTTCGAGAAGGACTATATATACACTCGTGGCCAAAAAAAAAACGGAAACTTAAAAAAAATATCGACTTGAAACAAACGAAATATGGGTTTATTTATTTTATTTTTTAAATATGAATAATGAATAACTGATCTGTAAAGTAAAATAAGAAAATGAAAAAAAACATACTTTATTTATTAAGAAAAGTTACTGAAACAAATTATTTTTCTTTATTAATTAGATTTTATAGCTAAGGTACGATTTATTTTGAGTAAGTAATAGTTTGTAAACTGTAAAGACTTCAACTACATTGTCTTGTAAACATTCAAATAATCTGTAATAATAAATTTTACAGTCGAAGAATGCCATAGAAAATAGTTGACAGATAAATGTCAGTGTTAGAAATCCGGAGACATTACTGAAGACTTTTTCTGGGAAGTACATACATTATATTATTTCTTAATGTATTAACAGTTAAATATTTAATATTATAGGTATATTACACATACCCTTCAGATATACTGTTACTTCCGACAATGAATTGGAAACATCTCGAAAAATTAGAAAAGTAGAACAAAATTTCTTCATAGAAGGAATTTAAATTTAAAAAATCTAAATATATGGAATTGATATAAGTATAATTTTTGGTGTTGAGTGTAGGTATACAAGAAATGTTAAATACATTAGGGCGCGAGCAGTCATGTGTCTTTGTTGGCCTTGACAAACAGATATGGGGGCTCATGTCAGAATGATAGCTAGTAATTATGTATATAGATGTCAAATATCATAATTTCTCATTCTAAATTTAGTAGTTTATTTTCCTCGACAAGTAAATTCCACATTCCTGATGACAAATTAACTACGTGAATGTAGAAAATCTTGAAATTTTTAATGAAAACACGGGCCCCCATACCTGCTTGTCAAGGCCAACAATGTCACATGACTGTTCGCGCCTTATACTTATGTAACGAATAACAGAAGTGGCGAGATGTATTGTACTCGTTTTATTTATTTTTATTTTTTATGGCATAAATGAAATAAATCCACATGATACACAAAAATGTTAAATACATTAGGGCGCGAGCAGTCATGTGTCTTTGTTGGCCTTGACAAGCAGATATGGGGGCTCATGTCAGAATGATAGCTAGTAATTATGTATATAGATGTCAAATATCATAATTTCTCATTCTAAATTTAGTGTTTTTTCAACTCCATGTGGTTTATTTTCTTCGACAAGTAAATTCCACACTCCTGGTGACAAATTAACTACGTGAATTTAGAAAATCTTGAAATTTTTAATGAAAAATTTTGACATTTGACATCTATGTACATAATTACTAATTATCATTCTGAAACGGGCCCCCACATCTGCTTGTCAAGGCCAACAATATAACATGACTGTTCTCGCCCTATACTTATGTAACCAAAAAAAGGAAGTGGCGAGAGGTATTGTGCTGGCCACAACAGATTTTTTTTTGCCACGAGTGTATTTTGTGTTGATCTGCGATGTTACTCTTCCCTGGTATTGACACGAGGTATTATAATATGTACAAAATCGTCAAATAACAACTTCAACTTCCTCAACTTTCTAAACACTTGTGCACATCTTACTGACTGAAATATTCAATACTGAATTCATAATAAATCCACCCTGCATCCTGCATTCCTCTCGTTAACCTAACCGGATATGGTAAACCAGCCATTGCATTCAGCTAGCAATTCCTGCAGCCTGAAGACCACGCACAATGCTTACATGATGCTCGCTGGTCCGTATTTTAACGAGATACGAACATGGCGCCCATAGAAACGGATAATTATTGAAGATCCTGCCAGACAGGTAGTTTGCATACGGAAAATTGACGCGGGTAAAACGGAGATTGATTGTTGAAGGATGTTGCGTTGCATGGAAGAGATATTCAGGTTACGAATAGGAATTGCAAAAAATGAAAGAGATATATGGGAGGATCAAATCTCTAAAAGAATATAATGGATAGTAATAAATCTCAGCAAATAGGAACAAATAGACGACTATAAAAATTCTCATTTATTGTACATTTTGTTTTTCCTGCTCAAATATTAAATATTAAAATTACTATAATAATTGAATTTATTATTAAAAAATCTGATGTGGGCAACACAATACCTCCCGTTTAATTTAATTTTTATTCATGTAAATACATAAAATTAAATATAATTACCGGGTTCGATCCCGACCGACGCCAAATATTTCGAATGAAATGACCCCTGTGGCAGACCCAATAATGGGTAATATGCCGTGATGATATATTTATTTTATTTATTTATGTACTTACCTATATTCATTACTGACGTGGAGAGTGCATCACGGGGGTCAATTTTGTGCCATTTCAAATTCTAAAAACCCATTCCTAAGATTCGCGTGTCATCATTATTACCGACATCTGCGTACAAAGCAGATTGACTCACCCATCAATGGGTAATATGCCGTGATGATACATGTTTTTATTATCTTACCAATATTTTTACATATTTACTTAGACTGGAAACTGTATTAAGTTCCTTTCCATATAATTATTGTTCCATTTACTATTTTCTTTAAAAAATGTTAATATTATTATTTGAAATGATTAGTTCGTTGACAGTGACATATATCTGTCAATTACAAACATTTGACATGTGAATTGTGTAACCATGTGAATGAGTTGTGTTTAAAACGTAGGCTCCGGGATTAAAATTATAGATAGTTTTATAAATTTATCCATAAAATATATAGAAAAAGTATGAATGCACACCTATAGAAAATTTAATAATCTTTAATTTTTATAAGTCTCGAAAAAATAACATTTAAAGGTATTTTTCGAAGAAAAACTATTTTGAGCTTCCAATAAAGTGCCATTTTCGGTTATCTGATTTACTCCAAAATCTAATGGCATCTTTCCATATAAGAGTAAGGTAGAAATACATGGTTTCAAATTTTTCTGAATGATAGTATTTGAGTTAGAGCGTAAAGAAGATCCACACACACATACACACAGACATCATTGTGAAAATGTTAAAATTGGATTGTAGCGACCTTAAAACGTGGTCATTTACCAAAATCTTGATATGCAATTTTTAGCACGATCCCTATACCTCCCTTACCGAGAGGGTAGCGGGAGGTAAAAATCTGTTGTGGCCATCACAATACCTCTCGCACCCTTTCCATTGTGGTATATAAAAGTATTGTATTTAACATTTCTTGTACACACAAAAAACTATAATTACATCTAATCTATATATTTACGTATTTTCTATAATTTTAAATTCATTCTAAATGTTCGAGGTTTTTTCAAATCATTAACGAGATTGGCGCTATTTCTGAAGGGTTCATGTAATATACCTATAATTTTAAATATATAATTAATAATACAATAAGAAATATTAAGTATCGCAAGAAAATTTGAATTTTTAACACAGACATTAGTGACATTTATCTGTCAATTACAGACATTTTAATTTCTCAAGTTAGTACCATGGAGGTGATTGGGCTGTGAGATTTACAACAAGAGATTATTTAATAGATCATATATCTATATCTTTAAATCTATAGAAGGTATAATAAAAAAATTAAATATGTCGGACAGAGAATTTTGGTTTTTAATATTTGTAATAACATCCTCGGTGTTGTAAGAGAATAAATGATGGTTTGACTGAGATTTCGAGAATCTATACTTGAAAGAAACTTTCGTCTGAACTCCTGATATTTGCACATTTATAGTTAGAATTTTAATAAGAAATCTACATTAGAATATTTTTATTGCGTGCATCACGAATAAGAAATATGTATGTAATAAATAAGTATAAATAAATACAATAGAAAAAAAATCTCCAACTAATTAGAATAAGAAATATATTACACGCGAGAAATAATAACTGTTTCAACCATAGACGAAGTTACTGGGGGTGCCGAGGGTACCTGGGCACCTCTTAATGATTCGGGCAAATATTAAACGCCAACCAAAAATTATAACAAATAATATTATAGGTCATTCACGATAGTGAGAGAATTTTTAACTAACTCGTGAACAGAAATGAACATTCTATGTTACGTGGTGAGAATAATCGCCCATTTATAATGATTTTTTTTATATCAGGCACCCCCTAATAAACTTTTCTAGCCTCGCCTATGGTTTCAACTTGAAATATTATACACTAAAATATAACTATGAGTTTATTACAAAAAATGAAAATAACTTTTCATTTTATAACGTGCGATGAAACTAAATTTAATTTCAATAATGCCATAGGCATTCATTTAATTTGGTTTTTGAATATTAATTACTTTTATCCTATAAAATTTTATTAAAAATATTTATTTAGTAAACAGTCATTTGCATTTGCATGCTATGAATAATCAATTTTATAACAGTTTGAAAGAGAAAATGTATTTCTTGCAATTTTATGCATGAACTTTTAACAAGTTTTAATTAAATTTTTCTACACAATAATACACTTTCAGCTTTTTAAGAAACATATTCAATCCGTGATGAAAAAGTTGTTAATTTGTACAGGAAATAATTAAAAGCGAAAAATAATTTAATTTTTATACAATATTTTTTAAATAATGGTTAGGTTCTTTAGATTACAGTAAAGTAGTTTAGGAATAAATGAAGCAGTTACTGTTCGAAAATATATTTGAATTTTTTCTTTGTTTCTAATAAATATTACTTTTTAATACTAAGTCACAAAGTAAACATTATAAGTTGTTAATGTCTTTGTTTAAGGCGAATATGTCATTAAAAGCTAATATCGATAGCAAAGTAAAATGACGTGTATGTGTATGCATTTATGAACATACAATTTATATACCTAATGCATTTTTCAAATCAGAATATAAAATCTAAAACTGCATAAACTAAGTACATATTAATGAAGTTATTAACATTAAATAACCTATTTTGTTTCCCAGACTCATTATATAGGACAGGAAGATATAAGGATAATATTAATAATCGCAAATCGAGGACCTACGATTTACAAAGTTTTAGAATTGAGCTGCCAATACCACCCAAATAGGTTTATGAATTACTGTTGGTTTTTGACAATGTCATTTACAAACATCTGAAGGTTACTATGGAGTTGTTTAGCTCTGAAATTTATTTCATTTAGAAGAAATGGAGAAAACTTGCTCATAGAATGAAATTAAAATTATAGAAAATATGTAAATATAAAAATTAGGTGTAATTAGAATTTTTAGTGTGTAAATAATGAAAAAGGGTTTTATTTCAAAAATTATTTTATAATCGAATGCTCAACAACAGATTTTTTTAAGTAGAAACTCGCACTTTATGAACATTGAATCACCACCAAATTTACAGTACGAGTAGTTAGTAGTCACCCTAACGTAATGTATAATACAACTTTACAAAAAATACAGCAATTAAAATTAAATTAATATCAAAAATTTATAAGTTAATCTCCATTTCAACAACCGGCAAATCTTACAATTTTGCTAGATTTATAAAACATTCAATTTGATGAATCAAATTTATATTTATAAGATGAATACAGCCTAAATATATCTCCTGGCATTTTACTCAGTGAAAAATTAATGCCGACACCTCTTATACCTTTGCTGTGTCAGTTTGTATATGTGCGTAGCGTAGAAATACTAACAAGTAAATAGCTTTTACGGCGCAAAGTCAATATTTATACCCCGGACTTAATTTGCAACGGACTGTGCGCCGAGATTTTCATTAAAATGAATAAACGGAAAATTTCGAGTCGAGGCCCAGTTCACTAGGCGAGCCCAACGACGAAGCTTATTATTAAACGAAGGATTCCATCATTCTTACTGCGTCAAGGAATCTAGATTATTTTCATTTCGCAGTTCAACTTGACAACAAGATGCTCTTAAAAAATAAGAATTTAGATCGATCACGGTTCACACCATAAAAGCAGATCAAATGGTTATTTATATTTCTAGCAGCGTTGTCAGACAGACAGACGTCTCGATCTTTGCAAGACGTCCCGTTTTTACCTCCCGCTACCCTTGGTTAAGGAGAAATAGGGATCGTGCTAAAAATCGCATATCGAGATTTTGGTAAATGACCACGTTTTAAGGTCCCTACAATCCAATTTTAACATTTTCACGATGATGTCTGTGTGCATGTGCATATATATATATATATATATATATATATATATATATATATATATATATATATATATATATATATATATATATATATATATGTTGTGTGTGTGTGTGTGTGTGTGTGTGTGTGTGTGTGTAAGTGTGGATCCTCTTTATGCTCTAACTCAAATACTATCGTTCAGAAAATTTTGAAACCGAAAATGGCACTTTACTGGAAGCTCAAAATAGTTTTTCTTCGAAAAAATACCTTTAAATGATTAGAGATTATTAAATTTTCTACAGGTTTCCATTAAAACTTTTTCTATATATTTTATGGATAAATTTATAAAACTATCTATAATTTTAATCCCGGACCCTACGCTTTAAACACAACTCATCCACATGGTTACACAATTCAGATCTCAAATGTTTGTAAAATTATTTTATTATCTCTGAATCCTTTTTTTGCCTTTTCTGTAATTATTTATTGTGAACTTTATATATAATTTAAAGGACACCTGAGGAAATAATAACATAGTTAAATAGTTTGAAATTACTTTGTGTTGCGCAGTTTCTTTTATTATTTTAATAACGAGAAATTCTTTTACGGTTTTCACGGTGGTATTATTTTATTGATACAAGGATTATAATCAGTCCCTAAATATAGAACAGAATATAAAAGAATAAAAGTAAAAATCTTCTAGAAGTTTATAATTAAAACAGGATTTAAATATCATTTCTAAAAATACATCAATGTATTTAGAAATACAAGCCTTAAATTTTAAACCACCGTTAAACAAAAAAATAAAGAAATTTTGACAACAATCTTTTTCTTATACACAGGGTGTTATTTTTAAAACAGGTCATACCGCTATAACATAGAAAAACAGTTTTTTAGCTGCCAAAATTTTCTATATTTATTTATAGCAGAAATCTGTTGTGGCCATCACAATACCTTTCGCACCCTTACCATTGTGGTAAAATTCTAATTACACCTAATCTTTATATTTACCTATTTTCTATAATTTTAAATTCATTCTATGAGCAAGTTTTCTCAATTTCTTCTTAATGTTCGAGGTTTTTCCAATTAATTAACGGGATTGGCCTTATTTTTGAAGGGTTCGTGTAATATACCTATAATTTTAAATACATAATTAATGATACAATAAAAAATATTAAATATCGTTCCCAGAAAAAGCCTTCAGTACTATCTCTGAACGTTTGATACTGACATTAGTAACATTTATCTGTCAGTTTCAGACATTTTAATTTCTCAAGTAGTTACCATGGAGATGTTTGGACTGTGAGCAGGCTGTGAGATTTACTACAACAGATTATTTTATAAATTATATATCTATATCTTTAAATCTATAGAAGGTATAATAAAAAAATTAAATGTGCCGAATAGAGAATTTTGTTTTTTTAATATTTGTAATAACATAATTTAAAAAAATCTGTTGTGGCCATCACAATACCTCTCGCCACTTCCTTTTTTGATACATAAGTATAGGGCCCGACCAGTCATGTTACATTGTTGGCCTTGACAAGCAGATGTGGGGTTCCCGTTTTAGAATGATAATTATGTACATAAATGTCAGAATTTTTCATTAAATATTCCAAGATTTTCTATATTCACGTAGTTAATTTGTCACCAGGAGTATGGAATTTACTTGTCGAGGAAAATAAACCACATGGAATTGAAAAATCACTAAATTTAGAATGAGAAATTGATACTTGACATCTATATACATAATTACTAGCTATCATTCTGACTTAAGCCCCTATATCTCCTTGTCAAAACACCCTATTGTATTTAACATTTCTTGTATACCTACACTCTACACCAAAACTTCTACTTACATATATGTATCTATTCCTTATATTTAGATTGTTTAATTTTAAATTAATTTTATGAAGAAATTTTGTCCTCTTCTAATTTTTCGAAATGTTTCCAATTCATTGTCAGGATTGACAGTATTTTTGAAGGATATATGTTATATACCTATAATTTTAAATATTTAACTATTAATACATTAAGAAATAATATAATATATGTACTTCCCAGAAAAAGTCTTTAGTAATATCTCCGGCTCCGGATTTCTGACACTGACGTTTATCTGTCAGTTTCAAACAAAATTTTCAACTATTTTCCATGCCATCCTTTCGGCTGTAAAATTTATTATAACAGATTATTTTATATATTATATTTCTTTTATTTCTAAATCTATAAAATATATAAGAAAATATTTAAATGTATCAGATAGAGAATTTAATTTTCTTTAATATTACCGAGAAAAGTTTTCAAAAAATATTATTTAGAAATTTTTTTTTCAAGAATCTTCTACTTCCGGTTGTCCAATTGTTACCAAAACCTTTTCAGATCTTCCCATGAATGTCCGATTGGGAAATACGTAGTTAAACAAATTTAAAGTCTTATAGTTTTTGAGTTATCGTCCTTCCAACATCCTACATACATACACACACACACACACACATACATCCACACACACACACACACACACAGACATCATCGTAAAAATGTTAAAATCGGATTGTAGGGACCTTAAAACGTGCTTATTCAATAAAATCTGGATATGCGATTTTTAGCATGAATGCAATACCTCTCTTAGCGAGAGGTAAAAATATATATTTAGAAGATTTTTGTTAAAATACTACTACTTCCGGTTGTCCAATTGTTACCAGAATCTATTCAATTCTTACCATAACTGTTAAATTGAGGAATCCGTAGTTATGCAGGTCTTTAATATTATAGAATTTGAAATATCGTATCTCCAACAACCTCACACACATCCACACACACACACACACACACACACACACACACACACACACACACACACACACACACACACACACACACACACACACATACATACACACACAGACATCATCGTGAAAATGTTATTATCGGATTATAGGGACCTTAAAACGTGCTTATCCACTAAAATTTGAATATGCGATTTTTAGCATGATTCCAATACCTCTCTTAGCAAGATGTAAAAAGAGTTGGTGCATACTATAAAAAAAAATCTGATGTGACCAGCACAATACCTTCCGTCAATCCTGTGTATTATGTACAATATCCATACATAAATTTTCTTGCCAAAGGTAGTAAAATTATTTCATAAACAATCTATGCGATTTTTAGTACGATCCCTATTCCTCCCTTACCAAGGGTAGCGGGAGGTAAAAAGAACAAAATTCTGTAATTTATACTGTCTATATTTTAATAAAACCATTCGAGATTTTAATTACATTACGTTTAACCTACGAATAATTCTTTTTAACTATGATGTAATAGTTTAATGAAAAAAGTTTTTTAATAGAAAGATCTTACTCTACGAGTATTCTAAAAATATTACGTTGATTGTTTTCATCATACCGTATTCTATTTTCATTTAGAAATCGTATAAAGCACGTAGTATAACTCCTGAAAACTAATCTAATCTAAGTTGGTTTTGTTTGGTCGCTAAGAACTGAGAAGAAAGATAAAGCGAGTTTTTCCTGCTACCAGCATGCCATGGCATCTACCGCTTAGGCTCAGCAGGTGCACAAGATTAAATCTCAGAATAGCATCAGCCTTAGCTTAACGCAATCAATAATTAATTTCTATTGTTATCACTGTAATTAATTATGTCCTATTAACGGACATACTGTTTAGCATTGTCATGGAGACAATGACGCAGTTAACGTTTTTCATAATTGAATTTGTTTAGTAAATTGTTTAAAAATTTGGGGCGAAACACATTACCTTCCGTCATTTCATCTACGCCAAGTTGATTTTTACCTTCCGTCACCTTTAGGTAAGGAAGGTATTGTCTTTGGTCAAAAAATTCATCGATGAGTTTTTACTGAATAAGCATGTTTTAGGGTCCCTATAATACGATTTTACCATTTTTACGATGATGTCTGTATGTATGTGTGTGTGTGTGTGTGTGTCTGTGTGTATGTGACGAAAATTTCGGATCGCATAACATCAATACCACGATTCCAAAAATTATATTTTTTTCGTATTAACAATTAAATTTGATTTATTGACATTTAACGTTATTATAACTTAAAGAATATATTATTCTCTATACGATTTGATTACATTTTATACTTCATATTCAATAGATACAGAGTTAATGAATTTTAAAGAAATTAAATTTTATAATTCAGCCAGTTATGCTAAACATGGAAACTACTATTATATTCATATAATTCAAAATAACAAATGTCAGTATGAGTAAAAAGTAAATTAATGTGGCAGAGATGAGGATGTTGAAGTAGATGTTGGGAAACACACGGAAAGATACGGTAATAAAATAACTCGTGTTACAATTTTCTAGAAAGATACAAGAAAGACGATTACATTGGTTTGAACATGTCATGAGGAGAAATGAAGAATTATATTTGAACAAGAATGAGTAGTTTAGTAATGGGAGGTTGAAGAAGCAGAGGAAGACCAAAGATAAGATGGAAGTTTGTTTATGAAATAATTTTACTGGAAATTTAGAATCTTTTGCAAGAAAAATTATGTATGGAATTTATACATTATACATAGGATTGACGGAAGGTATTGTGCTGGCCACAACAGATTTTTTTATTTTTATTTAATACTAATTCTTATTTATCTATGACTTAATGCAGGTACAACCGACGTCAATTTTTAATCAAAATTATAAAAAAATGCTATACCTATGTGTTTTTACTATTTTTTTTTTAGAATTTTACTTTAAATTTATACTGACTGTAACAGAAATAAGTACATTAAATTTAACCAGTGATAGATAGAATACCTAGCGATCAACGCTAACTATGTTTATATTTGTAAATAAACAATTTTCTAAAATTTGTTATTTCTGATTTTATAACAGTACAGTATGTTATTATTTGACAGTTATGGATAAAGTATAATCTATTCGCATGTAATGACTATTACTCATTCGAATGATTTACATCACTCGAGTAATAGCATACATTACATGCTGATTGAATAATATACTATTATTTTAATTATTAATATTTCGCTGATTTTTACACTTCACCCAAATAAATAAACGTTACAATATGTGTAGAACGAACCTAGAAAAAATAATTATTGCCTATTTTGTGTCAAATCAGTATATTATTATTTATTTGTTAAATTGTTTATTTCGTTGAAGTAGAATTAATTATTAATTGAAAGGGCATATTGATGAACAAGGGTGCAAATTTTTCCCTTTTGACCTTTTTATCAGGTAGTTTACAGTTCAGAGTTCACCGGTCAGATCTCGGACGCAACTTCGCGAAATTGAATTAAAAATGAAACAAATTCAATATGCAAACATCACCAACTAGAGCTAGTTAATAAAGATTCTGGATGTTGCTATGGAAACAAATTCAATCAACTTTTTTTATCATTCGATTGTTCCTTTCACAGTAGCCTAGAATAAAAAAAAACACGCGTTACACTCTACTTTAAAACATTTTCCGATGTTATAAAACACCTATTAAAAAAATTGTGAATTTATGTGTAAAATAAATTTTATCTTTTAATCCGACATGAGTAATAAATGTATTCTACCACGCGTTTGGTCCATGAACATTATTAATTTGATGTTCATGAAATAATGTTTTTTTTTTTATCTAGATTAATAAAATGTCAAAATGAATTTGCATACCGTTTATCAATATTAACTGCGTTTAATTTGTCATAAAATTTGTAATAGTTTATTCATTGATCACTTTTCAAATTTATTCGAATAATATGGTATGAACTGCCAGCGATTTGGTAGCAAACATTTATATTTTACTTGGTACGGTTCATTAAAGGTTATTATTATATAACTCGGAAATGTCTCCATTCTATACGACTAGGTAATGTTTCAAATGAGTTTTCGATTTTTTTCAAAACAATGGTTATTATTACAATAAGTTTCTTGACTTTTGTAGTCAGACTTTGAATATTTTGGCTCTAGCATATATACAGGATGTATCACGGAAAGTGAAATCTAGGCGTTTAATATAGGAAATCAGTTTTCCGTGCGCATTGCTCCTCTAATTATTTTATGTAAAAAAGCTTCAAATAAAAGTTGGTGATCATAAAATTCTGCTTCTAAATCAATAAGCAACATTAATTTTGTATGCCTTGCAACAACAGAAATTAGGTAAGAAAATGTCGAAAAACACCTTGAAAATAGCAACAGCTATGGAATTGACACAAAATAAATAACAAATGTCTAACGGTTTATCTGTCATGTTAGGGTAGTTTATTTTTATTAGGTATTATTTATATAATATAGTGGAAAATACATAATAGAACTAATGTTTACAATTAATTAAACTACTACTATCGAATATTTATTGTAAAACTGGCCCCTAAGAAACAACTAAACTGTATATATAACCTAAAAACTATTAACTAAAGTATTTAAAATGCAAAATAATAATTAATGTACTGCTACAATAAATAAAACAGGAAATAAGGGAATATACTGTACCTAAAATAATAATAAACCCTGAAAGAAAAGTCAAAATACAAGAAGATTCAAAGAAAAAATACTGACAGCAATGATACGCTTATGAAAGGTAATCAAATGTGCTCCTTTATCGAAGGTTAATGCACAACGCCATCTCTACGTATATATATAAGAATAATCGGAGTGCAATCTATCCATCACTGTCTTAAAGGAAATCAATGTGTTATTTAGATACAACATGTATTAAAGAATAAAATGTAAAAGAAGATATGTAAGAATAGATGCACATATCCAGATATATACATTTTATACCGCCCAAAATTAATGTTTTTACTAGAATAATATGAAGAGAAAGTAAACAAGAACGTTGCTCGAATTGAAAATTCCTATTAGCAGCCTAAAATTTATATATGGTAAACTCTATTTTGTAATTTATTGTATTTATGGTAAAATACCCTATAGATTTTGTAAATATATGAGAAAATTGTTTTGTGTTGATACATGCTCTTATTGAATAATAAAGAAGTTTATACGTCATAGACATATGAATATATTATTTGTATTTCTAAAAATATTCTTTTTCTTCAAATGTCATAAAAGTAACATCTTTTGTGACTTGATTCAGAAGGTAGAAATAAAATAAATAAATATCTATAGAAACTATACAGAACCAATGAATAAGAAATAACTTGTATAAAAGAAACCTGTAATATCGCCCTAAATGTCACTATAACATGCTAGGTAATAAATTTACTAAATACCATCAATAGCTGTCAAATTTAAATAAACAACCTATGAATTGAAATATAAACAGAGTTTACTTTTGAGGAAATAACATATTAAAGAATAGCAGACTTACAGATTATAATTACAGGGACGGTAATGAACATAAAAATACTTAGAATTAAAATGAAAAGAGAAGTTTATATTGTTTTGCAGTGATTCCTAGACATATCTTTCAGCCACACTGTTAGATTTCCATCCAACTGAACAAATTCAGGGAGCGTACATTATAATACTTCAAATTCCGATATAATTGCACACAAGGAGGATATAAAATTGCACAGTTTTTATTTAAACGTCAAAACGTGAAAATTTTCACTTCAATGTTTATAACAAAAAGTGAACAAATAAGTATCCATAGCTACAGGGCAATTGAAATCGCAAACGTACCTAATTTACGTAAAATGTAACGTCGGAGGTAGATATTTTTGTTTAAATATCTAGGTTTGAAGAAAAAATATGTGTCATTCGGAGTAAAATTGTCTTTGTGTATCACTTTTACTCCTAATACCACAATATACTATTGCTTTATGCAAACAGCCAGGTAAAACATACGGCGAGAGGTTATGTGCTGGCCACATCAGATTTTGTTTTTTATAGCCTCCACTGTATGATAAATAAATGAACATTTTCTTTCGGATTTTGTCAACAATTTACGAAACCACTTTATATATTCAGTTCCCAATCACTTCCAACCCTTCCATCGAAAATCCTGTCCCTCTTTTTACTGGAGTACATACACGGCGCGTTATTGTCATAGCCTCACGTGAAAACAATTTCCCGCGTACCTTTACATATCTCGTCCTTTCTCCCGGCCCTTTTTCTGCAGGGAATCTCATCCCTTCTCATCGCTTTTGTGCGGCGTCACTGTTTGGGAGTTGTCGACCTCAAGTTTGGAGACGAGGGAGATATGACATAGCTTGAGGACGCCGGAGATTCAATTTAGGAGAAGCGAAAATAGGAGAGGCATTGTTCGTTAGATTTGTATACAATATAATTGAATGATGTTTTCCTGATCTTTTTCATATTTTTCAAATTAATCATTATTATCATTACGTAAAGACTTCCGTTATCTTACATGACTTCTTGGAACAAAAATATATAAATGAATTTATGGCTTCATGGCAAAAACAAATTTGTCACAATCTACCATAAATTTTGAAACTTTTTACCTTCCGTAAATTTTCTTGCAAAAGATTCTCAATTTCCAGTAAAATTATTCATAAACAAACTATGCAAATTGCACTTGATACTGACTTCTTCCTCTTCTTCTTTAGTTTTCCCATTCGGTAAGGGTTGTTTTTTATTTTCTTCTTCCACTCATTTCTGTTTTGCGTGTCGTTCTCATTCAGTTCCTTTTCTCTCAAGTCTTCCGTAATAGAGTCCTTCCATCTTATTTTATTTAACCTTCTATGTAATCGTCTCTCTTGTACCTTGCTAGAAACTTCTTACACTAGAGTTATTTCCCTTATTCTTTCATTCCTTACCGTATCTTTCCGTGTCTTCCTCCAACATCTATCTCAACATCCTTATCTCTGCCACATTCATTTACTCTACATTGATACTGACATCTGTCAATTTGAATTATCTGAATATATTAGCAGTTTCCATAGTTAGCATAGCTGGCTGCTTTATGAATAATTATTATAATTATTTAACTCTATATCTATTGAATAAGAAGTATAAAATGCAATCAAATCGTATAGAGAATAATAAATTATTTAAGTTATAATAACGCTAAATGTCAATAAATGATATTTAACTGTTAAAATCTTCAAATAAGGGTACTTCCGGTTGACCAATTATAACCAAAATCGAATCACCTCTTCTTCTGGATGTAAGCTTGAGGAATACGAAAAAAAAACTAATTTGTGGAATCGTTGTATTGAAGTTATGCGATCCGAAACATTCGTCACACACACACACACACACACACACACACACACACACACACACACACACACACACACACACACACACACACACACACAACACACACAGACACAGACACATACATACAGACATTATCGTAAAAATGGTAAAATCGTATTATACGGACCCTCAAACGTGCTTACTAAAAACTCATCATTGAATTTATTGACCAGACAATACCTTCCTTACCTAAAGGTGACGGAAGATAAAATGTATAAAAAAAATCATAAATCATATTCCAATAATTCTTATTTTTCATTGACAAATGTCAGTGTCATGTGCAATTTGTGTTTTTGTTATAATCTTATTAGAAATATAATATAATTAATTACGTATAAAAAAACCGTGTGCTTAAAAAAATTCATTTTATAGCTGGACCCGGACCCTATTCTAAACTCCGCCCGAATCTTTTGCAAGAAACTGACTGTATGGAATTTATACAAAATACATAGAATTGACGGAAGGTATTGTGCCGGCCACATTATTTAAAATTTATATATTTTTATAAACAAGTTACTAAAATATAAAAATAAAAATATGTAATAACTGGAATAATGTGAACAAGCCACTAAAATTAATCCCTTTTAAACCTCAACTTTTTACCATTAACGCTGATTATTTTTTAATACTACCCTCATAAAATGAAAATAAAAGTAATGAAAATACGTATAAAAATCCCCAGCGAGCAATTATTCGGTATCAAATTTAATTGCACGGTGAATTTTAAATAGATAATTATCTTTTATTTTGTTGTTATTGAACCCTAATTATCTTCCAGTATAAAGATGAAACGAAGTTTTCAAATAGGTTATTTGCAGAATTTTCAATATTCTAAATGAGCAAATATTTACATATAATTGCTTGAAAACAAATTCTATCAATTATGTAGGAAAACCAGACAAAAGCACCTCATTTTATATCTCAAATTTACAAGAATATGTAGCATAACCTCATTTCATGTTCTTCGTCACAATACTCACAATCGCGTTTCTGAGTAATCGTCCTTCCAACATCCCACATACATACACACATACACACACACCTACATCCACACACATACACACACACAGACATCATCGTAAAAATGTTAAAATCGGATTGTAGGGACCTTAAAACGTACTTATTCATTAAAATCAGGATATGTGATTTTTAGCATGAATCCAATACCTCTCTTCGCGAGAGGTAATAATTATTGCATTAGTTGTGTACCTATTTCTACCTCCCGCTACCCTTGGTAAGGGAGATATAGGGATCGTGCTAAAAATCGCATATCGAGATTTTGGTAAATGACCACGTTTCAAGGTCCCTACAATCCATTTTTAACATTTTCACGATGATGTCTGTGTGTATGTGTGTGTGTGTGTGTGTGTGTGTGTGTGTGTGTGTGTGTGTGTTTGTGTATCCTCTTTACGCTATATCTCATATACTATCATTCAGAAAGTTTTGAAACAATATATTTCTACTTTATTCTAATATGGAAATATCTGATTAGATTTTGGTGGCAATCGGATAACCGAAAATGGCAGTTTACTTGAAGCTCAAGATAGTTTTTCTTCAAAAAATACCTTTAAATACATAGTTCAGCTCAAATGTATGTAACTGACAGATAAATGTCACTGTCAAAAAAATAATCATTTCAAATTAATAACAGTAACGTTTTAAAAGGAAAATTGTAAATAGATCAATAGATTTCCGCAAAAGAATTTAATATACATAATTTCTAGCATGCAGGTATGTATGTAAATAAAGAAATAAATACTTATATTATCACGGCATATTATCCATTGCTGGGTGTGCTAATCTGATTTGTACACACATTTCGGTAATGACGATGACATATTTGTATTGTGCGGGCGTTTACCACAAGGGTTAATTAATCGAATCGGATTCCCCAGATTCGCGACCAGACATCAGGCACGCGGCAATGAGACCCCATAGGTAAATAGCGGGAGGTATTGTGTTGGTCACATCAGATTTTTATTTGAATTGCCATCTTTTATCGGTTGTTAGTGTTTGAAAGAACGGAAAGCCTCGAGCAAAACTTCAGCTTTAGGCTTCGAAAATGGTTATTCAGGCCTTGTAAAAAGGGAAACGTTTAAAATTCTTTTCTATGAAGTTTGAACAAAGGAAGCGCCTCCCAAGTAATGTAAAATGCATTTTGAATTCTCACCTTTCCCTTGTCTATGTAAATCAATAAAACTATTTTCTGTGACAAAGTAAATCAATATACAGTTCATAAAACTAGAACAGTTTCTAATCTAGTAAAATGTTTCACATTATATTGTAAAATTTTCAGGAATTCAAATTGTATAAGTTATAAAGAATAAAAAGTATAGGTGTAGGTTACACACCAAGCAAAAAAGTTTATAGAACCCTTCGAGTTTTATGTAAATTTCTTCTACGTATTCGCAAATTTTCATCTTTACGGACTTGTTTTTTCTGGAAACAAAAGAAAAGTTTAGGAAACAAAATCTGATAAATATGGAAAGAGCCACAATAAACCGCAAAAAATATTTCAAATCCAATACCTACAATTATGAGTTGGTGGGTGGAAAAGACCGAAAATTAGGTCAAAAAGGTAATTCATTTTGTTATAATTGGTCAACCGAAAGTACCCTCATTTAATGATTTTAAATTTAAAGTTAAATATCATTTTTCGTCATTTTATGTTATAAAAAATATAAAAGAATATTATATTCTCTATGAGGTTTGATTGAATTTTATACTTCATATTAAATTATAAAGAAATTAAATTTAATAAATCTGACAGTTGCTATAACCATGGAAACAGCCACTACATTAAGTTAATTATGATTGACAGATGTTTGTGTCACATGTAATTTACATAGTACGTTTGTGTTATAATTTTACTGGAAATATAGAATATTTTGCAAGAAAGTGTCTGTATAGAATTTGTACAATATACACAGAACTAAAGACAGGTAATGTACTGGAAATATAGAATTTTTTGAAAGAAAGTTTCTGAATGGAATTTGTACAAAACACATAGAGCTGACGGAAGGTAATGTGCTGGCCACAATAATTTTTACCTCGCAGATTTTATTGAATGAGCGCGATTTAAGGTCAATATATAGAATCCGATTTTAACATTTTTACAATTATGTCTGTATGTGTGTGTATGTGTGTGTGTGTGTGTGTGTGTGTGTGTGTGTGTGTGTTAGGTTGTTGGAGGCAGTTGGAAAACCGGAAGTAGTAGTATCTTAAAAAAAATCTAAATATTATTATGATTTTTTTTATTATTAGTATTAAAGAACGTAAAATTCTCTATTCGATACATTTTAAAATTTTATTATATCTCCTATGTCCTATAATAGGTTTGGAGATATAGTATATATTAATATAGAATAATATGTTGTAATAAATCTCGTTGCGCAAAAAACTCCATGGAAACCAGTTGAAATATGTATATGTTTGTAATTGACAGATAAATTCAAAGTGTCAGTGTCAAAAATCATCATTACTGGAAGATTTTTCTGGGCGGTACGAGTACATTTAATATATATTATTGTATTATTAATTAAATATGTTTTTAAAATTATATGTATGTTAATATTACATATATCGTTAAGAAATACCGCTAATACTGTCAATGAATTTGAAGAATTTTGAACATATTAGAAGAGTAAGACAAAATACCTCATAGAACGAAAGAAGAGATACAATTTCAATTATTTGTGTGTACAAGAAATATTAAATTCGTTACATATAGGGCGCGAGCAGTCATGTGACCTTGTTGGTCTTAGAAATCCACATGGATTTCCAAAATCATGATGTTTTTAGTGAAAAATTATGATACTTGACACCTATGTACATTATTACTGGCTGTCATTCTGACACGGGCCCCCATATCTGCTTGCCAAGGCCAACAAAGTCAGACGACTGCTCGCGCCTTATGCAACATAAAATGAAAATGGCGAGAGGTATTGTGCTGGCCACAACAGATTTTTGTCCAGGAGTGCCCTCGGGCCAGCACTGATCGATGGTGCAATTAAAATATTTTTTCCTGATATTATCAATTATGTCACGAAGAGAGAACACCATAACTGCCAATTTTGTGTTAATTGCAAATAATTTCATCATCTTCATTAATTAATAGTTCTTAATTTATCAATGGATGCTCTAAACTAGATCTCTCATTTAGAAAATCAAAGTCTTTATAGGTTCTTTGGAACGTAATTACATTTCTCCAACAAGACATTAAACAGAGGGAGGGATCGACGCGAACATCGTTTGATTGCTATAGAAATGAGATTTTTGAGGGACGTGAAGGTACTCCAACTCCGTCCAACAAGATCGTATCTGGAGCAGGAATTCTCCGACGAGTCAGAGTTCTGCGTATGTACAGGGAATGTGATATGAGAAAATGCGACCAGCAACAGAATTCTGTTAATTGAGATAGTTCCAGGGCACGAGTACGAATTCGGCATAACATAACGGACAAACATCGAGAGAATACAGGATAAATGAGGACATGCACATATTGAATAAATAAAAGCCGATTGTACACTTCTTTTGGAATTCTTTCAATCTAATTTCTCCGATAAATAAAAACTGCCAAAGCTGTAAACTATTTACTAGATACGTTTTATATTCAGAATGGTACCGTAACCTCAATTATTGATCATTTCGGTTACATCAAACTGTAACCGCCGTATGTAAGATGATTACAGTAAAAAATTTGAAAACTGTCCGATCAAAGTCATCTGTATCATGAACGAATTAACAAATTGGCATACATTTATCTCTTTCCTTTGCAAAGGCTATAAGCATGTGCGATAAGGATAGATATAGCACGCTTGTCTTTCAAAAATTCATATTGTTTCGACTAAGTTAGGACATTCCACTTTCAAACGATGCTCTTTGTTGATAATACTTTCGTTGTAACGTAAGTTTATTTATTAATTCAGATACATTACCTTAATTCATAGCCGTACAAATGTTATTTTGTGTCAGAGTCACTGACACTGACATTGTGTCAGTATCTTATTTTTCACATATTTGGTTTTACATTTGCTTATAAACTTACCAGTTGACTTATTTTTGAATTTTGAATGCTTTTATTGTAACATGTATTTTTATTATAATGAAATAACAGTAGTATTTCATGTACCCTCATAAAAACTAAGCAAACGACACTACTGAATTTGTCATAATGGGCGGAGCAAAAATATGAATTCATACAATTCGTAGACGACCTTGATCGGACATCTTTAAAAAAATTACTGTACATGCCAGATTTCTATAGCTATCCTTTTCTAATGTTTTCTGACAATTTTCTTTAAATTTTAAGGCACGATACTACCACTCCTAGTTAAAGTGACTGTTTATTAACCATTAAACTGAAGGTTAGAAGCGATACAAACAACAGTTTTAACTTCCAGTTGGTTACCTCGTACTGAACTAAACTGAACTATTCCTAAAAAGAACAGTATATTTCTTAAAATAAGAAGCAGAAAATAAAAACATATATACTCGTAGCGTTATATTTATAACATAATAATCTGTTGAATTGACTTACGGCTCTAATCTGTTACATTTTTATATTTAAAGTAAAATCATTTCACAAAGATATTATATAAATTTTAATTGACACTGACATCTGTCAATTAGTAATATTTGAATATTCTGTTTCCATGGTGCAGCTTTTAGCAGCATTAGGTTGCAAATTATTTCTTTATAATTCTTTATCTCTAAATTCATTGAATATGAAAAAAAATATAATTAAATCGAAAAGAGAATAAAATATTCTTTTACTTATAACAGTATTAATGGTCAAAAATGTATTTCACAGCGTTTTTTTAAGAAAAACTGTTAAAAACAAATTAGAGTACTTCCGATTAATCCAGAGCCGTGCGGTGATATGGAGCAAAGGAGCAATCGCTCCAGGCGCCTTTTTTTAAAAGGCGCCCACAGAATTGAAATGATAGATATATTCTGATTGATACGCTCCTTATAATCACCCAGTTAAGCAGCTAGAGACAGTTCGTTCTATATTCTTGTGTATTGAACCAAATGAATGAAAAATTCACTCTTTAATAAGTAAATATTGCTCTTAGGGTGCCAAATTGAATATTGTGTGCTCCAGACGCCAGAACACCACCGCACGGCGCTGGGTTAACCAATTATAACCAAAATCTAATAGATAGAGGAATATAAAAGAATTATATTTTTTGTAGTTATAGTATTGGAGTTATCGAAGGAGAAATTCTTGTCACACACACCACACACACATACACACACAGACATCATCGTAAAAACAGTAAATTCATATTGTAGGGACTCTAAAAAATGCTTATTCATTAAAAACGCCATCGATTATTTGACCAAAGACAATACCTTCCTTACCTTAGGTCCCCTAAGGTAAGGTAAAAATTTACACAATAGCGATGTAGTTTCGCCAATCATAATTGCTCAACAACCACGTGATTTTTGCTCGCTTCCGTTTTGTACAGATTTGTTTTTACCGGCGCGAACCTAAAATTGTTTTCCGCGTTAAGCAGTTTCCGGTTTGTACAGATCACATTACATTGTAATTCGTATTCATTGTCACGGGACTTTTCAATAATTCCTCCATAAGCAGGATTCTGTATCCATGAGAATCCGGCTAGAACAGGTTTGACTGTATTTAATTATCTAAGCTAACATTTTTTTACATATTTGATTCTATCTTTAATTTTTTTCATGACAGTGAGGTTAATGAGAAAAATTACTGTAGTTGAGTTTTTGAGATATTCTAGTTTTCAGCAGACATATTTCACCGCAAAGCACTTAATTAATATGCTCAAGTAGATAGTTCTAGTAAAAAACGAGTAGAGAAGAGACTCATTAGACTCTTCATTATTCTTTAATGAACCCATTCTACAGTTTTTCCAAATTTATTCGCTGGCATTAACAAGCAAATGTTTGTAAATCTTTTTACATTACTACATTTGTTTTCTTTCGACCTTTCGATGTATATCTCTTTCGTTTTATTAGTGGGCAATCATGCGATGTCTAGACTAAACAATTAAGAGAATCGTGTTTTGTATTTTCATTTAAAACGTCCTGTTCAGGGTTCATGGACTTGAAGTAGATACATTTAATAGAAAATATGACTGAACTACTTATTCTATTCGCTCAAAAGATTTTTGTTGGGCAGATGTAAGCTTGGTTGAAGGATAGAATGTTACTAGAGTATTTACAGGATAAACTAATGGAACAAGCGATGTGTATGTAACTTCGTATTCGGGATATTTTAGATTAAACTGGACTAAACACAAAGCTTATACAGTTCCTGGAAACTATACAAATTTCGTGAAATGATCGATTAATTCAGGAATTACAGCTTCAAGAGAGGTTTTAGTTTGGTCCAAAATTTCAGAAAAAAAACTGAAGTAATTTTAGCTTACAATAATATACTTGGTTGTTTTGAATAAAACAATAATTATTTACGGTGTTAACAATTATTAATGATGTCTGTGTATTATGTGTGTATGTATGTGTGGATCCTCTTTACGCTCTAGCTCAAATACTATCGTTCAAAAAATTTGGAACCGCGTATTTCTATCTTACTCTTATATGGAAAAATGTCATTAGATTATGGAGGAAATCAGATAACCGAAAATGGCACTTTACTGGAAGCTCAAAATAGTTTTTCTTCGACAAATAACTTTAAATGTTATTTTTTCGAGATTTATGTTATAAAAAAATTAAAAATTATTAAATTTTCTACAGGTTTGCATTAATATTTTTTCTATATATTTTATGGATAAATTTATAAAACTATCTATAATTTTAATCCCGGAGCCTACGTTTTAAACACAACTCATACACATGGTTACACAAGTCAGATCTCAAATGTTTGTAACTGACAGATATATGTCACTATCAACGAACTAATCATTTCAAATAATAATATTAACGTTTTATAAAGAAAATAGTAAATGGAACAATAATTATATGGAAAGGAAATTAATACAGTTTCCAGCATAAGTATATATGTAAAAATATAGGTAAAATAATAAAAACATATATCTTCACGGCATATTACCCATTGATGGGTGAGTCAATCTGCTTTGTACGCAGATGTCGGTAATAATAATGACATATTTGTTCCGTGCAAGCGTTTACCAGGCGTCACTTCACGCGAATCTTGGGAACGGGTTCGATTCAAACCGACGCCAAATATTTTAGTATTTGAAATGACACAAAACTAAAAATTAATATACAGAGAATATAATTCCTTAGTCACGTGACATGTTTTCCGCCAATCAACATTCAGAATCTCCCTAGCTACAAGTTTATCACAGCGATGATAAAAAACAAAGAAATAAATTTGTTTTCTTTATTTATGACATTGACAGTTAATTTTGAGTATAAAATTAAATAATAACAATAATTCAAACTCCGAAATATTAAATAGAGCTCGTAAGTACCCTGTTTTAATACAATATGAATATGTATATCAAAAGTTAGGTTAGGTTAGATTGCAAAAATTCATTATATTCTCTCATTAAATATAAGCTCGTGATATGATTAATAATCGAAGATATTGCTCGTGAAACCGAAACAGCACATTTCAACTCGTCCTTCGGACTCGTGAAATCTGCAGCTCGGTTTCACTCGAGAATATCATCGATGATAATCATATCACTTGTTATATTACGTATGACTATAAAATAAAGGTTGTATTATTTTAATTTAATTATGAGTTCTGAAAGATTTTTGAATAAATATATAATAATTATTTATTGTAACTTTGTGTTTATAATTTCCTGTGATTCATTACGTCCTCCATTTCAATTTTTAAAAGATGACAACCCTAGCCAAAACCCCTACGTTCGGCATGGCGTAAAACTTTTTCTGAGATTTCTAGTAATTAAAAAACACCTTATCCACATCACAGTCGAGAAATTTCCCACAATAATTATTTAACACAGGAAAATCATATTTTCTGTATTGTATATTTTAATGGATATTCTCCATGGTACGTTTTAAAACATGAACAAAGCCTGCGTTGTACTAACAATTTACGGTGTATTGTGCAAAATCACTGGTACGTTGCAAACACTCAACCCTCGACCTAAAGACAACAGAGGTCACAGGTCACAGCGTGTGATCTCATTAATGAAACATACTCCCCCACAGACATATCACTAGCAGCTCATCAAAAAGTGAATAGGGGTCGTATCGTAATATGACGGTCACGAAAGTGAAACTGTCATTTTTAATTTGTGCGAAAAAGATAAGGAAACCGCGAATAATGATGAGACAGATTTCTGACGAATATTTAAAATTCATTTTTCCTTTTTTTACCTTCCGTCACCTTTTGGTAAGGAAGGTAAAAAATCAATGATGAGTTTTTAGTGAATAAGCATGTTTTATGGTCCATACAATACGATTTTACAATTTTTACAATGATGTGTGTGTGACAAAAGTTTCGGATCGCATAACTTCAATACCACGATTCCAAAAATTATATTTTTTTCGTATTCCTCAAGTTTACATCCAGAAGAATAACTGATTAGATTTTGGTTGTAATTGGTCAACCGGAAGTAGCCTCATTTGAACATTTAACAGTTAAATTTAATTTATTGACATTCAACGTTATTATAATTTAAAGAATATATTATTGTCTATACGATTTGATTGCATTTTATACTCCCTATTCAATAGATATAGAGTTAAAAAAATTTAATGAAATTAAATTTTATAAATCACCCAGCTATGCAAAACATGGAAACTACTAATATATTCATATAATTCAAATTGACAGATGTTAGTATAAATAAAAAGTGAATTAATGTGTCAGAAATGAGGATGTTGAAATAGATGTTGGGAAAATACGGAAAAATAGGGTAAGAAAATAACTCTAGTGTTACAAGTTTCTAGAAAAATAAAAGAGATACGATTATATTGGTTTGAACATGTCATAAGGAGAGATGAAAAATATATTGGAAGAAGAATGAATATTTTAGTAATAGAAGGTTGAAGAAACAGGGGAAGACCAAAGACAAGATGGAAGAACTGTATTGCCGAAAACTGAATGAGAACGACACGCAAAACAGAAATGAATGGAAGAAGAAAATAAAAAATAGCCTTAACGAATGGGAAAGCTATAGAGAAGAAGACGATGATATCAGTGTCAAGTACAATTTGCATAGTTTGTTTATGAAATAATTATACTGGAAATTTTGAACCCTTTTGCAAGAAAATTTATGTATGGAATTTATATATAATATACAGGATTGACGGAAGGTATTGTGCTGGCCACATCAGATTTTTTTAAACTAATCAGAGAAAATTGTAACTACAATTATTTTTTTGGATTTCGTGAAATAAAATATCCAATCTGTTTGTAAGAGAAACCGCGATATATCAGTGATGTAGCTATTTATTTTCCTCTGAATAATTTATGTCTAACTCTGAGAGATTAAACATAGTCGTAATCTAGATAAGTGTTTCTATTGTAAATCAATCTTTGGTTGTTTTATTACTACTGAAGTGATAATATGATAAAATGGAATAGCATTATCATTTGGTCGTTCTATTAAAAATTATTATAAATTATCGTTTGTCGATGTTATAAGATATAATAACGGAATGTCATTATTATATTTTTTCTATTTTGCTTCTTTAATATGTACTTTATGAAATCCATTTGAATGTCATAAAGTACTTCTTAAAAGAACTCAAACCTAATTTCTGTTAGGTTGCTACGTAGTACCTACATTTCTAGACATTTGTCATTTGAAAGTAAATATTATTTGAATTGTAAACAATAACAATGAAACGTCATAGTTACGAATATCAATCACTGTTACTGTTACCAACAATCAAATAAAAATTAAAATATTCCTAAAAATGAAATCACGTATATTTGTAAATATTTTTTTGACAAAAGGACCAAAATAGAAAAAATAGTATAAAATACACGTTTCATAAGACATTTCAGCGCACTTGTCCCGTTAGAAAACTCGCGGCAAGCCGCTCGTTTCTAACAAAGACGCGTGCGCTAAAATCATGTCTTATGAAACCTGTATTTTAATGTAATATTATCTACGACAGTGCGCTAATATGTATTTAGTACACGAATTTGAATATCATTATGAGTGATTTAATGGCACTGAGGGTCATTAAATCACTCATACGAATTAATAACGTAGGCTACGAATGAACATTTCAATGTTTCTCATTATGTCAAAAATTAAATGAAAAATGTATTTCAAGATAAATAGATTGGTTGCACTTACCTCCCTCTACCCTTGGTAAGGGAGGTATAAGGATCGTGCTAAAAATCGCATATCGAGATTTTGGTAAATGACCACGTTTTAAGGTCCATACAATCCATTTTTAACAATTTTACGATGATGTCTGTGTATGTGTGTATGTATGTGTGTGTGTGTGTGTGTGTGTGTGTGTGTGTGTGCGTGTGTGTGTGTGCGTGCGTGGATCCTCTTTACGCTCTAACTCAAATACTATCATTCAGATAGTTTTGAAACCATGTATTTCTACCTTATTCTCATATGAAAAGAAGCCATTAGATTTTGGTGGCAATCGGATAACCGGAAATTACAGTTTACTTTAAGCTCTTCTTCCAAAATATCTTTAATTTAATTTAATTTTTTCGCAATTTGTTATTATAAAAATTAAATATTATTCCATTTTCTACAAGTTTTCTTTAATACTTTTTCTATATATTTTATGGATAAATTTATAATGTAATACAAAAATTATATCTCGGAGCTTATGCTTTAAACACATCTCCGTGGTTACATAGTTCAGCTCAAATGTATGTAACTGACAGATAAATGCCACTGTCAAAAAAATAATCATTTCAAATTAATAATAGTAATGTTGCAAAAGGAAAATTGTAAATAGAACAATAGTTTTATGGAAAGGAACTTAAAATACATAATTTTTAGCATTAGTAAATATGCAGGTATGTATTTAAATAAATAAATAGTAAATATATTATCATGGCATATTATCCATTTCTTGGTGTGCTAATCTGATTTATAGACACATTTCGGTAATGATGATGACTATTTGTATTGTGCGTGCGTTTACCACAAGGGTTAATTTTGTGCCATTTAAAATTCGAAGTATTTGGAGTTGATCGGGATCGAATCGGATTCCCCAAATTCGCGACCAGACATCAGGCACACGGCAACGAGTTAAATGGCGGGAGGTATTATGTTAGTTAGTAGTTTTGAAGAATTATAATGTTGTTTGTGTGTTTATTTTAGCTAAAATAATACCCTGTTATTATGAATTGTCACGATGGTCCTACCGTATGTAATTGTTGTTGATCATTTACAAAACAGCTTTGCTTTTGTAAACAGAATATCAACATTAACTATTTACTTCAATATGGTTTAATACCTACATTGAAACGTGGGTAATGCCATTGTTTACGCACATCTAAAGCATTATGTGTTGCAACATTTACTATTACTGACAATATAAACGTTTCATCGTATTTTCTATATGTATAAAATTCGTACTGTAAACATATTAATGAAATGTAAATGTACATAATGAACGAGTTCCAGGAATACATATACATACATATCGAAATTGGATTCATGCTAAAATCGCACAACCAGATTTTAATGATTAAGCACGTTTTAGGGCCCTACAATTCGATTTTAATATTTTTACGATGATGTCTCTGTGTGTGTGTGTGTGTGTGTGTGTGTGTGTGTGTGCGTGTTAGGATGTTGGAGGTACGATTTCTCAAATTCTATAAGACTAAAGACCTGTGTAACAACGGATTCCTCAATCTTACAGTAATGGGAAGAGTTGGTAACAATTGGTCAACCGGAAGTGGTAGTTTCTAAAAAAAATTTTTCTAAATATTTTTTTTTGAAAATTTATATTACTACAAATAATAAAGATAATTAAATTCACAATCTGTTATATTTAAAATATCTTTACTTGTCATTGTCCTCTGAAATACTATCTATGCAAGATTGGTATAGCTGAAAACAATATCTGTCGACTCTGCTAAGGGGACGAAGCAACTTCGGAACATATTGTATGTGCATGTCCAGCTGTGGCCGTAAGTAAACTTAACCATCTTGGTAAAAGGTATCTCGCGGCAAATGAGATCGGGAAACTGACTCCTAGAGCAGTAATTGGCTTCTTAAAAACTGTGAACTTACAGAAAACTAAGACAGGTCGCAGTGACAAAAGCCGTTAGCTGTTAAAGCCCTTAACTTAATGATGAATGAATATCTCCTATTGGGTTACAGATATAGAAAAAAAAAAATATTTCATCACGGCATATTACCCATTGCTGGGTGTGCCAATCTGCTTCATACACAGATGTCGGTAATGATGGAATATTTGTACCGTGCGGGCGCTTACCAGGCGTCACCTCACGGGCACTCATTGCTGGCGTGGAGAGTGCGCCACAGGGGTCAATTTTGTGCCATTAAAATGCGATGTAATTTTTGGCGTCGGTCGGGATCGAACCCGGGTCCCCTAGATTCGCGACCAGACACTCAGGCACACGGCCACGAGACCCCATATAGCATTATAATAATACAGAATAATCTGTTGTAATAAATCTCGTTGCCTAAAAAACAGTTAAGATATTAAATGTTTTTAATTGACAGATAAATGCATTGTCATCGTCATAAATCAGCAGTTTTACTAACATTACTGGACGATTTTTTTGGAAGGTACGAGTACATTTAATATATGTTATTGTATTATTAAATATGTATTACATATATCCTTAAGAAATACTGCTAATACCCTCAATGAATATGAAGAATTTTAAACATATTAGAATTCCTCATAGAACAAAAGAAGAGATAAAATTTCAATTTTTTGTGTGTACTAGAAATGTTAAATTCGTTACTTATAGGGCGCGAGCAGTCATGTGAGCAGATATCGGGATCCGTGTCAGAATGACGGCTAGTAGTTATTATTTTTTTTTTTATTAATTCTTATAATCTTAACAAATCGCCCTGAAAGTTATCTACGGTGCGAAGGAATTTCAGCATTAATGGAAAAAATAATTCCATTCTCGAACCCAAGTTGCTCATACTGTAACCCGTCACTTAACCCACTCACCCATGAATCAAATTTCATAGAATATCTATTGAAGCACATCGCTATAACGTAAAAATAATTTTTAAGGACGGAATTATTTGAAAATCGCAGCTTTTCGTCCGCTCGTGTCGTATGATTCAGTTCCCTCGATTAAACATGAATGTTAGTGAAAGCTGAATCAAAAGAACGGTTACGAAGAGCTCTTAAGAAAAGGCTTCCTTTCTACCAAACTCCAAAACGTGGAATCCAACGGGGCTTGCTTTGTTGTTTGTCTATCTTATACATCCGGTTGTTCACCTTATTCAAATAACAAATTTAAATATTATCTATACTTAATACCAGGTGCTGATACTTGCATGATAGTAAGAAATTTTTTTTTTTGGAATATATATATAAAATAAAAGACCCCCTATTTTTTCAAAATTTTGTCACTTACGGCTAAAAATAAATATTTTCTTTTATGACGTCACAATCACGGATGACATACGTCCTAGTTCTGTTCTCTGGGAAGACAGAGACGGAGATAGTGGAACGTTGTCTGATCCTCGATCTTCCCTTGACCTCTCCCACTCACATTAACGAATCAAATGCTAGTGATTGTGTCGTCATCAAGATAGGAGTGATACATTTATGTTAAATTTATCAAATAATAACAATGTATTTGAAAAATTTATAATGTAAATAATGTAGTTGAGTAAACTAAACTTGAAAAATATAATAGTTTTCAAAATCCTCTTGTATGCAAGTAGCCCATTGGGATTTCGAAAACTAAGTCGTAGAATTTTGATGACTATGAAACTTTATATGCGGCTTTATTAAGTTATTTCAGACATGATTTTGTTATCTTTAAGATTCTCATAGGCTACTATACAAGGCGAACATAAGATTCGTGGCATTAGCGTTTAGCATGTTTTTTTACCTCCCGCTACCCTTGGTAAGAGAGGTATAGGGATCGTGTTAAAAATCGTATATCGAGATTTTGGTAAATGACTACATTTTTAGGTTCCTAGATTCCAATTTTAACATTTTCACGATGATGTCTATGTGTATGTATGTGTGTGTGTGTGTGTATATGTGTGTGTATGAATTCTCTTTACGCTCTAACTCAAATACTATCATTCAAAAAAAATTGAAACCTTGTATTTCTACCTTATTCTTTTTGTGTAGATCAGATAATTGGAAATGGCACTTTACTCAAAGTTCAAAATTGTTTTTCTTCGAAAAATACCTTTAAATGTTAATTTTTCGAAATTTATATTATTAAAAATAAAAGATTGTTAAATTTTCTACAGGTTCGTATTAATACATTTTTTATAAATTTTATGGATAAATTTATAAAATTATCTATAATTTAAATCCGGGAGCCTACGCTTTAAACACAACTCCTTAGTTACACAGTTCAGATCTCAAATGTATGTAACTGACAGATAAATGTCACTGTCAAAAAACTATTCATTTCAAATTAATAATAGAGTAACCTTTTAAAAAGAAAATAGTAAATAGAACAATAGTTATATGAAAAGAAACTTGTAGTAAAAATCTGTTGTGGCCAGCATAAGACCTCTCGTCATTTTTATTTTACGTTGCATAGAATGCGAGCAGTCATTTGATTTTGTTGACCTTGGCAAGCAGATATGGGGGCATGTGTCAGAATGACAGCTATAGTAATAATGTACATACGTGTCAAGTATTATAATGTTTCATTCAAAACATCATGATTTTCTATCCATCAGAATATTTTGAAATTTTGAATGCAAAATTATGACATATGACAATTGTGACATCTATTTAAATAACTACTAGCCGTTATTCTGACACGGACCACCATATCTGCTTGCCAAAGCCAACAAAGTCACATGACTGCACGCGCCCTATAAGTAATTAACATTTCTTATACACACAAATAATTGAAATTGTATCTTTTCTTTTGTTCTCTAAATAATTTGATCTTACTCTTCTAATATGTTCAAAAGTCTTTAAATTTATTCACAGTATTAGCAGTATTTCTTAAAAATATATGTAATATTAATATACCTATAATTTTAAATACTTATTTAATTAATAATACAATAAGATATACCTATTAAATGTACTCGTACCGCCCAGATTTTTTAGCATGAATCCAATACCTCTTTTAGCGAGAGATAAAAATGATTAGGCAGAAGACTCACGTCATCAACCTGAAAAATAAATTATGAAATGAAAAATAACTTGTAAAAATTATTGGGTGTTATTTATTTATAAAACAAAATAAGAAAAAAATACTAGTATTAAGTAATGTATATAAATTCTCGGACATTTTGGGTAGCATCGCGTATTAAACGACTGGATTTACGGGGTTTTCCTTGAAATTTACCCTGCTCTTAGTAAATATAGTCTAGATTTTAATATTCTTTAATATATTTACATATTTATACCCGTACAAACAAAGCCTAAGAAAACCCATTTTTACCTTTTTAGTGTAATAAAATGTATTTCTATGTATATTTCTCTCATTAATCATAAACTTTTAGCTTTTGAGTTCCAAATGATGGCAGTTTAAAATAGGGCTCATTATATAGCAAAAATAAATAAAACCATCTGTTATACAGAGCAAAAGTTTAATTTTCTTTGAGACTTGTTGCTATCAAAGCTGTAATATTTAAATTGGAAACAAATTATATTCTCTTTAGAACTCAATTAAATTTTTACCTTCAATCGAACATGGAGGCGAAACTTTTTTCCGTGAATCGTGAAATTGAATATTTCTTCTGGTTTGCCAGCGTAAGTCGAAGCAGTGGTGCAAGTAAATCAAAGAGATTAAACGAAAACCTTATCGTTTAATACGCCTTTGCTATCGGCCTTTGACAACGAATGAAGGAATAAATATATTGCCATACCACTCACACTACATCAATTTCAAAACGGAAATTTAATTATTGAGACGAATCTTTTACACAAATCTGATATGCAAGAAATCTATATCCTGCAAATATTAAAATAGATGTTTCTTCAGACGTCATAATATGACTTCATATTCACAAGGTAGAAATAGAATAAAAAATCTGTTGTGGACATCACAATACCACTCGCCCTTTCCCTTTGGTATATATAAGTATTGTATTTAACATTTCTTGTACACACAAAAAATTCTAATTCCACCTAATATATATTTATGTATTTTCAATAATTTTAAATTCATTATGTAAGCAAGAGTTCTGCATTTCTTCTAAATGTTCGAGGTTTTTCCAATTAATTAACGGGATTTGCGGTATTTCTGAAGGGTTCATGTAATATACCTATAATTTTAAATATATAATTAATAATACAATAAGAAATATTAAATATCGTTCCCAGAAAAAGCCTGCAGTACTATCTCTGAATTTATGACACTGACATTAGTGACATTTCATATTTGAATAAAAATAGTATATATAAAATAATAAAGCTTTTATATGAGCTATTTTTTCTATTACTTATAATAAAAAAGTTAGGGGGGGGCGTCTTTCCAGACTCACCCTGTATGTATGTGTGTGTGTATGTGTGTGTGTGTGTGTGTGTGTGTGTGTGTGTGTGTGTGTGTGTGTGTGTGTGTGTGTGTGTGTGTGTGACGATCCTTTCGGATCACGTAACGCCAATACAATTCCAAAAGTTTTTTTTTTTTTCATATTCCTCAAGTATACATTCAAAAGAAGAGGTGATTAGATTTTGGTTCTAATTGTTCAACCGGAAGTAGCTTCTTTTGAAGATTTTAAAAGTTTTTCTTGAAAAAAACGCAGTTAAATATCATTTTTTAACATTTTATGTTATTATAAATGAGTGCCCGTGAGGTGACGCCTGGTAAGCGCCCACACGGTAGAAATATTTCATCATTACCGATATCTGTACAAAGCAGATTGGCACACCCAGCAATGGGTAATATGCCGTGATGATATATTTATTTATTTATTTATAAATATTAAAAATTAAATTCTCTATACGGTTTGATAGCATTTTTTACTTTATATTCAATGGATATAGAGTTAAAAATTTATAAAGAAATGAATGGGTCGATTCTGTTCACATCTGTAGGTCTTACACGTCTGTAAATCTGAAAATAATAAACAAAATCGCAATAAAAGCTGCCACTCTTATGTATAATATTAATCAACAAGATGTATTTTTGTCACTTTTCTACAGATTTACATATCTGTAAGACATAGATGTGAACAGAATCGACCTATAAATTTCATAATTCAGCCAGCTATGCTAGAACCATGGAAACAGCCACTATAGTACGATATCTGATTGACAGATGTCATGGTCAAATATAATTTACATAGTACATTTGTACTATAATTTTACAGGAAATATAGGATCTTTGCAAGAAACTGTTTGTATGGACTTTGTACAAAATATACAGAACTAAGGAAAGATAATGTACTGGAAATATATAATTATTTGCAGAAACTATCTGTATGGAATTTATAAAAAATACGTAGAACTGACGGAAGGTAATGTACTGGCCATATCAGATTTTTTATGAGCAAAGAGGAAGCAAATTTGAACATATTGACGTTTTCCGTTGACGTCAGATTCATGCTCCAGAAGTATGAAATTTCATACCAATTTCTCTCGCGAGTATATTTACAGCAAAATAAATTCCTTAAAACTTAAATTAGTGTGGAGTTAAAATTACAAATCTACGAAGTTGGAACAGATAAATAATATGCTACGACTACGTTGATCGAATTACAGAAAATGTTCATTAATTTGTCAATTTATGCTCGCCTCGCTATTTGAAATCATATTGCCTGCAGAGTTTTATTTTATTTTTTTTGTATGGAAATAAATAATGAATGTAATTTGTCAACGAGAAATAAAAAATTCCTAGCATTACATTCTTTCTATCTAAAATGAGTATTCTCTTTAATGGAACTCCAAGAATAATACTGATTCTACAAACATATTTTCTTACAAATAAGTATACAGTTTCTGTCCGTGAAGAAGAAAATGCTATTTTCTACTTCCGGTCTACGAACAGGTAGTTTGCGCTATACAGGCTGTTACTTCCTACTTAATTAATAATCAGTTGCACCACTTATAGTTAAATTCTAATTATGTATTGGTTAAATTGACAATATCATATCGACAAATGAGTTATAAAATATTATAGACAAAATTTCAATACGCACTTTTTTGTTAACCTTTAGTTATAGCTATTAACATACCTAGGATTGTTATGAGTACCATTTGTTTAAAATCCGAGCTCGTAGAGAGAGGATTTTAACACATCTAAGGCTAGTTATGATTCATAAAATTCGTGGTTTGTTTAGTATATATAGTATATTAAGTATTAACAACAGGAAGGACATTTTACCGATCGAAGAACCCAATTTTGTCTGAGATTGGTAATTCCTTAACGTTCGTGATGCTTATAACATTTTATGCACGATTGAGACAAAATTTTAAAAATGTGATGTGGCCAGCACAATCCCTGCCGTCAATACTGTGTATTATGTATAAATTCCATACATATTTTTTTTTGCAAATTTCCAGTAAAATTATTTCATAAACAAACTACGCAAATTGCTCTTCACACTGACATCTTCTTCTTTAGCTTTTCCCATTCGTTAGGGGTAGCTATTTTTTATTTTCTTCTTCCACTCATTTCTGTTATCCGTGTCGTTCTCATACAGTCCCTTTTCTCTTAATTCTTCCGCAATACAGTCCTTCCATCTTATCTTTGGTCTTCCTTTGTTTCTTCAACCTTCAAAAAGTTATTTATTTAACTAAGCACTAAAATACCAGATGCACAGTAAAGATTGCCGATACGAGAATTAATATTAATTGAAAGTTATCGCCATCAAATTATGTTGCTATGAGTTTGTTGAACGGTTGCTATGCGTTCGTTGAGCGGTTGCTATGTAAAAACAAACAATAGGCAGTAAAAGTGACATTTTACAGACTCTTAGCTGTCAAAAATAATCGCAAAAGTGACATTTTACAGACTCTTAGCTGTCAAAAATAATCGCACGTTTAATGTCAATCAGCAAAAATATTATTTTTTGAAATTCTCTCATTATTGCTACTTTCAGATTGCTATGATAAACAGAACAATTATTTTGACATGTCTATATGACAAATATTCAAATTATGTGCTTCATTCCTTATGTTTATTATTTTAGAGTAAAGTTAACCGTGTTAACATGTCATCCGGTAAAGATTTTAACAATAAACGTTTACCTATAAAAATAATTCATCTACGACTGCAACAACAATTTTTATAACTAATATTTACGTTTGTTGTTACAGGGTGCAAGATATCGACGAAAACTACTTCGAAAACTTCACTGCCTTGGCATGGAAGCAGGAGAACCAGCGACGCAACATCACCGAGGTGGTGGAGAACAACGCCCAAGAGATACCGCCCTGCGAAGTGGATTTTGGCCTCTGTCCCATAGATTATTCGTTACCTCAACCCGAAAAAGAAAAACTCTACGTTGATATGTTGTATACTATTGCTAATGCGGTCAGTAATTACAACTATATTAACGCGAAATTTAAAATACAAACCCTCGATATAGGAGACTATTTATTTCAAGTATTTAAATTATAAATCAGTCAAAGGATTGAAATAAAACGATGACACGCACCTGTACCACAACACTACAAAGAAATCTCGATTTGTATAAAATACAATTTGGCAACAGAAATAAATATATCATCACGGCATATTACCCATTGCTGGGTGTGCTTTATACACACATTTCGGTAAACAAAACAGATAAGAAGCTATCATCGTTATTGTATTCTGCAAAACGATTTTATAACTAAAACATAAAAATGACAAATAGATTTTAGATTCCTTTGAATGTAACTGCTTTATTTATTGACTAGAATTCCGTACAGCTTTCTGAAAGAACTAGTTTACACCATCCACTTTATTTTCCAATTCTTTTACTATTTGGACTGCATTTTAAAATCCTTGGAGTTCGTAGATAGTCGATGGCCATTTGCGGAGTTAGTGGTACGAGAAATCGAAAGTACCTACACACGTAGAAACTTTTCTCCTAACACTGTTTCTTTAGTTTAAAGCTAAACAAACTTCGATCCTTCGTAAAACATCATTAGTTATTTAGTTAAATTTGAAGATAAGATTAAACATCAAACTAGGGTATTACAGGGTGTAGCAGAAATAAGTACATTAAATTCAACCAGTGAGAGAACTCGTCGAGAACAACAATATTTCTTAATAACTTTTTTTTTTCGAAATCTCAATTTTTTTAAACATTTTTACCCCCAAATCATTGATTTGAACCCTAGAAAACAGATTTTCATTAATATGCAGTACTCAATTTTAAGTTCATCCAAAGTTCTTGTTTTTGTATAGGTGGGAGCTCCAGCGCCAGGCGGTCAATTCGCACACTACAAAGACGATTTGTATTTATATGGACAACGCGCGTTTGGAATACCCCCGGACAGACATTATCGTATGTTGCATATGGCTGGAGAAGAAAAACCACCTATTGTTGTCCTTAGTGTTGTTGTTATTGAAGCCGAAGGACTCGAGGCCAAAGATGCAAATGGTAAGAAGGCACACCACACCAAACTTTAATGGAAAATTTTATTGTAGCCATCTAGTGAATTCTAAAGTGTAATGTCTTGAGACAAACATCAAACTCGAAAAGATAGATAGTTGAGTATAACCATGACCTCTTTATTCAAAATTAAAACAGTATTTAAGTGATATTTGATAATTTGGTGTTTGAGTATTATATCAGAGTGTTTATTAAACATAGGGCAAAAATTGAAGGGATTATTCCCTGAACCATTCTAAGATGATTTTGTCCTTTGATGATTTTTGAAAAGCCGCTTTGTTTCGAAGATACAGGGCGAAAAAAAATTTCGACAATAACAACATTTAATACCAAAAATTACATGTAAAGTTTCTTAATCTACAAGTACTGTTGAAAATGACTACCTCCAGCTACGATGCAAGAATCCGCCTAGCTTGTAATGAATTGCCATCAGCAAGTCCATAAATGAAATGCGTGTCAGTCATCTCGGCGTTCGTATAACTATTCATGATAAGAGGACTAACAAAAGTTTAAGTATTATAGACAGAAAATACACGTCAAACAGCCAAACGTCTCAACAAATTTGACACATAACTTGCCAGCTGTTACTAGATTAATAATTTGATAAATATCAAAATTGGTATTGTCGAATTTTTTTTTTCGCCCTGTACCTTCGAAACAAAGCGGCTTTTCAAAAATCATCAAAGGACAAAATCATCCTAGAATGGTCCAGGGAATAATCCCTTCAATTTTTACCCTATGTTTAATAAACATCCTGTATATACAGGTTGTTATATTTTAATGGACCCAGCAAATATCTCGCTTATTTATTAAGTTAGTAATTTCTTTCTTAACATAATTTATACAGCAACATATAAGCTACTTGATGACGGATGTACATTCATGATACCACTTCCGGTTTATTAGTAATTAATATCAACTTTGAAATTTCAAATAGAACATACTATATTTTTTACAAATTTAAACAGTACATCAAATTTTCTTTACAATCATGTAAAATAATCTATATGTTACATTATTAAAAAGTAAAATGGCGGGCACTTTTTTATACACCTAGTCGAAAAGAGAATAGTGAGCCATGACTGTGGCTTGAAACAAAACAATGAACTAAAACAATTGTAACTATTACCGTGTTACAATTGTTTTAAAATATTTACTATTTTGTTCTTATTTTTTGTCAGGTTTCAGCGACCCCTACTGCATGTTAGGCATTCAACCCATGACTGCTCCATCATCTCCCCAGCCTATAGCCGCGACCAGAACCCTTACATCAGACACATGTATCGAAAGCGCAGGCAACCACGAAAAGCTGCGAAAGCACCACAGCTTCAAGCTCAGCTTTAAACGTAAGGATGGCAGGGTTCGAGAACAGAGAGATAGTCTCAGTGGGGCCCTACCAGCTAAGTTTATAAGGGCTACTTCGGTTAAGCAACACACCCTCAACCCCCGATGGAACGAAAAGTTCAGATTGTGAGTAGATATATTTTGTTGTACGCTCAATTGCATCACTGATCGATCATACTATACTTTTTCTACGAGTGGAAATACACTTCAGTGGGGTCGGCTGCGCACACGTTACAATATATTTAAATATCAGGAATTATTATTTAGTGGTTTTAATTATTTTTGTGTTATAATTATTTTATTTTATTAAATCAGTTTTCATGCCATTTAATTCGCTTTTTTAATTAACAAATACGTGCAAAATATTCTAGGACACAAAATAATGTCAATATTTCGATATCGGTACCAATTTTTATTATTCATGCTAAAAATCGCATATCCAGATGTTAATGATTAAGCACGTTTAAGGTCCCTACAATCCGATTTTAATATTTTTACGATGATGTCTGTGTGTGTGTGTATGTGTGGCGTGTGTGTATGTGTGGTCTGTGTGTGGATGTATGTGTGTGTGTATATATGTGGGACGTTGGAAGGACTTAGTATCTGTTTAACTACATATTTCTCAATCGGACATTACTGGGAAGAGCTGAAAAGGTTTTGGTAATAATTGGAATACCGGAAGTGGCAGATTCTTAAAAAAAAATTCTAAATACTAATTCTAATACTTATACTATTATTGTTTATTTAATGTATAGCAACGTGCTAAATAAAGTTTATTATTATTATCTGTGTATGAAGCAGATTGGCACACCCAGCAATGGGTAATATGCCGTGATGAAATATTTATTTTATTTATTTTATTTATTATTATTATTATTATTAAATATTATTTTTGGAAAAATTTTATTCTTGCTTGTATTAAAGAAGAGTAAATTCTCTATCTGATACATACAAATATTCTATTATATCTTTTATAGATTTAGAGATAAAGAAATATAAGGTATATAATAATCTGACAGATAAATGTCAGTGTCAAAAATCCAGAGACATTACCGAAGATTTTTTCTGGGAAGTACATATATTATATTATTTCTTATTGTATTAATAGTTAAATATTTAAAATGATAAGTATATTACATATACCCTTCAAAAATACTGTCAGTCCCGACAATGGATTTAAATTTAAACAATCTAAATATAAGAAATAGATGTAAGTAGAATTTTTGGTGTTGAGTGTAGGTACCTATACAAGAAATGTTAAACACAAGAGGGCGCGAGCAGTCATGTGACTGTGTTGGCCTTGACAAGCAGATATGATGGCCCGTGTCACAATGATAGCTAGTAATTATGTACATAGATGTCAAATGTGGTTTATTTTCCTCGACAAGTAAATTCCACACTCCTGGTGACAAATTAACTAATTTTTAATAAAAAATTCTGACATTGGACATCTATGTACATAATTACTAATTGGCATTCTGACACGGGCCTTAATATCTGCTTGTCAAGGCCAACAATGTCACATGACTCTCGCGCCCTATACTTATGTAACTAAAAACGGAAGTGGCTAGAGGTATTGTGCTAGCCACAACAGATTTTTATATAATATTCTGCTGAACATATTTGTTACTACTTTATGATAAATTCCAATCTGTAATTATGTGGCGTATGAAAATGCTTGACTAATTTTCATAATTACAACTCAAGCTCAAATTGTACAACGTTTAATTATTTTGCTGATAATTAATTTCCATTTTTCACCTTGTTAAGTTGGTTTTGCTTACTCATTACAATGAATAAATCAATAACATATCTTTGTTTACAGAAATCTGCATATGTTACACTAATTAATCTGATTTAATGAATACAATTATTACTCGGAATTAGGTCATCAGGACACGGAATTAATAATGTATCTCTAGGTATTTCGACTATTATTAATTAATAATTATACATGAATGCATTTTGTAACCTACAAAGTTCATCATATTATGTGTAAATATTCCTATTTATTTGTAATCATCATCACTGATTTGAAATTAATTATTGAAATAACTTTTTAAAATATTCATGTGGTCTCTTTAACACACATGAAAATTAGATCGATTTTTTACCTCCCGCTACCCTTGGTAAGGGAGGTATAGGGATCGTGCTAAAAATCGCATAGCGAGATTTTGGTAAATGACCACGTTTTAAGGTCCCTACAATCCATGTTTAACATTTTCACAATGATGTCTGTGTATGTGTGTATTTATGTGTGTGTATGGATCCTCTTTACGCTCTAACTCAAATACTATCATACAGAAAGTTTTGAAACCGGAAATGATAGTTTACTTGAAGGTCAAGATAGTATTTTTTTTTTTCAAAAAATACCTTTAAATGTAATTTTTTCTCAATTTGTTATTATAAAATAATACTTTTTCTATATATTTTATGGATAAATTTATAAATTAACATAAAAATTATATCTCTGAGCTTATGCTTTAAACACATCTCCGTGGTTACATAGTACAGCTCAAATGTATGTAACTGACAGATAAAAGTCACTGTCAAAAAAAAAATTATTTCAAATTAATAATAGTAACGTTTTAAAAGGAAAATTGTAAATAGAACAATAGTTTTATAGAAAGGAACTTAAAATACATAATCTCTAGCATTAGTAAATATGCAGGTATATATTTAAATAAAGAAACAAATAAATATATTATCACGGCATATTATCCATTGCTGGGTGAGCTAATCTGATTTATACACACATTTCGGTAATGATGATGACATATTTGTATTGTGCGGGCGTTTACCACAAGGGTTAATTTTATGCCATTTAAAATTCGAATTATTTGGCGTTGATCGGGATCGAATCGGATTCCTCAGATTCGCAACCAGTCAAGAAAAATATTCTCCCCGTATTTTTGATTTTCTTCCATATTAATTTTTACCTCTCGCTAACAGAGGTATTAGATTCATGCTAAAAATCTGATTTTAATATTTTTGAAATCCATTATTGTGATGGAGGTTCTTTACGACTCTAAATTTAAATTTATGGTAGTTTTCAGTATGTACTTTTGCTAAACTTCTGTACTTTTGTTTAATGCCGGTACCTGATGATGGACCTATTAAGATTCGAAACTGGTAGTACTTCGTATCAATAAATAAGCCTGAAGGAAGACTATTTCTTTCTTTTATTATTCATACCTCTTCACATTAGGTTGATCTTCTTTCATATTTTTGAAGATCTCATTGTAATATTAAATTAGTAATTGGTAAACATATGTAGGTACATGATAATTAGAATCGTAATTTATTCAACAGGATTAGTATTGCCCTTGCTATTAATCTTAGAGATTAGTATATTGCCTTCCATGTTATTGCGACTATTAAATTATTAATTTTCCACTTCTACATGAAGGAAGATAATTTATGAACATTGTGTATTTATCATAATTAGTTCTACAGTTTTACGAGTGAACTATGTATAAGAATTACTGTTGTTTCTTGAAGATGACACTTGGATTAAATATTATATGTATGTCATAAATTACTAAGTCCAGTTTAATTTAAATTTATCCCGTACTTTATATACATATTAAAATATATGATAAAATAAAATTTAAACTTCAACGAAGGATCTTTACTTATTATTTATTTATATACAAAAGTGGCCATACAACAGGACAAGGTTTCAATAACAACACAGTACAGTTATAATAAATTATACAGAATTTTTTTTTTCTTGTTACAGACAACAAATATGGTGAAAATTTGCTAACAAGGAAAAAGAAAAAGAAACTCATAAAGAGGTAGTTAAATGAGTGAAGCTATTTTTTATAAACTTCTTAAATACAAAGTGCAACTAAATATATCGGGTAATTAGTCCTACACATTTAAAAAAAAATATTATATCTTCTATAGATTTAGAGATATATTTTATAATAATATAGAATAATCTGATCCCTGTGGTGCACTCTCCACGCCAGCTACAAATTCCCGTGAGGTGACGCCTGGTAAGCGCCCGCACGGTACAAATATTTCATCATTACCGATATCTGTACAAAGGAGATTGGCACACCCAGCAATGGGTAATATGCCGTATTGAAATTTTTATTTTTATGTTGTAATAAATCTCGTTGCCCAAACAACTCCATAGAAACCAATTGAAATATTTAAATGTTTATAATTGACAGATAAATGCAAAATGTCAGTGTCAAGAATCAACAGTTTTATTAACTTTACAGAAAGCTTTTTTCTGGGAGTACATTTAAAAATTCTTATTGTATTATTAATTAAATATTTAAAATTATAGGTATATTAATATTACACATATTATCCTTAAAAAATACCGCTAATACCGTCACTGAATATAAAGAATTAAAAGAGTAGAAGAAAATTCCTCATAGAACGAAAGAATAGAAACAATTTGAATCATTTGTATGTAAAAGAAATGTTAAATTCGTTAATAATGACCCGGGTTCGATCCCAACCGACGCCAAAAATTACTTCGAATTTTAATGGCACAATATTGACCCCTGTGGTGTACTTTCCACGAATAAGTGCCCGTGAGGTGACGCCTGGTAAGCGCCCACACGGTACAAATATTTCATCACTTACCGATATCTGTGTATGAAGCAGATTGGCACAGCCAGCAATGGGTAATATGCCGTGATGATATATTTATTTATTATTTATTTATGTAACATAAAATGGAAATGGCGAGAGGTCATGGGTTGGCCACATCATATTTTTATATTTTGATCTATTGATGAATCGCAGGTTCACAACTTCAATCCCGAATCGAAACAACAAACACCATTTTGATGGTTGATTTTCCATGGCATTAAAAATGATAATGATGATATTTTTTATTGGTAACTTGTTGCAGTGACATAGATGACATAAACAGTGACGCCCTCCACTTAGACATTTGGGACCACGACGATGAGTCATCCGTTCTGGAGGCCGTCAGCAAACTCAACGAAGTGCGGGGAGTACGCGGGTTGGGTCGCTTTTTCAAACAAGTCTGCCAATCTGCTCGCCAAAGCTCTCAAGTACGTTCCAGGCACAATATTCAAAAAACCTATACAACATTCCCTCCAATATTAATATATCTATTTGTTCTCCTCTAGGACGATTTCCTGGGTTGCGTAACAATCCCTCTCCAAGATATTCCATCTACGGGGATGGAGGGTTGGTTTCGCCTGGAAGCACGATCGCAGCGAAGCTCCGTTCAGGGTCGGATCCGTCTAAAACTATGGCTGTCGACACGGGAAAACCGCGGTACCACAGAGGAAGATAATTGGGCAGAAGTCAGACAACATGAATGTCTGCTCACAAATTTTATCGACTACGAGATTAGAAATTGGGCCGGCGAGAGTTGGACCTGGTCGGGAGAATTGCCGGGAACTGCGTTAACTATATTGCATCAACATTCCGTACAGGTTAGACATTATACTAATACTGTACTTTATGTTTAAAATATTTTTATTTACTAAAAAGTATTACTGACATTTTACGCTGTTAACTTGTAACACAAGGGAGGTACCGAGGTTCTAATGCTGTTGCAATTACTGCTTTACCAACGATGAAATCTCACTAACTGATGGTGGAGTATTGGCAACCACATTATTGAGGAAGAACACATACTGGGATATTTATTATATAAAGGTGTTTCCTGTAAAACAACTAGTGCTTTTTTGGACAAACTAATGATTTAAGAGAAAAATGTTACGTGCAAAAAATGTTCAAGAATAAGAGACTAATTTATTAATACTTGGCGTTGATTGTATTCATGTATAGTAACGGCCTATATAGGGCCGCGTGGAAGGTAAAACGACTATCTTTTATCCTTTACGCACTCACTGCATTTAGCAATTGAAGCAATGCCTCAAACAGCTCTTTGTCTAGCGCAACGTATTGCTTACCGGAATTATTGCTTGTATCAAAAACATAGGCATTTATACTATTCATTTCGAGAAGCACTTTATAGGGTGTAAATTAGGTGAACTGCATTACATATTAGTTATTATTTAGCTTAAATTATTCTTTTGATATTTATAAAGACAAGCATTAACGGAATAAGTTAAAATTTAATTTACATACTACTTTACATGCAGCTTTATTTCTTTTCTGGTGAGGCACTGCCTCACCTGCCTACTCTGCAGATTTTAAGAACACCGCGAGTAAAGAAAAATATACTTTGTTTTAAACACTTGTATAATAAATATTATTTATATGGGAAAACTTTCTTGCATTCCCAAAGTTGTATTCTTTCTAGGGGGATCTAACCGAGCAGCAACGCGCTTTGTCATACTGGGCCGCAGCTGCCAAAATCTACCTGAAGCACTCTCTAGACCCGCGTTGGCTTCTGCAGCTCCTCCACGATCTGGAGAAGGCCTGGAACTGCGGCAACCTCAGCCGGGAAGAAGAGGCTTGGCTGACGGAGGCCTTCACGACCATGCTCGGTATTGCTCTTGAGCCTCGATAGCCTCTAACACTGTAAACCTACTGTGTTAATTCACCGTGTATTTTCTAGAACGTTGGTTACAACAGTTGAGACATCACCGTCAATTATTTCCAGCTTTACACACTGCTTCTCTCACACGGTTAGAATATTTACTGCGGTGCCTAGCGTTCTTAGCTAGTATGGTATGCTATTTATACATTTCAATACAAATCAGTTTCTACAATTATTCATTGGAAGCTATTGAACTACGGGCCGTATTCTTACCCATGAATGAACGTGCAATTAAGGATATAATTGAACATTTGCTTTGCGCGATTCTTGTTTTTTTTATGTACGCATAATGTAGGTACAATTAAATTGTTAATTGAACGTTCATTCATCGGTAAGAATACGGACATTGTAGTCCACCAAGTCAAGCTTATGTCCTTTACACTAATCAGAACAGAAAATTGTTATAGATATTTGTTATATCCTGCAATAGATGGTCGAAAAAGATAGTTTAAGAACAAAATATTTATTATTTCATAAATCATTTACAATATATTTTACATTTATGACAGTTGTGTATTATATTTCTTGTTGTTATGATCATTGTTTTTATTTTTATATCTATAATCAAGTCACCAACATCTCCCCTTTTAAAAAATGACGTAGTCATTACGACAGTGCCGTTTTTAAGATTTTCGGGGCACTGGGCCATTAGTACGTGGGGGCCCCTCCTCTCCCCGCCTATAATTTTCAACAAAAACAGATATTTTATAGGTTTATTATCTTTGTCATACAGATTATTAGACAAGTTTTCTTCGGGACTTTTGTAACGCAAAATCTTCGATCACATCTTTAAAATCAATTTTTGTGCAACCGGCCGCGAAATAGGTATTTCGCAGCCGCAATATAGGCCACGAAATTGAATTTCGCGGTTGTTGCCATAACAACAACCGCGAAATCCATTTCGCAAGCGGCCTCGGCGACAATTTTTCTCTCGGTACGCTAAAGAGTGATTTCGCGGCCTTGATATACAAATAACTATTTTTGCAAAACATCATTTTCAATGCTCATCAGAGATAAACATTTTAATCGCTCCTGACTCATACTGTTCCGCAGTTCATTTTTGATTAGCTTGAGCTTTGAAAATGATCTTTCGCCACTGGCGTTGGTAATCATCAAAGACAAGAAAATCCTAAACGCGATTTCTACGTTGGGAAACGTCTCAATAAGATTGTTAATTTTGAGAATCTTATACATATCGTAGATAGGTATGTGATCAGCAACCATTTTTTCCTTGCAGAAGTATCCACAACTTTTGTTTGTTTAATGTTTGATCAAAAGAAAAAAACAAAAAAATGTCAATGATTTTTTGTTGTGACAATTTTTTTTCAATCACACAAACTTTTGGGGGCCCCCAGGACCTCGGGGCCCAGGTGGCCCGTGCCTAAAGACAACACTGCATTACGAAGACGAATGGGAAGATTCCTGTATCTTCTTGGACGTTCTTTCATTATGTTGGTTGCTAATTGTCGCTGCGAAATCTGGCCATTTGAATCATTTTTACGAGTAACAGTTTCATATACAGGATGTTATATTTTAGTGGACCCGGCAAATATCTCGCTTATTTATTAAGTTAGTAATTTCTATCATATAACATGATTTATACAGCAACATGTAAGCTACTTGATGACGGATGTATATCCATGATACCACTTCCGGTTTATTAGTAATTAATATCAACTTTGAAATTTCAAATGGAACATATTATATTTTTTTACAAATTTGAAAAGTACATCAAATTTTCTTTACAATCATGTAAAATAATCCATATGTTACATATTAAAAAGTAAAATGGCGGACACTTTTTTATACACCTAGTCGAAAAGAAAATAGTGAGCCATGACTGGCTTGAAATAAAACAACTAACAAATCATTGTTATAATATAACTGTTCATTCATACATATGTTAAACGCCACGGTATTATAAAACAAAGCAAATATCAAATCGGATTAGGACAACGTTAAGAAGAGAAGAGAGCTATATGATAATACAATAGCTATTTGCGCTCGAAACATACAAGATTTTTTCTACAATCGCCACAGTGGGGTCCTTTACCATAACAAAAAATAATAAAATGTACACTTTGTACTTATACTACTACTCAATTAATAAGGATTAATATAAAGAAAAAACGTCTTTTATATTTAATTTATCATTATTTCCCATTCTTCTTGACCTATTGCTTCTATCTAATCTAAACATTTTATACTTTCGTTTTTGTAAATGAATGCCCTATTTTATTTTCAAAGTAGTGTATGTAATATACAGACAGAGCAGTTATATGTCAGATTGATTTGTAAAGGTGGTAAATGTGTCACTACAGTGCTATTAGTTCCTGACTAAACGTTTCCATTAAGAATGTAAACAAGTGACATTTCTCAACATTGTATAGTTAGAAATTTGGACAGCGAGTATTTTTTTCTACATTGCCGCGCTAGAGCGGCAAAGTGACATTTTGCGTTGACAAAAGAGAGTGCAAATGGTTACTTTCTATGTAAAATAAATAAATAAATATTTCATCACGGCATATTACCCATTGCTGGGTATGCCAATCTGCTTCGTAGACAGATATCGCTAATGATGGAATATTTGTACCGTATGGGCGCTTACCAGGCGTCACCTCACGGGCACTCATTGCTGACGTGGAGAGTGCGCCACAAGGGTCAATTTTGTGCCATTAAAATGCGATGTAATTTTAGGCGTCGGTCGGGATCGAACCCGGGTCCTCAGATTCGCGACCAGACACTTAGGCACACGGCCTCGAGACCCCATGTAGACTGTAGAAAAAATTATCTTTCTTTTTGAAGCTGCCATCTTCTTCCAAAGAAATGTAGTACTGAAGGGAAGAAAATATGTTGTGTGACGTCATGGAGAAAGCTAGTTTATACAACTGGCACATAATCCTAACCAACCCTTATTTACCCTGCCCTATATCTCCATTGGGGTAACCCGCTCTCAAACCGCTTGTATGGACCTACCCATCTGGGCGTTGAATACCGTACAATTTTATGGGTTGCTTTATACAACTATTTTTTAGCTGTTCTGAATTTTTTGATGTTAAGTTTTTTAAATTTACCTCTTTATCTGACAATTTAGTGTTCATAAAAAATAAATCAATAGCTTCCAATGAATAAACTCATTCAGAGACAACATATTCACCATCTGAAACTTTCTATTGGTATCCGGCACAATTAGGTTTGTTTAGATATAGCTATAGATTTATTTAGCTATTTAGATAGATCTTTGCACTTGTTTCAATAATGTACATTTGTCATTTTAGTGCTTTCATAGACTATGAATCATAGAATTATATCTGCTTTATAGTTATAAATATTTCTAAAATTGTAGAAACTGCATTTTGTATATTAATTATCAATAGAATTTTCAGATAGTGAGAAAGCAAATACATATTTGTATATTCATATTATAGCATGGTATTCTGATTAATTTTTAAACAAAAATAATAAATATATATTATATTTATGCCCAGTTGCACCCACAAGACTTTAATTTTAAACTAGACTAAAACAAAAAAAAAATACTAACAGAAATTTTGACAGCAATATATTTTTTTGTTTGATATTTAAGTTACGTTGGTGCAATCGGCCATTAGAGACATATATTATACAGTAATTTTTTTGAAAGATGTCCGACCAAGGTCACCTGTATCACGAACGAATTAAAAAATAGGCATACATTTATCTCTTTCTTTTGCAAAGTCTATAAGAGTGTGCGATAACAATGGATATAACACGCTTGTCTTTCAAAAATTCATATTGTTTCGACCAAGTTAGGACATTCCACTTTAAAACGATGCTCGTTGTTGATAATACTTTCGCTGTAACGTAAGTTTATTTATTAATTCAGATACATTACCTTGATTCATAGCCGTACAAATAACGTTATTTTCTGTCAGAGTTTTAACATATTTGGTTTTACATTTGCTTATAAACTTACCAGTTTACTTATTTTTGAATTTTGAATGCTTTTCCTGTAATATATATTTTTATAATAATAAAATAACAGTAGTATCGTATGTACCCTCATAAAAACTAAGCAAACGACACTACTGAATTTATCATAATGGGCGATGCAAAAATCTGAATTCATACAATTCGAAGACGTTCTTGATCGGACATCTTTCAAAAATTTTACTGTACGTAGGTCACACTAGAATTATTAAGAATAAGGCGTATGGTTCATATATTTTAGAATTTTATTTTAAATACAATCGTGGCCAAAAAACCGGACACTTAAAAAAGTTTTTTATCTACTTGTAACGAACGAAATATGGGTTTGTTTTATTATTTTTATGTTAAAATTGAACAACTGACCTATAAAGTAAGATTAGAAAATAAAAAAGATAGAAAAAATAAAGATTATAACATTTTTACGATGATGTCTTTGTGTGAGTGTTAGGATGTTCTCGATACGATTTCTCCAATTCTATAAAACTAAAGACCTGTGTAAGAACGGATTCCTCAATCTAACAGTAATGGGAAGAGTTGAATAGATTGTAGTAACAATTGGACAACCGGAAGTGGTAGTTTCTAACAAAAAAAAAATTCTAAATATTATTTTTGAAAAATTATGTTACTACAAATAATAAAGATAATTAAATTCTCAATCTAATACATTTAAAAAATTTATTATATCTCAATACAGAATAATCTGTTGTAATAAATGTCATTCCCCAAAAAACAGTTGAGATATTTAAATGTTGGTAATTGACAGATAAATGCATTATGTCAGTGTCAAAAATCAGCAGTTTTACTAACATTACTGGAAGATTTTTCTGGGAGGTACGAGTACATTTAATATATCTTATTGTATTATTAATTAAATATGTATTTAAAATTATAGGTATATTAATTACAGATATCCTTAAGAAATACTGCTAATACCGGAAGAATTTTGAACATATTAGAAGTGTAGGACAAAATTTCTCATAGAACGAAAAAAGAGATACAATTTCAATTATTTGTGTGTACAAGAAATGTTAAATTCGTTACTTATAGGGCGCGAGCAGTCATGTGACTGTATTGGCCTTGGCAAGCGAGAGGTATTGCGTTGGCCACAACAGTTTTTTTTTAATCTTACTTTACAGATCAGTTATTCATATTTTAACATAAAAAGAACAAACAAACTATTATTAGGGGACTTAAAAACTGTCAAATTATGTTATAATAACGACGCCGTAATTTTCGTTTTAACTGATAGTTACCACACTCTTATTTTCAATCATTCTAGCGTGACCCTCGATTATAAAAAAAATCTCCTTTCATTGTATAGAATCTACTCACAAAAACGTATATTTCTTTACATCTTAAGATAGTAAAATTTAACAGTAACTTTCAACCATATTTAATGGATCCCTTAGCTATATATTTTTTTGGATATTTCACTCGATTTTTTTTTTAATTGAACAAACTTTGTTCTAAATGATGAATTTTTGGTTGACAGAATGCTTTTTGGAAGTGCTGTCCATTTAATAAAGAAATTAGAGGAGAAATAGTAGCAGCGTTAAGAAAAGGAACCCCGGATTGGTTTATTCAACTACGGACAACCGTCTTAAACGTAGAAGAATATGATGGATCTTTAGTTAACTTTATAGGAGAAGTATATGTTAATTTACAATTGGGCCTACAATATTACCATCAATTATTTGAGGGGTAGGATAAAATTATATTAATTATAATAACTTCTATTTCAAAATAAATGTATAATTTTAGAACAAATGGTATTCCATACTTCAGTATTGTATTTAAACAAGTCGATAAACTTGTAAGTATTATACACAAAAATTTATTGTTTACATTGTTAGAGTCAACAAATGAACATCTTTTATGATAATTTGAATATTTTTCTTTTTAGGTGGCGGACGAAATAATAGCGTTTTTAAATCACCAAGGACAAACAGACGAAACAAATATTAAATTAATTCTAGCCGTGTATTTAGAAGTAAAAGATTTCTCGACTTTATGTCAAAATATGCCAACCGGAGGAGATCATAAACTACTTTTAACACGGTGTTACGAATGGTTCGAACCGGCCGTTAGTTGCTGGTTGAGTATGTGCGAAGAAAAAGCAGTTCAAAGGGTTAGTACATTTTGCATACATTCAATCAATCAATTAATGCCTTATTATTTATTAGGTCCATGCAGCAGTCGACTTACAAAAAGCCTGTGATGGTGATAAACTCGTAAGGCATAGTTCTTCAGCTGTCGATATTGTTGTAATGTTTTGTCAATTACGAGACTTTTGGAGACTTCTTCAATGGCCTAAAATACATTCCATTTCCCTACTGTCTCAACTACTAGAATGTGTGTCTTCGACAGCATTACTCTATTCCGATATCATAAATAGAAAATTGCAGGAGACTGGATTTTTCGAAAGGATAGGACCTTTCAAAACCGCTGACGATATGTGTGTGGCTGCCAATAATTTGGAATACGTTTATAAATTTATATCACTTTTAGGTAAGAAATAACAAATTTTATTTTATTTTCAAATCATAAACTTGTTTTTTGCACGATCGGGTTTTTTAACACTTTACCGATAGGGTTTCCAAGGCAGTAAGTTTTGTTTACAAATTACTGTTCAGTAAGTGATGTGACTTTTTAAAGCTTTAACGATAACAAAACAACGATCAAAATGACAACTACTTTTTTTAAAATGTCAAAATATTTTTTAAATAATTCTAAACTTTAATTTGTTTTTATTGGGACCATCATGCAAAAAATATAATAAACATTGTGGGCATTAAGTGCTTCTTACCGGTATCGGATGTATTGGAGATCTCGACTTCGTCTCGATCTCCAAACTAATCCTCAATCGGTAAGGTGCACTTACTACCCTTAATACTTAAATAATTATATTCGCCCTCAAAAACGGGCGCAATTTGTCTTTTATTGCCCGAGGGCTATAAAGTTGTCAGGCAACAAATTCATTCGATATTTCTTTGGAATAATCGATATCTGTCAATTTTATTTGATACTACATTAAAATTGTTTGTAACGAACAACGTAGCAAGACCAACAAAATACGTAGAAACCACAGCATACTTAAAAATCACAACGCCAACACAACGATAACGAATATGGTGAAAATTATTAGGCAGAAGACTCACGTCATCAACCTGAAAAAATACCTTATAAAAAGAAATATAAATTGTAAAAATTATTAGTTGTTATTTATTTTTTAAAAAAGAAAAAACATATACTAGCATTAAAGAAACGTATATATGTCTTTACAATTATTTATAAATCAATCCTTACTATTTTTACGGAATATAAAATTATTTGTCACAACATTGTCATTCTCAGTAGTGCCAACGTATGGTATGAAAATAAACTACAATTATTTCAAATGATTTTATATATAGGAATAACGATTTTAGTGGACCCAGAAAATATCTCGCTTATTTATTAAGTTAGTAATTTCTTTCATATAACATGATTTATACAGCAACATGTAAGCTACTTGATGACGGATGTACATTCATGATACCACTTGCGGTTTATTAGTAATTAATATTAACTTCGAAATTTCAAATGGAATATACTATATTTTTTTACAAATTTGAAAAGTTTGAAAAATTTGCTTTACAATCAAATAAAATAATCCATATGTTACATTATTAAAAATAAAATGGCGGGTACTCTTTTATACACCTAGTCGAAAAGAGAATAGTGAGCCATGACTGTGGCTTGAAATAAAACAATGAACTAATACAATTGTAACTATTATTATTAAACGAAATAATTTTTTTTGTCATAATAATACAGAAAATAAGAATAAGGAACACTTAATAACAAAATGATTTTACAACATATTTATATTTGTGTATTTTTTTGTGATTGCAGAAAACTATTTCGATTTCGTAACGTTAGAAACGATCGCAACAGAAACCCAATATACCCAATTGACCAACCGTTTGGACACAACATTAAATCATTTACAATCTCAGATAATGCAAATATTGCGAAGAGTGAGACCACAGATGCAGGATGCGTTAAGAAAAGCCATGTTTCACTTAGCATGGTCTCCAGAATGTTTACCAACCAATCAAGCCATTGAGCCCTTGTTCGATTATTTACAAATGCATTTAAGAGCGCTCAATATTGCTTTGCTGCCGCAAAATTTCCAGAGAATTTTGTATGAGGTAATTGCATTTTTTATAGTCACATAATTTTAAGAAGACATGAGCCGTGTCCTTTGAGGCTTTGATTTAAAAATTATATCAAGAAAACAACTTGAATAATATAAACACCATCTAGCGTCAAATATCATATGCAGACTTAAAAAAATCTGTTGTGGCCAGCACAATACCTTCCGTCAATAATTTTTCTTGCAAAAGATTCTAAATTTCCAGTAAAATTATTTCATAAACAAACTATTTAAATTGCACTTGACACTGACACCTTCTTCCTTTTTAGCTTTTCCCATTCGTTAGGGGTCCCTATTTTTACGTGTCGTTGTCATTCATTTCATTTTCTCTCAAGTCTTCCGCAATACAGACCTTCCATCTTATCTTTGGTCTTCCTCTGTTTCTTCAACCTCCTATTAATAAACTACTCATTCTTGTTCAAATATAATTCTTCATTTCTCCTCATGACATGTTCAAACCAATGTAATCGTCTTTCTTGTATCTTTCTAGAAACTTGTAACACTAGAGTTATTTTCTTACCGTATCTTTCCGTGTTTCCACAACATCTACTTCAACATTCTCATCTCTGCCACATTAATTTACTTTTTATTGATTCTGACATCTGTCAATTTGAATTATATGAATATATTAGTAGTTGCCATGTTTAGCATAGCTGGCTGAATTATAAAATTTAATTTGTTTAAAATTCTTTAACTCTGTATCTATTGAATATGAAGTATAAAATGTAATCAAATCGTATAGAGATTAATATATTCTTTAAGTTATAATAACGTTAAATGTCAATAAATCAAATTTAACTGTTAAATCTTTAAATGAGGCTACTTCCGGTTCACCAATTATAACTAAAATCTAATCACTTGTTCTTCTGGATGTAAACTTGAGGAATACGAAAAAATTATAATTTTTAGAATCGTGGTATTGAAATTATGGGATCCGGAACTTTTGTCACACACACACAGACACACATACATACAGACATCATCGTGAAAATGGTAAAATCGTATTATAGGGATCCTAAAACATGCTTATTCACCAAAAACTCGTCATTGAATTTTTTGAAAGACCTAAAGGTGACGGAAGGTAATATACTCTTAACTTTCAATTCCACAACAATCAAAATATGAAAATACCTCTTGCCATATTATGTTGTCAATAATAATGATTTTTCTTTTATTGTCAGGTGTGGGAAGGCACTCTAACAGAACTCAACCACCAGATGGACGGCGGAACCGCAGGTCCCGTAACAGCGGACGAAATGCCCGCAGTATTCCACGACCGATTGCATTCCGCCTTAGACATGATGGTGGAGTTCTTCCATGCCGATGGACAGGGTTTAGCACATGACACACTCCACTGCGAGTTATATTGTCACGTGGAGCAACGTTTACAGTACCACCGTACAGATACTGATAAACTTATCGAGATCTTCTACAATCAAAGGCTCCAGGAGCAAATGCACGTCACCATTGGGCCGTATGGAACTCTGGCGGTGCGGGCTTACTTCAATCATGATAGTTTATGTGTTGAGGTAAGTCACATTATTTCTACAAGCTCGGTTAGCGAACTGTGCGCTGTGGGGAATTAGGGGAAAAAGATATTCACACGGCGACAGTATAACACGTTTTAATATTAAAAACTATGATTTATACAAAATATTGTTATGGTGGAAATGATTAAGCAGAGGTCTCACGTCACATGACTTCCTTGTACGATTATTAAACTATACATATTTTTTTAATAATTAAATTACAAAATATTGACAGGCTTAAGCCAAGCCCGAGAAATATTTTGATATAGAACAAAAAATAATTAATTTACTACTATCCTTCTTAAATTAACATTAATCTAACCCGGTTCTTTTTAAAGAGAGTTTTGATTACAACAAAGAAATATTTGATTACAACAATGAATATGACTAATTTCACAATAAAAATATAATATTTGTTATTGTACGAATCATAAAATTGCATGTATTTAACGTAATTTGACATGAACTTTTTTTTTCTTTTTTGTCCTAATTCATAGCAAGCTTTATTACGAAAACAAAAAGTATATAATTTTTAAATTTACATATCTCGCTTATACAAAGGGCTGATTTAATAATACTTGATGTGCTAGACGCAGAAATTAATTCTCTAAAACTTTTATTTGAAAATCAAAAATAAAATCATTTTATTCAAGAAAAACTGTTAACAACTTCAAGTAATGTACCACTTCCGGTTAGCCTATTTTAACCAAAATCTATTATGTTATTTCGATTGACATAAAAGTCTTGTATACCAAATTTGAAAAGTTTTGGATTATATTTTAAAACAGTTTTTCATTAAAATCTATTATAAGCTTCATGTAAAGTGCCACTTCTGAAAATTGTGTAATAACCAGAAAGGGAGGTGCACAACTAGATGTTATAGGAGTCCTAAATACAAAATTTCAACTTTCTACGGTTTACCGTTTTTGAGTTATGCGAGATACGTACGTACGTACAGACGTCACGACGAAATTAGTCAAAATGGATTCAGGGATGATCAAAATGGATATTTCCGCTGAAATCTGAAAACCGAAATTTTTCGCAATTACAATACTTCCTTTACTTACGTACAAGGAAGTAAAAAACCTTATAAAAAGAAATATAACTTGTAGTAATTATTAGTTGTTATTTATTTTTTTAAAAAAGAAGAAAAAATACACTAGTATTAAAGAAACGTATATATTAATTAATTTACAATTATTTCCAAGTCGAACCGTATTCCTCTTACGGAATATAAAACTGTTTGACACAACATGATTATTCTCAGTAGTGCCAACGTATGGTACGAAAATAAACTACAATTATTTCAAATAATTTTATATTCCGTAAAAGGAATAACGATTGAGTTGGAAATTATTGTAAATACATAAAATATGCATTATTCGTCCAAATTTAATTAATCGCCGTCAAATTAGGCCCCTTCCGAAATAATACACTTATGCCAACAAATGATCCAAACATCAAAACATTTTTAAACGCATTTTCACGAATCGACTTCAGTACTCGCCTCGAATTCTCTTCCATGTCTTCTATCGACTGAAAACGGGTACCTCGAAGTGATAATTTGAGTTTTGGAAAGAGGAAAAAGTCGGCCGGGGCCATATCAGGGGAATACGGTGGTTGTTCGATAATATTTGTTGAGCTTTTGGCCAGAAATTCGTTCACAGTGATAGCCTTGTGAGATGGTGCGTCAAAACCTATTTTTCTTTGCAGGTCCTGCACGCGAAAGACGTGATCCCCTTAGACCCGAACGGTTTCAGCGACCCCTTTGTCATCATCGAACTCCTCCCCCATAGAGTGTTCCCCCACTGCAACGAGCAGCAAACCAACGTGCACAAACGCACTCTCAACCCCATCTTCGACGAATGCTTCGAGTTCTCAGTTTCGTTGGAACAATGCAGAGCACCTGGGGCCATGATAGCCTTCACGGTCATGGACCACGATGTGCTGACAGCGAATGATTTCGCGGGGGAGGCCTTCCTGGCGCTGGGGAGCATACCTGGAGTTGCGGATACAGGAAGTGGGGTGGATAATTTTCATGGGTTGAAGCATGTGGATTTGATCTTAATGCAGCAGCTTAATAAAGGTGAGAGGGGAATTTTATGGGGAAATCCTTCAAAAATATTATACGAGGATGATTATGACCCGGTACAGGGGCGCCGACTTGTGGGGGCAACAGGGCGGTTATATTTTCCTTAGATTCCATATTTAGGATGTACATAGGCGAGCATCAGATCCAGATTTTAATTTTGTGATTTATTTAATAATACTTTTTACAAAATAAAAATAAAAATCAGGCGGAATTTGAACTCGTGAATAATTATTATGGATTTTAGATCTAACCTCGCGGCTACTGAATACGTTTCCATGTTTACTTTAATAAATTACAAGTAATAACTATCAAATAGCATTATACTTTTGTAAATACTTCAATAATAAGCAATTAAATTAGGAATATTTATATACCCTTCGATGCCAAATTAAATAATCTTTCCAACCATATAAAAAAACTACCATTATATGGGATTGATGAGATTTAAAAAAACTTTCAAAACGCCTGTCATGGTTTCTGGTGTTCATCCTTTATATGTGCGTGTGTAAATATGTGTTTCTGTCCCCCACAAGATTTTAGAAACTCAGCGCGCCTGTCCCGGTAGTGTCAACTCTGTTTAAACCTGAATACATTCGTGACCAAAAAAAAAAAACGGACACAAATAAAGTTTTTATCGATTTGTTACAAACGAATTATTGGTGTATTTGTTATTTTTTTATTAAAATATATAAGATTAGAAAATAAAAAAGTTTAGCAAACACTTTATTTATTAAGAAAAGATTCTGAAACCTAAAAGTTATGCAAACCGAAACTTTTGTCACACACACAGACACACATACATACAGACATCATCGTAAAAATGGTAAAATCGTATTATAGGGACCCTAAAACATGTTTATTCACTAAATACTCATCATTGAATTTTTTGACCAAAGACAATACCTTCCTTACCTAAAGGTGACGGAAGGTAAAAAGTTGATAATTTAAATGTAGCAAAACATATGGTAAATAACAACCACACTTGTTTATTGGAAAATTTCAAAATTTTACATACCGAGCACAAGAGATTAAGACTAATAGCTTTGAATATATAATACATATAAGAATGGCAAGGCATATGGCCTAGCAACATACTATATCTGTCTCTTTTTATTCACAAAATTATTATAGATAGCTAGTGACTCCTACCATAAAACTATGAACTACGGTAAATCGTGCTGACAGCATTGCCAGATACTATTAGTTAGAGGTATTCAATAATCATTAATTCAAAAATATTGTTTCATAATAACCAGATAATATATTTTGAATCTTCAATGTACATGCATACTTGTTTTACAGTAGCAAACTTAAAAACCTTTATAAAATCTCAACTTGCTGTTCTAGCTACGTGGCAATACTGTGCAACATCCACCTATTATGTATTTTTTGAACTAACTCAGAAATAATTCGTATAGGGAGGGATAGATGGCACCTTCTCTCGAAATATTTAATCTAAATACATTACGTTGCCATTCTTATATGTATTATATATTCAAAGCTAATAGACTAAAAGCTTGGGAAATACAAAGTGCCGTGTTTAACTAGAATCTTCCAATCTTCTTGTAAAACATGAAAATGACACTATGCCGAAATGTCCATTAATATTTAATATATTTATTGTTTGAAATTTACCAAGTGTTTTAATAAAATTCTTATTTGTAAATATACCTATATTTCGTTTGTTACAAGTCGATAAAAAAAAATTGAGTGTCTGGTTTCGTATGTATTTCGTATAATTTTATTCTTCTTTGAGTTATGAAAAGAAGTATCTATAAAATAATTTAAACGTCATTTTTCATTCGCTAATCGTACCAATCGTATCATAACTCAAACATTTGCAGAAACTACAAAACTTTCTTCTAAATCACCCTACATATGTTTCTTACACCAAAAAAATATTTGTAGCAAATCCAATCCTTCAAATCCTCGAGAGTCGAGTAGGGGACCGTCTCGCCACCGACTTCGTGAAGAAACAAAAACTTCGTATGGTGTCCAAATAAGAAATGAAACTTCAAGAGTCAATGACAAACGTTTTATGTATAACTAACTCTATATTTCGAAGAAATATGTTAACTATCTATTTTTTCTACTTGATATAACAATGTGTCGTGATCAAACAAAAAAAATCTATACCGTATTTGACACAAGAAATTTGTACATACATGAGGATAGTAGAGAAATATTTTTCTAAGTCTTGCTCTATCCGTTGTAAGTATAACAATAGTAAATGAAGTTTTGTGTTTTGGTCACGAAACAGTGTTTCCCTTTAAGCAAATTTTCTATAGCGACGTACTTTTCTATGACTGAAACTAGACGAAAAATGTAACATACGTACTCTGTCGTAAATGGTTCAAATTTGACAGGAAAAAGAAATTTTCTTCACGTAGATAACTAACAAGAAGAGACTAGGATTTTGGATATATCGATTTTGAATAAAACTTTGTGGACATAAAGATCTTACACAAATATATGTATAGTTTAGTTCAAGTTCATTTCTTTGACGTCTATAATGCCTGCAATTTCGACTACAATAGCGAAAACCGCTTATGGTAAACTTATAGTAATAGAAAATAGATTTTAATTACAAGCTCTTTCGGTTCACAATCGCTTACACAACGACTATATAGAGAATTGACCTGAGAAGTACTCATCGTGGAAATTTTCTTAGTAAAAATGCCTTGCAAGAACGACCACTAACAAATTGTTTCACTGGAAGCTGTTACCGTATTCCACTATTTGCTAATAATTTTCCATGTGACAATAGTATATTGTATTAGGAGTAAAAGTGATACTTTGTGTGGCGAGCGTGGAACTTTGCATGACGAGCGAAGCGAGGCACATAAAGACACTTTTATCCGAATAACACATATTTTTTCTTAAAACGTAGATATTTAAAGAAAAATATCTACTACTGACGTTACATTTTACGTAGATTACGTTTGCGATTTCAATTGCCCTGCAGCTATTGATACTTATTTGTTCACTTTTTGTTATAAACATTGAAGTGAAAAAATTCTCGTATTGGCGTTTAAATAATAACTGTGTGGCTGAAAGATATGTCCAGGAATCACTGAAAACAATATAAACTTTTCTTATCACTTAAATTCCAAGTATTCTTATGTTCATTACCGTCCCGGTAATTGTAATCTGTAAGTCTGTTATTCTTTCATATGCTATTTCTTCAAAAGTAAACTCTGTTTATATTTCAATTCATAGGTTATTTATTTAAATTTGACAGCTATTGATGGTATTTAATAACTTTATTCTTAGGTTACCTAGTGTGTTATAGTGACTTTTAGGGCGATATTACAGGTTTCTTTTATACAAGTTACTTCTTATTCGTTGATTCTGTATAATTCTATGGCGAAAAAATTAGCTACTTTTACTCCGGCGGCGTAGATTTAAACTTCTACCTTGTGAATCAAGTAACAAAAGTTGCTACTTTTATGACGTTTGAAGAAAAAAATATTTTTATATATTTAATATTAAGTATAATAGAGAAGTTTTTTTGTTAAAGCAGGTTTCCGGAACTACCCAACAATAGTATATTCTACAACAAGTAATGGAATGGCCCATATTCCACACGAGCAAAAAGTTTGTGACCCGAGCCGAAGGCGAGAACTACGGTTTGCGAGTGTGGATTATGCCATTCCAAACGTGTTGTAGACTATACTTTCTCTAACAAGATTTTAGAAATTATAAATAAATTGTTGATTGATAATAACAATATATTATCATATACCATTAAATATTTTTTTGGCGCCAGTCCATAAATTTCTTATAATAACTCCATTCATATTTTTCTTTTGATTTATTTGGTAATAACTGACTCCCTGTATCATTAGCAAGTTCCCTTATTTCTAGCGACGTATATTCCATATCTATATCTTCATTTCCACTTTATATGTTTTTCAACAAAATGTCTTCAGTTAATTTTCTAAGTATTTAGATAAACTTATTACTCTGGACAACTCCAAGAACCTGTAAAACTTAACAAAAAACTCTAAAAATGTTCAAAACTTTAAAACGTCAAACGCGAATACAGAATTAAATAAATATAAAACAAAGAGTCATAACCATAGCAATCGAATCAAGATATTTGATATACCGCGCTAATATGCGGCTAAATAGATTGTGATTCGTCGAAAGCCGTGCGGAATTATTCCAAACGGCGTACGGAATTATTCCACACGGTTTGTTGGAATAATATTAATTCCAACATAATTTTTAGTTGTGGAATGTATAGTTTTCAAAATAGTGTTGGAGAAAATATTTTTACTCATATTGCTTAGAGTAGGAATTTATTTTTAATCTTATAATAAGCTTAGATCTAAGAAATACCATAATCTATTTCATTAGGATTAAGTAATCTGGTAATAGCATTAGAAATACCATTAAATAATTTCTTTGAACAAGGGTCTTCTTATATATTGTATTATTGACATTGCAATATTAACAAGTACGGTTCTTGTAAGTATACCTATAAAAATCGGTACGAATTGTAAATTTTCCAGGTTAATTCTTTATATAATCGTCGTGTAAGCGATTATGAACCGAAATAACTTGTAAGTAAAACCTATTTTCTATTGCTATAAGTTCACCATAAGCGGTTTTCGCTATTGTAATCAAAATTGCAAGGATTGCAGAAGTCAAAGAAATGAACTTGAACTAAACTACACCAAGTTTTATTCATATTGATGAATTCAAAATTGTGTCCTTTCTTTGTAAGAACTAAATTATTGTGTAATTTATGAAAAAAAATATATGTCTGTTTCTTAAAAAAAATGTCTTCTTTAAAGCTCAAATATTTGTAAAATAAGTAAAGTTGTAAAAATGTATTAAAATGTAAATTGCGATCTGACAAATTTGAACTGGTTGTACAATAATTCGGTGTACCCTATATGACGAATGCCTTTTGTATATGTACAAAGTGGCCCAAAATTATTCAGACAATGAATACATTTCAAATAAAACTCAACACATATCCCTATACAGACTAGCAACATTTACAGTTTCAAAAATTTTGATATTCTGTTTACAATTTATAACCAAATTTTATTCTCTTGTCTCTGCAGTACAAATATGGAATCAAAATATTCTTCATATATACATTCTTTTAACAATATGTAAATAAATACAATACTAATCATTATAAAGTAAAATTTCTATTTATAAGGCTTTTATTCAAATTAAAACTCACACGATTTTATACACATATACAAGAATTCAACACCAACTGCAACGTACAAGCGCCATTTGTACAAAGAGAATTAATATTTTAATGTTGTTATATTTAAATTTTATCTGTAATCAATTCTTCTTTTTCCAATCAATAATAAAACTACAATAATAATGAGAAGGATATACGAGCTCAACGGCAGTAAATTTTATACATTTTTCAAATTTAATCATAAATAGCTATTAGTATATAAAGCATAAAAAGAGAGTGACTGCCGTGGAAATGAGGTATTTACGTGGTGTATGTGGGTATGTCAGACGGGAGCGCGTGAGGAATAATTTGGTGTATGAAGAGTGTATGGTTAGGAACAATGTGATTAAGAGAGTTGGTGTGAGTCAGTTGAGATAGTTTGGGCATGTGGAGAGAATGGCGAGTGAACGGCTTGTTAAGCGTATATATCTTGGTGAAGTTGAGGGTTTTCGATTGCGTGGCCGACCAGTGTTTAAGTGGATGGATGTGATTGGTAGGGTGCTTAAAAAGAGAGAATTTCCAAGTATGAAGAGAAGAAGAACATGTATGAATGCGATTATGAGTGTGGCCGAGGCGAAAGAAGTCTGCTTAGATAGGAATGTGTGGCGAAGGATGATTGTTTCCTAACTATTATTGTGATCCGGATGCGGTATTTCGCTACCGAAAATCGGTCACTTTGATATGTTTAAGAGTAAGGATTTGTTGTATGATGTTGATGTTGTTCTTATTGTTATCGGGTTTGTGCGAACCCACTAAGTGGGATACGCGTGATTTTATGTATGTATGTATGTATATATTTTTCAAGGATTAAACCGGGTCTTCTAAAAAATACAGCAAATACGGAAATATCAGTTATCAAATACGGTTTTACTTTCACAGTCCATACATAGGTGCATATTTGTCTTAAGGTAGTTGTCACTCGACTGTACCTATTCAAAAACTTGTTCTATGTTAAAAATTAAGCTAATGCAGTTTATATTTGCAACAACTTATATTTTTTAACATTATATACACAGATTGCATCAAAATAGTTAAAAGCTAATATCAAACACTGTAGCAGATGAATTTTCTTTATTTTTCCGTAGAAAAGTTCTGTTTTGAACTGTACCACTCGCACTAACACATACACAAGTGTCGTATTTCAATATACTCACACTACAGTACAAACGTTGAAGAATAACTGTGGCAACGTCGCACCTAGACATTTATTGGTACATTCGAGTATAAAAGTAATAAAATATTTTGGGATATAATACTAATTCTAGACTACAAATGCAAAACAAATTAATATATTTCTTTCTTAAAATTACAAAAGTAGTATTATACTGTTTAAAGTTTTCATGCTTTTCCCGTAAAATACCAATATAAAAATGTACGTCTGAAATTCCTTTAACCAAAGCACCAAAGATCACCTCTTACCCGCTAATACCAAGCGGGCGTTGTTAACTTAACTGATACTCCATCTGGAACGTTTGTACATGGTTGTTAAGTATAATTCTACCTATTTATCGTATCTTCAGATTATAATTTTCTAGAGGCAATAAAATTAAATCTGGATGGTAAATATTTTTCAAATTATTATATAAAATTCGTTAATTAGTTTTCTATAACATACTAGTTTTTCGATTAAATGTCGGTATGGATATAAAAGTTATAATGTAAAATGTTGTGTTTATTTTGCCATTTCCTATTCTTCACGTGTTAAAAAGGCCAAATTTAATTGCAAATATCTCAGGTACCGAGTGGTCAATTGTTTTAAAACTTGGAGAGCAGGTAGATTATATTTCACTTGAGATGTACTTAAAATGGTTTCACGATGTAACTACCTTAACGGACGTTGGTATAGTAACATCCACGAAACTCATTTTATTTGCAAATTTTATTGTAAAAAACTTCATTGTCGTAGAGCTCGTATTGTATTTTCAACTCAAAGATATTTAAAAATGATAAATTCGTATAACATGTTTTAAATAATATATAGTTTATAAAAATATTTTAAAGTCATGTACAGTAACGATTTGATCACAAAAAATGTAATATACACAAAACACATCAAATCACGATTTTTGTGCCACTTTGTTGTAGATATCGCTGCATGCTCCAAAATCACTTTTCCTTGCTAGTAATAATTGTTTTATGTACATAAATAAGCCTATCATCCATGTTATATTTCTTTCTCTGAACTGCAGATGTTCTGTCACATATCAATAATATCAAATCAAAATTATTGTAAACATCAGCAACAACATGTGTACTGACAATTTTCATAAAACGGGCCGGCAACTTTTTTCGTTACAGGACAAATTATGAAATAAATAAAAAAAAATTGGCCGCAAGAAAATTGTTTAAAATTAAATTTATCGTCAGTAAATTGAATGATGAAAAATTTGTCACTTGGAGGATTGTAACAGCAGAGTGACAGTGAAGAAAATTGATTGCAAAGAAAATAGATCGTAAGGCAATTGATCGCAAGAAATTTGTTGCCGAGAAATTGATCCCGAAAAGTATTGATCGCCATAAAGTCAATGGCCTGTATTACGAGCGAAAAAAATATATTAATAGCAAGAAGAAATACTTTTTTAGATTACAATAGTTAAGACTATATTTGGCCAATTTTTTATAATGTATGAAAGTGTACTGGATTTAAATATAATGTTATTACCTAAATTTATCATTTTAGCAATAATCTACGGGCAAATATATGACAACGTGCTACTTTTTTTAGTTCCAACAGTAAATAATACAATATTTATGTTAGTATTATTTATAAAACTGAAGGTAAAGGAAACTGACAATATATTCAATTAATTACTACATATATATTAAATTTTATTTTTCTAGTAAAATTATTTGCAAAGTGATATTTATTTATTAAAGTACTACCTACTACCTACAATTATATTAAAAACAAGAATAAATAAACTTCTGGATGCTATGATTATTACTCCAATTCAACAAATTTTGATATAGTGTATTCATAGAGTGTATAGAACTTGAATACATTGCTTATAATATTTTTTTTAGGTTTAATAACAATATATTTGCAAATAAACCATTGTCTGCATGTGACAAATGTTTTCGTCTTTAATAATTCGCAAATATTTTTTATTAAAGTAATTAAATTTAAGATGGCAATTAATTGAGTATATTGCCAGTTACCTTTACCCTCAATTTTATAGATAATACTAACATAAATATTATATTATTTACTGTTGGAACGAAAAATTTTGGGACTTGTCTTTTGTCATATATTTGCCCGTATGTTATTGTTTAAATGAGAAATTTAGTTAATAACATTGTATTTAAATCCAGTACACTTTATTAATACATAAAATAAAAAAAATGCCCAAATATAGTCTTAACTATTATAACCTAATTTTTTTTTTATTGCTGTTAATATATTTATTTCAGAGGGTATGAATACATTTGGGGTTGGGCTCGTAGTACCCGCATTGATCAATTTTTATTAAGATCAATTTATTACCAATTTTCCGAGCGAGCAATTTTCTGACGATCAATTTCTCAGCAAATAATTTATCGGCGAAAAATTTAGTTAGCGAGCTATTTATAGGCGATCAATTTTCTTGCGATAAACCCTCTGGACACGGAGCGAAAGAATAGGTTCTAGGGCAATTACTTCCTAGAGAAAAAATGCTCCCCCCCCCCCGATAATAACCCCCTGTTTAATTGTCCAGGGGCTATTTGTCCTAGGCGTAATTGTCATTACGATAAGAACAACAAAATATAAATTATTTATTTTCATATAAAATTAAACAATATTAATTTTCAATATCAAGTTTTCGAAAGTTGCCGACTTCCGTTATTATCTATATCTATATTTCTACCTTTATACTACACTAAAAATATTTCTTCTGAAAATTGAACAATCAAAGAAAAATCTATTAAGCACAAATAATTTTAATTTTTGACAATCAATGCAAAATATACGAATATACAATATAAATTTTATTTGAGATTTGACTCTATAACATTAAGATATTTTTAAGACAGCATAATTGTCTGTACTATCATTAATGAACTTGTAAAATGGAAATAAAAACAATATGAAATGAAATTAAAAGAACTATTAAATTTTATAGAAAAATGGAAAAATGAAATACGTGAAATTGTTTTATTTGTAATATTAAAGCAGTATTAAATTTTATAATTTTATAAAATTAAATATTATTGTGAAAATAAAACAAATTTTGTCGTATTTCATATTAGTAACATCTATATTACATTGATGGACTGGAAACTCGTTTCACGTGTTTCATAAAATTTCTAGTTATCTATTAATAATATCAAACTGTTTTCAAAGTCAATGTAACAAATAAATAAATAAATTAAAGTTTCATTTTTTAAAGATGTCCGATAAAGTTATCTGTATCATGAACGAATTATCAAGTTGGCATATAATTATCATTTCTTTCATATTTGCATTAACAAGAATATATATATATATATATATATATATATATATATATATATATATATATATATATATATATATATAATAAATTAAAAACCTGGCCATAGGCATGGGAAATCAGTTTTTCCTTGCGCAAATTATTTTAGACAAAAATACTTAAATTAAATGTTGTAGAGATTTAAATTCTGCACCCGAATTAGTAAAACATTTAATTTTTGACATTTCATAACCGAGAAAATCAATTTTAAATTATTCTGGAGATAGCTGATTTATAGCGGTAGCCATGGAACTCAAACAAAATTTCGAACAATTGTATGCCATCTTAACTGTCAAAAAATGTTTGTGTTTTGTGATTTTCGTTCAATAACATATTTCTTTGAGAATATAATTCCTTAGTCACGTGACATGTTTTCCGCCAATCAACATTCAGAATCTCCCTAGCTATGCGTTTATCACAGCGATGATAAAAAACAAGGAAATAAACACCGTATTTATAGTCGTTACTAAGGGATTTGTTTTCTTTATTTATGACATTGACAGTTAATTTTGAGTATAAAAATAAATAATAACAATAATTCAAACTCCGAAATATTAAATAAAACTCGTAAGTACCATGTTTTAATACAATATGAATATGTATATCAAAAGTTAGGTCAGGTTAGATTGCAAAAATTCATTATATTCTCTCATGAAATATAAGCTCGGGAAATGATTAATAATCGAAGATATTGGTCGTGAAACCGAGCTGCAGATTTCACGAGACCGAGCAGCACGCTCGGTTTCACTCGAGAATATCATCGATGATAATCATATCACTTGTTATATTACGTATGAAAGTATGGCTATCGCTATAAATCAGCAATCTTAAAAAACTTTAAAATTGATTTTTTTCGGTTATTAAATGTCAAAAATAAAATCTTATTACTAATTTTGGTGCAGGGGAAATATCTTAACTATTACAATGCAAAGATAACCTTGATCAGACATTTTTAAAAATTAACCGTACCGTAAATATTGTTTATAAAATGTTTAATATATTTGAACATAGAGACAGCATTGCCTCCCATATAACATACGAGTTACCAGTCCATAATATACTGCAGATGTCACTTTTCTTATACTAATAGAATAAAAAATAGATTTGTATATTAAACTGTATCTATCTATTTAACAAAAATGTTAAAAATTAATGAATAATAAATATTAATAAATTTTCTAATACGCCATGAAATCAAATACATGCCCCATTACAGAATTTTTGATCATAAATTGGCAAATCATCTGTTTTTTAATTTTTTTTGTACTTCTCTGATAAAGAACTATTACTGCCTTCAAGCTATACCTAAATTTGTAATCTTGCACAGAGAACAATCAAATTTATACTTAAAAGTACCTACTAATTGATTTATTTATTTACATGTCTACATCTACAATAATATTTGTATAAGTTTCGCATATTTCCTACTGTTTTGTCTGATACACCTAAATGCACGTCCATACCTATCGAGCTTAATGTAATTTCTATGTCAATTGAATCAACTGTAAACTACACCTACATCATAATATGTGATATACATTTCTCGATTTATGTCAAATAAATATAGCATTATATATCAATATATCTCGTTTTTATTACATTTCATTCCTTCTTCTTCTTCCTTTCCCTTAGGGTCGTCACTATATAAAGACGCAGGAACACGGCGTGTTTGGTTCGGCAAGTTTGTCTCAACAAACCTGATGTGGCCAGCACATAACCTTTCGCCGTATACATAAAGCAAAGAATATTTTTACAAATACAAATAATATATTCATATATGTCTATGACGTATAAACTTCTTTATTATTCAATAGGAGGATGTCTCAACCCAAAACAATATATATACATATACAAAATTTATATGACATTTCACTATAAATTATGTAGAATTAATTACAAAATAGAGTCTACCATATCTAATTTTTAGGCTGGTGACAAGGATTTTCAATTTGAACAATGTTCTTGTTTACTTTCTCTTCATATTCTAGTAAAAACATTAATTTTGGGCGGTCTAAAATGTACATATCTGGAAATTTGCGTCTATTCTTATATCTTCTTTTACAATTTTCTTTTCCTTACATGTTGTAACATTTATTTCCTTTAATAAAGTGATGGATAGATTGCACTCCGTTTACTCTTATATCGATGTGTAATTTTGTCAATATTTACAACTTACTTAAGAAGAATTTGATAGCTTTTTTGCAGTTCAATGTTACTCTAGTCTACAGTACTCGTGTACATTGTCCCATAATGTTTGAAACAAATTTAAGTCCTTCAACGTAGACTTGTCACCTCCATAATAGTCACAGAACAAGAATTAAGGGATTCTTCAAGTATATTTTTCTTTCATTGCTCATTATTTCGATGAGATACAATTTTTCTGTATTTTACGTTGCAGGTTGGAGACCATCTTCACTTTCATCTTGTGGTTATAACAATTAAATATCGTCTTCCTTCGGGCTGTATTCTCGCTAATATCTATCCTATAAAGTTGCAATTCTATAATTTATTTGGGTATTTTGATTAAATTTATTTTCTTCGTTATTATTACACAAAGCACATTTATTAATTTTATGTTATATCGATCTATAAATTCATTTTTTTTAATGTCTAATTAAGATACTGTTTTAAAATTTGAACAAAAATTAAAACAAATATTTTTGTATTCATATTGTAAATTCACTATATATTTAAACCAAATAAAAATGTATATTATCTTGACTTAGATTTTTTTCAAAAATTCATAATTAAATCAAATAAAAATGTGTCTTTTGATTTTATATTTTTTATGTGCACCCTATCCAAAAAAGTTACGCTACGCTACTGGTGTTTATATGATAAACGTTAGTACTTAGTTGAAATTTAAAAATATATATTGAACTAATTAAATTAACAAAGATTTGTGTAAGTAAACACTATATTTTGAATACTACACAAAAAGGTGTAATTGTTTAGCATGTACCTATGTAAATAAAATGATTAAAAATATTAATACCAGAAGAAATTGCAATTATAGTTATTATTCAGTGCAAACCACTTTTTTTGAATTACTTTAAAACATTAAATTGTCCGGTATTATAAAGTCCAGTTAAATTTAGTGTCCCGGTAATAAAATTCAAATCAATTTCCATGTCCTTATGACATTTAAATCATTGCTGTTAAAGTTCAAGTTGAATTTATTCATATGGAATCTGTTGGTCGCGTGCTTAAGTGTCTGGTCGCGAATCTGGGGAACCGGGTTGAACTGACGTCAAAAGACGAGCCAAATGAAATATTTCGATTTTTTTTTAAAGGCACAAAATTGATCTCTGTGGTGCAGTCTCCAAGCCAACAATGAGTGCCCGTGTGTGACGCCCTGGTAATCTGTGTACGAAGCAGATTGACACACCCAGCAATGGGCAATATGCCGGCATGATATTTATTTGTTCATTTAATTAAATTTACTTTGGAAATAAATTGACGTTTATAAAACCGGCCCTTAGAAAGCTTAAAATTTAATGTTTCAATTATTATGATAAAATTTTACAATAACTTTAAATACACAAAAAAATTATAAGATTTAAAGCTAAAAACTCGCATATAAACAAATCAATGAAAAATTGTGCGTATGACTGATTATTCAATATTTACATTATCAAATTTCCTTAAGTAATACCTAATTCTATAGGTTACATTTTCACATAAAAATATCACAAAACTAGTAACAAGCCCTATGAAATAAATATAAAAAGCCCCTTGCAAATGCGTCAAATTTATTTTCTGTGCTTCAACAATATTCGTAGGATTTTTTAGGGGGTAATCATATCCCACATCCCTATTCCATTTATCAATCAAACCTCCTCCCAAAAGTCTGAACATAATTTTGTTAAACCGTTCCAGAATAGGAAACCCTTGGTTCACTACACCTCTCGTACTGTATCTATAAGCAGGCTCTTTAAATTTATACATTTTGGGCTCATCATAATTGAATTTATAAAAATATTTCAGATAGTAGGCTATGAGTATGTTGCTTTTGGCAGAAACAAAATCGCGATCGTATATTGTTCTATTGAAACAATAGGTTAGATTTTCGTGAGGGCAGGGAACATGGTTGTTGTACATAGTCCACAAAAGTTTGTCTTCTGGGTAGTTGAATTCACCTTTAGCTATCGCATCAAATCCGTACTGCAAACCAGATTCTAGTATTTCTGTAACTGTTGACACTTGCTTTTCAAATAAAGGATGTGTTAGTACACTTGTAAACATAGTATTGTACATATTGCTCAGAACTAATACAGAAAAAATCCAAGACATTAATAATATTTTCATTGATTTTATTTGAGATGTGTGTATAGCACCCAAAAAACAACTATACCAAACATACAAAGCACAATTTGAAAATCTATTCCAATATTTATCTTTGGTTAAAATTCCAAGTAACCACCAAATAAAAATAATTATTAAATACGACGAAATAATCGCAGTCCAAAGAGTTTTATTAAAAACTAAAATTAGATTTTTCCAGGGCTCCACTGGAATTGCTATGGGAGCATACCAATAAACACCAACTCTCAAATGCGGATACGTTGTATCAAATTCTTCTCCAAAATTTGAATTAAATTTGTTGTTTCCAAAAATGATGTCTCCTTCGTAATTGTACAACATATTGTAAAAATTTGAATATTGTCCTTTCCTGAATTTGAAGCCATAGGTTTTATGAGGATAGTCTATATATATTGGAGTAAAATTTAAATGTTTTCCTATAGCGGTCATCATATTTATTTCAAATCCAGGTTTTTCTGTGCTATTAGGATTTATTATAAATGGAGGAAAGAATATACTAAAAACTTTGACGGGACAACCATTAAAATGTTGTGGAATTTTTTCCAAATATAAGTTTTTAAAATTATTTTCTTCACAAAAACCAACAATCTTTGGTGTGGTATCGCCACATTTAAAGTTACGATATGGGTTGTATGAATATATGGTATTTCTGTTGTTTTCTTGTATTATAATTATGTTTAATAAATACAACTTCCAAGCAATTTTAAAGGCGTGTGTTACATTTACTGCTTCTGTAAATATTACTAAAACTTTTGCTCGTGGTGACGAGCTATTTGTTCTGTAAAACACTAGTAAGTTCTTCTCATAATCATTTATATTATCAGTAATAATAATATTGTAATTAAATCTGTATTTATCATTAACTTTAAAATGTTTATTACTGTTAATAATCATTGTAGAGTCTACATATTTTGAAATGTATTGAACATTTTCTGGTTTTGATGCTTGCATTATTAAGGAAGTTCTTTTATCTTTGGTAGTATTATATATTTTTACAGCACACTCAAATAATTCCGTATTAATTGAATTATTATTCATTTCAATTATTAATTTCAATTTTACATAGCACGGAAAACACATAATTAACATTAATATCTTATACATTTTATTCTTTTGAAAACTGATTCTTTTACAGTTTGGTAGGTAAACTTAGTCGTAAGTATAAAGTTATACTAAATAAATAAACACACTCCAAAGAGTTTTATTAGAAACTAAAATCAGATTCTTCCATGGTTCTACTTAAAGTGTAAAGTTATACATTAAAATCGGAAGTGATAGTAAACACCAAATTATAGCTAGTGTATGTAATTTAATAAATATTTTATCAAGGGCAAAAAAAAAAAATTTTATTGTTAATTGCAGAGGTTTCCAATCTTTGCTTTACAAATTTTACGATATTTGTATTGTATCCACAAATAAATAGTTATTTACGCCAGTGATTCCGTAAGCATTTCAAAAATGTTCTGCGAATTTTTTTGGCAATTTTAATTTGTGATAAAAATTAATATGAATGAACTGAATGAGAACTGCAATAGAATTACTTTATTGTATCTTATGAAAATGTTTTGGAATTTATACGGATGTAGCCCCATTGATGGTAGGAAGCGGGATTAGTAGTTTTTGCACACAAACAAAATTGAGATTTATTTCAACCATTCCTTCTTCCATAAACAAACACTTATTGCAAAAACATGGCCCGTATAGTGGGGGTATTCTACCAATTTAAAAAAATATAAAAATCTAAGAATATTAGTAGAACGCGATTTTAAAATTGACTCTTTAACATTAAGATATTTTTAAGAGTCTACTATTAATTAACTTGTAAAATGGAAATAAAAACAATATGAAATGAAATTAAAAGAACTATTAAATTTTATAGAAAATGGAAAAATGAAATACGTGAAATTGTTTTATTTATATTTAATACTAATCCAGTATTAAATATTATAATTTTATAAAATTAAATATTATTGTGAGAATATAATTCCGTAGTCACGTGACATGTTTTCCGCCAATCAACATTCAGAATCTCCCTAGCTACAAGTTTATTACAGCGATGATAAAAAACAAAGAAATAAACACCGTATTTATAGTCGTTACTAAGGGATTTGTTTTCTTTATTTATGACATTGACAGTTAATTTTGAGTATAAAAATAAATAATAACAATAATTCAAGCTCCATAATATTAAATAAAACTCGTAAGTACCATGTTTTAATACAATATGAATATGTATATCAAAAGTTAGGTTAGATTGCAAAAATTCATTATATTCTCTCATTAAATATAAGCTCGTGATATGATTAATAATCGAAGATATTGCTCGTGAAACCGAAGCAGCACATTTCAACTCGTCCTTCGGACTCGTGAAATCTGCAGCTCGGTTTCACTCGAGAATATCATCGATGATAATCATATCACTTGTTATATTACGTATGAAAATAAAACAAATTTTGTCGTATTTCATATTAGTGACATGTATATTACATGGATGGACTGGAAACTCGTTTTTCGTGTTTCATCAAATTCCATTATGGCCCGATTGTTCCAAGTTCAGATAAAGTAGCAGTTTACTATCTATTAGATAATTTATTCTACCGTCTTAACTAGAGAATAAGATTTTTGGGTTGCTCCATGATGTTTTATTCTCCGGATAGCTAACTGGCTTATTGCTATCAGAAAGATTAAATTGTGTTAGGGTAGAGTTATTTTTGAAAAGTTGGCAACTTGACTGTAACAATTTTAATAGATATTTGGTTACTTTTTCACTTGGCTGTGTTTTGGTGCAGTTGTAGTTTAAACCACAGTTTGAACGTATAGAAAAAAATATAAATACGACTTGCAAAAATGAGTTGTAAAAATTATAGATAAAGCGAAAGAGCAGTTTATTTTACTACCACGGAAATAACTAATTTAATTAAATTAGTTGACAATATAGTCCAGGAAGACAGATTCCGTCTCTTGGAAATAAAAAAGACATCATCTGGAATCAATTAGAAATTATTTTAAATTTCAAATTTGAAATCCCAAAGATTTCTGCATGTGATGTATAAAAATTAATTAATTATAATCAGTGGTTAAATTTTTATCAGGCTTTATTTACAAAATGGTCAAAAAAAATTGTTGTCAATAAAAAAATGTTAAAATTTTGAAAAAAGTTTCAAACACACCCTACTTCAAATTAAAATATAAACTTTTCCTAGTAATTTTTTTGTCTAAACCCTTCAGTTTACCTAAAATGATGTGACATACTTATTATCATAACCTACCTTGCATTGTCGAAATTTTGGCCAAAATCCAAGGTGCCGTTGATATTTCGTCCCTGTTTTTTCAACACACATCAAACACACAAATATAGTCGAAATTTTGTCCAAATAAACTTGTAACACTAATAAACATCAATACTTCTCGTTCACACTAATAATAACATTTGGTGTTATCGTTTATATGAATTAAAAAGTTAATATTATATTTACAAATAAACTAAAACACTAAATATATGTTTGAGGGTCTTATTTCATCATTACACTTATTATCCTTTGTTAAAAATGTCCTTAAAAAGGTCCTTAAAGTCTATTTATACAACTGACGTTAATTGTAGATGTATAAACAAAACACAAATCACAGCCATTTTGATGTAAACGTCAAAATAATTAACAAATATATTTATTTCATTTATTTGATGATTATAAATTCTGATAATTTATATTTAGTAATAATATTAATAAATATAAACTTTTTTGAAGTTAAATTTTGAAATTTCTTTTTGTAAATTGGGAAAAAGTTCCAAAAAGACCATATTTTATGTTGGTAGCGACATCTCTTGAACTTTTGGTCAAAATACGAAATAACATATGATTTTTAAATAATTTTTTAAAAATTATACTAAAATCAAATCAATAAAAGAATATTCCTACCTTGGTTGTCGAAAATTGTATAAGCACCCAGTTTTCTTGTTAAACTATTTTGACAGATGCATTTTTAAATTAATTATTTGATAATTATAAGTTCATTGACCTTGCAAATACTGGTAAATATTTATTTACGAATTTATTTATAGAAATTGGACCAGTTAAACACAAATCTTGAAAATTGGGATATGTATATAAAAAAAATTCATAGAATCCAATGGTGCTATCGACAAATTTGTACCTCCACCCTTTTTTGGGTAACAAATAACCACTAATTAATTGGCGGAAGGTAACATATTTGAAAATATATAATGTATTATGATTTTAGCAAAACATTTTTTTTATTAAATATTATGTTGCATTATTATCTATTTATTATTTACATATAGCACGCTTACAAGACAAGTAAAAACAATAATTTCATTAACATTGCATGAAATTATACAAATTTCGATATCTGTACTGACATCTGTAGTCAACAAATGTGTACTGCATACGTGAAAATTTTATAAAATATATGTAATTATTTTTATGTGTCCTGAGATATTCAAAATCATTAAATTATCATATTTATAATAGATTTTAATAAAATATTTTTTGTTTGGTAAACATAGTCAAAATGTTTTTAGTTTAACTAGGAAATGGATTTTCTCAAAATTGTTTATACCAATTTAATACTACTAATGTACTCTATGGTGAAAATTATAAACTATTTTTTAATGTTATGTTGTAAATAAGTACGTTGATGTATCGTGTAAATAGGCGAAAATCAATAACATTGACATTTCAATAGACCAATCAGATATCAAGTAGTTTTGTGGTATATTTGAAAATGTGTTACCTTTTGAATAGAGTATTTTACATATGTAAATCAAATTGTTCATAAATTATTTATGATTTGACATCTTTAACAGTTTTTAAATCTCTTTGAATTTCCTACAAATACTTTTTAATTAAATATTTTCTAAACTACTAGAAATCGCAATTTAATCCACTACGAATGTCCAATTTTATCGATTTTTTGATCGTGCCAAAAATCGCATATCCAGATTTTAATGATTAAGTATGTTTTAAGGTCCCTACAATCCGTTTTTAACATTTTACGATGATGTCTGTGCGTGTGTGTGTAGATGTATGTGTGTGTGTATGTGTGTGGGACGTTGGAAAGACGATTACTCAAAAACTATAAGACTTTATTTATTTAACTACGTATTTCCCAATCGGACATTCATGAGAAGAGCTGAAAAGGTTTTGGTAACAATTCGAAAACCGAAAGCAGCAGATACTTGAAAAAAAAATTCTAAATATTATTTTTTGAATTTTTTCTTAGTAATATTAAAAAAAAAATCTCTATCTGACACATTTAATTTTTTAATTATATCTCGTATAGGTATATAATAATATAGAATAATTTGTTGTAATATATCTCGATGCCTAAAAAACAGTTGAGATATTTAAATATTTGTAATTGACAGATAAATGCAAAATGTCAGTGTTAAAAATCAGATTTTTCTAGGAAGTACGAGTACATTTAATATACGAGTATATAGGGGTGGGAAAACGTTAACGAATTGTTACGTTAGTTTATAACGTTATAAAAAAAAGTAATTCTTTACATAACATTATAAATAACGTAAATAAACGAAATAACATTATGTGCCGTTATAATGTTAAAATAACTGTATTTTTATCAAGTTTGTAATAAAAATTCATTAAAAATTAATATTAAAAATAATGTATTATAATGGAGTTTCGTGGCCGTGTGCCTGAGTGTCTGGTCGTGAATCTGGGGACCCGGGTTCGATCCCGGCCGACGTTAAAAATTACTTCGAATTTTAATTGCACTGTGGTGCACTCTCCACCCCAGAAGTGAGTGCCCGTGAGGTGACGCCTGGTAAGCGCTCACACGGTACAAATATTTCATCATTACCGATATCTGTGTAGAAAGCAGAGTGGCACACCCAGCAATGGGTAATATACCGTGATGATATATTTATTTATTTAAAAAACACACTTATCTTATTCTAGAAATGAAATAAAGTGTTTAACTTTTTATTTTGGGCACTAGTGACATCTATTCATTATAAACGAAACAAATTTTCAAAAAAAACGGCAAAAATCTTGTAAAATTTGTAAACTTGGATAACAGTCTAGTGAAACGTTATTATAACGTTATTGGGTATCGTTACATTACGTTTTCCACCGGTATACCGGCACCTATAATACTTATTTTAAATTAGAAGTGTAACATATAATAATAAATCAATAACAAAAAATACATGATTGGTTATTCAATATTTACATTATTAAACTTCCTTAAGTAATACATAATTCTATAGGTTACATTTTCACATAAAAATATCACAAAACTAGTAACAAACCCTATGAAATAAATATAAAAAGCCCCTTGCAAATGCCTCAAACTTATTTTCTGTGCTTCAACAATATTCGTAGGATTTTTTAAGGGGTAACCATGCCCCACATCCCTATTCCATTTATCAACCAAACCTCCTCCCAAAATTCTCAACACAATTTTGTTAAACCGTTCCAGAATAGGAAACCCTTGGTTCACTACACCTCTCATACTATATCTATAAGCAGGCTTTTTAAATTTGAACATTTTGGGCTTATCATAATTGAATTTATAAAAATATTTCAGATAGTAGGCTACGAGTTTGTTGTTTTTGGCAAAAACAAAATCGCGATCGTATATTGTTCTGTTGAAACAATAGGTTAAGTTTTCGTGAGGGCAGAGGACATGGTTGTTGTATATAGTCCACAAAAGTTTTTCTTTGGGGTGGTTAAATTCATCTTTAGCTAATGAATCAAATCCGTATTGCATTCCAGATTTTATTATTTCTTTAATTGTTGAAACTTGTTTTTCAAATAAAGGATTTGTTAGTACACTTGTAAACATAGTATTGTACATATTGCTCAAAACTAATACAGAAAAAATCCAAGACATTAATAATATTTTCATTGATTTTATTTGAGATTGGTGTATACCACCCAAAAAACAACTATACCAAACATACAAAGCACAATTTGAAAATCTATTCCAATATTTATCTTTGGTTAAAATTCCAAGTAACCACCAAATAAAAATAATTATAAAATACGTCGAAATAATCGCAGTCCAAAGAGTTTTATTAAAAACTAAAATTAGATTTTTCCAGGGCTCCACTTGAAGCGCTATGGGAGCATACCACGTAACACTAACTTTCAAATGCGGAAACGTTGAATCAAATTCTTCTCCAAAACTTGAATTAAACTTGCAGTTTCCAAAAATGATGTCTCCATCATAATTGTACAACATTTTGTACAAATTTGAATATTGTCCTCTCTTGAATTTGAAGCCATAGGTTTTATACGGATGGTCTATATATATTGGAGTAAAATTTAAATGTTTTCCTATAGCGTTCATCATATTTATTTCAAATCCAGGTTTTTCTGTGCTATTAGGATTTATTATAAATGGAGGAAAGTATATTACTAAAACTTTGACGGGACAACCATTAAAATGTTGTGGAATTTTTTCCGAATATAAATTTTTAAAATTATTTTCTTCACAAAAACCAACAATATTTGGTGTGGTATCGCCACATTTAAAGTTACGATATGGGTAGTATGAATATATGGTATTTCTGTTGTTTTCTTGTATTATAATTATGTTTAATAAATACAACTTCCAAGCAATTTTAAAGGCGTGTGTTACATTTACTGCTTCTGTAAATATTACTAAAACTTTTGCTCGTGGTGCCGAGCTACTTGTTCTATAAAACACTAGTAAGTTCTTCTCAAAATCGTTTATATTATCAGCGACAATAATATTGTAATTAAATCTGTATTTATCATTAACTTTAAAATGTTTATTACTGTTAATAATCATTGTAGAGTCTATATATTTTGAAATATATTGAATATTTTCTGGTTTTGATGCTTGCATTATTAAGGAAGTTCTTTTATCTTTGGTAGTATTATATATTTTTACAGCACACTCAAATAATTCCGTATTAATTGAATTATTATTCATTTCAAATATTAATTTCAATTTTACATAGCACGGAAAACATATAATTAACATTAATATCTTATACATTTTATTCTTTTCAAAACTGATTCTTTTACAGTTTGGTAGGTAAACTATGGTGGTATCTTAAGTATAAAGTTATAATAAAATACTTAGTAATAAACACACGCCAAAGAGTTTTATTAAACTAAAATTAGATTCTTGATGTGCAGTAGGTAAGTATAAAGTTATACATGAAAGTCGTAAATGATAGTGAACACCAAATTATAGCTAGTGTATGTAATTTAACAAATATTTGATCAAGGACAAAAAAACAATTGTTGCCTATTGCAGAGGTTTTCAAACTTTACTTTCCAGATTTTACGATATTTATATTATATCCACAATGTGTCCACCCTATATATATAAAATAAATATATCATCACGGCATATTACCCATTGCTGGGTTTGCCAATCTGTTTTGTACGCAGATATCGGTAATGATGAAATACTTGTACCAGACGTCACCTCACGGTCACTCATTGCTGGCGTGGAGAGTGCATCACAGGGGTCAATTTCATGCCATTAAAATTCGAAGTAATGTTTAGCGTCGGTCGTGATCTAACCCTGGTCCCCAAATTCGCAACCAGACACTCAGGTACGAGACCCCATATGCAGGGTGTAACTGCGACCCCGGAACATAGGACTTTAACATGTAAAATCAGATTTTCGTAATTTCCTGCTTCCCTAATTATTTTACGTAAAAAAGCTTCAAATAAAAGTTGTAGGGAATAAAATTCTTCATCTGAATCATTAAGCAAAATTAAATTTGTATGCCTTGTAACGTCAAAAATTAGGTATGAAAATGTAGCTATAGCCATGGAGTTGAAACAAAAAATTAACAAATGTTAAGGATTTATCTGTCAAGCTAGGTTAATTTAATTTCATTATTATTTGCAAAATCTGTTCAAGTGAACAAATATCAATTTAAATTAACAGATAATTGTTAATTAAAACAGAAATTAGAAATAATATCTAGTAAACATAAATTACCCTAACGTGACAGATAAACCGGTAGACATTTATTATTTATTTTGTCTCAATTCCATGGCTATTATTATTTTTGAGGTGATTTTCAACATTTTCATACCTAATTTCTGTCGTTACAAGGCATACAAATTTAATGTTATTAATTTTATGCTCCACAACTTTTATTTGAAGCATTTTTACCTAAAATAATTAGGGAAGCATGAAATTAAGAAAGTATGATTTTACATGTTAAAGTCCTAGGTTCCGGGGTATATATATATATATATATATATATATATATATATATATATATATATATATATATATATAACACGTATTCATTATCGTCCTGTAGATAATGTGTAAGCACATACATATCAGTTTGTTCTCAAATTCGACAACAAAATTACCGCTAATTTTATTTGACTACAGCTTGACTATTTGTTCGCCTTATTCATATTTTGTACAACTTTACATATGAGTATCCCACTTGCCGCCTTGGTTACATTAACAATAGAAGATTAGATTAGAACTAATTAAAAAATATTTTCTTTGAAAAATTCGTCCATGAATGTACAAAGTTTAAGAACCACGGATTTATAATGGGTCAATGATTCAAAATTACATATTTACAAATGATACCTATTCATATACTTGTTTGTCATTTTATTCATTATTTACTTAGGTAACATTAAGTACTTTGTAAATAAACACTCTACTCGGGAAACTAATTAAAAAATTGTGCCTCTCTTTAAATATTTTCTCTTGAAAAATTGGCCTATGAATATATAAAGTTTAAGAACTACCGATTTATAATAGGTCATTTTATTCATTATTTACTTACAAAACATTAAGTACTTTATAAATAATATGTAAGTTTTAATGCACAAAAAATTCGTGACAAAGTTTTGTAATTTAATATAATGATTTCAACAAAATTACCTGTAAATTATATATATATATATATATATATATATATATATATATATATATATATGACCAGAATTTTTTTTTCTTTAAGTGCCATAAATGTAGATTTTTTATATGTATGTTTATTTATATTATTAATATGCATTTATTGTATCTTTATTGAACGTTCAATTATTCATACTGAATAATCAAATTTACATTATGTTTTATATGTATGAGAAGGATAATTGAAATTATATTTTATTATAGCTTTTGTATAAATATAAATAAATTAAAAAAATTATATACCGGGTGATCATTTGAAAACTTCCCACCTTGAATAACTCTTTAATTAATAAAATTATCAAAAATCACTAAAACAGGTCAATGTTATTTTGGAGGGGGACATTTAATAACCTATTCCAATCAGTTGGGAAACTTTTACCCTCCCCACCAGCCACCCCCACCCCAAAATTTTAAATGACACTACCCCATGTGTGATACATCATTTTAAAGGTTGTAAAATTCTCAATATTTTAAAGCAAAGAAAATTAAAATCGGCCGAGCCGTTCATGAATTAGAGACAAAAATGTATTAAACCGGAAAATTTACAAAATACCTAAAACTAAAACTCACAAACGTAAAAAATTAAATTTATCGTAATAGATGCTCGAATTGCGCTCCATTGGTTGCTAGGCAATGATAAAGCCGATGTTCAAACTCTCTTCTAACATTTTCGAAAACTCGCCGCGGAATTAATCGGCATTCGGATGTTATTCGTTGTTTCAGTTCGTCGATGTTGGCTGGGGGAGTTTGATAGACGATGGATTTAAGGTGGCCCCAAAGGAAAAAGTCGAGAGGGGTTAGGTCAGGAGACCTTGCTGGCCACTCTACTGCTCCTCTTCTTCCAATCCACCTCTCTGGAAACTTGTTATTCAACCAGTTTCGAACTGGTACCACAAAATGTGGTGGGGCACCATCTTGCTGAAAATAAACTTGATTTTCATCCAAAATTAAGTTTCCTTCGTATCGATGGGATACATGTTTATTTAGATGTCTTGCATTAAATTCATTGGCTGTACGTCGAGCACACTGATTTTCAGCTCCATAAATGAAAATTATTTCAATTCTCTCTTCTAAAGTGTATGTCATTTCAGTGACACAATTGGCACAAACGCTACCCCAAATCAAAGTAATCTAAAGTTATCTGAAGCGGCGATATTTAATTCCTGAATTCTACAACACTTGACACTTTGAACTTGTTCGACGCACGTTCTTTTGTTTCAAAGCAAAACGTAGGTAGATGGCTTGATCAACCACTCAAAATGGGCATACATTTTTGTCTCTAATTCATGAACGGCTCGGCCGATTTTAATTTTCTTTGCATTAAAATATTGAGAATTTTACAACCTTTAAAATGATGAATCACACATGGGGTAGTGCCATTTAAAATTTTGTGGTGGGGGTGGCTGGAGGGGAGGGTGAAAGTTTCCCAACTGATTGGAATAGGTTATTAAATGTCCCCCTCCAAAATAACATTGACCTGTTTTAGTGATTTTTGATAATTTTATTAATTAAAGAGTTATTCAAGGTGGGAAGTTTTCAAATGATCACCCGGTATGTACATACAATGTGATCGGTATACTTTAACATGTGAAATCATGCTTTCGTAATTTCCTGCTTCCCTAATTATTTTAGGTAAAAAAGCTTCAAATAAAAGTTGTAGGGCATAAAATTCTTCATTATTAAGCAAAATTAATTTTGTATGCCTTGTAACGTCAAAAATTAGGTCTATCGATCTTCTTCCACGATTCTACCATGCAGACGTCACATATTCCTTCCCCAAATTTTTAATAATTATTTTCCGTAAACTACGAATAATTAATCGATTTAAAAAAATACGGGTATTTTATTTTTTGTTTAGAACCATATATGTAAAAATCAAAATTAAGTAACATACAGAGACGCATCGCAATTCTCGCACAAGGCTCGGATTAACCTTGGGCCGACCCTGTAGCTATTGATAAGCGTGGCTATTAATAAATAACTAAAAGAAAAAAGATAAACTATGAACTTGGTACTCGTACTAAGAGAGGTACAGAATATTTTCGGTTCGGAAATCCGAGGTCTTGTAATCGGCTTTTCAAATAATCTGAACCATTTTTTCTGATAATATATATGAATAATTACAATGTTATACATTACATTTTTTTGTATATTTATGTACCTATTTAATTTCAAAACTATACAGGTGTTTCCTTTAAAATAACCAGTACTATTTTCGACGAACCAATGATATAAAAAAATTATATACAAAAAATTATCAGTACTAAATAAATAAGTAAATATATCATCACGGCATATTACCCATTGCTGGGTGTGCCAATCTGCTTTGTACACACATATCGGTAATGATATGTACCGGACGGGTGCTTACCAGGCGTCACCTCACGGGTACTCATTGCTGGCGTAGAGAGTAATGATGGGCTAATTTATCTCTAATAACAAACCGAAAATTCAGTTAGTCATTCTCAAACTGTAGAACAAAAGTTTATTTTTACCTCACGCTAAACGCTAAGAGGTATTGGAATCATGCTAAGGTCCCTGGAATCCGATAATCACATTTTTACGATGATGTCTCTGTGTCGGTGTGTGTGTGTGTGTGTGTGTGTGTGTGTGTGTGTGTGTGTATGTGTGGATGTGTATGTGTGTATGTGTTAGGTTGTTGCAGGTACGATTTCTCAAATTCTATAAGATTAAAGACCTGTGTAACTACGGATTCCTCAATCTAACAGTAATAGCAAGAGTTGAATAGATTCTGGTAACAATTGGACAACCGGAAGTAGTAGTATTTTAACAAAATTCTTCTAAATATTATTTTTTAAATATTTATGTTATTACAAATATTTAAAAACAAAATTCTCTATCCGACACATTTAATTTTTTTATTATACCTTCTATAGATTTATATAGATATATAATCTATAAAATAATCTGTTGGAGTAAATCTCACAGCCTGCTCACAGCCCAAACATATCCATGGTAACTACTTGAGAAATTAAAATGGCTGTAATTGACAAATAAATGTCACTAATGCCAGTATCAAAAGATAGTACTGAAGGCTTTTTCTGGGAACGATATTTAATATTTCTTATTGTATTATTAATTATATATTTAAAATTATAGGTATATTACAAGAACCCTTCAGAAATAGCGTCAATCTCGTTAATGATTTGAAAAAACCTCGAACATTTAGAAAAAATGAAGAAAACTTGCTCATAGAATGAATTTAAAATTATAGAAAATAAGTAAATATAAAGATTAGTTGTAATTAGATTTTATTGTGTGTACAAGAAATGTTAAATACAATACAATGGAAAGGGCGCGAGAGGTATTGTGATGGCCACAACAGATTTTTTTAAATGGTATCATAACAAATTAAAATAGTCGCTGAATATGTATGATGAGTATGATGACAATAAACTATAGTGACAAAAGAAAATAATTTAAAACTTTGTTTTGATTTAAATAATTAATGTTTTTCACGGACCGAATTATTTAAAAATGCAAACACTACATTAATTAACATTATGTATAGATTACTATAACAAGTAAACTCATTTTCGTCTTGTAATTATACATTGTTTTAAAAAAACAGTCACGAAAATGTTTATACGACCTTTGGATGTTACTAGTTTCTCTTTCATTTACATTTTACATTTATTTAATCGCTAGACAACGCAGTGTCAACAAATAAGTTCTATACGCAGTTAAAAGATGTGGTATTTTGCGAAAACTTGTGAAAATGAAGAAAAATTAAATGGAAAAACTGTTGTTATCACAGGAGGAAATTCTGGAATAGGAAAAGAAGCTACTAAAGAACTTTACAGACGAGGTAAAAACTAATAAATAATTATACAATGGGCACAGTATATAACTTGACATTTAACATGCTGAAAAGTGAATATTTTCTATATTTTTAACTTCAAAATTTCAAAAATGTTTAATATATTTAAATACATGTCAACTTGTTGATTCCAAATTTTAAAACTGCAGTTTGATATCACTTTTTGTTCTTGAGATATTTGAGTTTAAAATTATACCCCAAAAATGACCATTTTGGGCCAATAACTCAAAAATGGTCCCAGATATTGGAAATATAAGCATTGAACTATACGGACAAAATTACATAAATACAGTAAAATTTTTGAAAGATGTCCGATCAAGGTTGTCTACGAATTGTATGAATTCAGATTTTTGCTCCGCCCATCATGACAAATTCAGTAGTTTCGTTTGCTTAGTTTTTATGAGGGTACGTATAAGATACTACTGTTATTTTATTATTATAAAAATATATATTACAGGAAAAGCATTCAAAATTCAAAAATAAGTCAACTAGTAAGTTTATAAGCAAATGTAAAACCAAATATGTTAAAAATAAGATACTGACACAATGTCAGTGTCAGTGACTCTGACAAAATATAACGTTATACGTACGACTATGAATCCAGGTAATGTATCTGAATTAATAAATAAACTTACGTTACAGCGAAAGTATTATCAACAACGAGCATCGTTTATAAATGGAATGTCCTATAACTTAGTCGAAACAATATGAATTTTTGAAAGACAAGCGTGTTATATCCATCCTTATCACACACTCTTACAGCCTTTGCAAAAGAAAGAGATAAATGTATGCTTATTTGTTAATTCGTTCGTGATACAGATGCCCTTGATCGGACATCTTTCAAAAATGTTACTGTATACCAGTTTTCACGATATTTGTACAAATCTATTCCATTTATCCAATTCAGTAGATGGCGCTCACATCAGCGCCAGTTTTAAACAGACGAAATTAAAAAAGCTGTTGTGGCCAGCACAATACCTTCCGTCAATCCTGTATATTATGTATAAATTCCATACATACTTTGTCTTGAAAAAGATTCTAAATTTCCAATAAAATTATTTCATAAACAAACTATGCAAATTGCACTTGACACTAACATCTTCTTCTTTAGCTTTCCCCATTCGTTACGGGTCGCTATTTTTTATTTTCTTCTTCCACTCATTTCTGTTTCACGTGTCGTTCTCATTCAGTTCCTTTTCAGTTATTTTATTCTGGAAAACCGTTGCTCAAAAATTCTGGAAATTTATATATTCACATAAATTTGTCCGTATAATCTAATAATAATATCGGCAAGACTGTTTTTCCACCAAGTTCTGGGTTAATCCCGAAAAAAAGATATCGACAATTTTGGAATCAGCATGTTGAGAAGTATTTAAAAATGCAGAGTTTATTTTCATTTTTATTCAAATATAGACATGAATGACTTTTTCTGGTAATAACTCAAAAATGGGTATGGATATATGAATATCATCATTTAATTTAATGACCAATTTACAGAGTTTTAGAACAACTGACTCAATATTTAGGAAAAAAAATCTTTTACACCTATTAATGGGTATAATAACACATAATCCACATCTGTTTTAGGTGCAAGAGTGTTAATATTATGTCGTAATGAAGAAAAAGCTCTAAATACCATACAACAAATAAAATCGGAGATACAACAACAAAATCAACAACATGATATAATTTTTAAGAAACTAGATCTTTCCGATTTTGATTCAGTGAGAAAATGTACTGAAAATATCCTTCAAGAAGAGGAATTTATTCATATTTTAGTAAACCAAGCAGGCGTTTTGATGGAGAAAAACAATGTAGATTATGATATACATTTCAAGGTTAATGTTTTTGGTCCTGCATTGTTGACGTTGTTGTTGTTGCCTAAAATAATTAAAAGTGGCAAGGCGAGGATTCTAAATGTATCTTCAAACTCACATAATTGTAATAATTTTACTTTATTACAGAAATTAGTTTTAATATTTTGAAAGGATTTCATATATGTTATTGTAGGTCCATTATACGGTGGTGAATTAAATTTCGATCATTTTAAGCCCAATAAATGGGGAATGGGCTTAGTTCAAACTTATTGCGAAAGTAAAACAGCTGGAATATTATTTACAAAAGAACTGGCTCGTCGACTCAAAGGTAATAGTTTTTTCTTACTACAATAGTGCTGTATATTTATATTTCTATAACCCAGGGGGGGGTAATTTTTTTGTGGATAATTTGTATTATTAATAATACTCATTAACACTGATATTGAATAATTGAAGTGGCTCCCAAATGGCAGACGAGTTAACTGTGATTTATCTAGTAGCTATAATTCATACAGCTTAACATGTGACAATCGGTCACCTACTTTTATTTATATAAATAACCAGCGCCGTGCGGTGGTATTTTGGCGCCTGGAGCACGTAATATACAATTTGGCGCCCTAAGAGCAATATTTATTTATTAAAAAGAACGAGACCCCATGGGGTCTCGTGGCCGTGTGCCTGAGTGTCTGGTCGCGAATCTGGGGACCCGAGCTCGATCCCGACCGACGCCAAAAATTACTTCGAATTTTAATGGCACAATATTGATCTCTGTGGTGTACTCTCCACGTCAACATTGAGTGCCCGTGAGGTGACGCCTGATAAGCGCCTGCACGGTACAAATATTTCATCATTACTGATATCTGTCTACAAAAAGCAGATTGGCACACCCAGCAATGGGTAATATACCGTGATGAAATATTTATTTATTTTATTTATAAAAAGAACGAACTGGGTATAGCTGCTTAACTGGTTGATTATCAGGAGCGTATCAATCAGAATATATCAATCATTTCAATTCTGTGTGCGCCTTTTAACCGCACGGCCCTGTAAATAACGTAGGTGATGGACAAACTGTTTTCTTATTGACTATAACGTGCTATATAATAGGGTTCTATATCATTTTTTTTTAATTTGTTTTTGGAAGTATATGATGAACTTAGAATTTTAGTGCAATCGTAACTTAAAAAAATCTGTTGTGGTCAGCACAATACCTTCCGTCATTCTCGTGTATAATGTATAATTCCATAATTTTTCTTACAAAAGATTCTAAATTTCCAGTAAAATTATTTCATAAACTATTCAAATTGCACTTGACACTGGCATCTTCTTCTTCTTTAGCTTTTCCCATTCGTTAGGGGTCACTATTTTTGCATGTCGTTCTCATTCAGTTCCTTTTCTCTCAAATCTTCCGCAATACAGTCCTTCTATCTTATCTCTAGTCTTCCTCTGTTTCTTTAACGTCCTATTACTAAACTATTCGTTCTTGTTCAAATATAATTCTTCATTTCTCCTCATGATATGTTCAAACCAATGTAAACTTGTAACACTAGAGTTATTTTCTTACCGTATCTGTCCGTGTATTCCCCAATATCTACTTCAACATCCTCATATCTGCCACATTAATTTACTTTTTATTGATACTGACATCTGTCAATTTGAATTATATGAATATATTACTAGTTCCCATGTTTAGCATAGCTGGCTGAATTATAAAATTTAATTTCTTTAAAATTCTTTAACTCTGTATCTGAATATGAGGTATAAATTGTAATCAAATCGTATAGAGAATAATATATTCTTTAAGTTATAATAACGTTAAATGTCAATAAATCAAAATTTAACTGTTAAATCTTCAAATGAGGCTACTTCCGGTTGACCAATTATAACCAAAATCTAATCACTTGTTCTTCTGGATAGAAACTTGAGGAATACGAAAAAATTATAATTTTTGGAATCGTGGTATTGAAGTTATGGAATCCGGAACTTTTGTCACACACACACACACATAGACACACAGACACACATACATATAGACATCATCGTAAAAATGGTAAAATCGTATTATACGACATGCTTATTCAGTAAAAACTCATCATTGAATTTTTTGACCAAAGACAAACCTTCCTTACCTAAAGGTGACGGAAGGTAAAAATTACGTAATAAGCGAGACATAAATTTTTAAAATTCAGAATTTGGCGTAAGACGTAGCTGGTCCTCATCAGTGATCGTCAAACTGTTCATTCTAGAGTTACAAAATTTTCATATTCGCATAACTGAAATATTTTTATATATAAATTTATACGTTATAACCATGAATAAATTATTATTAACTAATTTTCTTCTCCATAATATAGATGCAGGTATAAATAATGTGACAGTCTTATGCTACAGTCCTGGTTACGCCAATAGTTCCGTATGGGACAATATGAACAATTTACTATTTGGACTATATTGGGTATATAAAATATTTGGATCCTGGTGGTTATTGACCAATGAACATGCAGCACAAACGATAATATTTTGTGCCACGGAACCGTCATTGAGTAACCAATCTGGTGCATATGTCAGGTATAAACCCATAAAAAGGTGTGGGATATATTTACTTAATAATATATGTTTTAGCAAATGTACAGTAAGAGATGCAAATAAGTTTACTGACAATGAAGAAGTAGCTAAAAATCTGTATGAAGAAATTTTAAAAATTATAAAAATGGAAGATTTTTCTATTCGACAATAATATATTGTATGGTTAATGAAAAAAATATATATTGAGTATTCTACTAACATTTACAAATAAAACTTTAAGTTGTAATAGTTTAAGTACATATTTGAGGATCTTATTTTATCATTACCCTTATTATACTTTGTTAAAAAGGTCCTTAAAGCCTATTTATACAACTGACATCACTTGCAAATGTTTAAACAAAACATGAATCACACCCATTTTGATCTAAACGTCAAGTTAATTAACAAATATATGTATTTCATTTATATGATGATTATAAATACTGATAATTTATATTTGGCAATAATATTAATAAATATAAACTTTTTTAAAGTTAAATTTTGAAATTTCTTTCTGAAATTTGAGAAAAAAATCCAAAAAGACCCTATTTTGTATTGGTAGCGACATCTCGTGAACTTTTGGCCACAATATAGAACATACGATTTTTAAATAAATTTTTAAAATTAATACTAAAATCAAATAAATATAAGAATATTCCTTCTTTGGTTGTCGAAAATTGAATAACTCCACCCAGTAATGGATGGAGAATATCTACCAATTTAAGGGTTTCATATACAGCTTTAATTTTGCCAAAAACGGATTCCTTGATTAAAACTACATGTGTTTCAATTTTGGTTAAAATATTTTGACAGATGCATTTTTAAATTAATTATTTGATAATCATTAGTTCATTGACCTTTGCAAATACTGATAAATATTTTTTCGAATTTATTTATAGAAATTGGATTAGTAAAGCAAAAAAAAAAAATTGGGATATGTATATAAGACAGTACATAAACAGGTAACATTTAAAAATATATAATATATTACAATATATAATATATTTTAGCAAAATAATTTTTTTATTAAGGAATATATCTCGGCACCTTAATTTCCAAATTTATAATTTTATGTTAACAGAAATTTTAATATAATTAATAAATATTGACATAGTATAATGGAACATTTAATTCTGAATAATTTTCTTCAAATAAACTTTTTTAAAAAATAAATAATAAAGCCAATAATTAACATTTTATTTATCAATAAATCCAATACAATATCAGTATGGCCATCTATTGCATAAAATTATAAACAATCACTGACATTGTTAATATTTATATATGTATTTTCAGAAATTAATATCACACAACTAAGGCATAAAAACGAAAAAAGTTTCAAATAAAATTTACTCAAAATAATATATTTTAGTTATTAATATATTAATTCTATTTGTTTAGTTTTTATCCGTAGAGATTTAAATGCATACATAAATTAATTAATTTCTCAAAAACAAAATATGAATAAAATAAATTATTAGCTAAAACATATTTAAAATTAAAAAATAATAGAAGTTTATTTAGAACATTTCGTTGTATAAAATTTTCCCCACATGTAATAAACAATTTTTGTTCTACTCATTATCTCTGAAACAAAAGCGAAAATAAAAAAAAGCTTCAACAAAACTCGCCTTCATTTTTAATTATAAATAATTATTATATAACAATATTTGTCGAAAAGTCGTTAGTTTAGTCAGAAAATGGATTTTCTCAAATTTGTTTATCCAAAACGAAATTACTACTGCAATCTATGATGATAATTATGAACTATTTTTTAATGTTTTGTTGTAACAAAGTACGTTGTTGTATCGTGTAAATAGGAGAAAATCAATAATAACGTCAAATCGATTGACCAATCATATTCAAAAAAGCATTTCAGTTATCCAATCAAAATTTAGATGAAATATTTTTCAGGTTGTTAAGAACAATGTTGCCAAAATTAGATAAATAATGGGAGAACAGGAAGTGTAAGCACACTTTTTTTAACAACAATATGAAGGAGTTACAAAGAAATAAAAATATTCCGACGACTTGCTTGCTTTCTGTATTAATCTAAATAGAACTGAAAGTATTAATTCCTTCAAAAGAAGATTTAATATTAGCAATTTTGACGTTTGATAGTTCGACGACGCCTGGATAGATGGCAGCATGAGTCTCGTTTCAGGAATTAATGATAGCTGAAAAAGCTAATTTAGGACACAGTTATATTTAAATTAATACAGAGAGCAAGCAAGTCGTCAGAATATTTTTATTTCTTTATAAATCCTCCATATTGTTAAAAAAAGTGTGCTTACACTTCCTATTCTTCCATTATTTATCTAATTTTGGCAACATTGTTCTTAACAACCTGAAAAATATTTCATCTAAATTTTGATTGGATAACTGAAATGCAATAAGTGATAGAATGTTTAATGAAAAATTATTTTTCTGTATACAATATTTACGAAGAAATAATACTACAAAAAATTATTCATTCAAGAAACTTAATTTTTCAAAAACTTTGACGTTTGGTAGTTTAGCGACGACACAGAAGATGGCAGCATGAATCATGTTTCAGGATTAATGACAGCTGAAAATGTTCATTTCAAGCTTTAACGTGAAAATAAAATTTGTCACGATATTTTCATAAAAGAAAAGGTGATGCCTGACCATATTGTAAATAAAGAAATGATGTTTGAATATTGTTTATTCATTCCTCACAAATTCTGTGCTTATATTTCCTCTTCTCCTATTATTTATCTAATTTTGGCAACATTGTTCTTAACAACCTGAAAAATATTTTGATTGGATAATTGAAATGCGTTTATATTGTGATTAAGTGATGCGTGTTTAATGAAAAATTCTTTTTCTGTGTAAAATATTTACGAAGAAATAATATTACAAATATTTATTCATCCATGGTAGTTTAGCGACGTCACATAAGATGGCAGCATAAATCATGTTTCAGGATTGATGACTGCTGAAAATGTTCATTTCGTACTTTATCATGAAAATAAAATTTGTAATGATATTTTTATAAATGAAAAGGTAATGCCTGACCATATTTTAAATAAGTAAATGATGTTTCAACATATTTTATTCATTCTTCAAAAAATTTATGCTTATACTTCCCCTTCTCCTATTATTTTAATTATCCAATTTTGGCAATATTGTTTATAGCTTTTTAGCGACCTGGAAAATATGTATTTGGTTGGTGTATCGAAATTTGAAATGATTGGACAAAACAATGCGTGGATATTTAAAATACATTTTTCTATTTTGGTTCTTTAATATGTACTTTATGAAACCCATTTGGATGTCATAAAGTACTTCTTAAAAGAACTCAAACCTAATTTCTGTTAGGTTGGTACGTAGTATCTACATTTCTAGACATTTATCATTTGAAAGTAAATATTATTTAAATTATAAACAATAACAATGAAACGTCATAGTTACGAATATCAATCACTGTTACTGTTACCAACAATCAAATAAAAATTTAAATATTCCTAAAAATGAAATCACGTATATTTGTAAATATTTTTTTGACAAAAGGACCAAAATAGAAAAAATAGTATAAAATACACGTTTCATAAGACATTTCAGCGCACTTGTCCCGTTAGAAAACTCGCGGCAAGCCGCTCGTTTCTGACAAAGACGCGTGCGCTAAAATCATGTCTTATGAAACTTGTATCTTAATGTACTATTAATTGTTTATTTTATTCTTTTCTTAATTAAAACGATAAGACTTATGAATAATTAATAAAATAGGTACTTATTTTATACCGGGAAAAGGAAATACTATGGAAAAAAATTCATATAGCAGTAATTCGAAACATTTTAACATGGAATATTACAAGGGCCCGGGCCCTTCGCCCCCCCCCCCCCCCTTATATACGCCACTGAGCATCATAGTCTATTGACAACTGACAAGCTGCGACATGACATCTGGTGGGAAAAATATGAACTTTCCGATTTGGTACTATATTGTGACTGTATGCTTAAGTTACATGTGGTTTGATCATTTGATTTGAATAAAAATGGGAAAGAGTCGTACAAATTGTTGTATATTCTGACGTCACTCTCAAGATCTGGTCGAGACACAGGCATTGGGTTTTATAATTTTCCGAAACATGGCCAAAATAAAGTTAAAATTACAACAAGATCAAATGTTGAAATGGATATGGATCGACGAAATGCATGGGAATATGCAATTCGTAGTGCAAAACAAATAACAAAACATATGAAAGTTTGTTCTCGTCATTTTAAATCGGATAATTACATATTTCGTGGTCTTTATCTAGCTTTACACGTGCATTCTGCACTAATAATTTTTAAATTTTTTCTAAATGTATTTTGATTTCATGTGGTTTTGCAGAAATTGCACTGGTTCGCAGACAAAGTGCAAATATTACCCACATTATACCGTCATTTTTTAATACTCCACATAATATTATGTGGTTAGCGTTTATAATTCGCTCACCTGCGATCATCAATTTCGATTGATTAAATATATATAAAATTATAAATAAATTTTAACATATCTTCTATAAATACATTTAGAAGTAGCTGTTGCTTCCAGAAATCTAAAATGTTCTGTGGTACCAAACCCCATTTTAAGTGAAAAAAATTGCTTTTGTTGTTTGTTTTCATATGTCATAACACTGCGAGTACCAATTCAGAAGCAGCTGATCGGCCCGATGGTGCTGCCGCCATCGGACATGTCAGTTCTCAATACTCGTATTGTTATAGAGGTTTATGAATTTATTTGTGGAAAATATTTACCTTTTTGACATAGTGACAGCAGAAAAATGTTAAAATTTGATAAAATAATTTCGACATTTTTTAAAAATAAACAGTTAAAATTTGGTTGTTGTAATATTTATTTGAGATGATAATATAACGTTATCATTCATACATACATATTACATAAATATATAAATTGTTCACAACATTAAAGTTTTCAATGAAGACTGCAAGAGAAATAATATCAAGTAACGAGAAAAATATTAGTAATGTTACTGAAAAAAGAGTTACGTATAAATAAAACTCAAAAAAATAACACATTAATAATTATTTTTGCTGGATGAAAAAATATATTCTCGAATTTTGAAATATTTTAAAATATACAGCAATTAAAAATTCACACCATACTAGAGTATGTTCCCAAAAAAGAGATCGAAGTATGAAAAAAGTTCTAACAGTCTTATTAAATAAATATAAAACACATTAAATAATTAAATTCATTATTTAAATGTATAACAAACAATTTTCCAAGCAGCCTCAATTGGAAAACTATCACATCACAATATAATTGAAGTGATTCACGTTAAATAATTATTATGATCTTCATCTTCTTCGGAATCACCGCTGTCGTCGACGTCTGCATCGTTGGGAACATCCGGAAGCCGAATATTGCTGAGCAAATCGCGCATGGCATCCACTAAGGAGGCTACGCTTCTTCGTAAATCAACACCATTTGTTTCGTCGTCCCCCAATGGGGCGGGGCCACCTCTAGCACCGTCTTCCAGACTGTAAAGCACAAATTTTATCAACACTTCAGCATCGATATTCGTCCTTGAATAGTAAAATTTATTATTTACAATACTAACTGTTCTTCTAGAAGCTGATCTGCTTGTGCTGCTAAATTAAAATTAGGCAATAAAGACTGGAAAAATATGCCAAATGCACTTGTGTTAGATGGTATTCTACTTGGGCCTTTGGGTTTTGAATATAAATTAATTGAGTCTGGTGGAGGAACTGGATCAAACCCTAGTACCGGACCTTGAGTCTCCTAAAAGTAAACGATTTTGTAAATTTCGGTTGATTTTTACAGTAGATTCGGTATATAAGTTGACAGTTATTAGTCCTGAAACATACCACCAAAATTATACGAAAAAATAATGACAATACAATACAATAAGGACCAAAATCAAAATGCGTTTAAATGGAAACAAGGATTTGTGAAGATTTGATGATTTTTTGTAGTAAAATGTATCTCTAGTCACGCATATCACATTGATAGGACGCGAGCAGACACGTGACTCAAGCGACCTTGAAGTGCTTGGAATCAGCTGATTTGTGTGCGCTTGTCATTTTAACAAGACCAATGTTTTGACTTATTTCAATTTTGAACTCTTAAGAAGGTATTATTTTTAATTTTATGTGTTTTACTGCTTGAAATTTGTGAAATAATAACTTTTTAGCAGTTCAAAATCAAAATGTCAAAACATTTTTCTTGTCAAAGTGACATTATTATTGTCGAGATGGTACGCGCACACAAATCAGCTAATTCCAAGCACTACAAGGTCGCTCGAGTCACGTGAAACCATCCGAGTTTCGCCAAACTAAGTTCTGTACACTACATTACAGTTACATTAAAGTATTTTTTACAAATTTGCAAGCGAAAGTCACATTTTTCACAAATACAGCTTAAAAATTAATAATCATTTTGGCAAATGTCAATAAAATTAATATAACCATCCGAATTTCGTCGAAATGAGTTCTGTGCGTTAGGTTACCGTTATATTAAAGTATTTTTTGCAATTTGCAAGCGAAAAATTACATTTTTCACAAATACAGCCTAAACAAACTAACATGTTTTCGCGTTCTAATTTTATATTTGATATTTTACATAAAAGAATAGCATCCATTAAAAAACTACATTTTAAAGCTGGACCGCATTCTATACTCCGCCCAGATGATTTATACCCGTTAACCGAAACAATTGAAATCGGGTTTACGCCGTTTCTATAAAGGAGAATATGTGCACATTTTCACACTTGGCGACATTTTTTAACTCTAAAATAAAAGGTAGATAAAGGGTAATTTTTTAACGGACGTACAAAATATAATTTTTTGTCGACTGACTTTAAATGTAATTTTTCTGACAGCTAACAGTCTGTAAAATGTCACTTTTACTGCCTAGGCAGTATTTTTTTTTTATTTATTGTTGCTTTTTACATAGCAACCGTTCAACAAACACATAGAAACATAATTTGATGGTAATAACTTTGAAAATAGGTGTTAAAATAATCACTAAATTAATTTTTAAATCGGTAAAAAATGTGTTCAATACGGCACTAAACACAGATTTACAGCTTCGGCATCATTCATTCATCGTAATGAAACGGCAGCCTCTGCCTCATAAGAATATTATGTAAAAGCGCGAATACGAGCTGGTATAAATTCTAAACAATAGGGGCTTCCAAGCAGGGACTAAGAACGAAACGAAAACGAAAACGAAATAACGAAATAAACCGAAATTTTTATAAGAACGAAAACGGAAACGAAAACGCAATAATTTTTTTTCGTTCATGATTGAAAACGAAATAATTTATATCGGTTACCGGTTTTAACCGTTATTTTATTTAATATTTTATTTTATTTACAGCAAATATTTTACAGGCAAATATTATTGAATTTTCAGATATTTGATTTGCAAACAAGCAGATTTTCAAAGTAGCTCTCCAGTAGCTAACCCTGTTACGTGTTAGGTTAAACGGTATACTCGTAGTTTCATCTATTGAACACTGACTGCGATAATTTTCATTTGCACACACTGTCGGTATACGTTTTATTAGTTATGTTAAGTACTTATATAAGAGAACTAACATCAAGGAAGATTTGCTTGAAAACATACTATTAGTTAGGTGAAATAAAAAGTAATTAATGTTTTATTCTTTATCGTAAAAAAATCAGGCCATAGCATATTTTTATATATGTATTATCTTTCCTTTATATGTATGTTTTATTTCATGTTTAATAAAAAAAAAACTTATTATATTTCTATATTTTCATCAATTGTTACTCATTAATAGTTATAACCGGTATTAACCGGTATTTAACTACTGTGAACGAAAACGAAAATATTTAGGTGGGAACATTAAGAACGGAAACGAAATTTTTCGGTTTCGTTCGGATAAGAACTGAACGAAATATTTTTCGTTTTTAGTCCCTGCTTCCAAGTATACAGCTTTTTAAAAAAAACTTATTGGATAACAATATTCATCATGTATGAGTAATATTAAGGTGAATATAATCGTTAATTTTCTGAATTTTTATTACCCTAATATCAAAATGAAAGTTTTATTCATTTAAATAAAGCGCCTAAAATTCAGTATCAGCCATGTTTGTGACGTGTGAGCACTGACAAATGCTATAGGCTGTTCGAACGCGCAGGTCACGCCTCCATCATGGTCGCGCCATTTTAACATAACACGAAACGAAGTACCCAGCGCGTTTGTCATATATCGGCGTCACTCAGCTCTTAAAACCAGGGCATCGAACCCGAACCTGAACCGAACCAAACCGTAATATTTTAGAGAACCCAGAACCGAATCTTAGATATACTTTTCAATTGAACCCGAGTCGGAACCGAACCGAGTATCAAAATTCTGGTTCAGGGTTCAATTTCAGTTCGAAACGTAAACGTAATCATAACACTTACAGCCGATCATCGACGATGAAAAATGTGTTCATGTTCTTGTCTTGCGTTGTATTAATTATAATTTCCGACACGCATTTTAAATTATTTCTATATATTATTCAAAAAACATTAATTCAAGTTCATTAGGTCGATCCGAACCTGAACCCGAAATTTTATTAATGCTTGAACCAGAATCGCACACTAACCCATTTTTCAAAAAACGAATTAACCTGAACCGAACCCAGTTTTTGGCGGGTTCGATGCCCTGCTGAAAACGTATGTCTCGGTGTAGATGACGCCACACGCGCCGCCGGTTTAGATTGAAACTGTAATCTTTTTTTCCGACGTATTAGAAACATTTCGGCAAAAATACAAAATAAAGGTCTAATATTTTCATATACAGATTGATATTAAAAAATGAAAAAACTTGATAACCCCTATTGGTTAAATTGAAAGACTCGACTTGTTGTGGCTGTGAACCTGCTACTTTTTTGCCCGGTTATACAAATACCTATTATATAATTTTTTTTTTGTTTCTTAATGTTTTTTTGAACAAGAATCCGTTTTCAATTTCAATTCATTGTTTTTTCGAATTCATGCCCGGATAAAAATATTCAAAAAATAAAAGAAATAAAAAACAAATAATTTATTAAAGCAATTCATGAAAAAATGAATTATAACAATACATAACTTAACAAAAAATTGTTCTAATAGTTTAAAATTTAATTACATTTTTATATATTTACTAATATTTAAGTTTATCTACATATTTTCCGTTATTTGAATTTATACATTAAAATACGATTGAAATAATTCAAGTTGTATTACAAAATAAATTGCGAAGAAGTGCTGACAAACATGTTATTTGATTCATATTTCCTGTTTGTATAAATTTGATACTGTCAACTTAAATACCGAACTCATTGCGTAATATTTACTTCTGTTAATGGAGGCGCGACTTCTTTAATATCAGAAAGTAAAATATGTCTCAAAATATTTCTAGGCGTTCCTTGATATCTTTTCGCTCTCTTTGCTTCACAATCTTTAATATATTCTTCACCTGCATCAACCCTGTCTAAAACTTCGTGGACATTTCGCTCTAACCAAGGTAGAACGTCAGCTTCTTTCCACACATGATATGTGCGACATACGTACAGTTTGACTAAAGTGACTAAAGCTGGAGTTTGCCTACAAAATCCAAAATAATAATAATTTGTTGCAATATGGAATAAAAGGTTGTGTTGTTGATTAGATGAAAAAATAAACAGGATTGCAGTCCAAAAAAATATTTTATTTAATCTGAAGTCAATGTTGTCATCGAAAATTAAAATTGTATGAAAATATTATTATTAAAAGTAGGAGACATTCTTAAAAAACAACAAAAAAAACCAAACCACGAAATAGGCATTTCGCAGCCGCAATATAGGCCACGAAATCGAATTTCGCGGTTGTTGTTATGGCAACGGCCGCGAAATTGAGTAAACAATCACTATGATTTTTTCAAAACTAATTGTTTTGTTTATCAAATGTCAATTTCATAGCTACCTAGAAAGCCAACTTTCAATTTACAGTGAAACTGTTTAAAATTAATAAAATTTGTAATTACATATTTTTTACGGTTGCACAAAAAATATTGTGTACACCTTGTCCGCGAAATACTTTAGCGTCCTCGAGATTGTCTTGCCTCGGCCGCAAGCGGCCTCGGCGACAATTTTTCTCTCGGTACGTTAAAGAGTGATTTCCCGGCCTTGATATACAAATAACTATTTTTGGACTGCAATCCTGTTTATTTTTTCATCTAATAATTATTTGTGTTTTAAAGCTGTAAAAGTAATCTTTTTTGGCCGAATCTGAAGTGTACAACAGAGGCTAGCAAATCAGATGAGGCTTAAAAAGAACTTTTAAGCCGTGGAGCACACAATATTTTTAGGCGAGCATCACAAAAAGGTAAAGACAAGAAACGCGCGCGATAAGGATGGGTATAACACACTTGTATTTCAAAAATTCATTTCTTTCGACAATATTTATTTTTTCGAATATATTAAATTGATTAATAGCCGTACGTATAACGTTATTGTCGATCAGTATTGTATTTTTCTCACATTTGGTTTCACATTTACTAATAAACTTATCACTGGACTTCCTTTTAAATTTTGAATGCTTTTATTGTAACGTACGAGGCCTGTCTAAAAAGAAGTTTCCCGCGCAAAATAATGACGATAGGGCGGCGCCACTTTTCACAATGGAAAGGAATACCTTCATGCGCATGCCTGATTTTTCGCTTCGCCATCGGGTGCGTCATTCGCCGCTTGGTGGATGCTATGTGAGGTGTTGTCCTAAGTATTCTTCGGATTTCCAATTCGCTAGAAATGATTTGTGTTGAGCAAAGATGCTGCATCAACTTTGTGACTCTTAAAGCGAAACAATTTGTACGATTCGCCGACTGTTGTGCCATAGGGGGAACACAAATAAAAGAGTGGTTCAACCGATTCAAAAATGGCCACACATCAGTGGAGAGTGAGCAGAGTTCTGGGAGGTCACAAACCGCTCGCGGTACAGCTGTTGTTGAGCGGGTGCAAAATCGCGTCGTCTGCGAAATTCGTTCCCAAGCTACTGTCGGAAGAACAGAAACAACTCCATCTTGCCGTTTTACAGGACATACTAGACACTGTTTCTTAACATCGTGATAACTGAAGATGGAATCATGGATGTGAAGCAAAATAAAGTTGGCGCTGGCTGTTTGATAGCCGTGGAATTGTGCATCGCGAATACGTACCAAAAGGACAAACAGGGACGAAAGAGTACTATCAAGAAGTTCTCCGCAAAAGACCAGAGTGCACCACAGGGGTCAATTTTGGGCCATTAAAATCGATATAATTTTTGGAATCGGTCGGGATCGAACCCGGGTCCAGAGATTCGCGACCAGACACTCAGGCACACGGCCACGAGACCCCGTTTCAAGACTAGAGAAGAGATAATACGAAACGCGACAGCGATGCTGCAGATTCCAAAAGGCTTCCAGAATGGAAGGATTGGAGGACTAAATGCATGGAGGCGCAAGGGACCTACTTTGAAGGGGTTTAGGGTGCCAACCCCGTCAGGTATGCAATATTTTTTTCCAGCCGAAGGTCGGATTCTGTTTAGACAGGCCTGTATATTTTTATAATAAATTAACAGTATTATCTTATGTATTCCTATAAAAACTAAGTAAACAATACTACTGAAATTGACAGAATGGGCGGAGCTAAAACCTTAACTCAATTTAAGATGACCTTGAGCAGACATCTTTACAAAATGAAACTGACAAATAATTAATTTATCGAGCTAAAAATTTCAATACTCTGCCCAATTTTTTTAAATACAGCAATAAATTTATTTGTTATTTAAAATTCGGTAGTAATGCCAAAAAGTTGCGAAAGAATACGTAACAGTCGCCTAAAAATCTAGTAAAGTAACAATTAATTTTAAAACTTACTTAGTTTGTGATTTTGGTCCGAAAAAGCTATGCGCTTGCAACCTAGAATCATTCTGAACTGAACATTTTTCCAATAAAGGAATTAAAACACTGGGAAACATAATTAAAGCATTTTGCAGTAAAGTATCTGCTTCTGTAAAATCGCCATCAGCTAAGTGGAAATGTGCGATAGCAAGAGAATATGCAAAATTTGGTAATTGAGATAAATTTCTTCTAGATTCCCATTCTTCTGAAAACTGGATAAGCCATTGGTATTCCCTTGCTCTAAGAGCGTAAAAATCTAGTGTTAGAACAACAGCCAATGGATCACCTTCAGGGTCTAAAGATAGTAGAACTTTACAGAATTCTAGAGCTGTTCTATAACACGCTCTTCCACCGACAAATATCAAATGCTTAAAAAGTGTTATGAAAAATGACCTAAAATAAAAAATTAATTGATTTTTACAATAAAATCGATTAAAATGATTTACCTGTTTTCCTGCCTCCGGTAGTCTAATCTACAATTACCCTGTGCAATATTAAATAAAGGATGAAATGCGTATTCCAAGCAGAATAAAGCGCGTTCTATTAAGCCAGCAGCCATGGCCAAATCTTCACTCAAACGACACAGGTCGCTTAACTGTATCAAAGCATCTACATGATACGGATGGTTGTTTATAATTGCAACAATGTTGTCTGGATTCAAACTTTCTACTGCTTCTAAAAACTTTTTCTGTATTTGTTGATAACTAGGACTGTGCTCATAAGTGAATGTCATGATGCCATCTTTATTTTCTACCATTTGCATTCCTAAACCATTTTTGCCTACTTGCGGCCAGTTTTCTTTTCCTGTTACAAGCCATGTTGATTTTAAATGACCACGGCCGCGGTTTTTCCTTTTACTGAAAATAATTACGCTGTAATCGTATCTAAAGGACCTAGGTTAATGTATAAGGCCCGCTATTTTCATCTCTGATTAAACTGTGTTAACTATTAGTTATAAAAAAAAATGTTACATCGAAAAATTGACATGTGTAAATTTTAGAACTTATCCTATAATTTAAAATATTTTTCATTTAACCGACAGTTAACAAACAGTTTAATCAGAGATGAAAATATCGATGTAATAAAATGCTTGGGCATGGATATAACAGAATTTGAATTTTATACGAGGTCCGACAATAAAATAACGAGACTATTTTTATATCTTTTTTGTGTACAACTCGATTAAAATACCACAGAAACGCATATTAACCTTCAGCAGATTTTTAGAATTATTGGTGGAATACTTTTTGTAGTCCAAAGATATAAAATGAGCTCGAGATGCTACTAACAAATATACAGTAAATGTGTAGAATTGTGCCGGAAATAAATTCCTAGGATATCCGACGTTCGGATATTGAAGTGGATATCCGAAAATTTAATTTGGATTTAGATCCAGATCCTAATTTGGACTTGGATCTGGATTCGATATTTTGTTTACGGATCCGGATCAAATTTTAATTCTGGATTCGATTCTTCATTTTGAATATGAACGCAAACCCCTCTAAAATAGCCAGGTAGTTTGTGCAAATGTAAAGAAAAAAATTATACTTTCACAGAATCCTATTTAGTAAATTTGTATTATTACACAGTAACATATTAATATGACATACTCATAGATCCGATACTAAAATCCGTTTCCAAGATTCGATATTCGAATCCGGATTCAAGATCCGATACTCAGATTCAGATCCAAAGTCCAATACTCAGATTCGGATTCAAAATCCGGTACTCAGATCCGGATATTTTAACATTCAATTATCCGGATATTTTTGGATCCGAAACTATCCGGATCCGGATCCCACCACTAGTAAATAGTCAATTCTTGCACTTGTTCAGGAAATAATGAAAAACAATATTTTTGTTTTATTTTTTGTTGTCATAGCCGCTTAAACGTAAAAGTAACAGAAGATGCGTTATAGTTATTTAAGTATTAAGGGCAGTAAGTGCACCTTACCGGTTGAGGATTAGTTTGAAGATCTCGACTTCGTCTCGATTTCCAATACATCCGATACCGGTAAGAAGCACTTAATGCCCGCAATGCTTATTTTTTTTGCACGATCGTCCCAATAATAACAAATTAAAGTTTAGAATTATTTAAAAATTATTTTGACATTTTAAAAAAAATAGTTATCATTTTTAAGTAAGCTATGATCGTTGTTTTGTTATCGTTAAAGGTTTACAAATTATACATTTATTTTTTATTTATGTAATTGTTACCGCCTCCAGATCGGTAGGTAGTCACATCACTTACAGGTCAGTCACATCACTTACTGATCAGTAATTTGTAAACAAAACTTAATGTCTTGGAAACCCTATCGGTAAAGTTTAAAAAAAAATCCGATCGTGCAAAAAAATTTAGAATACATTTTGAATTTTTTCTTATTTTTGTGAACGATTGTAGAAAAATCTTGTTTGCAACGCGGAAAACTTGATTCTGAAATATTATGTTTATCGTCTTCTTATAAATACAAATGAAAACTTGATGTCTAACACAAATCTACATCGTATCAGCTAGTTCTAAATATCGCTGCTTCAAAAAAACTGCCTTCGGTTCAAAATCACAATTTTCCGCACTTATTTGAAAAATAAGCATTTCGAAATTCGACTGTCTCATTACTTTATAGCCCTTGTATGTATTTTGAAAGTGAATGTGTTAAATTGAGAGAGTATCCAATTACAAAGAATGGAAGAGTTTGTGTAAATGCGATTATGAATATGGATGAGACGAAAACGATATGCATGAATAAAAATGTGTCGCGAAAGTTGATTAATATATTAATTTATGATTTATAAATTGAGGGGATCAGTGGACAAGTGGTAAGAGCATTTTTTAAAAGATTCTAAATTTTGTCACTTACTGATGCCACTTTTCCATTGACCCCCCCCCTCCTCCAATGAATATAATAATTCGAAAAATAACCTACTGTTCTGGCTGAATAATTTTCGACCCAAATATCCGCTTGAGTTCATTGTTGGGATTCAAATTTTTATGTTGAACACTAAGAATATTTTTTCGAACATTCGAAAACTTTTCAGTAACTGCTGTTGGGCCGGATGACTGACTTTCTCCTAACAACTTGTTTACTTCTCGAATCGTACGTTCTATTTCGTCCACCTTCAAGAAAGTATAATAATTTAAAAGAATTGATTAGATTAATTGTTACGCAACAAATATATTATTTTAAATAGAGTGACACGTTTCGCCCACATATTTTTTTACTGTAGGCGAAAACACTGGTTTAACGATTTTTTACTTGGTTGTATTGTACGATGTTATAATCGATTAGTAGAATAATAATAAATTATACAAGAAAATTACATCTGCGTTGTCTTCGCTGCTCCTTCTAGCATTTAAAGATTTTCCCGACTTTTTCTTTCTTTTCTTCTTTTTGCGTTTTGTTGCTTCATGTCCATCTGTATTATCTGGCGCATTATTCGCCTCTGTTTCGTTATCGTCTTCCTTTACTTCACTTTCTGAGTGTGATTGTTGGTTTAACTGCAATTTACAAAATTGCGAATAAGATAATTGATATCCTGATAACAATGATGACTAATACAGAAATGTAAATTATACAGTGCATTTACCAAATCATATCTATTGATATTTAATTGTTTCCGTCTTGCACCTCCACTAATTGGCAAATCAGTCTCCGGATCAGAATTTGGTTCTTCCACTAACTCTTTTTCCCCTTGCAATTTCCTCAAAACTCTGGACGACATTGTCACACACAATTTAAAAAGTTCGTAGCGAACTTAACCAAACACACACTATTTCATTTAAAGATGTAATAATTGTTGATAATTAGGAAGTTACAAATAATGTGCAGCTATTTTACGTTGACTGATTGACTGATTTGATACACACGAAGTTGGGGAGACCTTCTACGTCAAAGCCGTGAAAGCTGCACTATTTTCCAGAAACTCCAAAACTTTAACTTTGTTTTATCTATATGAAAAATTGTTATTTGCAGGCAATTTTCTCCTTATTGCTACTTATATTCAAGTAATAGATAGTACACTTTAATATGTAGTTCTTTTATGATACAATAACTTATTGCGATGCAATAATATTAGATCGTACTTGGGGAAAAAGTTTTAGATGTTGTCGTTTTCGTCACAAACTATAAGTAGCTATCTTCAGTTGATTTAGTAATCAGATGATTTTGACACGGCTCGTGTGTTTATAATTTTAAAACAGTTTCGTACTTTTCTTTAATGGAAATATGTGATCATTGATAATTTGTTGTTAAAACTATGTTTTGTACAATTGTTCAGTATTTATGACATAGTATATCAAACAACTCCATTTTATTTCTTATGTGATTATAATAGAAGTGATCTTTGTTTATATTTATATATTTTATAAAAGCCTGCTAGTGCAATTTGTTGTGATATTTTTATTTAAATAAATTATCTACATTATGCCAAGTTATCAGTCCACTGGTTCACGGGATCCTATATGGACCCAAGTTGCTTGTGACCCTGAAGATGGTTTGGCTACTGTTACCATGAATGAAAGGGTATATTTTATTTTTTTATATACATTTTCATTGTGTAATTTTTGCGTTTTTAGTATCAGAATTCGGCATTTAATGCCGAAAACCCTCATCCGAATTTTCCAAAGGGGAAACCCCAAAAAAGGGGCTTAAATGTTTTGTCTGCAGCAGTTTTTATTGTTGGCGAAATGGCTGGAAGTGGTGTTTTAGCGTTACCAAGAGCGATAGTTAATTCAGGTTTGTAATTATGTTTTTACCATAAATTATATTTTATGGTTTTTTGTTACTGTAATAAAAAATATCAAAGAATTAAGTAACTTATTACGTGTTGTTATTTAATTCGTTAACAATACAAAAAAAAGAATATTTACTTATAATTTTTATTTTGATAAAAGTACTTATGAACTAAAATAAAATACATTTTACATAATTTATGAGATTAATTATGTAAACCATGATGTAAACTTTCTCTCACAAAGATTTTTGTTTTATTTGTTAACATAGTTGATAATAAACATTTTCCTTTTTGTATTATGTCTTGTGACTAAAGATAAGTCATCATCCTTGTGTAATGTCTTTGGCATTTGACCTTACAGACATGTGTTCGCCAAGCAAAGATCATTAACATGCCCTGCTTTAAAAAATAAATTAGATTAATCGTCTCTCAGTAAGATAAAATAAATTCGGCACGATAAAATATTTAACCGTTAGAAATGATAATTTTTATACGTTCTTAATATGCATTTCTTAAAACAATTTTATATACTTTTTAGAAAATATTGCTTTATCTCTTGTTTTCAAATGCATATTAAAATTATAAAAGTTATAATTTCTGCAAAATATTTGCGGGCGAATGTGAGATTCTGTTTTTTTATTATTCAATTGGTACTATATGCAACATAAGTAAAAAGTATAGCTTTATTTCACGTATATAGTTTAATTCACGAAAGATGACTATTCAAGGTCATTTATTAACCATATGGTGTAATATTACGTGCAGATAACTTCACTGTATTTCGTATACATAGACGTGCAACATGAAATATTTATGACTATACATTTTAACTAAAAAAAATAATTGCAATTTATTAGAAAATTGAAATACTGAAAGTTCAGAAATCGGTACTAAAGTAATTCATTACAGGACGATTTCTTGAAATGTAGTGTTGCCAACCTTTATGATAAGGTAATTTGGGCAGACATACGTTGTAAACTTGAATGTTCGGAGGTTTCCAACACTGAACATAAGATCGCTTATTTGCCTGACAGCAATTGACAGATTTGTCATTATAACCTATAAAAATAAATATCTTTCATTTTCACAAAATTTTGATTTCAAATAAAATTTAATATGCACCTTGGCAATGAAGTTCCTTATCACTTATATGGTTTATTTTCCTCGGCCTTACGGCCTTGGCAACTAAATTCCACATTCGTGATAAAAAATAAAACTTCAGTGCCTTGATACATAAATATTATTTTGTTATTTGACATTTATTCATAAACCATAATTTGGATTTGTTTCAATGCTAAATTGTGCCCCCTTTTGGGGCCAAATAAATAAGTTTATGATTTCAAAATAAAATAAATACAATTGTTTAAACATTCAGGTTTACCATTTTGTTGTCGACTTTTTGAGCGAATACATGTGTATGTGTTTTTTGTACGATGTTTGTAAAACTGAATGTTTAAACTATACTGTGTTCCACTTGCCAGTTCAGCAGATGGCACTCACATCGGTGCTAGTTTTAAACCGACAAAATTAAAAAATGACAGTATTCAACTGCTGTCATCTGACTTTTTATTAAAATATTAAAAAGGTAACATAATGCCATTGACACTTTGTAAATTCTAGTCAGGTACAAAGAAGGTTAATCTTTTTGTGTTTATATTTGAAAAAAATATATAGATGTCTTTTGCCGTTCCCGAAATATTATTTTTTTATAGATTTCCTACAAAAATACACTATATCCCTGACTGCAATTATTTGTCACTGAGATATGTTGCGGACTTAACACTATGTTTCCCAACAAAAATTACAGTAACAAGAATAGTCCATTAAAATGAAATAGTTATATATTTCGCTCTCTGTCTTACAAAAAATAAATAGTTGCGAGTAAGTGTACAATCCTGTATGTTGTTATTCTATGGCATGTTGTCTCTGTCTTACAATGTATAAGATAAATATGTTGTAAGACAGAGACAACATGACATAGAATAACAACAAACAGGATTGCACACTTACTCGCAAATATTTATTTTTTGTAAGACAGAGAGCTAAATATATAACTATTTCATTCTAATAAACTCTTCTTTTTACTGTAATTTTTGTTGGAAAACATGGTGTACAGTCCGTAGTATATCTCGGTGACAACTTGTATTCAGAGATATAATGTATTTTTATAGGAAAAACTAAGTTAAGTATGAAATATAAAGTATTAACTACCTGCTTTCCAAATCGGATAGATTATACTTGACATTGCACATAAAAATGACATTAGATGTCATATGTCATGTGCACTGACACTAGTCTTGGTTCCAATTTCAGCTAATCAGAAAGTTCAAAACTATACCGTAGTCTCTATAATTCGCAAAGTGATTTAACACCGAAGGTCAAATGGTCAAATTACACCAAATTTTGCAAATACTTGGCACAAATTATGTATAAAAGTATTAACTATAGCTAACAAGTTTATAAAAATAACTTTTTTAACTTAACACATTTTATAACCTTCAAACAAAACATTTGACATATGTCAACATTCATCATCCAATATTCAAAATGGCTGCAAAAGAAGGAAATTTTAGTTCCACATAAGCGGCGTTTCGTTAACTAACTTTGCCAATACTGAATTGGTAAGGTGGAACACGGTATAATATATTTATATGTATATGAATTTATGTTTAAGAATCTGTAAGATTTTATTTATTTTAAGAAGGTATAAGTGTATATCAAAACGTCGGATTTGTAAGAATAAATAATGCTGTATGACTGAGAGTTCGAATAATTGTTAACACATAATTCGAGAGATTTGCGTATTTTTTTATAATTTTTCATATAATTTCTTTTAAAATCTACACATAGAAAGATTGGCACACTGAAAAATGAGTAATAGGTCATTGTGATGACATATTTATATTTATTTACGTCTCATTGGTATTAAAAAAATTGAAATATTTTTTCCTTTAAACCTTTAATATTTGCTGAACAAATATTTTAAAGATGAGTAATCATGTATAATATTTATTTGTTTGGGTAACAGTATGTTAATGACAAATAAATATGTCATCATAAAACAATACTAACAAATTTACTCTTTATTTAAATAAGCTATTTATATTAACTAAAGATAAATATTATTTTCAGGATGGATAGGATTAATTCTTGTGATAGTATTCTGTTTTAATGCTGGTTACGGCGGTACAAGACTCGGAGGTTGTTGGGAAATCTTAGAAGAACGTTTTCCAGAACACAGAACGAAAACTCGAAATCCGTATGCGACTATAGCATACAGAGCTGTAGGAAGATGGGGGAGTTATATTGTCTCAGGTTGTATACAATTTACGTTATTCGGAGCAGGAATCGTTTATATGCTGCTGGCTTCGCAAATCGTACAAGATTTATTGGCAGACATTATACCACAAATTAAATTTTGTGCGTGGTTTGTCTTTATAGCGCTGGTTTTAACGCCGGCCATGTGGTTGGGATCGCCCAAGGATTTTTGGTTAGTATGAAGAAATTATAAGTAATTATATATACTGTAATAAAAGTCACCATTTATGTACCTCTACACCGTGACGTCATGTTTACTTAACGCCGCAATTAGGGCTACTGTCGTTTTATTACGATGGTATACGAAATATAAAAGTGACAATTGCTATCTAATAATAAAATAATTAGAATTATTATTTATCAACCAAACAAGTCCTCGTAACCCCGCAAGACATACATAGCAAAAAATCTGATTTGACCAAAACAATACCTCCCGCCATTTACCTATGGGGTCTCGTTGCCGCGTGCCTGATGTCTGGTCGCGAATCTGGGGAATCCGATTCGTTCCCGATCAATGCCAAATAATTCGAATTTTAAATGGCATAAATTTTAACCCTTGTGGTAAACGCCCGCACAATACAAATATGTCATCATCATTCCGAAATGTGTGTACAAATCAGATTAGCACACCCAGCAATGGATAATATGCCGTGATAATATATTTATTTATTTCTTTAATTAAATACATACCTGCATATTTACTAATGCTAGAAATGATGTATTTTAAGTTCCTTTCCATAAAACTATTGTTCTATTTACAATTTTAAAACGTTACTATTATTAATTTGAAATGATTATTTTTTTGACAGTGACATTTATCTGTCAGTTACATACATTTGAGCTGAACTATGTAACCACGGAGATGTGTTTAAAGCATAAGCTCCGAGATATAATTTTTATATTACTTTATAAATTTATCCATAAAATATATAGAAAAAGTATTAAAGCAAACTTGTAGAAAATGGAATAATCTTTAATTTTTATAATAACAAATTGAGAGAAAAATACATTTAAAGGTATTTTTTGAAGAAAAACTATCTTGAGCTTGAAGTAAACTGCCATTTCCGGTTATCCGATTGCCACCAAAATCTAATGGCTTCTTTCCATATTAGAATAAGGTAGAAATACATGGTTTCAAAACTTGCGTGTTAGTATTTGAGTTAGAGCGTAAAGAGGGTCCACACACACACATACGCACACACACACACACATACATACACATACACACAGACATCATCGTGAAAATTGGATTCTAGGGACCTTAAAACGTGGTCATTTACCAAAACTCGATAAATTCTGCCCTCTGATTGGCTAGAATGCACACCTAGTTCACAAAATCGAAAAAATATTTTTTGTCAACTGTCAGTTATCAAATAGAATTGCTGGAATGGAGTACTATACCATAGTAAAAAATTTACTATCTTAGTTAAGAATGGAGAAATGGAAGTAGCACACGTGACGTCACAATGGCGGGATTTTTTTTCTCTTTTAAAAAATATAAAAATACTTTAATGTGTTAAAAAATCAGTTTTATATTTTCTTTCGTAGGGCGGTGGGTGTTGGAGCAACTTTAACCACAGCATTCGCCTGCGTATTAATTATTACACAAATCTGTATGGACGGATTATCCGCTTCGGAGCCCGTAAAACATGTAAATCATGATTTCCATGATTTCTTTTTAGCATTTGGTACCCTGTTATTTAGTTTCGGAGGGGCATCTACATTTCCAACAATTCAAAATGATATGGAGAAAAAGGAGAAATTTTCTTCCAGTGTTACCATTGCTTTTGCAGGTTATATTATTTAAAAAAACTCATCTAGGATGTTAATAACGAAATTATTTTGCAGTAATTTTAGTGCTTTACTTCCCAGTCGCAGCTGGGGGATATTTTGTCTACGGAGAAGACGTCGAACCAAACGTGGCAATGTCTTTAACAAGAACTTCGTTAGTAACACTTGCTAATATTTTAATGGCTATTCACCTTGTTCTTGCTTTCTTAATTGTTATAAATCCTGTTTGTCAAGAAATTGAAGAAATATTTAGAGTACCTCACGGTAAGTTTTTTAATTTTGATGTAAAAGTGCTATATTTGTATGAATTATAGAATATCATTGGAAGAGAAGCGCAGTAAGAACTTTTATGATGCTTGTTATGTTATTTGTCGGGGAAACTATACCCAGATTTGGGAAAATTTTATCTTTAATTGGTGGTTCTACAATAACGTTGTTAACGTTTGTTTTTCCACCATTTTTTTATATGCAACTGTGCAGTCAGAAAGATCCCGCTTGGCCTGAAAGGTAATATTTATTTCTGTACGAGTGCGAGAATCGGCTATTTCTCGCACTCATTTTAAATTAATTTTATTATTTTGTCATTTCGTTGTTATATTTTTCAGGTCGATTCCTCTTTACAAGAGGATATATATGTGGGAACTAATTTTAATTGGGTTAGTAGGAGGATCAGCTTCTACCTACAGTGCAATGATAAACATCTTCGGTCCTGGTTCATTTACAAAACCATGTTATTGGAGTTAACTAACTTCAATTAATAATAAACTGCCATAAATTCTAGCACAGAACAAATTTTAAATAGGAAATTTATTGTTGTTTATATGTTGTAACTTAAAGAGTAATTTTTATTGTGAATAATTATTTATTTATACTTTATAGTACTATTTGACTAATGCAGGTTGATTCATTCGTCAGTGATACTAATTTTATCTATAATTGTTGCATGATAAGTTGGAATAAATATATTGATTTACCGTACCGTACAGAAACCAAGTGATATTATAAAATATTTTCAATAAAATCAATGTATCAAATATTTTCCAATTGAATTTTAATAAAAATATGTAATTCATAGTACCATGTTGTGTTTTATTTTATTTTTTCCTTTATTCGCATAAAAACTTTATATTTTTTGAAATAAAAATTTATATTTTCAGAAAGATTCATGTTTCATATTTAAAGTAAAGATAAATATTTTCTTTATAGGATGCGGAAATCATATGAATACAATTATATTTTTTGATCCTAATCTGTTTAAAAATATAGCTGTTTAACAGTTCAATATTAAAATAAGTCGAAACAATTGCTTTTGTCAAAGTGACAAACCCACACCACAAAGCACAAATCAGCTGATTCCAAGCAATTCAAGGCCGCTCAAGTCACATGTCTGCTCGCGGCCTATAAGACGTTTTTAAGCGTCTAAAAATATGTTGGATTTATATAATTTTCACATCCCATAAAGTGAATGTGAGTCAATTTATCATGTGATTGCATATTTTTTTATATTTAATGTAATATTTCCGAAAATACGAAGTTAAAATTAAGATTTTTTACAGTTATTTTTAGTTTTATACCGAGTCCGGTTCTGTCTAGTTTCTTTACGTTGGTTATCGCGAGTGCGTGTGTGCGATATGTGTATCTGTATCGAGAAATGTCATTTCATTTCTTGAGGATTTAAAATTATAATATAAATCATGGTACACAGTATTATAAATATAAAATATTAAAATATATTTTAAATATAACACATTTGGACTATTTTATTAGGAATAAATATGCTACTTTGAATAGATACGTAAATATTTGTGATAGTGCTGTAATTTATATATATTTCCATTTTCGTGCTATAATATAATATGTGAAGTAAATAATAAATAATTCTAATTGCAAAATGAGCGATTTAGGTGCAGAAACAGCAACGGATTCCATGAATGACACTACAGGTTAGTAGAAGTTAAAGATCTATCTTGAACTTATTAAATATATCATTAATCCATTTTAGATGCTGCTACTAATGTACAGCAAAATGAATCGGATTCTATTGAATCTGTAGGGCATAGTACTTGCTCTAGTCTTGTCATAACAGATGGATTTTTACAAGCTGGAGATCGGTCTTCTTTGACTGGTCCTCCAGTGAATTCTTCTAGCAGCGGTGGAAGTGATGTTACTGCAAGTACAGTTGTTTTGGGAAATCTTAGTACCACCGGAAGCATATCAGGTGAGTTGTAATAGATAGATTTGGTATTGAATTCGTAGTTTTCCAAATTCAGTCATCCAAAACTGTACCTATTCTCTTACATTAATATTTCATTAAGTTAGTTTGTATAACCACACATTTAAGAGCCGTATTTAACTTTTGAAGTAAAGTCATAACTAAATCTGCAACTGGGTTTAAATATTATATACTTAAATGGATAAATTAATGAGTGATATAGATTAGGTATTAAATATTACTCGAAATGTCAGTCATACAACATTTATTCGTACAAAACCGACGAATACCTTCATCATGGTCTACAAGCATTCAAAAACAATTTAGTACATGAATTTAGGTTTAAGAATCTGTAAGATCTTCCTTGAAATTTGATATTAATATTATATGTGTCATTCGACGTTTTACAAAACATCTAGTCATTTTTTAAGCTGACTACCCCATAATACTGAATCAGGTATTGAATCCTTGATACGCCAACACACACACACACACACACAACAAAGCCTCACTCTCAACATATTAAAGTGATCGATTTTCGGTAGTGAAATACTGCATCCGGATCACAAAAATAGTTACGAGACAATCATCCTTCGCCACACATTCCTGTCTAAGCACACCTCTTTCGCCTCACCCACACTCATAGTCGCATTCATACATGCTCTTCTGTTCCCTCTTGGAAACTTTCTCTCTTAAAGCACCCTACCAACCACATCCATCCACTTACACACTGGTCGGCCACGCAATCGAAAACCCTCAACTTCACCAACATATATACGCTTAACAAGCAGTTCACTCGCCATTCTTTCCACATGACTAAACCATCTCAACTGACTCACACCAACTCTCTTAATAACATTGGCTGGTATAGTTTGGTTCACGAAAGATGACAATTCAAGGTCATTTTCAAACCATCTGGTATAATATTACATACTTGCAAATAACTTCACTACATTCCATACACATAGGCGTGCACCAGGTATAATATTTGTGGATTTAATCATTCAAAATCCCGTTGAAAATATTCGTGTTCATTATGCACAAATTGAATAGCTTGCCTTCGCAAAGTTTTTCCTTTCTCTCCCATGATTATGTCCAATAAAATCGCGGAACAAAATTTGAAACTTATTCGTTGATTTTGATTAAATGTCAAATCGTGCGTCAAATTCAAAAAACAAACTCCGCCACTGGATTTGCTTTAACGTAGAGGGCAGTTCAATGGAAAATTGCATACCAGCAACTCATCGACATACGTTCCTATTACTTTTAGTGCGTTAGAGAGCAATATAAATATGGAACGTATATCTGTCATACAGCATAAATCACGTAGACATACGTCAAATAATCTATCTCTTTTTAATACATAATGTTGCTATACTACCGCTATATAAAATATTGTTTATTCTTTCTTCGAACAAATGGCCTTGAATTGTCATCTTTCGTGAACCAAACTATATCATTATTTTAAATTGTTTATCTTACAAACAAGTCAAGAAACAAATCATATTAAACTATTTTAAATAATGCTGCTAAATTAATTGAATATGGTTGTCAGTGTCAGTACATTTTCGGCTTAATCAGTATATTGGCAACACTGATTTTATTGATAACCCTGAAGTGTGTGCCAAGTCGTTGACATGGTTTTAGGTAACACCGGTGTTAAAGGTTAAAACCACGTTCGTGCTACCAGCCATTGTTCCTAACCATACCACGTAAGTACCTCATTTCCACGGCAGTCTCTTTTTTATGCTTTCCCGTCCATGCCCAACATTCGCTTTCATACATCAATGCAGGCACTAGCACTACATTATAGACACTTAACCGAGCATCCCTTGATACGTTTTCGTGCAAATGTACCCAGAGCACCCATTACTTTACATCCCGCACTCACTCTCCTTTCTATCTCTCGATCAATTCGATCATCCCTCGACACCGTGCTACCCAAATATACAAACTCATTTACCTGCTCCAGTTTCACTCCATCGACCAACACTTTGCACTCAGTCACCAATTTACTCCTTTCAAATACTAACACCTTGGATTTATCTACATTCAACACCAGATTCATACTTCTTCCAACTACATGTATTTTCTCTATCATTCTCCTGAGTTGCTCTGATTGTTCCTTTAATTTAGATGGAGACACAAAAAGTGGCTGTACAGTCAACACGACTGTTACTTCATCTGGTTACAGTGCCAGAGGCACTCTTTTACCATGGGGGGCTCACAAGGAGCGTTCCCCCCATCCAGCAGGGCCTTGCGTAAATAGCGACATGGACATTCGACCAGGAGAATTCGTAATGCGAACTTTGTTCGCTGATTTTACAGTTCAGGCCGCTAAGAAAATCGAAGGCGTTATGACAGAACCACCAGAAAAGCCTATATCAAAATTATTACAACGAGGTGAGGATCCTCAATTTGACCAACTTTTATCTGCATTTGGTTCAGTAGCAGAACACTGTTTGCCGTCTTTGTTACGAGCATTATTTTCGTGGTACGAACGACAAATGTCTGATGCTACTGCTACTGAACAGAAAAAAGTCGACCAGAAAGGGAAAAGTATTATGTATATTGTATCGGGTAACGCGCCAGAAACTGTGGAGAGAAGTGAAGCAGATATACAACAAGAAAAACGCGATCTTGCTGTTGAATTTATATTTTGTTTGTGTCTTATTGAAGTTCTTAGACAATTACATTTTCATCCAGGACACGAAGATTTAGTTATGTACATCGAAAATTTAGCATTTAAACATTTTAAATACAGAGACGGGTAAGGGAAAAATAAAATCGGCTAAAGTATAGAATAAGGTCCAAACTTAAAATACGTTTAAATGACTATATATCAGGACATTAGGCTTCTATTCAGTAAATTAAACCAAAATTAGGGCGCGGAAGCAAGGATTTGTGATTATTTGATGAGTTGTAGTAAAATGTGTCGTTAGTTGTCACGTATGTCACACTGAAATAAATAACAAATATTGAGTTTCGTCGAATTGAGTTCTGTGCGTTAGGTTACCTTTACATTAAAATATTTTTTGCAGATTTTGCAAGCGAAAAAGTCACATTTTTCACAAATACAGCCTAAAAAACACAAGTTTTCGCGCTGTAATTTCATATTTTCATATGATATTGTACATAAAAGAATAGAGTCCATTAAAAAACCTGATGTGGTCGGCACATTACCTTCCGTATTCTAACGTTTATTTATTTGGGTGGTGTAAAAATCAGAGAAATATTATTAATCAAAATATAGGTTTATTAAACGATAATTAATTAGGATAAATATTAAAAAGACAATAAAAATAACTAACACTATGAATTAAACAAATATAAACACTAATTTAAGACCAAGAATATTATTAAATACTTTAACACAAAGATTATTTATTTAAACAGTATTTATATCACAACACACTGTTTATTTATATCACCAACTGTTCATTCACGATGCGTGTCTTATATCAGAATGTCTCCTCGGCTGTCCTCCCGACGGTATTTATACAGCCAATGTCCTTCTGGAACTTCCGACGCGACAATGACATTGAACACAAAGGATCAGTCCACCGGATGTAATTAAACCAGTCTAGACGCGTATGGGTTTTCCCCGACCGGGGATTACGTCATCGCTCAGGAATATTGTACCAGTGGCGGTGCTCGCATTCGGGCGCGTCGGGTGGACGCACTACAGTATTTTGTATATATTCTACACAGTAAATTTCTTGCAAACAATTCTATATTTCCAGAATATATAACTTTATATCGCTAAATTATTTTACATTTTTATATTTCCAGTAAAATCTTTTCACAAAGATATGTAAATTTTATTTGACACTAACATCGGTCAATTAGTAATATTTGAATATTCTGTTTCCATAATGCAGTTTTTAGCAGCATAGGTTGTAAGATATTTCTTTTTATCTCTAAATTCATTGAATATGAAGAAAAAAATTAATTAAATCGAATAGCGTATAAAATATTCTTAAATATTTATAGAAATATAAAATGTCAAAAAATGATATTTAACAACGTTTTTCTGAAGAAACACTGTTAAAATCTTCAAATTAGGGTACTTCCGGTTAACCATTCGTAACCAAAATCTAATCAACTCTTCATATGGACATACGAAAGAGGAATATTGGAGTTATCGAAGGAGAAATTTTTGTTAAAGACACAAACACACATACATACAGACATCGTAAAAATAGTAAAATCGTATTCTAGAGACCCTAAAACGTGCTTATTCATTAAAAACAACTCACCATCGATATTTTTGACCAAAGACAATGCATTTTAAAGTTGGACCCTATTTTATACTCCGACCATAAAATCACGAGCAATAGTTTTGAAAATTGTTTGATTTAGAATTCAATCGGGACCAAATGCTGGTAATATACATATTATTGCGGATTTATACGCCGAAGTTATTGGAGTATTGGCGCAGTCTAGATTTATGTCTGTGAGAAAAAGATTTATGACAGAATTAAAAGAATTGCGAGCAAAAGAACCAAGTCCGCAAACTACGCAAAGTGTTATTAGTCTTTTAATGGGAATGAAATTTTTCAGGTAAATAATAAGCCATGATGTGTCTAATTTTGTAACTAATTTATAAAATTTCTATAGGGTTAAAATGGTCCCAATAGAAGAATTTGAAGCCTCTTTCCAATTTATGCAAGAAGCTGCCCAATATTTCCTGGAAGTCAAAGAAAAAGATATAAAACACGCTTTGGCTGGTCTGTTCGTCGAAATTCTTGTTCCCGTAGCTGCAGTAAGTAAAATTATAATTTTGTTCATAAAATGTTATCTGAACTATTTTTAGACCGTGAAAAATGAAGTAAACGTTCCATGTCTAAAGAATTTTGTGGAAATGTTGTATTCGCAAACTTTAGACGCTAGTACTAAATCAAAACATAGATTAGCATTATTTCCTCTTGTAACATGTTTACTTTGTGTTAGTCAAAAAACATTTTTTCTTCAAAATTGGCACTATTTTTTGGCCATGTGCTTATCTCATCTTAAAAACAGGGACCCGAAAATGAGCCGAGTAGCTTTGGGTAAGACTCTAAACCCGAATTCGGGCGTTGTACGATTGCTTAAAATTAATTTTGAACATCTGGAGAGTATAATCATATCACTTATCATATTACGTATGACTATAGTGCTGTTCAATTTTGATTAAGCAATATCCGTTTAAATAAAAAAAAATCTGTTGTGGCCAGCACAATACCTTCCGTCAATCCTGTGTATAATGTATAAATTCCATACATAATTTTTCTTGCAAAAGATTCTAAATTTCCAGTAAAATTATTTCATAAAAAAACTATTCAAATTGCACTTGACACTGACATCTTCTTCTTCTTTAGCTTTTCCCATTCGTTAGAGGTCGCTATTTTTGCGTGCCGTTATCATTCAGTTCCTTTTCTCAAGTCTTCCGCAATACAGTTCTTCTTATCTTTGGTGTTACTCTGTTTCTTCAACATCCTATTACTAAACTATTCATTCTTGTTCCAATATAATTCTTCATTTCTCCTCATGACATGTTCAAACCAATGTAATCATCTTTCTTGTATCTTTCTAGAAACTTGTAATACTAGAATTATTTTCTTACCGTATCTTTCCGTGTTTTCCCCAACATCTACTTCAACATCCTCCTCTCTGCCATATGAATTTACTTTTTATTGATACTGACATCTGTCAATTTGAATTATATGAATATATTAATAGTTTCTATGTTTAGCATAGCTGGCTGAATTATAAAATTTAATTTCTTTAAAATTCTTTGCCAGTATATCTATTGAATATGAAGTATAAAATGTAATCAAATCGTATAGAGAATAATATATTCTTTAAGTTATAAATAACGTTAAATGTCAATAAATCAAATTTAACTGTTAAATCTTCAAATGAGACTACTTCCGATTCACCAATTATAACCAAAATCTAATCACTTGTTCTTCTGGATGAGGAATACGAAAAAATTATAATTTTTGGAATCGTGGTATTGAAGTTATAGGATCCGGAACTTTTGTCACACAGACACACACACATACATACATACAGACATCATCGTAAAAATGGTAAAATCGTATTATAGGGACCCTAAAACATGCTTATTCACTAAAAACTCATCATTGATTTTTTTGACCAAAGACAATACCTTCCTTACCTAAAGGTGACGGAAGGTAAAAATGGGTTTGGGCATTTTCAGGAGTTCAAAACTAGTTCTGAGCAAATTTTTCGGACATTGCCAAATGCGGGTATAATTATTATATTATTATTATAACTGTTGGTATAATATATTATTTGTCTTCGCAGAATCTCTGTACAGATTATTATGGGTGTATATGATTCGCATAAAATGCGAAAGCAATTCCGCTACTCAAAGTCGTCTTCAAAGTATAGTTAATTCTCTTTTTCCAAAAGGATCTAAAGCAGTAGTGCCTAGAGATACACCTTTAAATATATTTGTAAAAATTATTCAATTTATTGCCCAAGAAAGGTTAGATTTCGCAATGCGCGAAATCGTTTTCGATTTATTATCTGTTGGTCGACCAATCAAAATCATTCTCACACCAGAAAGAATGAGTATAGGTCTCAGAGCTTTTCTCGTAGTGGCTGATAGCTTACAACAAAAAGAAGGCGAACCCCCTATGCCTAGAACAGTGGGAGTCTTACCTTCTGGTAACACTTTACGAGTGAGAAAAACTTTCTTGAATAAAATGCTTACGGAAGATACAGCCAGAAGCATCGGAATTAGTTCATATTTTCCCCACGTTCGAAGAGTATTCGTTGATATTCTAAGAGCTCTTGATGTGCACTACGGACGTCCATTAATGATGACCAGTACCCAAAATGTTAACAAAGAACCAGACGAAATGATAACTGGAGATAGAAAACCAAGAATAGATCTTTTCCGGACATGTGTTGCTGCTGTTCCCCGTTTAATTCCAGATGGAATGACAGGGGGCGAACTTGTAGATTTACTGGCAAGATTAACAGTTCATATGGACGAAGAATTACGCGGTTTATCGTATCAAAGTTTGCAAACTCTTGTAATGGATTTTCCCGATTGGAGACAAGATGTTTTATGGGGATTTACTCAGTTTTTAGTGAGGGATGTACAAGATACTTTTCCCGTTCTTGTGGATAATGGTCTAAGAATGTTGTTGCAATTGTTGACTAGTTGGAAAAATTCTTTGGGCAACAATAATAACAGAATTGGTAATATATGCATTGAAATCTCAAGCATTTAGTTTGTTAAAATATATTTTTACAGCTGGAAAAGACAATAATGATGCGGCTAGAACTGCACCAATTTTAGGTGTTTCAAAGAAAACTGATCACAAACCAGAACCACTCTCTTCGGTTCTACATCTAGTTGAAGGCTTGGCTTTAGTTATGCTGTGTAATTATCGATTATCGACAAGAAGACTAGCAGTGCATATTTTAAAAGAGACGAAATTGTTGTTGAAACAACTTAACTGCACAGAAGATCAGACTGTTGTCGATGTCATCGACAAGTAAGTACTTTTTACATATTTGTTTTTATAAACTTACTAAATCTGAATTCATATGTCTCAATTTTTATCGACATTTATCAAGAAATATATATTTTTTTAATTAAAATAAAAGTTTATTAAACGATAAATAAATAAGAAAAAATAAAATAAAAAAATAATACTATGAATAAATAAATAAATATAAACTAATTAAAGACTAAGAATAACAATAAAATTATTTTTTAAGCACAACTGCATGAAAATTGTTTGTTTGCATCTTATAGCGGAAATTGAAAGATTACACCCTGCGGGCGGTAAAGTAGCACATGCGGGCGGTAAGGTCATTTTCAAACCATCTGGTATAATATTACTTACAAATAACTTCACTACATTCCATACACATAGGCGTGCATCAGGTATAATATTTGTGGATACATTTTAATCATTCAAAATCCCGTTGAAAATATTCGTGTTCATTATACACAAATTGAATAGCTTGTCTTCGCAAAATTTTTCCTTTCTTTCCCATGATTATGTTCAATAAAATCGCGGAACAAAATTTGAAACTTATTCGTTGATTTTGATTAAACGTCAAATCGTGCGTCAAATTCAAAAAACAAACTCCGCCACTGGATTTGCTTTAACGTAGAGGGCAGTTCAATAGAAAATTGCATACCAGCAACTCATCGATATACGTTCCTATTACTTTTAGTGCGTTAGAGAGCAATATGAATATGGAACGTATATCTGTTATATAGCATAAATCACGTAGACATACGTCAAATAATCTATCTCTTTCTAATGCATAATGTTACTATACTACCGCTATATAAAATATTGTTAATTCTTTCTTCGAACAAATGGCCTTGAATTGTCATCTTTCATGAACAAAACTATACCAGTTTTGTTTGGAACTATGATTGTTTGGGTTATCACTTGTCAGTTTGATTTTGTGACAGCAACATATTGTTAACTAAAATATATTTCATACAACTTTTGATATTTATTTTAATAAATGTTTTATTTACATACCTTTACTCTTAACTCTGCTGTCACCTGTCAAAATTTTAGGTTAGTTTGTGTACAACAGCAAACGGAAATCACGTGGACCGTAAATGTGTGTGTGTGTGTGTGTGTGTGTGAGAGAGAGAGGAATTCCTTTGTGTGAGTAACAAACCGTGACGTCACGAATTTTACAGCTGCGAAAATTTATTAGCAAATTTATGAATGAAAAGTCGCATATTTCATGTTATTTTATATTACTATACTTAATAAATGAGACGGATTTCACGATTTTATAAAAAAAAAATTAAATGACCCCATTCTGGAGCGGCAATTAGTCTATAATAGTCAGTCCACAACTTACGATCGACAGTTCACCGGACACAGTATTGGCTGCGAAATAAATAGTGATATAAATAAATATGAGTTGTCTAGCATAAAAGTTAAACAAGTTAGTCGATAACAATCGGTCTAGTTCAGTTAGTCGAGTCCACAAATTACAGTCATCAGTAAACTGGATAGAGTCGTATTGAGTGTAAAATAGTGATATAAATAAATATGAGGCCAGTCTAGTCAGCGAAACCGACGAGTCTACACGCATAGTAAAATAAATATCATGTAAATAAATACTGCGTTGTGTTAATTATTTAATAGTTATTCACGTCCAAATATTTGAAAAATCATATCTCTGATTCTAAAGACTTGTAACGTGTAAAACATACACCTACATGTTTACATGACCTATTATTTGAAGAAAAAAAATAATTAGAAAATGTGAAATGTCTTATATACCCGCTCAGAGTGGCTCTTCCTTTCGTGTGCGATTGAAATACTGTTAATTTGTTTATTAAATCAAATCTTGCTTTATAGATGTTGTCCACAAGTAATGGAAAAATGCATCCCTCTTCTTCCGCCAGCTGAGAAAGCAGCAGCATTGTCTGTATCCAACAACGTAGATTTACAATGGATAGCAGATAGAAACGCATGCATTTGGACAGCTGGTCGCTTGGAAGATGCGACTGCCAAACCCAGCACTAGTTTGAATTTAAATGTGGCAGATCCTTGGAATATTTGTTTATTTGGGTTCTTAGAAAGAGGTCGAGTGCTTACAACTTGTCCAACTGTTGTAGCACATTCTTGGTCGATTGTTTTTACAAGAGTTAATGCGTTGTTTACGGTTATTGATCCAACGTAAGTTAAATTATTTTATTATGAAATGTGCAATAAATATTACTAATAGAGACGATGTAACCCAATTAAATGGCGGAATACCTGAATAACATTCAGTTTTTGTAAGTTTAAAATCTATATTTTAAACTAGTCGAAAGAATTTCGTAGAAATTTCCCACCATTTTCGACCGAAATATTATAAGTTTGGGCTCGTATTTGTTAACACCTAATCTACGTCACAGTCGAGAAATTTACCAAAATTTAATTATATTCCTATTTCAGTCCCGTGAATGATAACCGAGCCTCATTATTGCGAAGCTCAGCAACAGTTCGTAAACCAGTAAATGAAAGAGATATGTACATACATCTTTGGAAAAACTATGTCACATTCGCATTTCGAGTAGTACCACCAATACCAAGTCCAGTTGTTAGATGTGCATCACCTGATTTAAGTCTAAGGTACGTTAAATTCATTTTTAAATTAAAATAATGAAAAATATGTACAGAAATAATTTTCAATAGTCTTTGTTAGAATAATGGTGTATTACTCGTTACTAACAAATTGTTAGATTAGTGCAGAATAATTAGAATAGATTAGATTTGCTTTTAGAAGTAGCACCAAGAATCTATGTTTATCACAAAAATGACTATAATACTATTGAATATACTATCATATCTTGTGCACAGTACTATAATTTGTGCGTTTTATGTTTTGTTCATACACATTTATCTTTATTGCAGTTATTTTTCATCATGAGGCACCGCTTACATTTCTTTCCTTTATTATTTGGTGGAGGGTATTTAAACTTCTTTTATTGTGAAATTTTTGTGCGTTTTGTGTTGTTTTTGGTAACACTGTGTGTGGGTTCTCATGTTTTCGAGCAATATGGTTTCAGATTTGTTCACATCGTTTATGTTTTTCATAATTTTATTTTTTGCGAATATTCACTTGTGCTGTTTATGCTAGTGTATTATACAATCATGTTTTCAAGTAAAATACTTGTAAATATTATGGAAATGAATATGTGCTTTAATCCTCTATAGCCAGAATATGCGAGGTTTGATAGAAAATAACGAGACTTTTAATTCTGTGCGTTAAGCGTGAATTACGAGAAGAATTCAGATATGACCCGGAAGTTTATTCTCAGAACCAAACGAAAGGCTCTAGCGGCAATTCCTTCTTAACATAACAAGATTTTTTTTTGCAATTTTAATTAAATTTACGAAGAATTTGTATTTAGTAAAAAAAATATAATTATAAAATTATTCAATAGATGTCAGTAGTAGCTATGAATATGTTCAGCGTTCAACGATAATAAGTTTGACATTATCAATTAGTAAATTGAATTCATTGTAGTACTTTTCTTGTAATAATTTACTTGTTATATTCCATATAGTTTTCATAGTAGCTTCCTTAAATTCGGTACCATCACGGTTTCTCATATTTACCGCCCAATCCTTCAATATCTACATGCCTCCTAGAGGCGTCAGTACACCACACTGATGAGCTTCAATTAGAGCGAAACGCGTCTGTGGTTCTGGTTGAGTGGGCCAGTCTCTGATAAATGACCAAGAGGTTGATTCAGAGACTGAAATTTTGTGAAACGTGCCAACTGTAATTTAAATATTACATTTCAAGAGTATATCTTTTACCTAACTACAAATTACAAATATTTTCATAAAAGTAAATTAAAAAAAAGTATGTAAATTTATTAATGTGGGGTTTGTTGCATCAAAGGAAATATGATTTTCGTACAAAAGCATGTAATGGACCCATCATACTTTTGAAATAAAAAGAAAATGTAAGAATTTTTTTTTTACTTATGATCCATTTGTAATTCCGATTATAACATTTGCCAGTAGATTATTTATAAATTAAATTAAGTTAGTTCGCATTGGTCTGCATATATGACATTTGAGGCTAGGTGGTGTTTATATAATTCTTGTTTTCTTGATATAATTTTTAAATTATGATTCAAAAGGATCACGATTAAACTAATCAGGATTCATAAAATCATATTCACACCCCGAAGGACACGGCTAAGGTATTCATTTTAAAAATGAGCCGAAGCCGCAAAATAAATACGACCATACAGCGCTTACTAGACATGACTATAGCCTAGCGCGTCACGCAAACAATACGTCACGTTGTCATAGCAACGCGGGTCGCAGAACGCTGAGCGGCCAAGTCTTCAGCGCGGTAAATAAGAAGTTATTTTTACCGTTTTCTGGTAAGGCGTCTAGTATGTGCGACAGTTCGCCATCACTCGTGGCGAGCACTGTACTGTTTGCCATCAAATTCGATAACAGGATTGTGTCAAGAAGTATAGGCTCTAGAGGGTTAAAGTTTTTTTTATGTTTTCAGCTTATCTTTGTATTGTTTCGCTACAAATTCATTTATTTTTATTTAAAAAAAGTTTATGATTCTTGGATTCACAAAACACGAAATGTTAATAATTTGTTTTGATTATAAAACTAGCGTAAACAGTTGTGACTGAAGTAGACGGTATGTGTTGTTTGATTTGAAGTATGGCGACGGAGGAGATGGTGGGTTCTGACACCGGTTCACTGAGCCAGAGTCTTGAGAACTTGGCCCAGACGCAGGGTTTTGTTACGACAGGGAGGTTCACCCTGCCCTTGTCTGCCATCCGGAAACAGCACAAGCGCACAAGGTGACATGATCTTTAAAATAGACCACCACATCACTTCGGGTCGACCGAGCAATACTTTATTTTCATTCAAATATATCATAGTATGAAACATATCATTTTTGACACATTCTAATACATTATCACAAAATCCGTCGTACGGTATCGGTTTTGTTTGCAAGGAAATCGTTAATAGGTCTGCTCCTTTTTTAAAATCAATTCAGTACCTCTTAATATTGTGTGAAAAATAGAAATATCAATGGTATTAGAGCAAAGTCGAAATTTATAGCGATGCCCAAGAATTCAAAATTATAATATTTAATGAACAGAACCGATATTTTATGACGGGGGGAACTTTAGAGATAGGCCATAGGGCGTAGGGGAGTAGTTTAGTTTTCATTTATAAATATAATGTACAAGGTATCAATAACTAGTTTGTCGCTAATTTAAAGATCGATTCTACAAATCAAAAGGATAAAAATATAAAATTCCATTTTATCGGCGACCGAGTCGATAATTAAATTTTATCGCGTATAATATTCTAATTAAATTTAATTTAAATAACAATTAAAGTGCTATATCTTTGCTATATCTTTCTCCACTATTTTGAGAAAACAAATGGACACTAAAATCTGCTATACTAAAAAAAAAATAATAAACAGAAGATGCACGTCATCAACCTGAAAAAAAACCTTATAAAATGAAATATAACGTAGAAATTATTCGGTGATATTTATTTTTAAAAGAAGAAGAAAAAAGTACTAGTATTAAGTAATGTATATATTAATGATATTTACAATTTTTTCTAAGTCAATCGTTATTCCTTTTACGGAATATAAAATTATTTGAAATAATTGTAGTTTATTTTCGTACCATACGTTGGCACTACTGAGAATGACTATGTTGTCAAATAATTTTAAATAGAAATAATTGTAAATTAATTAATATATACGTTTCTTTAATACTGGTATATTTTTTTTCTTTTTTTAAAAATAAATAACTAATAATTACTACAAGTTAGATTTCTTTTTATAAGGTTTTTTTCAGGTAGATGCCGTGAGTCTTCTGTCTAATCATTTTCATCAGAGATTGGTTTAACATGTTTAGTAATCTTAATTATCTGAGAAAAAATGGCTGTTAGGATAGGACCTCTGGCATGGCTAGCATGTTGTGTAAAACACTACAATATCAGAGACTTATGTTTGTATTTTTTATTAATTTTTGCGTAAAATCGACTTTTTATTTAATGGCGAACTATTTATTATCCAACTGTATATACTACATACTAGATTTTTTATAGTTTAGTATAATTTTAGAGTAGAAAATTAATTAACAATGTACCATACTAAAATATTCAATGACATGACACGATTTTTATATTTTTATAAAAGTATTTCTCAAAATATAAACTTCCCAGAAAAATGTAGCTCAGTAATTTATATCTAATAATTGTTAGATCAGTTTATATGTTAAAAAGTTTCTTCTTGAGCATGTTTTAATAATTGCATAGTACGGTAGATTTGTATTTTTATTTCCACATCTTAAATTTTGAACTTGAAATTATAAATATATCACAATCACAATATAATCAATTCACTAATGCCCGTTTTCATCCCTGGTGAATAAATATCTTATTCATCATTTAAACAAACTATTCGTTGAGTAAAACCGAGCTGTTGACTGGCATTATTTTTTCTATGTCAATCGTTTTGGTTGGTCAAAAGAATTGACTAATCGATGAATAAAATTTATTCGTCAGATAAGTATTTGTGAATTTATTCGGCAATGGTGAAACCGGGCATAAGTACAGTGTGTTAAAAAAAATAACTCTGAGTAGGCTATGAACAGAGAAACGTATGTCTGATCATTGAATTTAAATGTTAACAATTATTCGTAAGCAGTCAAACAGCATTTATTCTTACTACCAATGTTTCGGTGCACCCTTGTACCTTCTTCAGGGTAGTAAGATGTTACAAATTGTTACAATTCATGTACATAAAATACATTCGTACAAAACATTCATTTGATTTATTTAAATATAATAATTGAAAGTTAAAATTATGTTCCCGTTTATTTAGAATTAATTATTTATCATCGATCTTTTGTGACGTCACAAGTGACTTATGAGCATGCCTAGAAAAGATGGTGAGACCTGACTTTTTGAACGTATATTGAGGCATTACATTACACACTTCTGGCTAGTTCACGTGGGTTTGTTTACGTTTTCGCGGAGTGAGGTTAGAATTTTTTAGTTCGTATTGGAATTGTATTTGATTTCAAAACTATTATGCGATACTTAATTTTTAATATTGAATACAATAATACACTAAATGAAATAAATAGAACTAGTCGTTTGCACAAGAAGAACAACAAAAGAAAACAGCGTGCACCTGCTCCGTACGTTATCCTTGAACTTCTGTGACGTCATTATTTTAGAAAATTCATTTTTTTAGAAATCTAGGCATCTTTGAGTGAAATACAATACATAATATCACTTTTGAAGACATTCTTAATAAAATAAAAATTCGCTAAACTTACCCATTGAATTTAAAAGTCAAGTTGTCAAAATTGATCTTGAAATGTACTTTTCCTAAAATTCATTTTAACAGATAGCAAAAAAACTATTATCATTTGCCTTTTTGTAATTTATTTCCATTTCTAAAATAAGATTCAAGAAGAAAAGTTTTGATTTCTTTAGATAACATTTTTGACAATATCTCTTGTCAAATTGATATTTAATTAGTTTTAAATTAAGACATACGTTTTTTTGTTCATAGCCGAGTTATTTTTTTTAATACTTTATTACCATATTACAAATTTGTTATTAATATGTCATTTATTCGATAACAGTTCATCTCCAGACAGTTTAACAGCTGAAAGAGGCGGCGACAGCAAAACACCATCAGGAAATGTTTCTCCAGCAGCTCTTTATAAACTTATAGTTCCTTTACTCCGTTGCGAAACATCAGATGTCAGAGATACTACAGTTCAAGCTTTAGGAAAAGTTAATCCCGATGCTTTAAAGTAATATCTCACATCTTAATCACATTCAAACATTACTATCTATATTCTTTTAGAGATCTAATGGAAGAATTAGTAGTTTACATCCGCGAAGCCGTCGACAGAAAACAAGAAAATGTTAGGAGAAGACGAAGAAGAGATGCTCTAAGATTGCAATTAGTTAGAGTTTTAGAATTAATTGCAGAATATGGTACTTTTGGTGTCAGTCAGTGCGTTTTGGATAGAGATACGCAATCTTTACACCAAACTTTTGTGGAATATATGGATGGAGCAAGATTATATTTAGAGAGCGAACCAGATAAGAGTTCGTTTGCTGTTAGAGAAATAACCTTACATTTTTGCAATTTTGTCAGGAAAATGATCAAAAGTTTTTCTCGTAAGTAATATATTCGTTTCAGAATCACTACTCCGGCATTTGATACAGAAATATATAGTGTGTCCCATTTATAGCTGCGCCAATGTGCTCTAGATAACACGAAAAACTGAAGTTTGTTATTTTTTTAGTTTTCAAATAACTTCAAACTATTAGTAATAGAGAAAAATATTCCAAATAAAGAATTTTTTATTGCCTGCCTAACTAGTGGCTTACAAAATAAATTTTTGTCATTAAATTTCTGAGATATAACACAAAGATATGTTTTTTTTATTCACAATCATTATAAAAATAGTGGTTGGGAAATACGTCATTCCTAACTGCAATGACAATCTCTTGGGTGGGAAATAACTGATTTTAGTCTCTAAAAATATACTTCGTATTTGGAACATTTTTCTCGATTACTAATAGTTTAGAATTATTTGAAAAAAGAAAAAATCTGATGTGGCCAACACAATACCTCCCGTTTAATTTAATTTTTTTCATGTAAATACTTAAAATTAAATTTAAATACCAGGTTCGATACCGACCGACGCTAAATATTTCGAATTTTAAATGACACAAAAATTGCACTCTCCACGTCTAGTATTGTTACCGAAATCTGTGTACAAAGCAGATTGGCACACCTAGAAATGGGTAATATGCCGTGACGATATATTTATTTTATTTGTATACTTACCTATATTCGTACATATTTACTTATACTGGTATTTGTATTAAGTTCCTTTCCATATAATTATTCTTCTATTTGCTATTTTCTTTTTAAAACGGTACTATTATTATTTGAAATGATTAGTTTGTTGACAGTGACATGTATCTGTCAGTTACATAAATTTAAGATCTGAACTGTGTAACCATGGACTTGCGTTTAAAGCGTAGGCTCCGGGATTAAAATTATAGATAGTTTTATAAATTTATCCATAAAATATATAGAAAAAGTATCAATGCAAACTTGTAGAAAAATTAATAATCTTTAATTTTTATATAACAAATCTCGAAAAACTATTTTGAGCTTCCAGTAAAGTGCTACTTCTGGGTATCTGATTTACACCAAAATCTAATGGCTTCTTTCCATATAAGAGAGTAGAAAAACAAGATTTCAAAATTTTCTGAATGATAGTATTTGAGTTAGAGCGTAAAGAGGATACACACACACGTACACACAGACACATACACACACAGACACACACACACACAGACACACACACACACACATCATCATAAAAATGATAAAATTAGAGTCTAAGGACCTTAAAACGTGGTAATTTACCAAAATCTCAATATGCGATTTTTAGCACGATCCCTATAACTCCCTTACCAATGGTAGCGGGAGGTAAAAATCAACAAAATTCAGTTTTTCATCATCATGTAGTGGCCTATGCGAATTTTTGGAAAAACAAAAGCACATCTGAGTTGGCCTCCTATAGATTCAGTTTCATTTAACCGACATTGTATCTCTTATAAGTAGTTCTCAAGATCTCAATATCGGCAGCTCTAAATGGGACACACTATTTATTTTTAAGTTATGTCTGATTTAATATCAGTAATTTAATTTCCTTTTAAATTTATTCTAGTGGAAACATGCCAAACTTTACTGAAACGCGATCTCCGCCGTAATCTCTTCAACCTCTTCTCCACTTGGTCCGGACCTTACGCGAGACCTTTAAGAACCAGCGCGAGTTCCGGAACTGTTATGAGCGCCGCAAGTGGATCTGAATCAACCGAGGCGGATTCATCTGGTATCGGTACTCGTTTAGAGTTACAAATGGCTGCTTTACAAGCAATGAGTGCCCTGCTTTGTTGTGGGCCTTGTTTCGATTCGCAAAGTTTAGCTGAAGATGGGTTGCTGTATCAGTGGTTGGATATGTTGCTGGCGAGCGAAGATGAAAAGGTTAGTATTCGATGGCGGCGCTGTAAGCGCACCTGTCATGGCGCCTACTTTAAACCCTTCTGCTTTTGTCTTTTTAAAATACTCAATTTTCAAGTAAATTATTTCAGAAAGAAAATAAACCAAATAACATTTGTTTGAATTTATAATGCTACGCCAAATAAAAAAAAATGTTGTGGCCAGCACAATACCTTCCGTCATTTCTATGTATTTTATATAAATTCCTCACAGAAAGTTTCTTGTATTTTCATTAAAATTATTTCACAAATATATTACGTAAATTGTACTTGACCTTGATACTGACATCTGTTAACTAGAAATATTGTATTGCTGAAACGCAGCAAAGAATGCAAAATTTTGAAATTTAATTTATAAATTATTATCTCTAAATACATTGAATATGAAAAAAATAATGTAATCAAATCGAATAGAGAATAAAATATTCTTTAATATTTATAATAACATAAAATGTCAAAAAATGACATTTAACTTTGTTTTTTTTAAGAAAAACAGTTAAAAGCTTCAAATTAAGGTACTTCCGGTTGATCAATTGTAACCAAATCTAATCAAGTCTTCAATAAATGAGGAATACGAAAAAAAAAATGTAATTTTTGGAATTGTGCTATTGGAGTTATCGCGGCCGATACGATACACACATTCTGACATTGCAAAATATTAAATTTGTATTCTAAACGTGCTTATTCATTAAAAACTCACCATCGAATTTTTTGACCGAATAAATAATAAAAAAATCTGATGTGACCAGCACAATACCTTCCGTAAATCCTGTGTATTATGTATAAATTCCATACATAGAAACTTCTAACACTCGAGTTATTTCCCTCATTCTTTCATACTTTACCGTATCTTTCCGTGTCTTCCCCTAAATCTAACTCAACATCCTCATCTCTACTACATTCATTTACTTTTCATTGATACTGACGTTTTTCCATGGTTAGCATAGCTGGCTGATTTATGAAATTTAATATCTTTATAATTATTTAACTCTATATCCATTGAATATGAAGTATAAAATGCAATAAAATCGTGTAGAGAATAATATATTCTTTAAGTTATAATAATGTTAAATGTCAATAAATGATATTTAACTGCATTTTCAAGAAAAACTGTTAAATTCTTCAAATGAGGGTACTTTCGGATGACCAATTATAACCAAAAACTTGAGGAATACGAAAATATTATAATTTTTGCAATCGAGGTTTTGAAGTTATGCGATCCGAAACCTTTGTCACAGACACACACACGCATATACACACACACAGACACACATACATACAGACATCATCGTAAAAATGGTAAAATCGTTTTATATGGACCCTAAAACGTGCTTATTCAGTAAAAACTCATCATTGAATTTTTTGACCAAATACAATACCTTCCTTACCTAAAGGTATTTCTATGTATTTTTTATAAATTTCACACAGAACGTTTCTTGTATTTTGAGTAAAATTATTTCACATGTTACGTAAATCGTACTTGATTTTGATACTGACATCTGTCAATTAGTAAAATTAAATTATTGAAACTGTTTCCGTTATGTCGCAGCAAAGATTGCAAGATTCATGAAAATCAATTTCTTTATAAATTTTTATGTCTAAATACATTGAATATGAAGAAAATAATGTAGAGAATAAAATATTCTTTAATATTTATAATAATTACATAAGAGGTCAAAAAATTACATTTAACTCTGATTTTTTAAGTAAATCAGTTAAGTGCTTCAAATTAAGGTACTTCCGGTTCATGTCTTCATTTGAATGTAAGAATGAGGAATACGTAAAAATTGTAATTATTGGAATTGTAGTATTGGAGTTATCGCGGTCGAAACGATCGTCACACATACATACAAAGACATCGTAAAAATAGAAAATTCGTATTTTAAACGTACTTATTCATTGAAAACTCTCCATCGATGTTTTTGACCAAAGACAATACCTTCCTTACCTAAAGGTGATTGCAAGGTAATTGTTTTAAAACTTGCCTATTCTTGAAATACTTCATTTACCTAGACAGGCGGGTGGCAAACTTATTTTAAATACCACGAGAAAACTACAGTATTCAATAAGTACATATTCTACATATTATATAACTTCATGTTATGTTATAATCAAACTTGTAAACTTTAGATACGAATAATGAAACTTCACAAGATTTCAATTAAATTAGTGTACACGGTAATATTAACTTCAAAAGTGATTAATTATTTTGCTCATTTTGTCGTCATACTCTTTATTAAATTCTAAGGACTCCTTCACCTACTTTTGATTTATTCTTATCCTTATAACAGACATTTTTATACATAAACATGAAAGGGAAGTAAATAACATTAATTTAAAATTAATTAGAATCCGCAGAAGAGCATGCGACATCAACGGAAATTTAGGAAATTAAATTAAGGACGGTTAGTAGGTCCTTTCAAAAACCATCGTTTCGTTTAACAGAACAAACAAGTTTTCACGCTTTAATTTTATAATTTGATTTTAAAATGTATGAAAAACAAACGAAATAAAGAAAATGAAAATAATGTACATCAAAAAATTCGAATGTGCAACAAAAAAGGAAATGTTTAATATTTTTTGGTAAAGAAATAAAAGCTGATCGATTTAACAAATGTAAAAGAAATTTAAATAAACTTTTAGACAAAATTATTTCACCACTTTTATTTTAAAACAGAATATATGAAATTTAACTTCCGTCACATTTAGGTAAGGAAGGTATTGTCTTTGGTCAAAAATTCAATGATGAGTTTTTATTGAATAAGCACGTTTTAGGGTCCCTATAATACGATTTTACCATTTTTACGATGATGTCTGTATGTATGTATGTATGTATGTATATATGTGTGTATGTGTGTGTGTGTGTGTGTGTGTGTGTGTGTGTGTGTGTGTGTGTGTGTGTCTGTGAACAACTGATTAGATTTTGGTTATAATTGGTGAACCGGAAGTAGCCTCATTTGAAGATTTAACAGTTAAATTTGATGTATTGACATTAAATGTTATTATAACTTAAAGAATATATTATTCTCTATACGATTTGATTGTATTTTATACTTCATATTCAATAGATATAGAGTAAAAGAATTTTAAAGAAATTAAATTTTATAAATTAGTCAGCTATGCTAAACATGGAAACTACTAATGTATTCATATAATTCAAATTGACAGATGTCAGTATCAATGAAAAGTAAATGAATGTGGCAGAGATATGGATGTTGAAGTAGATGTTGGGGAAGACACGGAAAGATACGGTAAGGAAATAACTCTAGTGTTATAAGTTTCTAGAAAGATACAAGCGAGATGATTACATTGGTTTGAAAATGTCATGAGGAGAAATGAAGAATATACATATTGAATAGAATAATAGAAGGTTGAAGAAACAGAGGAAGACCAAAGATAAGATGGGGGGACTGTATTGCGGAAAACTTGAGAGAAATGGAACTGAATGACAACGACACGTAAAACAGAAATGAGTGGAAGAAAAAAAAATAGCGACCCCTAAAGAAGAAGATGTTAGTGTCAAGTTCAATTTGCATAGTTTGTTTATGAAATAATTTTACTGAAAATTTAGAATCTTTTGCAAGAAAATTTATGTATGGAATTTATACATAATACACAGGATTGACAGATTTTTTTATTTCTAGAATTTTTTGTGAGAAAACGTGACAGTGACATTGGAAATTGTTACAACACACTAAAAATAAATGGACGCTATTGTGAAATGCGTAATATTTTGATATTGTAAAGCCAATTTTATGTATATTCTAGAAAAAAGTATATGAAAATGTCGATTCTCTATGATCCGTTAAAACCGGAAATAAGAAATTCTATGATCATTTTCATTTTATGAGACCCTTTGTCTAATTTTACTTTGCTTATTAACATTTTTTTTCTGTCTCTTAATGTAAATATTCGATAATCATAGTGTTTATTTTCACTTAATTTTATGGTTAGGTGCAATTTTAAATTTTATTATGAAATGTACCACCTTACCATAAAATGTAAAGTGCAATAATTATTTTACAAATTATTATTTTTATTAACAGGTGTGCCAACTAGCCCGCGAAACGGTCATCCTCCTCCTCGAATGCAACCCCGACATTGGTCCTCTTCTAGATTGGGTGGTCGACCGCTGTTATACCGGAACTGCAGCAGTAGCTGATGGCTGTTTCTTAGCTTTAGCTACTATTTTTAGCGCCAGGTATAAATTTTATTCTGAAATAAAAAATATTTGCTTCATTACTATTTATTTGTTACAGAGAATATCCATGTGATCACTATACAGCAGTGATTAACGTAACGCTGATGAGTACAGGGTGTCCCAGACCTAATGTGAGAGATACGGCCCTGCAGTTGTTGCAGTTGCTGGACAAGAGGTTCTTCGGGACGGTCCCACCCTTGCCCGCCACAGAAGAAGAAGTCGGTGAGTTATTTTTATATTTTATACAATACTGTTCGTGCACGAAACAAACCAAACGAATTTTGTCGCGTGAGAAAGGCTTTATTTAAAAAGAAACATAATTTTCAAATAAATTACACTTATTTTTTTTTTCAATTCAAATGTATGTATGTATACGAAGTGCAGTGAAGTTATCTGCTAGTAATAAATCAGACGGCTTATAAATAACATTGAATAGTCATCTTTCGTGAACCAATCTATACCACTTCATTAATAAAGAGTCAATATTAAAGTCTCCAAATAGTTTATGGAGTGAATACTCCATTGTAAAATTAACCATGCGGGGTAAGTGCCCTAGCGCGGTAAATCACCTTTACTGTCCTTACCTACGGTTTGTTTATATTCAATTCATGTGTTGCTATCATTAGTGGATAAGTCACTTTCCGTTAATGGCGACATTTTTATAAGATAAGGCTAATTTACTAAAGTGGTAGCGAAAAAGAAAGTAGATTGTTTGGGAGCTTTTAAGAAATAGTAGGAAAGAATGGTGAAATGTATTATTAGTGAAGGGAACTACTTTAAACATATTTAAAATAAAATTCTAAAAAATATGAACCATGTCTCTTATTGTCAAATATACTAGCGTGCTCGCCGAATGTTTTTATTTATTATATGCCAGTATACGGTTTAATTCTATATTGATATATTTAGAAATATTTAATAATAGAATAAATATCCATATTTGCATATTAATATAAAAAAAAGTTACATTAAAATAATATTTATTATAAACACAATTTTTATATTAAAATTTATTCAAAAATAAATATTTATTTTATATATGAAATATATTTTAAAATATTTATTTTATTAGTTAACGAAATACAGTACAGAAAATTTTTAGTTTACAATACATTTTATTATGAAATATGAGAAAAATAAAGATTCATATTTTATTCCATTTCGCAACAAATATAAATGATTAGGCAGAAGACTCACGTCATCAATCTGAAAAAAAAACCTTATAAAATAAAATATAACTTGTAGAAATTATTGGGTGTTATTTATTTTTAAAAGAAGAAAAAAAAGTACTAGTATTAAGTAGTAATGTATTTACATTTCCAAGTCAATCATTATTCCTTTTACGAAATACAAAATTATTTAAAATAATTGTAGTTTATTTCCGTACCATACGTTGGTAATACTGAGAATGACCATGTTGTGTCATTAATATATTCGTTTCTTTAATACTAATATATCTTTTCTTCTTTTTTTTTAATAATAAATAACAACTAATAATTACTACAAGTTATTTCTTTTTATAAGGTTTTTTCAGGTTGATGACGTGAGTCTTCTGCCTAATCATTTCACCATATATTAAAAAACGAATGTCATAATTGTCATTTTTTTGTGTTCATTTATGTATTTAGCGAGATTTGATATTTCATATTTTTTGACATTCATAGGTACCACCTTAAAAAATAAATTGTACAGCACTTGAATGACCTATTAACGAACTCTTTTGGGTGCTGTAACAGCTTTGTTACAGACGCAAAATAGAAAAACAACATTACTAATATCCTTTATTGTTCTACGTATCCACTCTAAAATAACATATGTATCACATTTACACGAGCAACATGCAATTCTATAATATCTGGAATTAATTTAGTATCACGCCACATTGATTAAATTACTTGTTCGTATTGACACATTTATGTTTATTATACTCTGTAGCACGTAGGCGTGCACAAATGCACAGATATTCACATAGAATTCATTTATCTTAGGTATAACAACATTTACAAATTTATTTACAGTTGATATTTTGGTGTAGAATTAGAAAATTCCGCCATTTCTTGTCCGAAGTTTGATGCTTGATATAGTAATCTTTTTGGTCCTTTGTTCGATTTGTAAGATAATGTTCTGCTTTGGGAAACTGGAAAGAATAATTAGAATTAGTTCACATACATAAAAGATTAAACTCTAAACGTTGAATAGGCCTGTTATACTTTGGTTCACAAAAGATGACTATTCATGGTCATTTGTTCGAAGAAAGAATACACAGCACTTACAGTAGTAACTTGGCAACATTTCATGTTTAAAAGAGAAAGATTATTTGACGTACTTTCCAACACATTACAAATAATAATGACGTATGTCGTAGAGTTACAGATATTTAATTATCTACTGTACTGCCCTCTGACCTAATAGTTACCCAGTGACGTTGACATTTAAATCAAATAATTATTCCATGGTTTTTGTCAAATCTATGTTTTTGGGTTTTGCAAATACATAGGTGAAGAGTATAAATCTTTGAGAATGGCGTTATTTAAAAAGAAACATAATTTTCATATAAATTACATTTATTTTTTTCAGTTAAAATGTATCCATAAATATTTCATGTTTCACGTCTATGTATACGAAATGCAGTGAATTTATCTTCAAGTAATATTATACCATACGGTTAATAAATGACCTTGAATTGTCATATTTCGTGAACCAAACTATACAAGAATTTTTATATGCCTTCTAAATATTAAATTTTAAATATTATATTCTACAACAAGTAATGGAATGGCCCATATTCCATACGAGCAAAAAGTTTGTGGCCCGAGCCGAAGGCGAGGACTGCGGTTTGCGAGTGTGGATTATACCATTCCAAACGTGTTGTAGACTATACTTTCTCTAACAAGATTTTAGAAATTATACAGAAAATGTTGATTGATAATAACAATATTTTATCATATACCATTCAATATTTTTTTTGACGCCATAAATTGCTTATAATAACTCCATTCATATTTTTCTTCTGATTTATTTGGTAATAACTGACTCCCTGTATCATTAGCAAGTTCCCTTATTTCTAGCGACGTACATTCCATATCTATATCTTCATTTCCACTTTATATGTTTTTTTACAAAATGTCTTCAGTTAATTTTCTAAGTAATATATTATTATTTAGATAAACTTATTACTCTGGACAACTCCAAAAACCTGTGAAACTTAACAAAAAACTCTAAAAATGTTCAAAACTTTAAAACGTCGAACGCGAATACAGAAATAGATAAATATAAAACAAAGAGTCATAACCATAGCAACCGAACCAAGATATTTGATATACCGTGCTAATATGCGGCTAAATATATTGTGATTCGTCGAAAGCCGTGCGGAATTATTCCACACGGTTTGTTGGAATAATATTAATTAATCGGCCAGCACAATGTCTGTATACTCGCTATTCGTAAAGGCAGCCTTTTTTTACTGATTATAACTTTTATAATAATTATTAATCGATTTATTTGTCAAAATTTATTTGAAAAAGTTGACAACTCACATTTGTCAAAAACAATTGTTTCATTGTTTTTGCCACTTGATCAAATTGTTACGAAAATACGTAAACGACTCGTTAATTTATGGGGGGTAAAAATGCTAAAAAAAAGTGAGATTTCGAAAAAAAGTTAAGAAATATTGTTGCTCTCGACGAGTTCTACATCGTGTATTTATATGATGCATTTGTTAGTTTGTTTTGTTGATAAAAATAGAGTTCAATCTATAAAAAGAATATATTCAAAGGTAAAAATAATCTTATTGTTTCATTTTGTTTGTTAAAAGTCCGATGTCTCATAGATATGTAAAGTACAATTTACGGAATACTGATTTTCATACGCCCCAACGCACAGTAACGCTTCAAAACTTTTACTTGCATATGAAACTAATCATGTGGATTCATATAAAATTTCTTTAGTTTTTAATATACAGTAGAATCCCGGTTAACCGAACTCGGGTCAACCGAAACCCGGGTTAACCGAAACAATTCCACGTATAATTATCAGTTCCACGAATGATTATGTAGCCCCACTTTTACTGTCCGGCTCCTTCATTCCACAGGCCGGCTGTAGCGACGGGGAGCTCGCATGGGGCTCGCAAATGAATAGTAGAGTGGAACGTAGGTTTTTTGTGTGTGTCTTTACGTATTGTTGTGAGATGGCATCTAAGCGGAAGCGTGTTGTGATTTCTATTGCGGATAAATTAGCTGCTATCAAAGAAGTTGAAAACTTATGTACATACTGTACTGTATCTACAAACTGTAACTACATATGTATATTATTTAATGTACATTGTTTCAAAATAATTCATTTCCCCTACACACCCATTTTAGTACATATGTAGGCTATTTTTAGATGTTAATGGGTTAACCGAAAAATTCGTTATCCGAAACGGCTGCGCCCCCTTTATTTCGGTTAACCGGGGTTCTACTGTAATGTATTGTCGGTAAAAGGTGAAATAGAAAAAAAGTATACTATTTCCTTCACTTACGTGTGATGGGTGTAGTAGTACCTCTAGGCGTAATTTCTTCAGTTCGTCGTCGTTTTCGAATGCAAAGTGACGAAAGAACAGCACGTCGAAAATTCACTCCTCCAACACAGTATAAAATAAAATTTATACCAAAGTTTGTGTTGAAAAATTGCATACACATGTGTTGAATTGCCATAAAGAGGGCTATGTCCACATTCGACAGCATCTGGAACTTTAAAATAAATTGATAAAAAAATTATATTCAAATAAAAACTATTTGAGATTGACAGTGTTTTAGTGGTAGCAGCTGAACGAACTCCCTCCTAACACGATATTCATTACATACTTCTAGGCGACCATTCAGCCGCCAATCAAAATATATTCATATTCGTGACGTAATAACAAAAAAACTCCTTATTTTCGAAGTATTTTAATTATATCATTTTATTTGTTCATACAAAATACCTATATTTCTGTGTTTTTTTACCTCTCGCTAAGAGAGGTATTGGATTCATGCTAAAAATCACAAATCCGAATTTTATTGAAGAAGCACGTTTTAAGGTCCCTAGAATACGATTTTAACATTTTTACGATGATGTCTGTGTGTGTGTTAGGATGTTGTAGGTACGATTTCTCAAATTCTATACAATTAAAGACCTGTTTAACTACGGATTCCTCAATTTAACATTAATGGGAAGAGTTGAATAGGTTTTGGTAACAATTGGACAACCGGAAGTGATAGTTTCTTAAAAAATACTTCTAAATAATAAAGATCTTTAAATTTTCAATCTGATTCATTTTTTTTTTTTATTATATCTCTATAGATTTGGAGATATATTATATAATAATATAGAATAATTTGTTGTAATAAATCTCGCTGCCCAAACAACTCCATGGAAACAAGTTGAGATATTTAAATGTTTATAATTGACAGATAAATCCAAAATGTCAGTATCAAGAATCAACAGTTTTATTAACATTACAGAAATCTTTTTCTGGGAAGTAAATACATTTAATTTTTATTATTGTATTATTAATTAAATATTTAAAATTATAGATATATTAATATTACATTTATCCTTAAGAAATACCGCTAATGCCGTCAGTGAATATAAAGTTTTTTGAATATATTAGAAGAGTAGGAGAAAATTCCTCATAGAACGAAAGAATAGATACAATTTGAATTATTTGTATGTACAAGAAATGTTAAATTCGTTAATTATGGACTTCAAATTTTAATGCTCCAAAATTGACCCCTGTGGTGCACTTTCCACGACAGCAATGAGTTCCCGTGAGGTGACGCCTGGTAAGCGCCCACGCGGTACAAATATTTCATTATTTATTGATATCTGCGTACAAAGCAGATTGGCACACCCAGCAATGGGTAATATACCGTGAAGATATATTAATTTATATAACATAAAATGAAATGGCGAGAGGTCATGTGTTGGCCACATCAGTTTTTTTTTGAATAATTTTAAATCGATCGAGCTGGAATAGCCTATTCTACTGTCTACGGCCTAAGACTTAGGACAACCAATAGGAAAGCAGAATTTGAAACTGATACGTGATTTCAATATTGAAAATGCCTCGCTTCTTTTTTGTTTCGTTAATGTATACAAAATGTCAAAACTGTAACAAGAATATCATCTTTCATCATTAATTTTAACTGCAGACTTCAATCATTTCTGGCAACATAAATTAGCATCGTTCAATTTTTTAATAAACAGATTAACAAAGTTTCCTTTAAACAAAAAACGATTTAATATTGAACTAAACTATATTAAAGAAATAGGTAAGTAGAACGGTTTCCCGGTTAAAACTATCGAAAAATTAGTTTATAAATTTAAACATCGCCAATCCGTTTCCAATTTTACAACATTAATACCATTTAATAATAAATAAATAAATAATAATAAAATAAAGATAAAAAAAATCGGTATTTATAAAATTAGCTGTAATGATTGTAATAAAGTTTACATCGGGCAAACTAAAAGACTAATTGACACTCGGTTTAAAGAACATTTTTATAATCTAAAAATCTGATGTGACCAACACAGTACCTCCCGCCATTTACCTATGTATATAATTTTTATATTACTTTATAAATTTATCCATACAATATATATAAAAAGTATTAAAGTAAACTTGTAGAAAATGGAATAATCTTTAATTTTTATAATAACAAATTGAGAAAAAATTACATTTAAAGGTATTTTTTGAAGAAAAACTATTTTGAGCTTCAAGTAAACTGCCATTTCCGGTTATCCGATTGCCACCAAAATCTAATCAGATATTTCCATATTAGAATAAGGTAAAAATACATGGTTTCAAAACTTTCTGAATGATAGTATTTGAGTTAGAGCGTATACAGGATCCACACACACACACACATACACACAGACATCATCGTGAAAATGTTAAAAATGGATTGTAGGGACCTTAAAACGTGGTCATTTACCAAAAACTCGATATGCGATTTTTAGCACGATCCCTATACCTACCTCCCTTACCGAGAGGGTAGCGGGAGGTAAAAAGCGGTAATCCCGAAAAATCTAGCGTACCTCAACATATGTTCATTAATAATCACAAAATTAACAATTAAACTTTTAAAACATATTAATAATGATAGATATTTAGATGCATACGAGAGCTTAATAATAAATAAATTTAAAAATAATTTGATGAACGCAGATCTCGCTCCCATACCAAATTCTAAACTATTCGATTTAATATAAACTTAAATTTTATAGGACGTTTTAAATCTTAAATATCATTGGACGCTAAATCTTAGTTTATAATTGGTATTCATTCATCTGTGACTCCCTCCCTATATAAATCCCAGTTCTCTCCCTTGTTTTTTCAGTTGTTAGACCTCTGGCATGGTTTACATATTGAGTAATCTTAACTATTTTGCTTAAATTTGTACTACTGATGATGAGAACTTAGTTCTCGAAATACGTATATAGCTTATTTTATAATTTTAAGGTTAAGGGGTAATTGTATTAGTTTTAGTTACTAATTTTAAAATCAGAAAAAATCTCCTCCATTGTTTTTACCTTCCGTCACCTTTAGGTAAGGAAGATATTGTCTTTGGTCAAAAAATTCAATGATGAGTTTTTACTGAATAAGCATGTTTTAGGGTCCCTATAATACGATTTTACCATTTTTACGATGATGTATGTATGTCTGTATGTATGTATGTGTGTCTGTGTGTGTGTGTGACAAAAGTTCCGGATCCCATAACTTCAATAGCGTTTTGGTAACGCATGTATGGCATGACCAATTTTTTCCTTCCGTCACCTTTAAGTAAGGAAGGTGTGTGTGTGTGTGACGAAAGTTTCGGATCGCATACCTTCAATACCACGATTCCAAAAATTATATTTTTTTCGTATTCCTCAAGTTTACATCCAGAAGAACAACTGATTAGATTTTGGTTATAATTGGTGAACCGGAAGTAGCCTCATTTGAAAATTTAACAGTTAAATTTGATATATTGACATTTAATATTATTATAACTTAAAGAATATATTATTCTCTGTACGATTTGATTATTTTTTATACTTCATATTCAATAGATACAGAGTTAAAGAATTTTAAAGAAATTAAATTTTATAATTCAGCCAGCTATGCTAAACATGGAAACTACTAATATATTCATATAATTCAAATTCACAGATGTCAGTATGAGTAAAAAGTAAATTAATGTGGCAGAGATGAGGATGTTGAAATAGATGTTGGTGAACACACGGAAAGATACGGTAATAAAATAACTCTAGTGTTACAATTTTCTAGAAAGATACAAGAAAGACGATTACATTGGTTTGAACATGACATGAGGAGAAATGAATAATTATATTTGAACAAGAATGAGTAGTTTAGTAATGGGAGGTTGAAGAAGCAAAGGAAGACCATAGATAAGATGGAAGGACTGTATTGCGGAAAACTTGAGAGAAAAAGAAGCGAATGAGAACGACACGCAAAAATAAAGAGGAAGAAGATGTCAGTGTCAAGTGCAATTTGAATAGTTTGTTTATGAAATAATTTTACTGGAAATTTGGAATCTTTAGAAAAATTATGTATAGAATTTATACATAGAATTGACGGAAGGTATTGTGCTGGCCACAACAGATTTTTATAATTTGTAGTACATTTTGCAGATATTGCATTTATAGATAAATTTACTTTTCTGCCGGGAATTAATAAAAACAATAAATTTTTAAATTAGTGATTGTTTAGAGCGAAAATAGAATATTCGTATTTTACCTCTTTTAGACTTTGACGTACGTTAGTAGATATTTATAAGGTGTACTTGTATAAAATGAAATTTTATGCCTAATTTAATAACGTTTGAGGTAAATTTTATATCGGTGTTACATTTCACAAAGAAAAGTTTGTTTATTTCGTTATTGGTAGAATTTTCTTCAAAGCTATAGATTTTATTACATAAATTTTCACAAATCTTTGTCATAAAAATATGTCTTTATATATTTTTACGTAGTGTAATTACTGGAATTCCCAAACATATTTCCTGTAAAAGTATGTTAAAGGTTATCAGTCTTTCAAAGCGAAAAAACATTAAAAGAAAATAAATACACGAGTACATCTCTTTTAGAAAATTATCTACGTTGTATTGAAGGGTATTGACAGTGCATTGAAAGGAAGGATAAAAGAAATATACGCGTTTTTTTAATGACGAACAATAAAATCTCGATGTTATAATTAATGACATATTAAAGAGCCTGCAATCTACTTTGTTTGTTTGACAGTAAATAATTGATTTTATATGCCGATTCGGAATATTGATACAGTATGACCTACAAAATACTTATGGAGATAAATAAATTCAGTTACCCGTCCCGAAACATACTACCAGAATAGGGGAGTATCACAATGTTTGAAAATTTTATATATTAATTTACCTGAAGAATCGCAAATCGAGATTTTAATAAATGACCATGTTTCAAGGTTCATAGAAACCGATTTTAACATTTTCACAATGATGTCTGTGGGTGTATGTGTGTGTGTGTGTGTGCGTGTGTATGTGTGTGGATCTTGTAGTCACTCTAACTCAAGTACTATCGGAAAATTTTGAAACCTTGTATTTCGACCTTTATTCTAATATGGAAAGAAGCCATTAGATTTTGGTATAAATCCGATAACCGGAAATCGCACAAAATAGTTTTTCTTCCAAAAATACCTTTAATTGTCATTTTTTGCGATTATGTTATTATTAAAATTAAAAACTATTGAATTTTCTACAGGCATGCATTAATAATTTTTCTATATATTTTATAGAAAAATTAATAAAATAATCAATTTTATAAATCCCGAAGTATATGTTTTAAAGATAAACACAATTTCTTAGTTACAGTAAAAATTTTGAAAGGTGTCCGATCAAGGTCACCTGTATCATGAACGAATTAAGAGCATAAACTTCGTAAAATGCACTTTTAAACTCTTATTACTCTGAGTATATTTCTACAAGAGAGATTTTACCTTCTAAAAGCAATCAAAAATATAAGTACACTAAAAATTTTGAAAGATGTCCGATCAAGGTCATCTGTATCATGAACGAATTAACAAATTGGCATACATTTATCCTCCCCCTTTACAAAGGCTTTAAGCCTGTGCGATAAGGATGGATATAACACGCTTGTCTTTCAAAAATTCATATTGTTTCGACTAAGGATATTCCATTTTAAAACGATGCTCGTTATTGATAATACTTTCGCTGTAACGTAAGTTTATATATTAATTCAGATACATTTACCTTGATTCATAGCCGTACGAATAACGTTATTTCCTGTCAGTGTCCCTGACACTGACATTGTGTCAGTATCTTAATTTTCACATATTTGGTTTTACATTTGCTAATAAACTTACCAGTTGATTTATTTTTGAATTTTGAATGTTGTTATTGTAACATATAATTTTATAATAAATAAATAACAGTAGTATCTTATGTACCCTCACAAAAACTAAGCAAATGACACTACTGAATTTGTCAAAATGGGCGGAGCAAAAATCTGAATTCATACAATTCGTAGATAACCTTGACCGGACATCTTCCATTTGAAAATTACGTTTCTGTGTGAATGTAGCCATATAGCCACGTTAGAGATTAAAAAGATATACTTTGGTTCACGAAAGTTGACTATTCAAGGTCACTTGTTCGAAGAAAGAATACACAGAACTTTATACAGTAATAACTTATTAATAAATTATTTTTTAAATTAATAAAGTTAAGAAAATAAAATTTCTATTGCTATTGAGAAAAAAATGCACCAACGCTTATGTATGAATATAACTTCTTGGGTTGAAAAGTACCTGACACCCCGAGTTTGAGTGTATTAGGATGAAATTTGCTTTGTATAAGGCAATAAAACATTGTAAAATCACTATTTCACTTCTGAAGCTGTGCGGCATCGAAGTAAAAGTAAATATTTGACAAAACGCAACTTAGGAATAGTGAACTGAATTACATTCTTTTGGCTCGCCAAGTTACGTCGTATGGACTGTAGTTTGTTGTGTGACAGATATACGTAAATGGTGACATTACTTTCGAGCACATTACAAATAATAATGACGTATGTCGTAGAATTACTTCATATTCGGCCAAAAAAAGATGACTTTTACAACCTTGATACAAAAAAAAACTATTTTAACAAGTAGGCCAACTGATGTGGGATGGACGTTGTACGTATCAAAGTAAAATCCATATCCTCCTGAACTAAGTGATTAAATAAATGTTATCAAAATGAACGTAATTAATTTTCAATAAATACAGTAATGTTTGCAGTATCACGTACAACTTGTTGCGGGATACATTTTCATTTTGTCATTTTGTACTATACGTTTACATACTCGTACGTTGTTTGTAAATCTAAAATGCAATTTTGCATTGAAAGTTTTAAAATGAATCGAAATATGCAGTTTCAATTTAGTTATTGAAGCTTTTAATAAATGAAGCTACCATATTTGTATACATAGGGTAAACAGTTTTACCTTCCATGTATTAAATTCAAATGAAAAGACAACATATTGAACGATTTTTTATTTTTTTATGCAAAATCGTTTTGGTTATTATGTTAACAGGATTTACATATATTTGTTGTGGCCAGCACAATACCTCTCGCCACTTCCGTTTTTGGTATATGCCGCGAACAGTCATGTGACATTGTTAGCGTTGACAAGCAGATATGGGGGCCAGTGTCAGAATCGTAATTAGCAATTATGTACATAGATGTCAAATGTCAGATTTTTCAATAAAAATTTCAAGATTTCTAAATTCACGTAGTTTATTTGTCACCAGGAGTGTCGAATTTACTTGTCGAGGGAAATAAACCACATTGAATTGGAAGATAATTTAATTTAGAATGAAAAATTATGATATTTGACATCTACGTACATAATTACTAGCTATCATTGACACGGGCCCCCATATCTGCTTGTCAAGGCCAACAAAGTCACATGACTGCTCGCGCCCTAATGTATTTAACATTTCTTGTATACCTACACTATACACCAAAAATTCTACTTATATCTATTCTTTATATTTAGATTTTTAAATTTTAAATTCATTCTATGAAGAAATTTTGTCCTGCTCTTCTAATTTTTCGAAATGTTTCCAATTCATTGTCGGAATTGACAGTATTTTTAAAGAGTATATGTAATATACCCGTAATTTTAAATATTTAACTATTAATACAATAAGAAATATTGTAATGCATGTACTTCCCAGAAAAAATATTCAGTACTGTCTGGATTTTTGACACTGACATTTATCCGTCAGTTGCAAACATTTTAATTTTTCAATTGATTTCCATGACATTATTGGACTGTGAGATTTATTACAACAGATTATTATATACCTTATATTTCTTTTTCTCTAAATCTATAAAAGATATAATAAAATATTTATATGTATCAGATAGAGAATTTTCTTTTCTTTAATACTAGCAAGAACAAAAATTTTCAAAAAATAATATTTGGAAGATTTTTTTAAAGAATCTCTTACTTCCGGTTGTCCAATTATTACCAAAACCTTTTAGCTCTTCCCAGTAATGTCCGACTGAGAAATACGTAGTTAAACAGATATTAAGTATTATAGTTTTTGAGTAATCGTCATTCCAACATCCCCACACACATACAAACACACACACATACATCCACACATACAGACATCATCGTAAAAATATTAAAATCGGATTGTAGGGACCTTAAAACATTCTTATTCAATAAAAACTGGATATGCGATTCTTAGCATGCATCCAATACCTCTCTTAGCGAGAGGTAAAAACTTGACAACTGCTTTTGTGTTTGACAATTGAAGCTGTTTCCTTGGATGCGCTGATGCGAGAGTCTTTTGACGTCACACTATGTTTTTAATCACGTCATATTTGAAAATATACACATTTTTAACAATTAATAATTCATTATTTATAGGAATTATTATATTGTTTAAATAAGCAAAATTACGAGGATATAATATTATTTTATAAATACAAAAATCTTGCAACCACCCTATTAATTAAAATACTTACCCCTATTAAGTAGGTAAGCACCCTCATAATGTAGGAGGGTAAATTGAAGCAGAGGAAGATGGTAGAAACCACCAGCAACATTTTTGTAATTTTTTTCTGTGTACTTCCTCCACAGTGCTTGACTCGTTTGCCTTGGGCGTTGAATTTTCCTAACTCTCAAATTTTCTCTCTTCTTTGTGTGAGTCTCTTACGGACTTTGTCAAGATTGCGGACGGAACGGCTTATCCAAATGTTCAGGGTTACAATCACTAAAACCTAAAACAATAAATTTACACGCACCAGCATTTTACGGCAGATAAAACAGGCTATTTATTTAAAGAAAGTTTGAACCCTTTAAGGGTCTAAGCCAGAGGGTTTATGATGGTTATTCTGCACTTACAAAAAATAACAAATCTGTTTTGATTGCCGCTGGCACAGTATGTTATTCAACATTTCTTTTATTTTCATAAAACGCAAGTGGTTTCTATGTAACTAGAGTGGCATAAATTCATCTAGTGTTGGGACTCTGCCGGATCGCGTGGCGATCGCTTGACGTACAAATGACGTCACCAGGGAATAAGACATAGAGTTAAGAATATTTACTAGAGTTAGCGTAAGTCTGAAATCTTGAAGCCGTGCAGGGAAATGGTCCGCCATCTCTGATTCGTTGTTTGTTTTTGCTTGCGTTAACGGGTACTATTTCAAATTTGTTCTTTAAGGTAGTTATATCGTGGAACCATTTTACTCAGAATTAATTGAAATTTTAAGTATATCTCAACTGAAGTATAATCTACCTACTCTCCAAGTTTTAAAATAATTGACCACGCGGTAGCTGAAATATTTGCAATTAAATTTGGCCTTTTTAACATGTGAAGAATAGGAAATGGCAAAATAAATATAACATTTTAAATTATAACTGTTATATCCGACATTTAATTGAAAAACTAGTATGTTATAGAAGACCAATTAACGGATTTTATATAAAAATTTAAAAATTATTTACCACCCAGATTTAATTTTATTGCTTCTAGAAAATTATAATCTGAAGATACGATAAATAGGTAGAATTATACTTGACAACCCTGTACAAGCGTTCCAGATGGAGTAGAGTATCAGTTAACAGCGCCCAGTGTGATATTAGCGAATAAGAGGTTCTTTGGTTAAAGAAATTTTAAACGTGCATTCGAAGGAAATATTTTTTAAATGGGTATTTTACGTGAAAAACATGAAAAGTTTAAACAGTATAATACTACTTTTGTAATTTTAAGAAAGAAATATATTAATTTGTTTTGCAGATCCGATTTGTAGTTTAGAACTAGTATTATATCTCAAATGTGTCCACCATTTTATAATCTGAAGCTTTTCTCCATGAGAAAACTGTTCCATAATTTCAAAGAAATATGTTATTGAATGAAAATCACAAAACACAAACTTTTTTGACACTTAAGATGGCATACAATTGTTCGTAATTTTGTTTGAGTTCCATTGGCTACCGCTATAAATCAGCCATCTCTAGAAAAATTTAAAATTGATATTCTCGGTTATGAAATGTCAAAAATAAAATCTTATTACTAATTCGAGTGCAGATTTTAATTCTCTACAACATTTATTTGAAGAATTTTTATCTAAAATAATTTGGGAACTTTTGCGCAAGGAAATACTGATTTCCCATGTTACAAGCCTTTGGCCAGGTTTTTAATTAACACGCTGTATATATTCTTACTCTATGGAATAAGACATCTCTTTAACATTTCAGTACTGATAACCGTATCGCCTGGCGATTGCACGATGTCATTTTTACATCGCAAGGCGATACTGCAGAGCCCCAACACAAGTGTTATTTAATTTTGTTATTTCGATATTTTCTGCATTCAAAAAAGCGATTGAAAAAAGTAAGAATTTTGTGACGTAAATATACAGGCATTAAAACTCTTATACAGTTTGTTAAAAAAAAACCTAACTCGGAGAAGGCGATGAACAAAATACAATTTAAAAATAATTAATTAAATGTCAATTTGACACGAGATATTGACAAAAATGTTATCCAAAGAAAACAAAGTTTTTCTTCTTGAATTTTAGAAATGGAAACAAATTATTAAACGGCGAATGGCAATATACTGTATCCTTCTTTATTATCTTTTCTCCTTAAAATTGCATTTCAAGATCAATTTTGACTTGAGTTAGATTTTTTATTGAACACAATTTTAATATAAATGACACATGTTCTCATTACTATTGGTAAATATTTTATCAATAGTAAAAAGAAATGTTTTTGTACATTTTTTTATTCCAGATATTTTTTATACAAAGTATTGTTTCAAAGGCATGTAAGGAATTTATTTACAGAATGTCTGTAAAATTTAACAAAATAAGGCAAAGTGAAATACTTGAGGATATACAAGTTTTTATAAAATATGTATTTCTATGTCAGAAACTTTGAGAAAAAAAAACAAATAAAATATAACATCTCTAAATTTAAATTATTTAATTTATTTTAGTAAAGTCTGGAATATTTTTAGGAATTTCTAATTTTAAATGGAAATAAGAAATCTTGCAAAAACAAATTAAAGATATTTGGACTTAACAAGACTACATCAAACAATTTCGTTTGAAATAACATACCTTTGCTCAGAACAATGTAACTGTAATGAAAAATAAATCCTCAAAAAATAAAACGTAAAATACAATGCGAGAATTTTTCATTTATCATATAATCCATATGCCATTTGCCCTTTTGTAATACATACACGTATTCGATCGCGAGAATAAATGTTTACATGTATCGAATTCGTAGCTGTAAATCGGCTTATTGAATAGTATATTTCATCATGAATATAATGCGAGCATGAAGTTTGGCGAACGAGTGAGTTAACACACGAGCAATACGATATTACTTTCGAACGAATTATAAACACTATTTTTTAGACGACGTAAAGTCCGTTTCCAAGACTTGATCCCCACGTCAACAATTGTAAGCCTATGGTCAAATCGCCAGTGGGGGGAGAGAATTGATGACGTCATGTTGTCGGGTGAAATCGTGTGATTTCCGAATTATCTATACAATTCAAAACTGACAGTATATAATATAACATACCTTGTGAATATTATTATTCAACAAAATTCTAAGTAAGATATTTATCAATTCACTTGAATAATTATGATGTAATGTCAAAACTGACAGTTATAATATAACCTACAGGGTGTAACATCTAAACGAGCTACTTTAAATAATTTCTGTATTATTAAAGATAGATTAGAGAAGAAAATATTTTTTTAAATCAATGGTTGTCAAGTTTGAATACAAAGTTATATTTTTTTAAATGGGATAGTATATATTTTTTAGGCTCATTCGATAGAGTTTTTTTTTCTGAATTCAACCATGTAATCGTTTTATATTCTTATATAACAAATGTATCGAGAAAAATTCAACTGAAATTTAAATAATTTGGTTTTTATTTTTCAGTAGGCTATGTATGAAACAAAAACTGCTATTTGTCAATTTGAATTATTTCAGATAGAAATCAAGTAGAACATTGTTTTTATAAAGCTATTAACAAATATTTGTTCCATTTTAATTTAATATCAATGGTTTTTCATATATAGCCTACTGAAAAATAATTATAAATAAAAAAATTATGTAAATTGGGAGGGAGGCAATCGTAAACAATGGAGGAAAATATATTCTTGATTAGTTAATATATTTTCATTATTAAAAAAAATAAATACATTTTTAATCAAAAAAAAAAGCTATGAATTTATGCATCAACCTGATACGTTAATCCACTATTTGAATAATTGGATTTTTTAAAATAAACATGTGCATTAGTTGATTAAAAAAAATTGGAAAAAAATCAATGCACAAGTTAATTCAAAAAGTCCCAATGGAGTATGTTAGTAAATTTTAATTTTTACCTCCCGCCGCTCTTGGTAAAGGAGGTATAGGGATCGTACAAAAATTCGCATATCAAGATTTTGGTAAATGACTACGTTCTAAGATTAGAATACGATTTTAACATTTTCACGATGATGTATGTATGTGAATCTTCTGGGCGCTCTAACTCAAATAATATCATTCAGAAAATTTTGAAACGACGTATTTCTATCTTATTCTAGTACGAAAAGAAGTTAGATTTTGGTGTAAATCGTTAAACCGGAAATGGCACTTTACTTGAAGCTTAAAATAGTTTTTCTTCAAAAAATACCTTTAAATATTATTTTGTTGCAATTTATGTTATAAAAATTTAAAGATTATTAAATTTTCTACAGGTCTGCATAGTAATGTGCAAATTTCAGAAAAATATTTTTTTGAAAGTTTCATTGAAAGCCCCAAAATGTGTCACTATAAATTTCAATGAAACGACAAAATGACACAAATACACTTAAACTGTACTGAATTAAATAATGAACAAAGTATACATTCAACATGTAGATTTGCCGAACATATCTTTCTGTTAAAGCGTCAACTTATACGACGATAAGTGCATGTTGATCTGCGCAAGTCGAGAGAAGTTCATAATAGCTTTTGAAAGTTTCAAAAAATATAAAGCTTGAAATTTTCAATTTTGGAAGTTTAAAATTGAAACTTTCAAATGGCACATCACTAGGTCTGCATTAATACTTTTTCAATATATTTTATGGATAAATTTAAAAAATAATATAATTTAAATCTCGGAGCCTATAACTCCTTGGTTACACAGTTCAGCTCAAATGTATATGTAACTGACAGATAAATGTCACTGTCAAAAAAATAATCATTTCAAATTAATAATAGTAACGTTTTAAAAAGAAAATTGTAACAATATTTATGTAGAAAGGAACTTATATATATAGTTTCCAACATTAGTAAATATGTAGGTATGTATTTAAATTAATAAAAAATAAATGGCGGGAGGTATTGTGTTGGCCAGGTATTTTTCTAAGAAAAACTATTTCGAGCTTTAAGAAAAGTAGCACTTCCGGTTACCGCACCAAAATCTAATGGGCTTTTTCCATATTAGAATAAGCAAAGACAAAGAATACATGGTTTGAAAACTTTCTGAATGATAGTATTTGAGATAGAGGGAAAAGAGGAACCACACATACACACACACATACATACACCCACACCCACAGTCATCATCGTGAAAATATTAAAATCGGATTCTAGAGACCTTAAAACGTGCTTATTCACCATATATCTCCCTTACCAAGGGTAGCGGGAAATAAAAATACAATCGATCAATTATTTGTAGTTTAGTTTATGAGAAATAAATTATTAAAAATCTGATGTGACCAACACAATACCTCCCGCCATTTACCTATTGGGTATAATTTTTATATTACTTTATAAATTTATCCATAGAATATACAGAAAAAGTATTAAAGCAAACCTGTAGAAAATGGAATAATCTTTAATTTGTACAATAACAAATTGCGAAAAAAATACATTTGAAGGTATTTTTTGAAGAAAAACTATCTTGAGCTTCAAGTAAACTGCCATTTCCGGTTATCCAATTGCCACCAAAATCTAATGGCTTCTTTTTTTATTAGAATAAGGTAGCAATACATGGTTTCAAAACTTTCTGAATGATAGTATTTGAGTTAGAGCGTAAAGAGGATCCACACACACACATATATACACATACACACAGACATCATCGTGAAAATGTTAAAAATGCATTCTAGGGACCTTAAAACGTGGTCATTTACCAAAATCTCGATATGCGATTTTTAGCACGATCCCTATACCTCCCTTACCAAGGGTAGCAGGAGGTAAAAATGATAAGAGACTATGGTATCTACTATACACGGTTTTAAAGCAATCTGACCAATAAGTTAGGATTAACAAAAAATTCTGATGTTTAGTCAGAAACGTATTTGTTTCCAAACGTTGTCCGACTCGCTGCTCTGGTATGGAGCTGAGCCTGATATGTTTATGGAAAGTATTTACAAAATAATAACTTTTAAACTAACTGGTATAACGAAAGTGACGACCGTGTCTATGGCATTGAAAACCCCTGCGGCATCTTTCCATGGCGGCTTGACGGTACATAGCGTTGTCGTAGCCAACGAGTCACCAGGAGGCGGATGGGCTCCAGCAAACAGCAGCATGGGCGAGTAAAGACCCAGTGCACAAATTGTCAAAATGCTGAGTACTAGTCGAGCACGTTTCACTGTACATAGACTGCTACGAAGGAGGGGGTACCTGGAACAAACAGCCATATTGAAAGAAGGAATATAATAGACAAAAATTTAAAAAAAGTATTACGGGTTTTCAATAAATGTAATTGTTATAATATAAAAATAATGTTTATAAGAGGCAATTAAATTGTAAAACTAAAACAAAAATATGAGACTTTATTCAGTTTTGAAGTATAATAAAAAATTACGTCTAGTTTCACAGAAAAATTCGCAATTTGCTTTTTGCAGTTTGCACATATATTATTTGCAGTATAAAATAGACGATTACAAAAACACGTCTGCTCGGTATAAACTAATGTTTACCATCGCAACATACAATGAATACATATAAATTGCCTTGGGAAAGGATATGTGTGACTTGCGACTAGATTTTTGTAGTTTATTTCAGGCACTTGATTGTCACAAATGTCAGGAAATTCAATATTGTACATTCTACAAGAAGAATACGAGAATCTGTGCCTTAGGCGTTTAACATGGGGAAACAGTTTTATTCAAATGTTATGTAAGAAAATTAGCTACATCAATGTTGCTAAGAGTTAGAAAATTTGTTACAGAGGGTGATTATCTGTCCCCAAATGTATTCGTACCCTCTGAAATAATTATATTAATAGCAATAAATATATTTTTTTAGGTTACAATAGTAAAGACTATATTTGGGCATTTTTTTTATTTTATGTATTAATAAAGTGTACTGGTTTTAAATACAATGTTATTAACTAAATTTCTCATTTAAACAATAATCTACGGGCAAACATTTGTCACATGCAGACAAAGGTTTATTTGCAAATAAATTATTATTATACCTAAGAAATTGTATTATAAGCAATGTATTTAAGTTCTATACACTCTATTAATACAGTATATCAAAATTTGTTGAATTGGAGTAATAATCATAGCATCCAGAAGTTTATTTATTCTTGTTTTGAATATAATTGTAGGTGGTACTTTTAAATAAATATCACTACAAATCATTTTACTAAAAAAATAAAATTTAATATAGTAATTTGTTGAATATATTGTCATTTTCCTTTACCTTCAGTTTTTAAATAATACTAACATAAATGTTGTATTATTTACTGTTGGAACTAAAAAAATAGCACGTGTCTGTTGTCATATATTTGCCCGTAGATTATTGTTAAACTGATATATTTAGGTAATAGCATTATATTTAAACCCAGTACACTTTATTAATAAATAAAATGTAAAATTGCTCAAATATAGTCTTCACTATTGTAATCTAATTTATTTTTTCTTCTTGCTGTTAATATATTTTTTGCACGATCAGGTTTTTTTTTAACTTTACCGATAGGGTTTCCAAGGCAGTAAGTTTTATTTACAAATTACTGATCAGTAAGTGATGTGGTACTGATCAGTAAGTGATGTGACTGACCGGTAAGTGATGTGACTACCTACCAATCTGGAGGCGGTGAAAATTACATAAATAAAAAATAAATATACAATTTTTAAAGCTTTAACGATAACAAAACAACGATCATAGCTTACTTAAAAATGACATCTAATTTTTTTTAAAATGTCAAAATAATTTTTAAATAATTCTAAACTTTAATTTGTGCTTCTTACCGGTATCGGTGGGTGCACTTACTGCCCTTAATACTTAAATAACTATTTTTCAGAGGGTACGAATACATTTGGGGTTGGGCTCGTATATATTTTCTAACAAAAACTGAATATGTTATTCGAGTACTCCATTATTTAATATTGGGTTACAGGTTACACCGCATAGCATACTACGTCTGTTTTTATCAAGTCTAAAGATATATGGAGTAGTTGCCTACAACACAGAATCAAAATATGTTATATTTTCATGAGATATATGTTTCAAAATGAGAACATTAGTATAAGAATTAAGTTCTAAAACTAAACCGAAGTTTTTAGTGACGTCATAGCCAAAGCAAATATCTTCTGGTCTGTATCCCTAACAACGTATGCTACATCATAGAAACAGTCAAGATGTTCAAATATTACTCCTAATTGACAGATATCAGTGTAAAGTGCTATTTGTATAGTAACTTTGTTCGCGAAGTAATTTTACTGGAAATGTACATATAATCTCTTTCAAGAACTTTGTAGATGGAATTTATATAAAACACATATGTATGTATATATTGAAGTGACGGAATTCGTTATGAATATACAAATTATTGGATTTTAACAAATCTACATCTATGTGAACGTTAGGACAATATTTCTCCCGAGCGCTAGTGAGCTAGTTACTTTTAACGTTCAGAACACTTTGAAACGTCAAACGAGCATGAAATAAATATATCCACTAATTAAAATGAAAACAATAAATTTGTCAAATTAGATCAACGTTTGTTTTATTGCACCTTTTGTATATTTGTGTTTATATATTGTGCCACATCCATGAAAATACATTAATTTTAATAAAAACTGCGTACAAAGTACTGGAAACTGACAATATATTCAATTAATTATTATATTAAATTTTATTTTTTTAGTAAATTTATTTATTAAAGTACCACCTACATTTATATTAAAATCAAGAATAAATAAACTTCTGGATGCTATGATTATTACTCCAATTCAACAAAATTTGATATGGTGTATTAATAGAGTGTATAGAACTTGAATACATTGCTTATAATAAAATTTCTTAGGTTTAATAATAATTTATTTGCAAATAAACCATTGTCTGCATGTGACAAATGTTTTTGTCTTTATTAATTCGCAAATAATTTTTATTAAAGTAATAAAATTTAAGATGGCAATTAATTGAGTATATTGTCAGTTACCTTTACTCTCAGTTTTATAGATAATACTAACATAAATATTGTATTATTTACTGTTGGAACGAAAAATTTGGGACTTGTCTCTTGTCATATATATAGTCCGCGAGCCAGCAACAGATTTTCATGACCAAGTTTCTCTCGGGCGATAACTTGTAAAATGCTTCAGAGAGTTGTATCATGAAGCTCCGTGAACGTCAGCTGCGGTTCGGTGGGTGGGTTAAGCAGCGGTAGCCTCCCACGCACGTTGAACAAAAAATGAATTTTAATCATTTCCTCCCGATTGAAAATTTATCAAATTATAGCTAATCCAATATCTTAAAGAAAAAAAAAAGTCAGCTGACTATAAAGTGGTGGATAATACGTCAGCTGGTCACACGAACATGATAAAAAAATATATATGTTCAGTCATTTCTTCTCAATTGAAAATTTATCAGATGACAGTTTATATGATATTGTGAATAAATAAACATGTCAGCTGGCTATATCTCGGTGGGAAGATTGTCAGCTTATGCTCTGAAGGGTGTAACGCAGGAGCCAGACAGAAGCATCTATCGCCTATTTAAATGCACCAGCTGACGAGTTTTCCCTCGGCATATTGCTAGCTGATTTTTTTTATTACTTACAGGATCATATTAACTATCAGCTTACAAATTTTTATCCGGGAGGAAATGACGTATCGAAAGTTATTCGACATTATGCTTCATTCTCTAACTGAATGATATAATCTTTTTTTATATATATTTTTATCATGTTCGTGTGACCAGCTTACGTATTATCCACCACTTTATAGTCGGCTGACTTTTTTTTTCTTTAAGATATTGGATTAGCTATAATTTGATAAATTTTCAATCGGGAGGAAATGATTAAAATTCTTTTTTTTTTCAACGTGCGTGGGAGGCTCCCGCTGCTTAACCCACCCACCGAACCCCAGCTGACGTTCACGGAGCTTCATGATACAACTCTCTGAAGCATTTTACAAGTTATCGCCCGAGAGGAAATGATTGACCAAATTTGTACCCTGGCTCGCGGACTAATATGCCCGTAGATTATTGTTAAATAAATAAATATATATATATATATATATATCATCACGGCATATTACTTATTGCTGGGTGTGCCAATCAGCTTTGCACACAGATTTCGTTAATGATGAAATATTTGTACCGTGCGGGCGCTTACTAGGCGTCACCTCACGAGCACTCATTGCTGGCGTGGAGAGTGTACCACAGGGGTCAATTTTGTGCTATTAAAATTTGATATAATTTTTGGTGTCGGTCGGGATCGAACCCGGGTCCCTAGATTCGCGACCAGACACTCAGGCACACGGCCACGAGACCCCATTTATTGTTTAAATTAGAAATTTAGTTAATATTGTATTTAAATCCAGTACATTTTATTAATACATAAAATAAAAGAATGCCCAAATATAGTCTTTACAATTGTAACCTAAAAAATTATTTTTATTGCTGTTAATATATTTATTCCAGAGGATACGAATATATTTGGGGTTGGACTCGTACTTTAAACTAATCGAAATAAATTTGTAGAAATTTTGACCATTTGCAAAGGTTTTATAATTAGTTTGTTGAAAATGTAAACCGGTCGAACTATTATCAAAAGCCTCGTGCTTCTCATATCGAAACACAACAAAAAAATTTTGGTTGTTGGTATTTGTTAAAGATTAATTTTAGTGTGATTAACTATAAATGTGGTCTCCTCCCTTTTCAGCACTAATGGGTTGCCAGCAAAGCGTTGAATTTCATTAAATGACGACAGTCTACTGTTAAAACGAACTATAGTCAGCATTCAACGTCCCAGCGTAATTAAATACTCTATTTTTGACACTGTTCGTAGATTCACAGAACCGTAAATCCTCTACTTTAAACGGATAAAGTACCTACTATTTATTGAGCTTTTTATCTGCAAATATGATATGAACAATTTCAAAGCGCCAATCAAAAACATGGTTAAATATCGAGGGCTTCATAACAAAGGGGCATATCAACATTTTTTACGAAAATAAGTTTTTGTTGTACACGCTTTTGAAATAATCTTCTTTTTGTCATAACAAACTCAAAACAACTTATTCGTACTTACGTTCTTTTGTTAAGAAGCCCTTGATATTGTTTATTTGTCGATTTTATTTGACAATTGATAATTTTTACGCTCTTTTGATTTTATATACAGCGTGTTCATTTTTATTGCTATCACGAGAACTATAAGAGCTACTAGGTCGGTTAAATTAGCAAACAATTTCTATATGAGACTATTAAAATGAGCAAACAAGAATTTTTTAGACTAGTGGTTCTCAAAATTCGGGGGCAACTTTCTTATTTTAAATGGCAACCTACAATCTTATAATAAACATTTTTACGATGATGTGTGTGTGTGTGTGTGTGTGAGAGAGAGAGGGAGAGGTTGTTGTATGTACGATTTATCAATTTTTATAAGCCTAAAGACCTGTGTAACTACGGATTCCTCAATCTAACAGTAATAGGAAGAGTTGAATAGATTCTAGTAACAATTGGACAACCGGAAGTTGTAGTATTTTAACAAAAATCTTCTAAATATTATTAAAATTATGTTATTACGAATATTAAAAAAAAAATCTGATGTGGACACCACACGACTTCCTTGTACGATTATTAAACTATACATATTTTTTCAATAAATAAATTACAAAATATTAATTTTAACTTCAAAACAGTAAGATATATAGCGACCATAATCTAACCCGGTTCTTTTTAAAGAGAATTTTGATTACAACAAAGAAATATTTGATTACAAAAATGAATATGACTAATTTCACAATAAAAATATAATATTTGTTATTGTACGAATCATAAAATTGCACGTATTTAACGTAATTTGACATGAACATTTTTTTTATGTTTTTGTCCTAATCTATAGCAAGCTTTATTACAAAAACAAAAAAGTATATAATTTTTAAATTTACATATCTCGCTTATACAAAGGGCTAATTTAATAATACTTGATGTGCTAGACGCAGAAATTAATTCTCTAAAACTTTTATTTGAAGCATTTATTTCTAAAATCAAAATAAAATCATTTTATTCAAGAAAAACTGTTAACAACTTCAAGTAATGTACCACTTCCGGTTAGCCTATTTTAACCAAAATCTATTATGTTATTTCGACTGACATAAAAGTCTTGTATACCAAATTTGAAAAGTTTTGGATTATATTTTAAAACAGTTTTTCATTAAAATCTATTATAGGCTTCAAGTAAAGTGCCACTTCTGGAAACTGTGTAATAAATAACCAGAAAGGGAGGTGCACAACTAGATGTTATAGGAGTCCTAAATACAAAATTTCAACTTTCTACGGCTTACCGTTTTTGAGTTCTGCGAGATACGAACGTACGTACGGACGTACGTACGTACAGACGTCACGACGAAATTAGTCAAAATGGATTCAGGGATGAACAAAATGGATATTTCCGCTGAAATATGAAAACCGAAATTTTTCGCGATTACAATACTTCCTTTACTTACGTACAAGGAAGTAAAAACAAGACCCCATGGGGTCTCGTGGCCGTGTGCCTAAGTGTCTGGTCGCGAATCTGGGGACCCGGGTTTGATCCCGACCGACGCCAAAACTACTTCGACTTTTAATGGCACAAAAAATTGACCCCTGTGGTGCACTCTACACGCTAGCATTGAGTGCCCGTGAAGTGATGCCTGGTAAGCGCCCGCACGGTACAAATATTTCATCATTACCGATATCTGTACACAAAGCAGATTGGCACACCCAGAAATGGGTAATATGCAGTGATGATATATTTATTTATTTTTTTTAAAAGCAAAATTCTCTATCTGACACAATTACATTTTTTTAATACCTTCTATAGATTTAAAGATATAGATATATAATCTATAAAATAATCTGTTGTAGTAAATCTCACAGCCCAAACATCTCCATGGTAACTACTTGAGAAATTAAAATGTTTGTAATTGACAGATAAATGTCACTAATGTCAGTGTCAAAAATTCAGAGATAGTACTGAAGGCTTTTTCTTGGAACGATATTTAATATTTTTTATTGTATTATTAATTATATATTTAAAATTATAAGTATGTTTCTATCTTCTTAATGCTTTCAAACTAAAACAAATAGATGCATTACATTAATACCGAAATAAGTTAATAACAGATTTGATATCAGATCCGACCTTCTCAATTCAAACTATCAATGTATGTACATACTTGAATTACAAATTTTGAACTAAAATACAGCTGATCGAGCTTTTGAAGTTGTGTATGTATTATTGTCTAGTTAGTCAATAATATTATTACACTGCAGTGAAAATTGAAACCATCAGGGCTTTATATCGTTCAAGCGAAATAATTGCTTTGTGGTTTTGACGACAAATGATAATTAATATTTTACTCAGCTTTGACATATTTAATGAGAATGAGACAGATATTTCAAACTTTCACAAGATGAAAATTAAATATTCATGATAATTAATTAAACTAATTAAGAATTTTAAAAAAATATTAAATCTGATTCTTACAGATGCTGAAGGTGCATTAATTAATTAAAACAGTTTTAGCGAAGCGCGAGGCAGCTATTTAAGTAAATTGACAATTTTTATTTCAATTTTGCATTAGTACGTTCAAAGGTTCAGTGGCTTTACGAAACATTTCGAACAAATTTGAAAATTAAATACAGGGAATGATAGCATGATTAATAGGCCTATTGTGTAAAATATTTTCTTAACGAATCGTTATCATAACGAAATCGTTAAAAAATAATAACTTTGGGATCAAATTAAGTACTATATTTCCTAAAATCAAATTATAATTTTAAATTAAATATCTAAAATAATTCATATCATTCACGATACTTCTAGGTTAGATCAGTTCTGGTGGGAGTCAACCTATCCATTATTTATTATAGAAACATAATTTTATTAAATAAACATTTGTAATAGATAAATATGTATATATTATTCATATGTCAGCTGTCCGTACATTTGAACCTAAATTTCAGTTTTGTAAATAAAGTAAAATTTATTTATTTATGTTCTTCTAAAAAATAATGTTCGTAACTTGTATGAAATTCAAATATCTTAGCTCGTGTATATTGACTTGCACTCCGCTACGCGTCGTCTGTCATTTTACATGCGCATGATGGGTGCATACTCAATTCCCGAATATTCAAAACCAGAAGATGCATGCACAGAATCATTCAAATCTCGAAATTTTAAAATTAGTCATTAGTTATAATATTTTCACAAACAAAAAATAATAAATTATTAAATATTTATTTTAAAAAACTTTAATCCATTTTGTAAAATGTACACATATTTCCTCCTATATACTTTTTTCTAATTAGAGATTTTTAAAATTTTGTATGAAATATGTATTATGTATGATGTTCGTTACGCAACTTTCTGCTTCGGTTATTCTGCTCCTTTTATACAGCATTTTCCATGATTTCAAAATTGTTGGTGCCTGCATTATTCTTCTTTTTCTCGAATATTTTCCATCATGTGCTGGGGGCCTTTTTATAGATGTATTAAACAAAATTCTCTTATGCCGTAAAATGTTTACTATTATTTCAACGAAACAAATGAAGATTTATAATTTGTCTTTGAATTCGTTATTAAGTGAAACTGATTTCTCGACTTCCATTATCTTTATTGTTCTTACACAAATACATTAACAGAACGTTTCGGTAACTACATCTGCTACCGTCAAAATACTGTCAATCCCGACAATAAATTGGAAACATTTCGAAAAATTAGAAGAGTAGGACAAAATTTCTTCATGAATGAATTTAAAATTTAAAAATCTAATATATAAAAAATAAATATAAGTAGAATTTTTGCTGTGGAGTGTAGTGTAGGTATACAAAAAATGTTAAATACAATAGGGCGCGAGCAGTCATGTGACTTTGTTGGCCTTGACAAGCAGATATGGGGGCCCGTATCAGAATGATAGCTAGTAATTATATACATAGATGTCAAATGTCATACTTTTTCATTTTAAATTTAGTGATTTTCCAATTCCATGTGTTTTATTTTCCTCGACAAGTAAATTCTGTACTCCTCGTGACAAATTAACTACGTGAATTTAGAAAATCTTAAATTTTTTAATGAAAAATGCTGATATTTGTCATCTATGTTCATAATTACTAATTGTCATTCTGACACGGGCCCCTATATCTGTTGGTCAAGGCCAACAATGTCGCATGACTGCTCGCGCCCTATACTTATGTAACCAAAAACGGAAGTGTCGAGAGGTATTATGCTGGCCACAACAGATTTTTTATTTTAAAGCGCATATAACTCGCAAAATAGAAAAAATAATATGAAGAACTCATTTCATAATGGGGTAGTTACCATATGTTAAAATTTAATGAAATTCTTATTTGTTTACAATATATGACTCATAATAAGATATATACTGTAATAAAATTCCCCATTTATTATGTAAATATTTCAAAAAAAGTTATTTAAAGTATTACATGGTTCAAATCGACCTCTTCTCTGTGACGTCATGCTCACATACTTAAAGACCCAAATGTCGCTAGTGTCGTTGTTTTACAGCGATGGGATGTGAAATGTTAAAGTGACAGTTGATGGTGGTACTGACGCCGTGGACATAACCTTGTTTCTATTTATCAACTGTAATACAAAACGTTGTTACAAACTTGCTCAAACAAAAATAAATACGAGGTGGGTTCAAAAACTATCGCGAATTTTGAATTTTCGCGGGTTACGTATATTCGAATTTCGATCTTTTTGTGGCTTTATGTTGGTACTCATGTCTCTCACTTATGTCGACAAGCTCGGCCATTTTGAATGTTCACTTAATTGTTGACAGCTGCTTTGCTTGCACGTGTTTTGGATCGTCTTCGATTTTTACCTATTCAAAAAAATGGAACAAAGAACCTGTATCAAATTTTGTGTGAAAAACGAAATTAAGTGCGCGGATGCATTCCGAATGTTGACTGTGGCATACGGAGAAGCTACCTTGGACCAAAGCAACGTTTATCGGTGGTACAAAATGTTCTCAGAAGGCCGAGAAGATGTGAACGACGAAAAGCGTGCCGGACGCCCGAGCACTTCAACAACAGACGAAAAAATTAATGAAGTGGAGAAAATGATATTGGCCAATCGTCGAATCATCGTTAGAGAAGTTGCTGAGGACCTAAACATATCGATTGGCTCGTGCCATTCGATTTTTATCAATGATTTGGGCATGAGACGGGTCGCCGCGAAATTTGTACCAAAATTGCTCAATTGCGACCAAAAACAGCATCGCATGAACATTGCTAATGAGATGTTGGACTCTGTCCGCGACGACCCAAATTTGCTCCAGAGGGTCATAACTGGTGACGAATCGTGGGTTTATGGTTATGACGTGGAAACCAAAGTTCAATCATCTCAATGGAAGCTGCCGCACGAACCAAGACCGAAAAAAGCGCGCCAAGTTCGGTCGAATGTGAAAGTTTTGCTGACAGTTTTCTTCGATTGCAGGGGCGTGGTGCATCATGAGTTCTTGCCACAGGGTAGAACGGTCAATAAGGAATATTACCTGCAAGTTATGCGCAATTTGCGCGAAGCAATCCGCCAGAAACGCCCGGATTTGTGGAAGAACAAAAATTGGCTTTTGCACCACGATAACGCCCCTGCTCACACATCGTTGCTTGTGCGCGACTTTTTAGCCAAAAACAACACACTAATGATGCCGCAGCCACCGTATTCCCCAGATCTGGCCCCCTGTGACTTTTTCTTGTTCCCTAAACTGAAGAGGCCAATGAAAGGACGACGTTACGCTACGCTTGACGAGATAAAGACGGCATCGAAGGAGGAGCTGAACAAGATAAAAAAAAATGATTTTTTGAAGTGCTTTGAAGATTGGAAAAACCGTTGGCACAAGTGTATAATATCTCATGGGGATTACTTTGAAGGGGACAAAATAGATATTCATGAATAAATAAATAATTTTTGAAAAAACACAAAATTCGCGATATTTTTTGAACACACCTCGTAAGTAAAAATTTGTGCTAACTTGACAGCAATCTAACCTAACAAACAAGTTCCCCTTACCCCGCAAGACATACGTCGCAAAATATCTTTGTCATATTTCGAGCAGCACGTCGGAACTAAGTTGCAACGGAAACGGTAAGGGTAACGTCACAGTGGCGGGAATGTCCGGTATTTTAAGTAATTTTTTTCTCATTTAAAAACAAAAATTGTGCAAAATAAAAAAATATGGAAAATTTAAAAATACTTGCTTCTAATAAAAAAAATCAAAAAAGGCGAAACTACCCCATTGTCGATTATTTTGTTTGACGGGTTGGACAACTCCGCTGCGCGTCGTTACCCAAACTTCCCTCTCACAAAATAAAATGACAATTATGACATTCGTTCTTTAATATACTGTTAAATAACCTAAAGGGAAAAAAATTATACGTATTATATCAGGAAAGTTTTTTCTAAGGACTCGTAAGCTTATTCTTCGCCTACGGTTCGTAATGGAATATGCCTACTCGCCCAGTAAAAGTTCACTTTTACTGACTTCTTATATAAGTCAGAAATGTGAATTGTAATTTACTTTATATATTATGACGCAAATTATTACTATTTTAAATATACGGAATCAAATTAAGAATTTTCTATTTCATGGTAATCCTTTTGTTGTCAATTATAATTGATTAATTAATTAGAAAATTACAATACTGAACAACAATAATTAATTAGTTAATTATACGAAACAATTTTGTTATTAAACAAAGGCTATAATTCAAACGTCTTTGTAATACCATGTACCAGCAAAATTACTGATTGTTTTTTTTTGGTCATTGCAAAAGTGTCCTAACCTGACTTTATGATGTTATTTTGATGATGTTTTGCTGCCAAATTAATTTAATTGATGTGAAACATATAAATGTGATCAATAATTTATTTTGCCGTGCAATGAATTATATTGCTGTTTTTTACCTTCCTTTAGGTAAGGAAGGTATTGTCTTTGGTCAAAAAATTCAATGATGAGTATTTAGTGAATAAGCATGTTTTAGGGTCCCTATAATACTATTTTACCATTTATATGATAATGTCTGTATGTATGTGTGTGTGTTTGTGTGTGTGTGTGTGTTTGTGTGTGTGTGTATGTGTGTGTGTGTGTGTGTGTGTCTGTGTGTGTGTGACGAAAGTTTCGGATCGCATAACTTCAATACCTCGATTCCAAAAATTATATTTTTTTCGTATTCCTCAAGTTTACATCTAGAAGAACAACTGATTGGATTTTGGTTATAATTGGTGAACCGGAAGTAGCCTCATTTGAAGATTTAACAGTTAAATTTGATTTGACATTTAACGTTATTATAACTTAAAGAATATATTATTCTCTATACGATTTGATTGCATTTTATACTTATATTCAATAGATATAGAGTTAAAGAATTTTAAAAAAATTAAATTTTATAAATCAGCCAGCTATGCTAAACATGGAAACTACTAATATATTCATATAATTGAAATTGACAGATGTCATTATAAATAAAAAGTAAATGAATGTGGCAGAAATGAGTATGTTGAAGTAGATGTTGGGGAAGACACGGAAAAATAGGTAAGAAAATAACTCTAGTGTTACAAGTTTCTAGAAAAATACAAGCGAGATGATTACATTGGTTTGAAAATGTCATGAGGAGAAATGAAGAATATATATTGGATGAATGCTTAGTAATAGAAGGTTGAAGAAACAGAGGAAGACCAATGATAAGATGGAAGGACTGTATTGCGGAAGACTTGAGAGAAAAGGAACTGAATGAGAACGACACGTGAAATAGAAATGAGTGGAAGAAGAAAATAAAAAATAGCGACCCCTAATAACGAATGGGGAGAGCTAAAGAAGAAGATGTTAGTGTCAAGTGCAATTTGCATAGTTTGTTTATGAAATAATTTTACTGGAAATTTAGAATCTTTTGCAGGAAAATTTATGTACATAATTTGTACATAATTTATACATAATACACAGGATTGACGGAACGTATTGTGCTGGCCACAACAGATTATTTAATTTTGTAAAATTTTCACTTTAATGATAAGTTTTTATATATTTTTGTATTATTTGTTAATTTGGTATATTCAAACAACTCCTGATGAAGGCATATTTTTAACTGAACATCCAGGAATTTTTTTCTTCCCTCATTAGAATTTTAATTAATAATATAACCTAAATTGCAAAATTCTAAATATGTGAAATACATTTTTAATTTGGGCTTTAAATTATTTAAAATGCTATTTTTGGTGTACCGATAATTTAAACGGATAAATACCTTATAATAGGAAACCATAATAATATAATTTCATTACGGCTTATTATCGGTGTACCAATCTGCTTTTCTTTTTTTCTATAAATGTTATTTGAAGTATTTCTTTCTCAAATAATTTACTAACGATTGACAGAGAAGAAACAATGATAGTCAACTGTTCTCTAAACATCCTTAAATAATTGTTCATACTAACGGTCCATGTTTATTTATTAACTACTATATGCAAAGTTGCAGCTTCAATTGTTTTGAATATATGACAAATGAATGAAATATCAAAGAGGCTTTCCAGGAGTATTTCAGACTGAGAATAAATAAAGTAATAATCTGTTCTGCTACTGTTGTAAACTAAATGTCATAGTTTTAAATTATACATATTTATTGTAACATTTATATTGTATTACATATTCCTTCAATTGAGTAATCAAATACAATACCACATGTATCTACTTAGTGAAATGATAACAAATAATGACAAAAATAACATATTGTGTGTAGTCTAATTTTGTATCATTATAAATACACGAGCCCAGGCGCATAATAGTTCGGCCGGTTTACATTTTCAATAATCGCATTATAAAACCTACGCAAATGTAAGAAATTTACAAATTTGACATCTTCTTCTTTAGCTTTTCCCATTCGCTGGGGTTGCTATTTTTTATTTTCTTCTTCTACTCATTTCTGTTTTGCGTGTCGTTCTCATTCAGTTCCTTTTCTCTCAAGTCTTCCGCAATACAGTCCTTCCATCTTATCTTTGGTCTTCCCCTGTTTCTTCAACCTTCTATTACTAAGCTATTCATTAGTCTTCCAATATATTCTTCATCTCTCTCCATGACATGTTCATTTTTTAATTAATAATCCTCATAAAAGTAAAACACGACGTAAAATAAAAATAACATGTCAAAATCATTCGCTGACAGACTAGTATCTCTTCTTGTTCATTTTATTATGTCTAGGGGGAGTTGCGGAATACTCATCGTTTTTGAGCATGTAAAAGGAAAGCACCTCAGAGCGTCAGTTTTGTGTTGTAAGATTAGATAATGTTACGGTTTGTTCACGAAAATAATATCTAATTCAAAACGCGTTGTGGCTGTTTTCGGTCTTGGAGCTAACATTGGCATACGCGTTCGTTACGTACGTTTTTGAAAAACATTTAGCTAGACAGATGAAATGTAATTATTATCATGTTCGCATATTTTTCTTCCAAGAAAAGCGAATAATATTGTTCTTGGAAAAACGTAAATTACATTTTCTAAATTTATTGTATTTGTCTGCAGCTATGTCATAGTGGGCGCTGAGTTTCAGTAATTATTTCTTTGAAAATAAAAACTTCAAAATAGTTTTTCAACTAAGAAAACTGAAACTGACGTTTCAATTTTGTTTGTATATTGGGCAAAGTGCAATTTAAAATTGATTAAATGTTGAAACAATCTAGATTATTATTAAAAACCCTTATTTTTAAAAATGAAATTTCTTGTTTGTTTGAAATATATGTACAGTCCATACGATTTAACTTGGCGACCCAAAAGAATGTAATTCAGTTCACTATTCCTAAGTTGCGTTTTGTCAAATATTTACTTTTACTTCGATGCCGCACAGCTTCAGAAGTGAAATAGTGATTTTACAATGTTTTATTGCCTTATACAAAGCAAATTTCATCCTAATACACTCAAACTCGGGGTGTCAGGTACTTTTCAACCCAAGAAGTTATATTCATACATAAGCGTTGGTGCAGTTTTTCTCAATAGCAATAGAAATTTTATTTTCCTAACTTTATTAATTTAAAAAATAATTAATTATAATATGATTTACATAATAAATAATTCATTCCAATATTTGTAATATATTTTTTTGTATAAATCATTTCTTTTTTTTGTAATATTCGTAATTTTATTGAACTTCATTTTTCTTCGGTACGCTTATGGATTTTATAACTTTCCCATTACCGCAGTGATAATGTGAATTGCCCCAACTCGCCAAGTTACAGCGTATGGACTGTAGTTTTGGTTGCATTAGATTTTTTAGTGTTTATAATTATTTAATCATAGTGTTAGTTATTTTTATTATCTTTTTAATATTTATAATAAATTACAATACCTCGTTTCCACGGCAGTTATGATCAATTTTCTAATTTATTATGATGGAGAACTACATTATAATTTATAATCAAAGGTTGTTGTCACAGGAAGTATTTTATTTACAATACTAATATAAATCTGTCATTAGTCGAGTGCCTAACCTCCGTTACCCATGATCTGGGTTCTCCAAATCCCTTGTTAGGAAAGTTTAGACGTTCTTTCCAATTTAATGTTAATATATTCCCTAAATTATTCCCACAGGTGGTAATGACTTAATCGATACAGCGATATTGTACAGAATATAAATTGACTGTATTAGCTCTACAGTATATAGAAAATAATTGTTTATGAAGTATTTTAAACTAAAATCAGGAAGTTTCAGAAAGCGGTTTTATTACCTTTTGTTATAATTACTGATGCTCTCAAACTATGATTTATAGTAACTACAAACTCTGCAGACTAGTTTTTTTGTTTCAATACTCATTAATTTTCTATTCGGATCCTGCTTTAAAGTTCTTGGAAGAACTTTTATAGAATAGTATAAATTTTAAATAATTGTACAGATAGTCTTGTTCTTTTAAAGTAAATTATCGTCACGTCTTCCTATTCCATTCGTTTTATTGAAATGTTCTGTGCTAAAAGTTATAAAACCGACGCAGTTACCGATTAAGATGTACTTTAATGGGTCACACGTAAGCTTAGGCTTGATTTACATATGACGGTACAATAACGGTACGATGACGGTACGATATTTCTTACTCCAATGTATTTTAATGGACCCATTTACATCTACGTTCTCAGTACGATGACGGCACATTGATATTCACTTACGACCACGGTATAGCTTGGTTTCTATTGAAAAAATATTGTATCATTGGGACAGCGTTGTATTTGCATGCAAGGGGGATTAGAAGGTTGTGTTTGAAGAGTACGTGCAAGTATGGTGGAAATGATTACGCAGGACTTACGTCATCAACCTGAAAAAAAACCTTATAAAAAGAAATATAACTTGTAGTAATTATTAGTTGTTATTTATTTTTAAAAAATCTGTTGTGGCCAGCACAATACCTTCCGTCAATCCTGTGTATAATGTATAAATTCCATACATAATTTTTCTTGCAAAAGATTCTAAATTTCCAGTAAAATTATTTCATAAAAAAACTATTCAAATTGCACTTGACACTGACATCTTCCTCTTTAGCTTTTCTCATTCGTTAGGGGTCGATATTATTGCGTGTCGTTCTCATTCGGTTCTTTTTCTCTCAAGTCTTCCGCAATACAGTCCTTGCATCTTATCTATGGTCTTCCTTTGCTTCTTCAACCTCCCATTACTAAACTACTCATTCTTGTTCAAATATAATTCTTCATTTCTCCTCATGACATGTTCAAACCAATGTAATCATCCTTCTTGTATCTGTCTAGAAACTTGTAACACTAGAGTTATTTTATTACCGTATCTTTCCGTGTGTTCCCCAATATCTACTTCAACATCATCATCTCTGCCACATTAATTTACTTTTTACTCATACTGACATCTGTCAATTTGAATTATATGAATATATTAGCAGTTTCCATGTTTAGCATAGCAGGCTGAATTATAAAATTTAATTTCTTTAAAATTCTTTAACTCTGTATCTATTGAATATGAAGTATAAAATGTAATCAAATCGTATAGAGAATAATATATTCTTTAAGTTATAATAATATTAAATGTCATAAATCAAATTTAACTGTTAAATCTTCAAATGAGGCTACTTCCGGTTCACCAATTATAACCAAAATCTAATCAGTTGTTCTTCTGGATGTAAACTTGAGGAATACGAAAAAAATATAATTTTTGGAATCGTGGGATCCGGAACTTTTGTCACACACACACACACACACACACACACACACACACACACACACATACATACATACATACATACACACACACAGACATCATCGTGAAAATGTTAAAAATGGATTCTAGGGACCTTAAAACGTGGTCATTTACCAAAATCTCGATATGCGATTTTTAGCACGATCCCTATACCTCCGTTACCAAGGGTAGCGGGAGGTAAAAATAAGACTGGCGGTCCACCGTTATACATGAAAATATGTATTATAAGTTCTTTTTGTTATATGAATGACATTATGACATGAATGAATCCAGCGTGGTCTCTATAGAAATATCAGATTTAGAAGGCACCAATTAAAATTAACAGGACTTGTGTGAGTTTGTCCTTTACATTGTAAGCAATTGTAAAGTCTCATTAATGATGGTATATACAATATACTAGTTGCGTTCATCACAAGAAATATTTTTATTTTATTTTGTTTACGTAATAAATGATTGCATACAATACATATATGTATTTATAAAATGTTCGATCAAGTTTATTAACTGTATGACTGAAAAGCTCGTTTTATAAATTGATAATAAAATAGAGACATCAAAAGAAAATGAAGAATATGACAAATAGTACCATGAAGAAATTTTATTTTCATCTCAGGTTAAACTGTCTGTTAACTAAACAGTCAATTAAAACGAAAAATGTCGCATCGAAAAATTGACCGAGTTGTGTAACGTGCCGCTCCATAAAATTTGCCGCTAACTTAGTATAATATACTCAAATCGGACATCCAGCCAATGCACGTCATTAATAAAAGTAACTAGATCTGTGACGTCATGAACTGGTACGTTTACATAGCTTTGAGAATCGTATTGAAAAAAGTTATACAGGTTGCATACAATTGTATTACAAACTTTCGTGATATTTCCGGAAAATAATTTTGTTTCGCACTGTAATAAATAAGACATATTAACTAAATTGTCAGTAAATGTTCGTAATATTATTAAGAAAAATAAAATGAAGATAACATTACTAATATCAAGCATTTATTTAGAATATAATAGTTAGGGTCTAACCAAAGGGGGATGATTTACTTCAATATGATATCATTCATATAATATTTTCCAACTAAACTGTTTGACATTTTGTTGACAAAAATGAAAAAGACACAAGTTCACATAAAACTGAACCGTATAAATAAAAACTGTGGTAGTCTTGCAAAAGACTGATTTATAATAAAAACGAACAAAAATGAAAATTACACAAGTTCAAATAAAACTGAACCGAATTAATAAAAACTGTGGTAGTCTTAAAAAAGACTGATTTAAAATAAACAAGAATGGAAATAAAATGACACAGCGAAGAAAAATATTTTGAACACGATGCAATTCAAATTGTCAAATAATAACCTTTGAAAGTATAAACCGCGAGGAACGTATAAACATACAAATTATCAGTGTTGCCAAGTGTAGCAAAAAATAATGAATAAAATAAAGTAGATATACATTATTTATATATTATTCATATCGTATACGATAAATAATGAACTCTACTATACATCTTAATAATAATTCTATAAGGCCATGCACTTTTTAACTATTAAAAATGACTGAAATTTTATTTCAATGTTCCATATTAGTGATTTTAATGTAGTCAGGTTTTCCCCTAAATGATGACGTGCATTGGCTGTATGTCCGATTTGAGTATAATACAGGGTGCGGCAGAACCAATTGAGCAGTTTTGAAGAGTTATAAAAAAGAAACCAGGGTATATATGAAAAAAATGTTTTTATTTTTGAAATCTGTAGGACTTACCATTTTATACTCATTAATTTTTAAAAATAATGTCTTTAAGATGGCGGCCGTTAGCTGCAATACATTGCTGGAGCCGATATCTGAAGTTTTCAACAGCCCGTTGACACATTTCGCGGGGTATCGCGTTTCTTCTTCAACAATCTGCTCCCTTAGCTCTAGCAGGTTTTGGGGCTGAAAACAACCCCCAAATTGTTCACGAAAGACCGCTACATTCTCCTAAACTAACGATGATGTGTGCCGTATCACAATTTGGAGTTATAGGCCCGTACTTTTTTGAAGAGGGAGGCGTGACCGTTACCATGAATTCCGGGCGTTATGTTTCAATGTTGCAAAATTTTCTGCAGCCCCGATTGGAAGTGGTTGTTGAAGAAGAGGGATTAGGGGACTTTTGGTTCCAACAGGATGGGGCTACAGCCCACACAGCCCGAAATTCTCTAAACGCTTGTAGAGAAATGTTTCCTGGACGGCTAGGTCCTGCGCGGTCGCCCGATTTAAGCATATGCGACGTCTTTCTTTGGGGATATCTTAAGGAAAAAGTGTTTAAACGTCGCCCCCAAAACCTGCTAGAACTAAGGGAGCAGATTGTTGATAAAGTAAACGCGATACCCCGCGAAATGTGTCAGCGGGTTGTTCAAAACTTCAGAAATCGGCTCCAGCAATGTATTGCAGCTAACGGCCGCCATCTTAAAGGCATTATTTTTAAAAATTAATGAGTATAAAATGGTAAGTCCTACTGATTTCAAAAATAAAAACTTTTTTTTCATATATACCCTGGTTTCTTTTTTATAACTCTTCAAAACTGCTCAATTGGTTCTGCCGCAGCCTGTATTACTATTTCTATGGGCGTACCTCTCGAATTTTGCTAACTGTGATAAGAATAATCCCAAGAATGAAGAAGAAGGTAAAAAGTCAGGTTAGAATAAATTTTAGATATTTTAGTAATATACTAATGCCGTACAATTAATTCTTACAAAAATTGTCATCTTAACTTCGAAAATAACACAGAAAGAAACTAATGACACGAATAATTCGTTGATAACTGAACGTCAAAAACATGAATGTCTAAATTGGGGATTTGTTTTGGCCGTGGGTTTAAAATATAAACACGAATGAGTGACATCTAATTATATTATATATTATCTCATCAATTAAATTTTAAATTCACTTCTCCTTCCTCAAGAACAGATTATAAATAATGTGAGTAACTGAGAGCTAATACTATGTCACACAAAAAAAAAAAAAAATACTATAAAATAAAAATGAAAACCTATATACCCGGTTGCAGAAACGTTCATCAACTCTTTTTTACCTCTCGCTAAGAAATATCCAGATTTTAGTGAATAAGCACGTTTTAAGGTCCTTAGAATCCGATTATAACATTTTTACGATGGTGTGTGTGTGTGGGCAGACCCAGCAAAGGGTAATATGCCGTGATGATATATTTATTTTATTTATTTATATACTTACGTATATTCATTGCTGGCGTGGAAAGTGCACCACAGGGGTTAATTTTGTGCCATTTAAAATCTAAAAAAATATTTGGCGTCGGTCGGAATCGAACCCGGTTCCCCAGATTCGCGTGAAGTGACGCCTGGTAAACGCCCGCACGGTACAAATATGTCATCATTATTACCGACATCTGTGTACAAAGCAGATTGGCTCACTCACAATGGGTAATATGCCGTGATGATACATTATATATTTTTATTATTTTACCTATATTCTTACATATTTACTTATGCTGGAAACTGTATTAAGTTCCTTTCCATATAATTATTGTTCAATTTACTATTTTTTTTTAAAACGTTACTGTTATTTGAAATGATTAGTTTGTTGACAGTGACATAGTATATCTGTCAGTTACATACATTTGAAATCTGAACTGTGTAACCATGGAGTTGCGATTAAAGCGTAGGCTCCGAGATTAAAATAATAGATAAATAAATAAATATATCATCACGGCATATTACCCATTGCTGGGTGTACCAATCTGCTTTGTACACAGATATCGGTAATGATGAAATATTTGTACCGTGTGGGCACTTACCAGGCGTCACCTCACGGGCACTCATTGCTGGCGTGGAGAGTGCACTACAGGGGTCAATATTGTGCCATTAAAATTCGAACTAAATTTTGGCTTCGGTCGGTATCGAACCTGGGTCCCCAGATTCGCGACCAGACACTTAGGCACACGGCCACGAGACCCCATTATAGATAAATTTATCCATAAAATATATACAAAAAGTATTAACGCAAACCTGTAGAAAATTTAAAGAAAACTTTAATTTTTATAATAACAAATCAAAAAATAATTATACCTAATTGCAAGATAAAACTTGCAATTGTAAATATTTTTCTTTCATGTCCTTTCTACGCCTTCGTACGATAGCATTGCTTGCACTCGACACCAATATGTTGAAAGTAAGAAAATAGCGAATGGCGCGTGTGCACGCGCTGCTTGGGTCACATAAACTTGTGACCACGTTGTGTTATATGCTGCATATATAAGCCCATTTGTCAGACAGAGACAAACGAATTATAACTATATATGCGTTGGACGAAGACAACCACCGCCCTATTCGCTTACACATGGTCAATGACCAAAGTCTAGTAGCGGATAGTACATACTATAAATAAACACCAAATTTGACCGACCAAATCTTCAACCCACAAGCCGCTACTGATTATTTTAATTAAAAATAAATTTGTAATGTGTTTCAGGGGTATATATTAAACTGTTTTAGTCTATGTATATTTACCGACGCTTAATTAGAGTTGGCTATGACTAAACTAACAAATTGAGTTGTTTGATCATAACCAATGAATTTTTAATACCCGTTGTATTTAATTAAGGGGACTAAAATTTTGAGTAAATACTACCAGTCATAATTATTTTTATCTTTCATTAAACTGTCTGTGAATTTTATTGTCAATTTAAGAAATATGTCGCAATAAAAAATTGACGTGTTTAATTACAAGTTATGCTATAATATCAATATTATATTTTTCTTTTTACTGACAGTTAACAGACAGTTTAATCGGAGAAAAAATAGCGACCCTTATTCACATTATTTTCTTTATTTGTATACTTAGTAGTATTTTATTTACATATTTTCGAAAATGAGAAAAAAATCGATCATTCATACAGGATGATTCATCGGTCTGATCTTTTTTTAATAACTCGATTATTTTAAATATTATGGAAAAAAATTCAAACGAAGTTTATTTTAAATTAAAATGGCTATAAATCTGTAATACGGATTTCTTTACAGGTTGTTCTATTTTTACGCAATGATATGTAACTTTATATTTTCAAACGGAACATCCTATATATTTATTCAAATTTGAAAAGTACATGAAATTTACTATCCAATAGTATAAAAACAATATGTTATATCTCTCGCCATTTTCGTTTTTTGTTGCATAGGGCGCGAGTAGTTATGTGACTTTGTTAGCCATGGCGAGAAGATATGGGGGCCAGTGTCAAAACGTCAGCTAGTAATAATATACATAGTTGTCAATTATTATAAGTTTTCATTCAAAACATTATGATTTTCCAAATCCACGTGGATTATTTTCCTCGCCAAGTATATTGCATACTATTGATGACATATAAACAACATATCAGAATATTTTGAAATTTTTAATAAAAAAATTATGACATTTGTGACATCTATGAAAATAACTACTAGCTGTCATTCTGACACGGACCCACAAATCTGCTTGCCAAGTCCAACAAAGTCACATGTCTGCTCGCGCCCTATAAGTAACATATTTAACATTTCTTGTACACACAAATAATTGAAGTTGTATATCTTCTTTCGGTCTATGTGTAATTTTTTCCTACTCTTCTAATATGTTCAAAATTCTTCAAATTCATTGATGGTATTAGCGGTATTTCTTAAGGATATATGTAATATTAACATACCTATAATTTAAATATGTATTTAATTAATAATACACTAATAACTGTTTTTTTGGGCAACGTGATTTATTACAACAAATTATTATATATTATTATATACTATATCTCCAAACCTATACGAGATACAATAAAAAAATTAAATGTGTCAGATAGAGAATTTAATTTTCATTAATATTATCAAGAGAAAAATCAAAAAATAATATTTAGAAGATTTTTTTACAAAAATCTGCTACTTCCGGCTGTCCAATTGTTACCAAAACCTTTTCAGATCTTCCCATGAATGTCCGATTGGGAAATACGTATATAAAGTCTTATAGTTTTTGAGTAATCGTCCTTCCAACGTCCCACACACATACACATACACATACACACACACACACACACACACACACACACACACACACACACACACACACACACACACACAGAGAGAGAGAGACATCATCGTAAAAATGTTAAAATCGTATTGTAGGGACCTTAAAACGTGTTTATCCATTAATATCTGGATAAGCGATTTTTAGCATGAATCCAATATCTCTCTTAGCGAGAGGTAAAAATACAATGGCGAATATGAGAAAAAAAATACAGGCTGTTAAAAAAGGATAAAATTTGTTTTAAGGGCATATACCTCGATACTGCGTGAAAATGAAACACCTGTAGCAAAACCTATACTGCAGATTTATAGATATTTTAATTTAAAATAAACTTTGTATTTTTTTTTCTATATTATTTAAAATAATCGAGTTATTAAAAAAAGAACAGAACAATGAGTTATCCTGTATCATACATATTAAAAAGAAAACGTTTGAAGTGTAATTAAAAGTTTATAAAACTAAAATTTTCTTCGAAATTTATACTTTCACATAAATTAAACAAGTAACTTTATACATCATAAACTGAAATCTGATATTCTTTGATACCATATAATTTGTAATAGTTATAAAATAAAATCAATCTCACTTACCGTACAGCCACAAATCTTTCAATTGTAAACGCAACAACAAACCAAGCACTTAAAAAACTACAAACTGCTGTCAAATATACAATAATTTGGCATGGTCCGGATTGGTTAAAAATGTCCCAACCAACCATGGTCAGCCATACGGTAAACAAAGCTACGAGAAACACTGTATCACTTATTGCTAACGCAGATAGGTAACAAGAAGTTGACAATTTCTTCAGTTTGGGACTTCGAAAAACGTAGATGCATAAGCAATTTCCTAATGCACCCAAATAGACCAAAACGGGGGTGTAATAAAACTGAAACATTTCCACAGATTCTAAAAGTTTTGTTGAATTCATTTTTAAAATATTCAAATTTCAAAGATCTTCCTCGATTGTTAGCTGTCCGCGTCGCGCACTTCACTGTGCGTTGTTTTGCAAAACACGCTCATATATTTACATCGGTGGTTTCATAGCAACCCGTACTACCCTTATTCCTGTTCTTGTTGCAGTTCTGCAATGACAGCTACGCTAAACTTTATTTTTCTCCTCAACTAGATACTGGCGAAATGTTTGTTGCAATATAAAAGACAAATTGCAATTTCTATTTTCTTAAACACGTGTTTTCATGGCAATAATTTCTTTGTAAGAGATTTACGGATTCTTTTTAATCAACTTAAAGAAATGTTCCGGAAAAAATAATACTTCAAAGCTGGGACTAAAAACGAAATGAGAACGAAAATGAAATAACGAAATAAACCGAAATTTTTACCTTTCGTCACCTTAGGTAAGGAAGGTATTGTCTTTGGTCAAAAAATTCAATGATGAGTTTTTAGTGAATAAGTATGTTTTAGGGTCCCTACGATCTTACCATTTTTACGATGATGTCTGTATGTATGTATGTATATGTGTGTGTGTGTGTGTGTGTGTGTGTCTGTGTGTGACAAAAGTTCCGGATCCCATAACTTCAATACCACGATTCCAAAAATTATATTTTTTTCGTATTCCTCAAGTTTACATCCAGAAGAACAACTGATTAGATTTTGGTTATAATTGGTGAACCGGAAGTAGCCTCATTAGAAGATTTAACAGTTAAATTTGATTTATTGACATTTAACGTTATTATAAATTAAAGAATATATTATTCTCTATACGATTTGATTACATTTTATACTTCATATTCAATAGATACAGAGTTAAAGAATTTTAAAGAAATTAAATTTTATAATTCAGCCAGCTATGCTAAACATGGACACTACTAATATATTCATATAATTCAAATTGACAGATGTCAGTATCAATAAAAAGTAAATTAATGTGGCAGGGGTGTGGATGTTGAAGTAGATGATGGGGAAGACAGTGTTACAATTTTCTAGAAAGATACAAGAAGGACGATTACATTGGTTTGAACATGTCATGAGGAGAAATGAAGAATTATATTTGAACAAGAATGAGTAGTTTAGTAATAGGAGGTTGAAGAAACAGAGGAAGACCAAAGATAAGATGGAAGGACTCTATTGCGGAAGACTTGAGAGAAAAGGAACTGACTGAGACACGTAAAAATAGCGACCCCTAACGAATGGGAAAAGCTAAAGAAGAAGAAGATGTCAGTGCAAGTGCAATTTGAATAGTTTGTTTATGAAATAATTTCACTGGAAATTTAGAATCTTTTGCAAGAAAAATTATGTATGGAATTTATACATTATACACAGGATTGACGGAAGGTATTGTGCTGGCCACAACAGATTTTTTCGTTCATGGTTGAAAACAAAATAATTAATATCGGTTACTGGTTTTAACCGTTATTTTATTTAATATTTAACTTTATTTACAGAAAATATTTTACACGCAAATATTATTGAATTTTCAGATACTTGAGTTGCAAACAAGCAAACTTTCAAAGTAACTCTCCCGTAGCTAACCCTATTACGTGATATGTTAAACGGTATACTCGTAGTTTCATCTATTGAACACTGACTGCGATCATTTTCATTTGCACACACTGTCGGTATTCGTCTTATTAGTTATGTTAAGTACTTATATAAGAAAAATAACATAAAGGAAGATTTGCTTGAAAACATACTATTAGTTAGGTGAAATAAAATGTAATTAATGTTTTATTCTTTATTGTAAAAAATTCAGGCCATAGCATAAGCTTTTCTTCTTATTTTTTATATATGTATTATCTTTCCTTTATATGTATGTTTTATTTTCATGGTTAATAAAAGAAAAAACTTATTATTTCTATATTTTCATCAATTGTTACGCATTAATAGTTATAACCGGTATTTAACTACTGTGAACGAAAACGAAAAGATTTAGGTGGGAACATTAAGAACGGAAACGAATTTTTTCGGTTTCGTTCGGATAAAAACTGAACGAAATATTTTTCGGTTTTAGTCTCTGATTCAAAGCCTGTTTGACATTGTTATAAATTGTTTCATTGGAAACGAATGTGTCCTAACATAATCACAATGATAACAATATTTTTACCTCTCGCTGAGAGATGTCTGTGTGCGTGTGTGTGTGTGTATGTGTGTGGGGGTGTTGGAAGAACGATTTCTCAACAACTATAATACTTAATATCGATTTAACTACTTATTTCTCAATCGAACATTACTGGGAAGAGCTGAAAAGATTTTGGTAATATGTAATTGGACAACCGGAAGTAGCAGATTCCTAAAACAAAATCTTCTAAATATTATTTTTTGATAATTTTTGTTCTTGCTAGTATTAAAGAGTAAATTTTCTATCTGATACATATAAATATTTTATTATATCTTTTATAGATTTAGAGAAAAAGAAATATAAGGTATATAATAATCTGTTGTAATAAATCTCACAGCACAAATAATGTCATGGAAACCAATTCAAAATTAAAATGTTTGTAACTGACAGACAAATATCAGTGTCAAAAACCCAGAGACATTACTGAAGATTTTTGGGAAGTACATACATTATATTATTTCTTATTGTATTAATAGTTAAATATTTAAAATTGTAGGTATATTACATTTACCCGTCAAAATACTGTCAATCCCGACAATGAATTGGAAACATTTCGAAAAATTAGAAGAGTAGGACAATTTCTTCATAGAATGAATATAAAATTTAAAAATCTAAATATAAAGAATAGATATAAGTAGATTTTTGGTGTAGAGTGTAAGTATACAAGAAATGTTAAATACAATAGGGCGCGAGGAGTCATGTGACTTTGTTGGCCTCGACAAGCAGATATGGGTACCGTGTCAAAATGATAGCTAGTAATTATGTACATAGATGTCAAATATCATAATTTTTCATTCTAAATTTAGTGATTTTCCCATTCCATGTGGTTTATTTTCCTCGACAAGTAATTTCCACACTCGATTTCAAATAAATTTTAATATGCACCTTGGCACTGAAGTTTCTTTTTATCACTTATGTGGTTTATTTTCCACATTCGTGATAAAAAGTAGAACTTTACTGCCTTGATATAAACACACATACTGGTTTTAAAAGTAACGTATTATGAACAATTTTTAGAACGAAAAGTGAAACTTTAAAGTCGTAGAACTTTAAAATTTTACCTTCGTGTTGAATTCCGTAATTTATGCGGCATTAAATTGTTCACCTCGCCAGCGTAATCCAAAATATCTCGAGGAATGTATTTTTCATCCATTATAGTGAATAAGAATGTAAACGAAACCAATAAAATATGTTAATTTATGTAAAACACGAGATTTGAAATCTCAAAACAATATTGTTGCTAGGGTAACGAGTCAATAAAAAGCACAAATTTATGATAATTTCTATTTTCAGTGAAACATTTTCAAAAACTGAAATTGCATTTCAATGATTTAACGTAAGATAACAATTTTATGAGAAAAATGCATGTTTTAATTTATATTAATTTTATTTCATTGTAGCTAAAGTAAGTGTGCCATAGACGATACAAGTGAATATGGATTCAAACTTTAGAGTGCTGTGACCGAAAATGGAGGACTATTTGAGCAAAATTTGTTAATTGTTCTTCACATTCATTTGATAGCTCCATAGCTCACTTAGATGGCTATATTTAGGTGTTATATCAGCCCTGTTCCTTCGGGAAATCATCAAAGTGATTATGATTAAGAAGAAATATGTTTTTTCGTTTCTTATTCGTTATCCCCACTTTCTCATTTTGTGATCACTAGACAACCTTCCCCTTTCCCTTCTGAATCATCCTTTTTGAGTGATCACACAGATTCATTTCAGAGCAAATTTAAAAATGGCTAACGACAATAGGTTTTGGAGCGTACAAATTTATCAATATGGGGTTTGTTGCATCAAACGACAAAATACAAAAGCAAGTAATGACCCACCATACTTTTAAAAATAAAGAAAATATGTTACATAAAAGATTTGTTTTAAATAAACATACTTCATATGTTACCAAAACATTTTTTTTTACTTCTGTATGATATATTTTTAATGTGCTGACTATAATACTCGACAGTAGATTATTACTAAAATAAAATAAATTAGTCTGCATTGATCTACATTTGATATGAAGTTGTTTTCTTGATATAATTTTTAAATCATGATTCAAAAGGTTCACGATTAAACTAATCAAGATTCATGAAATCACTATCACAGTCTGAAGGAACATGGCTACAGTCGTCATACTTTGAGTAAAATATATGACTTTAGTCAAAGTATCTCTCGGTAGAGGGCTCTGCCGGTATTAACATACCTCTACAGGCTTTTTACCATCGTAGATGACCATATGATCACCGTCAGCACAACGAGTTATTGTCTGCTCCAGGAGTCCACTCAATGTGGACCGGACAGAGACCACAGGTTACACCACACTGATGAGCACCAAATAGTGCAAAGCGCGTCTGTGGTTACTTGTTGTGCTGGCTGACTTCTAACGATGGCTCTATGGGAGTTGACTCAAAAGTTGTAAACTGGTGAAAATAGACGTAACTTTGTAATTTTTATTACATTTATTACAAATATGAAAAACACAGGACACAGGATTCATACTTTTTGAAATACATAGCTTTTTTTGATGTTAGCCGGAGTGTGTACTGCATATTGTAAGCCAGGGTCTTGTTATAAAATGACAAACAAATGTGAAATAAACTGTTATTATTGAATTAGATGCAATATTTAATTCTGTACAACATTTATACGAAGAATTATCGTCTAAAATCAGTGTTGCCAATTTAGCGATTTTCGCGCTAGCGGTTTTTATATTTTTGCTTTTGGCGGTTTAGCGGGTTTTACTAGCGGTTTCATATCTTCAGTTTTGTTATTTAGGATAGTTCACGTTTAAAATTTTCATATATTTACTGTTTCGCTTTGATACTAGCGCCGTCTGCTATCTTTTGAGCATTTAATTTTACTGCCACTTCACTTTAGCTACCAACTATTCCGCTATTCTAAAGTGCGACTTGCGCGTTATGCATACATATTTATTTACGTTTATTTTGTTAATATATAAATGTGTACATTCTATTTTCCCTTCTCTAATAAATATATTATCTCTTTTATTTAGCGTTTCAAAATTTGCTTTCAAGCAGTTATTAAAATACAAAAATATACAATCACAGCTATAGAGCGCGAATAGTCACCAGTCACGTGAATTTGCTGACCTTAGCAAGCAGATATGGGGGCCCGTGTCAAAATGACAGCTATTAATTATGTCCATAACTTCATTCAAAATTTCATGATTTTCGTATTTCATGTGGTTTATTTGTTATCAGGAGTGTGGAATTCAGTTGCCGAGGAAAATAAATCTTACAATAGCAAAAAATCATGAAATTTTAAATGAAGAAATATGACATTTGTTAGTTATGGGTATAATTAATAGCTGTCATTCTAACACGGGCCCCTATATCTGCTTACAAGGTCAGCAAAGTCACGTGACTGCTCGCGCCCTATTTGAATACATATTTAACGGTTTCCGGGGGTTTTTAAGGTCCGAACAGTTGAGAACTGTTGGCAACGCTGTCTAAAATTAATAGGCCACTTTTAGGCAAGAAAAAATGTTTCCCCATGTTAATCGTTTATGATCCGCTTTTCGTGTTACACCCGGCATAATGTTGTATAATAATTTGATTTAAATATAAGAGTGCCATGAATGGAATAAACGACTACGTTATTTGTAGATAAAATTAGAGTGCTATGAAAGAAATATGCGAATATTTTATTCATAGCACTTAATTCTTTGTTAAAAAATTGACATGTATGTATTCATTTATTCCATTCATGGCACTCTTATTATTGCCATATTAAATAAAATGAATATAAAACGTTTTCGATAAAAATAACAACAATGTATGAAACAAGATTTTTTAGAGGTAATACGAGTATTCATCACTCAATATGTCTGTAGGGAGTGTCGATTATCATCTTTCAATGACGTATCATCTTGTCAAGCCTTATTGTCGTCAGATATCGATTTAATTAAACCTTTTTCGTCAATAAACTTATTTTTATACACATCTGCAGTAAAAATAAATTGTGTGGTATTTTTCAGTTTAAAAATAAGTACATATTTTGTACGACTTTGCTTTTGTCCGCTTAGGTTGGAAAGAAATTAATTAAAATGATACAATTTTCTATGGAAGTAATTTATTTTTTTCCACCTACTTATAAATCTGCACTTTACCTAATAAAATTTCGTTGCGAAAACAACACTTTCTTGATTAGGATTTTTAAAATCATTATTGAATTGAGTTAAAACTTTCAATCTTTAAAACAATTTAGGTAATAATATGTACTTTATTCTATTTTAAAAGACAAAATAAACAAAATCGCTGCGAGTTGAAATCTAATATTTTAACTAAAGCTTTATTTAATTTGATCGCAAAGTTAGTTCATAAACTTACATAAAACTTTACAATATTCATATAATTATGTAATATTATGTAAAGCACGTGGCTAAATAAATTAGGTAATTATTCGTGGTTCAGACAATGCTGATTCGACTCCTAACTGGCGTTAAACTTGAATATTCCTTCCCGTAGGGCTGTTGCAATTTTTTTATATACCTTCTCAGTACTAAATTAAAAAAAAATATTGTTCTATGAATAACCTCAAATTTGAAAATATCAGGAAATACTCATTAGATAATTTATAACTAATTATTGAAATTTATGTACAGTAAAATTTTTGAAAAATGTCCGATCAAGTTTATGTACGAATTATATGAATTGAGATTTTATAATTTATAACTAATTATTGAAATTTATGTACAGTAAAATTTTTGAAAAATGTCCGATCAAGTTTATGTACGAATTATATGAATTGAGATTTTTGTTCCGCCCATTCTGACAAATTCAGTAGTGTCGTTTGCTTAGTTTTTATGAGGGTACATAAGATACTACTGTTATTGTATATTTATAAAAATACATGTTATAGTAAAAGCATTCAAAATTGAAAAATAAGTCAACTGGTAAGTTTATTAGCAAATGTAAAACCAAATACATATGTGAAAAATAAGATACTGATAAGATTACTGACAGTGTTAAAAAATCATTTGATCTGAAACAGAATGTGACGTAAAAGTTCATACAGCTTAACAAGTGACAAACTATCGCCTCCTTTCTTATATACAGGGTGTTTCTATAAGCTGGTAACTTTTTTTATTTGAAGAGGTACGAGGTTGGTTATTAAATGAGAAAAATTATACCATTTTGAATAAAAAAAATAGCGATATCAGAAAAAAAATTGTATCAGCAGTTTCCAAATATAGAACAAAATATGTACTTTTTTTAAATGGAACCATATATTTTTACCTCTCGCCAAGAGAGGTATTGGATTCATGCTAAAAATCGCATATTCAAATTTTAATGATTAAGCACGTTTTAAAGTCCCTACAACCCGATTTTAATATTTTTACGATGATGTCTGTGTCTTTGTGTGTGTGTGTGTGTGTGTGTGTGTGTGTGTGTGTGCGCGCGCATGTGTGTGTGTGTGTGTGCATGTGTGTGTATGTGTGTGGGGATGTTGGAAGGACGATTTCTCAAAAATTATAATACTTAATATCGGTTTAACTACATATTTCTCAATCGGACATTACTGGGAAGACCTGAAAAGATTTTGGTAATAATTGGACAACCGGAAGTAGCAGATTTTAAAAAAAAATCTTCTAAATATTATTTTATGAAAATTTTTGTTCTTACTAGTATTAAAAAGAGCAAATTCTCTATCTGATACATATAAATATTTTATTATATCTTTTATAGATTTAGAGATATAGAAATATAACGTATATAATAATTTGTTGTAATAAATCTCACAGTCCAAATAATGTCATGGAAAGCAATTGAAAAATGAAAAAGTTTGTAACTGACAGATAAATGTCACTGTCAAAAATCCAGAGACATTACTGAATTTTTTTTCTGGGAAGTACGTACATTATATTATTTCTTATTGTATTAATAGTTATATATTTAAAATTATAGGTATATTACATATACCCTTCAAAAATACTGTCAATCCCGACAATGAATTGGAAACATTTCGAAAAATTTGAAAATTTTCACATTTGACATCTATGTACATAATTACTAATTGTCATTCTGACACGGGCCCCCATATCGTAAATAACAATTATAACCCATAGATTGAAATTCCATTTTGGTCACATAGCCCATTCTCAATTTGTCAACAGCATTGTCTCTAATTATATGTTCTTCATGCACCAATTCATTTCTTACACGATCTCTCGTAACACATCCACCTACACCTAAGAACTATCTCGGTCTACAGCAGTCAATCTCATTTTAAGCCTTTTCATCCGTGTTACTGTGTTTCATTATCACACATCAAAGCAAGCACAAGCTCTCCATAAACAAACTTAACTAAGCATCTCTGAATACGTTGGCGTTTGTAGTAAATGTACCCAAAACATCCAGTAAGTTTACACTTTTTTATTATATGAATTAAGAGTTAACAGTCGATATCTTAGAAATAAATTGTGAAAAGATCATGTCAGCCACCGGGGTTTGAACTCGGGACATTTACTTTGCCGAAGTAACGCTATGGCGGACTCTATCACTAGGGGATCTGCTAATACGAGTATATCTCACAATTGAAAATACATTTATTCGTCACGTTAAACGTATCCTCAGTGGGGTCCTATACGATTTAATTAAATTCTTCTTTAGCTTTTCCCATTCGTTAGGGGTCGCAATTTTTTATTTTCTTCTTCCACTCATTTCTGTTTTGCGTATCGTCATCATTCAGTTCCTTTTCTTTCAAGTCTTCCGCAATACAGTCCTTCCATCTTATCTTTGGTCTTCCTCTGTTTCTTCAACCTTCTTTTACTAAGCTATTCATTTTTCATCCATTATATTCTTCATCTTTCCTCATGAAATGTTCAAACCAATGTAATCGTCTCTCTTGTATCTTTCTAGAAACGTATAACACTAGAGTTATTTATCTTATTCTTTCATTTTTACCGTATCTTTCCCTGTCTTCCCCAAAATCTATCTCAACATCCTCATCTCTGCTACATTCATTTACAATTCATTGATACTAACATCTGTCAATTTGGATTATCTGAATATATTTGGAGTTTCCGTGGTTAGCATAACTGGCTGATTTATGAAATTTTATATCTTTATAATTCTTTAACTCTATATCTATTGAATATGAAGTATAAAATGCAATCAAATCATATAGAGAATAATATATTATTCAAGTTATAATAACGTTAAATGTCAATAAATGATACATAACTGCGTTTTTTCAAGAAAAAATGTTCAAATCTTTAAATGAGGGTACTTCCGGTTGACCAATTATAACCAAAATCTAGACACCTCTTCTTCTGGATGTAAACTTGAGGAATATGAAAAAATTATAATTTTTGGAACCGTGGTATTGAAGTTAGGCGATCCGAAACTTTCGTCCACACACGCAGACTCACACAGACATCATCGTAAAAGTGAAAAAATCGTATTATATGGACCCTAAAACGTGGTTATTCACTAGAAACTCATCATTGAATTTTTTAAAAATGTAATTTATTGTAAAAATGTGTTTTTTTTTTAAATAATGTATTTCTCAAAGATTTATGTTCTGCACCTATATTTTTGCAAAACTTGGCATAAACCATGGAATAATAATTTGATTTCAATGTCAACGTTACTGGGTAACCATTAGCACAGAGGGCAGTGTAGTAGATAATTAGATATCTGTAACTTTACGACATACGTCATTATAATTTATAGTGTGTTTAAAAATAATAAGTCAATTACATAAACATACGTCAAATAATATTTATCTTTTTAACATGAAATGTTGCTTAGCTACTGTTTCCAAGTGACCTTGAATAGTCATCTTCCGTGAATAATAATAATATACATTAGCAGATCCCCTAGTGCTAGTGGAAGATCATTCACTCGTCGACTAGACTGAACTGACTCGACTGACTGACCTACTTGTACAGAATCGCTTTCCTTTTATATAGCTCGCTATTCATTCTAGAATATTCTAGAATATTTCCAGAAACGTTCGATGACATGACAAAAGGTCAGATAAGCGCGAGTAATTAAGCTTATCGCGATGTGTTTATCAGCTGCACGCTCGGTAATTACGTAGCCGACAGATGTAAACCTAAATTCGTCCGACCAGTGGCGTCGGCCTTATGTTCGCTATAGTTTTTTGGTTTAAAGTAACATTCATGCAGAACAATTTTAATTAAAATACATTCACGTTCCTAGCAAAGGTGTCTAGAGTCCACCAGAGCACCCTATACCGAATTTACTTTCGTATTAAAATATTTGTAATCATACTTTGCTCATACATTCTTTACATTCTCTTTGTATATTACTTTGAAGTTATCTTTTTGATATGTTTTGCTTTGATTCATATATTGCAAGTAAAATTATGAATAGATTATACATTAGCGTTAACATTAGTTTGTCAGTTGATGTTTAAAAGAATATTAATATATTGTAACGTTTATTTATCTTTTATAAAATGAATGATGCCCATAGTGTAAAATAGATTTTTGGGAAAAGGTTTTTATTTTATATGGGTGAAGTGTAAAGATCAAATAATTATTATTAATTAAAAAAAAATTATTAAACGATAAATAATAAAAATAATTAAACAAATACGAACACTAATGTAAGACTAACAATATTATTAAATATTTTTCACATATTGTTCATTTCACGAAATTCACGATGCTCGTGTATATCTGAATACCCGGCTGACTTCCCTGACGGTGTTTATATAGTCCGGCATCATTTTACTAAAATGTTTTCCTGTGTTCTATACGATAATAACATCGAATACAAAGGATCAGGCGACCGGAAGTAATTAAACACGAGACGTGTTTTTTTTAGTACGCCGGTTGCTCGTCTGATTACGTCATCGCCCAGCGCGACGGCCGTTCTAGAAACATTCGACCAGCGGCGGCGATCGAGTACTCCTAGAGTCAGTGGCGTCTGGTCCACGCACGCTACAGTATATTATTTTGAAGTTTTCTTTTTGCTTTGTTTCAAATATTGCTAGGAAAATTAAGAATGGATAATACATTGTCGTTAACATTAGTTTCTTTAGTTGATGTTTAAAGGCATACTAATATATTATTCTTTTTCCAGCTCATCAGCAGCAAGATCGAGGTAGGGGCACCCTGGATGCCCTTTTGTGCACAACTTACTGTCGGTCTCAGATGTATTTGTCAAGACAACTCGCTCAGCTTCATCCGGAATTGACAATGCCAATGTTTTCAGGTTTGTATATATAGCAGATTTAATTTTAATTGCAGTTCAACAGTTTAAGAACTTAAATTATTTGGTGTCTTTATGAAAAAATAATCAAGAAATCTTAACTGCTTTAATTAAATATAATAATGACTTTTATTGGTTTTTCTTTAATTTCGCAGGACGTAATTAAAAATGTTGAACTAGTTTTCTTTTACGATATTTAATCCGATTCTCTTTTGGATTGTCGGTTTCTAGTATTCTTTATAATTTAATTTAAAATATTATCTATCTAGCCATGAAACAAAAGACGAACTATTGAAATTGCTCTCCTGCCTACTATATATGAAGCGAAAATTCAAATAAATTGTTCCTGTGCTAGAAAAAATCTACATTAGACGAACATACTTCTAATATGAACCTGCATTTAAAAAAAAGTATTATTGAAATTAAAGGCAAATACTAATATTTCAATAATACTTTTTTATAATAGTTATTCAAGTTAAGCAAACTCTATCTGGTGGCTAAATTTTGAACTAAAAATATGCCCAGAATATATTTCCTGTCATATAAATTTCTTGGAGTATGCAGACCATTTAAATAATTTAAAATATCCTTTAACACAAGTTTATTGTTTTTATATTTCTCTAAAAAGTGTAAAATATCGCCCCCCCCCCATAAATTAACGAGTCGTTTAGGTATTTTCATAATAATTTGATCTACTAGCAATGACACTGAAACAATTGTTTTTGACAAATGTGAGTTGTCAACTTTTTCAAATAAATTTTTGACGTCTATTAATAATTATAAAAGTTATAATCCTTTACGTATAGCGAGTATACAGACATTTGTGCTGGCCTATAGCGAAGTTCAAGGAAACGCTGCCCAAGGTCGGGAAATTTATTTGGAACGTTTTCCGAATCGTTCTAAACGTTTGCACTTTTGTACATGTATGTAAATAAAATAAATAAATCTCCGAGATCATGAGTCCTTTAAGCCTGTTGCTCAAGGTCGTGGTAGAACTCGCCAGTGAATTGTATTTTATATGTAGTGCAGTCATACCAATCCCAAATAACAAAATGTCACCAAAAATCGTTTAAGAATGAACCTCCTTCTAGCATCAGTAAGTGTGCTATAATGTTATTCAAATTCCGAAACAAGGAAAACGAATGAAAACAGAATTACTAATTTCCGGCACTTGTTACAAAAATAACTATTACATTCAGTATTTTCCTTTGAAATCTAAATCATCCACGCATATAACTAAAAATTGTTTCTATAGAACAATATTATTTGTGTACCAATAATAAATATTGTGAACAGTTTTAATAAAGTGTAGGTGCCACTGGAAACTTTGGAATATCTGGAATAATATTAGATTTACATTTAATTTACAGTACATTAAACTTTAATTATTATTTCAAACTTACTACAAGTTTTAATAAACAAAATGTTCTTCAGAAATCACGCATCGTTTCCAAACTGCTCGTCCAGAAGTGCGGCAACTCCTTCTACAGTATTTGTTGCCATGGTTGCATAACATGGAATTGGTGGATCCAAATGTTCCGCCTGCCAATCCACTATCCTATTATCAGGTACACTGCATTACAGATTTTAATTGCACACGTGGAAATATTTTTTCCTTTTTTGTGATATTTTTACTTCAATAATAATAGTAATGAATGTATTTATTGATTGAGAGATTGAATGATTTTGTATTTTGATGAATTTCAGTATTATACAAATGACGTCGGTCCCTCCGGATCAAGAAGAGAGGGATGGGGATCAGCTGAAGCTACTGAAATGGTTTTAAATAACGTATTTTACATTACTGCTAAAGTATGTATTACGAGCCGGACTCATAATAGTTCGGTCGGTTTATATTTTTAACAAACAAATTATAAAATCTACGCAAATATTTGTATGTACCAACGACGAAATATAACTAGGCAAAACATTCGTTATCCCGCGTCACTGAATGTTTTGATTTCGGCTGGCCAGAAAGAGACAATTAAAAATAGATATATTTAGTCTAGTTCGAGCATTTCTCACTAGATGCCATCCACTGTTAAAGTCAAAATTTAAGCGCCAATACAATGAAAAATAGGTTTATTGTTATAAAAATAAACAAATACAATCTACAATATTTATTACTTATGTATTATAATTACAAAATTATTGACTTTACCGAACAATAAATATGTATGAAAACAAACAACAAATCATTTCTTCTTATAAAGTTACACTAAATTTCTTTTCTTTTTCTTTCACATAGTATTCTAAATAGTCGAAAATCCCTTTCAGACCTATTCTTGATACAAGAATGCATTTTTAAATAAATTTTGTAACTGACAAGACCCACTAGCAGTTCGCCATTTGGTACCAAATATTTGCTACAAGATATTTTAACACCTTGCAGGACCACATATTTGATCAAGACCGTCTGAACAATCACGGAACACAATTATAAAATTTAATTTTAGATATTTATATTAAAATCAGAATAGACTACGAAACGAAAGTTATTGTAAACAATGTAACAAGAATAAGAAGTTTTTTATTCTGGTATCTTATGTACTAAGGTTGATAAGTACTGAATAAATCGACTTAAAATATGTTGGATTATAATTCGTTTTAATCATAATTTAGTAATAACTTCTTAACAGTTCAAAATTAAAATAAGTCAAAATATAGGTCTTGTCAAAGTGACATTGTTCTTTTCAAAATGATAAGTGCACACAAATCAGCTGATATCAAACATTTCAACATCGCTCGTGTCACGTGTCTGCTCACGCCTTATAGGATGCGAGCAGACACGTGACTCGAGCGACCTTGAAGCGTGTGGAATCAGTTGATTTGTGTGCACCTGTCACTTACACAAGACCAGCGTTTTGACTTATTTTGATTTTGAACTGCTAAAATGTTATTATTTTACAATTTTCAAGCAGTAAAACACCGAAATTAAAAATAATTACTTTTTAGCAGTTTAAAATAAATAAGTCAAAACATTGGTTTTCTCAGTGACATTGTTCGTGTCAAAATAACAAGCGCACACCCACAAATAGCTGATTCCAAGCACTTCAAGGTCGCTCGAGTCATAAGTCTGCTCGCCCCCTATACAAAAACAATATGTTATTCAAGTACTCCGCCATTTAATTTTGGGTTACATTGCCTTTAATAGTAATACCATCTTTAATTATATTTGATACAAGATAAATCTGGACCAGAAGATGATCCTTTAAATGCCGGTCCCTTATTTGGCCTATATATATTTTTTTAATTTTAAGTTTATAGTTACAGTAGTCGATAGAATTTGTAGAGACTTCTCACCATTTGTGGAGGTTTTATAACTAGTTGAAAATATCAGCCGGCCGAACTATTATGAATATTATTTGGATACAGTTTATTTTTATGCAATATTGTTTTAGTTTGCTGATGAGCATCCGAAAGAAATGGAAGAAGTATGGTCCACCTTATGTTCTTGTTGGCCAAACAACTTAAAAGTTATTATCCGATATTTAATTATTGTATCGGGAATGGCGCCTTGTGAACTATTACCATATGTAAGAGTCATTCAAAAAGCAATTTGTATGTGAATCATTTATTAATATCTTTAAATGTTCTAGGCAAAAAGGGTGGTTTTATATCTAGCCCGAGCTAGGCCAGATAGACTTCTGGACGAAATGATGACTGAACTCCAAACAGTAGAAACCCTAAATTGTTTAATAGAAAGAACTGAAACTCCCCCATTCTATCGGCTGACGAGCATGCGCAAAGCGAGCAGTCATTCTGATGGGGGTGCGGGGGGAGTTGCCGGCCAATCAGATCCCGCCTCTCGGAGTGAATTGGGCGTGGAAAAAGGTACCATACATACCAAAAGACACAGTGGGGAGGATCCTATCAAAGCAGGGTAAGTCGCACTTATTTTAAGTTTAAATAAACTCCATATTTTTATTTTTTAAAAAAACTGGTAACTATTTACTGAAATTACCGGTTTTTAAATAATGTTGAATTTATTAATCGGTTATTTAATAAAATTTCATAATTACAAATATTATTGGTAATAATTACTTGTGTGGTACAGAAATACTAAGTCAGATACATCTATGCGCATGCATTCTGGATTTACTTCACCAAGGCATGACAAAAGTAGGTCGATTAGCGGGCCGGTACTCTTATCGGAGGATCCTTCTACACCTACTACGGACATTGAAGTAAGTTTACTTTTAATATTATTTCTGCACAATAATAACATTAATAACTGACTGATTTGAATGGTTTTGAGATGTCACTTTTAAAGAGTAAATTTTGAAAATGAATCATATAGCTGCAGCATTACCCGGTACAATATTGTATTAGATAATAGATAAGAATATTAATAGAACAAATTGAACCCATCGTTTATTTTTTTTCTGAAACCATCTAGAAAATTTTAATTGTTATTCGTTAAGCCGTAATATTTTTTTGTAATATTCTATGACGTAGATGAAAATCAAATTTTGTTCTCAAATAGTAGAATTCGTTAATAATTGGAGTCATATACGAGCACAACCCCAAATGTAATCGTACCCTCTGAAAAAAATATATTAACAAGACGAAATAAGTTTTTAGATTACAATAGTTAAGACTATATTTGGGCAATTTTTAATTTTATTTATTAATATATACTGGATTCAAATACAATTTCTTATATAATATATTTTTCAAACGCAGCATTGTTTCTAAGGCATGTAAGGAATTTATTGATAGAATGTCTGAAAAAATTTAATTACTCTTGGACATCGACGAATTATTTTCGAAAATCATTTTTTAATTTAACTTAAGATCATATATCAATATAGAAAATTAGTATAGTTATGCAAAAAAAAATTGTTAATATTTTTGTTTAAATCGAACAAGCATAGTCGAATTTATTGTACAGTATGATTAAATTATTTTTATTTACATTTTTTGTTGTATAAAATTGTTTTAAAGTATGATATTTTTAAAAAGTTGCAAAAACCAGTTATGTTTACTGATTATACTGATTATGAATATGGACAACTTAAAGCTAAAAATTATGTAGAAAAATATTTCCTAAAACGACTAATTTTAATTTATACATTTCAAACATTTTTGATTGATATACGAAAATGACAACATTCATTTATAGAATAGACACTGTTTGCATTGCCGGCGACAAACATTTTAAATTGCCGCTTAATAGTATGTTCGAAAATTGAACCACGACGTTACCGGTAAAATTTTTCAGGTTACCGGCACTATTTTCGAACGCGGTAACTGAAATGTATGGTAAATTTTTGTTACCGCCGCAACCGTGCTCAGAGCACGGTTTTTGTGGTAATTTATAGTCTAACCTAACTTTTGAAGTATACACACGTTGTTCTTTGACATCATTTAAAGGTAAGTTGTGTTTAAAAACAACTGAGTACTGTACATGATACAAAAAACAAATAGTATCCAACAAAAATATCCTGCGATGCAAACTAAAATGATTTTGACAGTTATTAATAACCATGAATACCAATGCGTTCGACTGCTTACCGCGAGAACCGTAACCCTTCAGTTACCGTGTAAAATGACCACGATAACCGCGGTTGAATTTTCGAACATACTATAAATATACTCCATGGTTAAAGAACGAGTGAACAGGTCGGGCTTTGTTCGCCCTGAACGTAGAGCTGAGCAAAAAGATCGCACAGATGTAATTACCGAACGGCATCGAGCGCTCAAACCGCTCAGAGCGTTAAACCGAACTCAGCCATTGAATTGGATATATTTTAGCTAGTATTATGGCACGATGGCACAAAACAACGTTCCACCGACATGTTTACTTTCGTAAATTTCAGGTTATCTTTAAATGTCACTTTGACGTTTAGAACCTAGTTTTAAAATGAAAATGGCCGTTGATATTGAAATATGACGTCACTGGGCGAGGGATAAAGCGGGGAAAGTTAGCCGCTCTTTGAACAATGACATTTTTAATTGCATTTTTCTCATTATTAAAGATCGATTTGAGGAAAAATAAAAAATACGGGTCTATTATTTTTCATTATTCTGCCGATTAAAAGTAAAAATGATAATCGTGCATGATCTCATCACATAATAATTAGACATTTTTATAGCAACTTTTTGGCAATATTTGGAGTATGGTTGTTTTTGACATGAACTCCTCAATCATAGTGAAGCTGAGATGTAGCTTACATCCAAATCAATAATTATTGATCATTAAAATTAACCAGTTATCGACTTCTTTATAAGTTTTATTTATTATTGCATCTTTTAATATTTTTTTTCTTTAGTTGCAAGCTCCCGACCTAGATGTCTACACCGGATTGCAAGTGTTGAGCGTAAACGGAAGTGACAAATTAAATATGTCTGTTCCTCAGCCACATCCTTTACCAATGCCAGAGTACGGAGGATATTTTGCTCCTTTGACAGAATATTTACCCGATAGCTCTCAACCGATATCCAGTTTTCATCGGTAATTAATCATTTATTATAATAATTTTCGTAAAATTATAATGTATTATTTTTAAGGTGCAACGTGGCAGTGATGTTACTCACAGACGTCGTTATAGATGGCGTTGATCTCGACTGGTCAATGCATGTTCCTTTAATGCTTCATATTTTAATGTTAGGCATGGATCATACAAGACCTTTAGTTCATGAACATTGCAAACAACTTCTATTAAATTTATTAGTTGTTTTAGCAGAACATTGTGATCATTTAACAGTCGCACATATTTTGTTAAACAGTAAAACTGAAAGATTAGGACTTGGATTAACGACGCCGCAATTGGCTATTCTTAGTCACATTTTTACCGGTACAATAATTGTAGTAACATTTAAATATATATATAACGGAATATGTATTTTTTAGAATCTGATCCGGTATTTGATAGTTACTTACAAGGACCGGTTCCATCGAATTCTATTGTGTCGCTACCAGCAACATCTACGTGTAGTACTATTGTTGCTACTGCTAATAATACTACAAGTGCAAATAGCAGTAAGTACATTTTATTTTATAAATAATTCACCCTTTTTAAGTTTTTCTTCATAAAAATTAAATGAGATTCATGTTTTTAAAAAAGTTGTTGCAAACAGTAATGTTCACTTATAACGAACTCCACTGGACCGGCAAAAACGGTTCGTTATAAACGAAGTTCATTATAAATAAAAACAATAGCACTGTTATACAGGTGTCTCATTTTCGATGTTTTTGAAGGTATCTCAGATAATAATAACGATAGTGCAAAACCGTTTGTACAGTAAAATTTTTGAAAGATGTCCGATCAAGGTCTCTGTATCATGAACGAATTAACAAATTGACATACATTTATCTCCTTCCTTTACAAAGGCTATAAGCATGTGCGATAAGGATGGATATAACATGATTGTCTTTCAAAAATTCATATTGTTTCGACTAAGTTAGGACATTCCATTTTTAAACGATGTTCGTTGTTGATAATACTTCCGCTGTAACATAAGTTTATTTATTAATTCAGATACATTACCTTGATTCATAGCCGTACGAATAACGTTATTTTCTGTCACAATCACTGACACTGACATTGTGTCAGTATCTTATTTTTCATATATTTGATTTTACATTTGCTAATAAACTTACCAATTGACTTATTTTTGAATTTTGAATGCTTTTATTGTAACATATATTTGTATAATAATAAAATAACAGTAGTATCTTATGTACCCTCTTAAAAATTAAGCAAACAACACTATTGAATTTGTCAAAATGGACGGAACAAAAATCTTATTTCACACAAATCGTAGATGACCTTGATCGGATATATTTCAAAAAATTTACTGTACATATATTCTAGTCAACTTTTCGAGAAAAGTTTAATAGTCACCACAGGAATTTTCGATCTTCTATTGGTTTTAGCTACAGGCAAAAACTCGTTTTTTGCTCATTTCGAAAATATCATATCTTATTTATGATAGCGAAAAATTGTTTTAACAAATTTTGAACCGATTTTTAGGTAAAACAAAATGGCATACTTAGATTTTTTGAAAATCTAATAATTCTCGAGATATATTTTATAAGCTTTTTAATAATATATATGTCTACATTCTTGGTGAAAAAATTGGAAATTATTAAGAAAAATGAAAAAAAAAACTATTACATCATTTGTTTATTTCTAATATCGTTTGTTTCAGTTTTACTCATTTTTCCAATTTATTTACTTCAAAGGCATATTAAACCAATTTTTTTGAATTATGTTAAAGTCAGCTGTAACGTCGATAAATAATAATTTAACTAACTCGAAAATAATTCGTTAAGAATAATTCTTAAAACATAATAGATATACAAAATAAACAAATGATTATCTGTAATAGACTTTTTCATTTGTTTCAAATCATTTTCAATTTTTTCACCCCAATAAAGTAATAATTCATCTTTATATTTAAAATAAAATAATTTGGACTTATAAAATAAGTAAACAAAAGAGACTATTTTCAACATAGTTTGTGTGATATCTCGAGAATTATTAAGTTTTTTAAAAAAATAGTTACATTTTATTGAACCTAAAACACGGTTCAAAATTTGTTAAAACAGTTTTTCTCTATCATAATAAATAAAATACGAGATATTTTCGAAAGGAGCGAAAAACGAGTTTTTACCTGTGGCTCAGAAACAAAAGAAGATGTGTTTGTTGTTTGGATATGTTGTATGGATGTTGATGTCCACTAAGTGGGACATGCGTGATTTTATGTGTGTATGTATATATGTATAAATTAGTTTAGAAATATGTATTGGTAAATATTAAGTGGAAATAATTTGTTTTTAGACGAATTAGCAATAGAACCGAGCGTCCCGCCAGTTATAGTAACTCCCGAAGATGCTACAGGATGGACCGGTCCAGAACCGGGTCCAAATATGCCTATAGCAGACGTCATAAAATCTTTAATAGACTTTTTAGCCAAACGTCAAAACACCCCTCTATGGAATTATGAAGACATTACTGCTAAAGTTTGGTCTGTCAGAAGTGCAGAACACATTGACACTTTACTACAACACGTATTAAGAGTCTTCAGAGATTCTTTACCTCATGCGCATATCAACGAACGCTGGGCACAAACAGCCCTCCAACTTGGATTATCTTGCAGCTCAAGACATTACGCGGGAAGATCCTTACAAATCTTCAGAAGTTTAAGAGTTCCTATAACTTCTAGAATGCTCTCTGATATTCTCTCGCGATTGGTCGAAACTGTAGCAGAACAAGGCGAAGATATGCAAGGTTATGTAACTGAACTTCTTCTTACTCTTGAAGCGGCTGTAGATTCACTAGAATCTGATTTTCGTCCTTTGGATTTCATGAAAGAAATATTTAAAAGTACGCCGAATTTGAATAATAAAGATATGGTGGTCATTGGCGGAAAACGGTCACCGGGAGGTGAATGTGTCTATCCTAATGTCGTAGGGAACCATGTATCTTATTTGCATCAAACAGGTCACACAAGGAGCACCAGTTATTCTGTTAGTTATTGTCTTCGGAAGGGCTCCGCTTCTCCCGCGAGTGACGGCAAAGATTTGAGATGTCGAGGCACTAACGAAATTGAAACAAGAAATTTGAACAGGTAATATAAACGAAATATGGTCGTTTACCAATTTTTTATTTCTTCTGACATTGTGTGGCCATAAAGTTTCAGGAAATTTACTGAAATTTTCACATTGGTAAACGACCATAATCATTGAAATATTGTTAACTCTAATTTATTTTAGTCTTTCGCGATCGCGCTCCGCACAAAGTTTGAAACTATTGGGAGATTCTGCGTCTCAAGATGACAAAATGACAATTTTAGCACAGTTATTCTGGTTGTCAGTGTCTTTACTGGAAAGCGATTACGAACATGAATTTTTATTAGCTTTGAGATTATTAGGAAGAGTTTTACATCGATTGCCGCTCGATAGACCAGATGCAAGAGATAAAGTTGAAAAACTACAATCACAGTTACGATGGTCATCTTTTCCAGGCGTTCATGCCCTTCTTTTGAAGGTAAGATTATTTTATACTTTTAGAAAACATTTCTTTCGATATGTAACTAAAGTTTTGACAAAAAAATATTCGGTTAATTATTTTTTATTTTCTTCTTCCACTCATTTCTGTTTTACGTGTCGTTCTCATTCAGTTCGTTTTCTCTCAAGTCTTCCGCAGTACAGTCCTTCCAATCTTATCGTTGGTCTTCCTCTGTTTCTTCTACCTTCTATTACTAAGCTATTCATTCTTCATCCAATATATTCTTCATCCCTCCTCATGACATGTTCAAACCAATGTAATCGTCTCTCTTGTATCTTTCTAGAAACTTGTAATACTAGAGTTATTTCCTTACCCTGTCTTTTCATTATCTGAATATATTAGCAGTTTGGCTGATTTATGAAATTTAATATATTTATAATTCTTTAACTCTATATCTTTTGTATATGAAGTATAAAATGCAATCAAATCGTATAGAGAATAATATATTCTTTAAATTATAATGTTAAATGTCAATATCTAATTGTTAAACTCTTCAAATGAGGCTACTTCCGGTTCACCAATTATAACCAAAATCTAATCAGTTGTTCTTTTGTATGTAAAGTTGAGGAATACGAAAAAATTATAATTTTTGGAATCGTGGTATTGAAGTTATGCGATCCGGAACTTTCGTCACACACACACGACACACATACATACAGACATCATCGTAAAAATGGTAAAATAGTATTATAGGGACCCTAAAACATGCTTATTCACTAAAAACTCATCATTGAATTTTTTGACCAAAGTAGGGCATTAAACCTGAACCAAAACAAACCGTAATATTTTAGCGAATCCAGAACCGAACCTTAAATATATTTTTCAATTGAACCCGAATCGGAACTGAACCCAGTATTAATATTCGGGTTCAGGATTCAGCTCCGGTTCAGGTTCATTTTGAGTTCGAAATGTACGCGTAAACGTAATATAGCCGATAATCGACGCCTGTGTTGTCTGTTTGTGAAAATTGTGTTCGTGTTCATGTCTTCTCGCATTTTAAATTATTTCTATATAAAGATTGTTATTCCAAAAACATTAATCGAACCGAAGCTGAACCCGGAACAAAACCGCAAATTATATTAATGTTTGAACCAGAACCTTACCCGAACCCGTCTCTCAAAAAATATATTATCCTGAACCTGAACCGAACCCAGTTTTTGGCGGGTTCGATGCCCTGGACCAAAGACAATACCTTCCTTACCTAAAGGTGACGGAAGGTAAAAAGATAAAAATGTTATTTGAAGCTTTTTTCTTTAAAATAATCCATAATCGATTGATAGAACTAAAACTATATCTTCCAAAGGGATGACTAATTTGTTCTTAATTGGAAAATATTTTAGGGCTGCACTCATCCAAACATTTACGAAAACGTCGTTACATTATTATCGCAATTCACGCCTTTATTGGATCTTGTAGTAGTAGATCCTTCACAATCTCTTGCGTTCCCCATGAATGTGGTAGCTTTATTACCATATATGCTTCACAATTATGAAGACGCCAATGAATTGTGTATTCGAAGTGCCGAAAACATCGCTCAGGTATAGAAATAATTATGTAGTTTTACAATAAACAATACAGCTGTTTGTATTTTTAGGTGAGTGCAGAAAAAAGTAAAAAACTTGAGAATTTAGGCACAGTAATGACGCTGTACAGCCGGAGAAATTTCAGTAAAGAGAGTTTTCAGTGGACGAAATGTGTTGTAAAATACTTATACGACACTTACGCACATTTAAGTGTAAATATGTTGGCATTTCTTGTTGAAATGTTGGAGAAAGGTCCTCCTTCAATGCAACTTCCAGTTCTGAACATAATCCACTGCATGTTACATTACATAGATTTAGCGTCCGCATCTTCTCAACCGATAAATGCAGATCTTCTCCGAGTTATCGCCAAATATCTGGAAGGAGCTCACTGGAAAGAAGCTTTAAAAATCCTAAAACTTGTCGTTACGAGATCATCAACTCTTGTTGCTCCTCCAATTCAAAATCAATCACATTGGGAATCTTCAATCATTTCTTCTACTCCTCATCCGTCGTTTACTGAAAGTGAAATATTTGCGAAGAAAGAATTACCGGGAAGGACGATGGAGTTCACTTTTGATTTGAGTCAAACTCCAGTGATTGGAAGGAGATTTTTGGTGAAGAATGATAAGGATAAGGATGATAAGGGGTTGACGCCAGTTCCAGTTGCTTCTCCGAGAAGATCGTGTTCGCTTTCGCCGGCAGATGCGCCACCTACAGCGGGATGGAAACGGCCGTGGATGTCACAGGTTAGTAAAAAAAGTTAACGGTTAATATAATTTGACAAGCTGTGCCTAGCCTCCCAATAAAGGGACAACAATCTGGTGTCTTCAGTTATTACATCTTATTTGTGACGACAGAAATGGTATATTTCTCTCAACAAAATAACCTAATCTAACGCACAAAACTAGGCCTGAATTTTCCAAACGTGACTCTTCCTCGTTATATTAGGTTAACAATTGATGAAAATATAGAAATATAAGTTTTTTTTATTAAACATGAAAATAAAACATACATATAAAGGAATACATATATAAAAAAATCTGATGTGGACACCACACGACTTCCTTGTACGATTATTAAACTATACATATTTTTTTAATAACTAAATTACAAAATATTAATTTTAACTTCAAAACTGTAAGATATATAGCGACCATAATCTAACCCGGTTCTTTTTAAAGAGAGTTTTGATTACAACAAAGAAATATTTGATTACAACAATGAATATGACTAATTTCACAATAAAAATATAATATTTGTTATTGTACGAATCATAAAATTACACGTATTTAACGTAATTTGACATGAACATTTTTTTTATTTTTTTGTCCTAATCCATAGCAAGCTTTATTACAAAAAAGTATATAATTTTTAAATTTACATATCTCGCTTATACAAAGGGCTAATTTAATAATACTTGATGTGATAGACGCAGAAATTAAAACTTTTATTTGAAGCATTTATTTCTAAAATCAAAATAAAATCATTTTATTCAAGAAAAACTGTTAACAACTTCAAGTAATGTACCACTTCCGGTTAGCCTATTTTAACCAAAATCTATTATGTTATTTCGTTTGTCATAAAAGTCTTGTATACCAAATTTGAAAAGTTTTGGATTATATTTTAAAACAGTTTTTCATTAAAATCTATTATAGGCTTCATGTAAAGTGCCACTGCTGGAAATTGTGTAATAACCAGAAAGGGAGGTGCACAACTAGATGTTATAGGAGTCCTAAATACAAAATTTCAACTTTCTACGGCTTACCGTTTTTGAGTTATGCGAGATACGGACGTACGTACAGACGTCACGACGAAATTAGTCAAAATGGATTCAGGGATGATCAAAATAGATATTTCCGCTGAAATCTAAATACCGAAATTTTTCGCGATTACAATACTTCCTTTACTTACGTACAAGGAAGTAAAAATGAGAAGAAAAGCTTATGCTATGGCCTGAATTTTTTACAATAAAGAATAAAACATTAATTACATTTTATTTCACCTAAGTAATAGTACGTTTTCAAGTAAATCTTCCTTTATGTTAATTTTCTTATATAAGTACATAACATAACGAATATCGTCAGTGTGTTCAAATGAAAATTATCGCAGTCAGTGTTCAATAGATGAAACTACGAGTATACCGTTTAACCTAACACGTAACAGGGTTAGCTACGGGAGAGTTATTTTAAAAGTCTCCTTGTTTGCAACTCAAATATCTGAAAATTCAATAATATTTGCTGTAAATAAAATTAAATATTAAATAAAATAACGGTTAAAACCGATTTTCGTTCTCATTTCGTTTTTAGTCCCTGCAACCTAGAACTTTTAAGACTGTGATTTTATCATCCAATTAATGTATTTCGTTTTTTCAGGGAAGAGTTCGAGAATGCCTTGTTAATTTATTAACAACGTGCGGTCAAAGAGTAGGCCTACCCAAGAGCCCATCGGTAAGCAATATTCATATTTTTTGTATTTTGTATATGAATTTACCCTATTAGCGGCATGGTTATTAGTTACAAGTAAATAGTGGTTTGTGAATATGAAAATTTTTGTTACTTATTAATTAGTAGGATAAAAAGTACATTAATTTTAATGTAGGAATACGCAACTAATTTTAAGAACATCATTAAAATAATGAAATACTATAAAATGGTAAGTATAAAAGTATTTTGTTAAATATTCTGTAGTATTCTTCCAGAAAAAGTAAATGTTAGACAGATTATTTAAAGTTTTGCATAAGTGGAGATAAATGATATAAGTTGCGTGTTCCGTAATTTGTTAATGTATTGTTATTTTTGTCCTGTGATGCCTGGGGTGTCGATGACAGACAGGTTCGGGTCTATCCAATATCTCTCTCTTTCTGTATCTCTTTGTCTGTGTATAGGATGAACTAATTAACACGATATACTCCAAGGTAAAGAATGGTCGACGTAGCAGTGTTCGTCGGGTACGCGTGCTTTTTTGTGCAGTGTCGTTCATTTTACCGATACAATTCAAATTATAATTACACACTGGTTACTCACTACTCACTATGGTTTTAGTTCTAACACGGTCTAACACTATGTTTACAGCTTATCGCCTACAAAATGATTAACTATTTTATTTGATTTGCATGATTTTAATGATTTATATTTAATTGAACACACTAGTTATTAAAATAATCACAGCGCAGGAAGAATTGTTAGTATGTACTAGAATTCATGTAGGATATTTTATTCATCTTTCGCTACACATTTCTCTCCACATACTTTATTTTTATGTTCTACGGCCTCATTCATACAAACTCTTCTACGAGGGTCGCTTTTTATATTGTGGGATTGGGCAAACCTAATGCTGCCATCTGGTAACAGACATACGAGCGCTATTGTGTTGTTTACAGTTACTTGAAAAATTCATATTGGCCAAAAAATGTAATTAAATCATTTTCATGCAATTATTTTTTACAACTTTCGACGTGGAAAACTAACCGCCGAAAACGGATCATTCTCCACCACGACAATGCGAGCTCTCACACATCGGCTCGAACAAGTGACTTTTTGAGCGCTCAAAACGTTGATTTGTTGAGTCATCCGCCGTATAGTCCTGAATTGGCACTCAATGACTTCTTTTTTTCCCGAACATCAAAAACAAATTGCGAGGTCAACATTTTTCGACCGGTTGATGCGTTCAAAATGCATGTTTAGTCATTTTCAATGATAAATATAAAAGGCAACTCTCGTATTGTTCCTATTCGGTATTCTTCTTCTTCTTCCTTGCCCTCAGTCCGATATTTCTGGCAGGGTAGACACTGTTTTATACCATATCTGTAAAGTTTATCGCGTGTAAATTGATTGGGAGGAAAACTAGTGTTAACAAGTATTAATTTCGGAAAAATTGGTCACTAACAAAGAATTTTTTTTTTCAAAAGTTCCTCATTTGATCAACCTGAAAAAAACCTTATAAAATGAAATATAATTTGTAGTAATTATTAGGTATTATTTATTTAAAAAAAAGAGAAGAAATAATATGCTAGTATTAAAGAAACGTATATATTAATGTATTTACAATTATTTCTAATTCAATCCTTATTCCTTTTACGAAATATAAAATTATTCTTTCAAGAAAAAAATAAATTAGAAAATGTGAAATGACCCCATTATGCTAATTTTGAATTATATTATTGCTGATAAATGAAATAATATAATATCCACCATAGAGGAAAAGTAATTGAAGCCTTGAAGTTTTTTTACACCTAAATAATATAATATAAACCTGCCATCTTTGAACATCTAATACATAATACAACGATAAAAAAACGAGTCTGGACTTCGATCCTTATTTATGTTACAGGGCTAAGTACTAGAATTATGATTCCTGTAAAAATCAATTTACACAAATATGTCACTTACATCATTACTATTTAATTATCCAATTACTTTTTCGTACATCAAATCATTCCTAAAATGATCCCTCCTTACATATCTTCATACAACGACGAAATATAACTAAACAAAACTTCATTTTGTTTGTTTTGATTTCGGCTGGCCAGACAAAAACAACTAGAGATAGAGATATGTTTAGTCTAGTTTGAGCATTCCTCACTAGAGGTGCAAGTGTTCTTAATAATATATTCTTTGAAAATAAAAAAATAAAATCACTAAATTATGATTAAAACGAATTATAATCCAACATATTTTAAGTCGATTAAGTATCTATCTACCTTAGTAAGTAAGACACCGGAATAAAAAAAATCTTATTCTTCTTACATTGTTTACAATAATTTTCGTTTAGTAGTCTATTCTAATGAAATAAAATCTAAAATTAAATTTAATAATTGTGTTCCGTGATTGTTCAGTGGGTCTTGATCAAGTATATAATCCTGCAAATTTCTACCTTTCAATATTTGGAGCCAAATGGCGAACTGCTAGTGGATCTTGTCGCTTATAAAATTTATTTAAAAATGCCTTCTTGTTGCGAGAATAGGTCTGAAAAGGGTTTTCAACTATTTAAAATACTGAAAGTGAAAAAAAAAATTTAGTGTAACTTTATAAGAACTGATTTGTCGGTTGTGAGGTTAGTTTATTTATTGTTCGGTAAAGTCAATAATTTTGTATTTTGTACTTATAATACATAATTAATAAACCTACTTTTCATCGAATTTGTGCTTAAATTTTGACTTTAACATTGGATGGCATCTAGTGAGAAATGTTCGAAATATCTCTAGTTGTCTCTTTCTGGCCAGCCGAAATCAAAATATTTAGTGACGAGGGATAAGGAATGTTTTGTCTAGTTATATTTCGTCGTTATCTTCATACATCATTTGTATTTTTTTTTTTTTAATTGTATATGCTTCTTTGTTACATATCACCAAAATATATCATATATATAAAATGTATATACAATTTTGTATTGATTTAGATTTAAAACAAATTTACAATTTTCATTTTAAGGAATATCCACCAAACGGTATTTTATAGTGTATAAATATATTTTAATTATTATTTTTAATTTGCATGTTAGGTTGCATGTGTATATCGTATGAATATGCATGTTTCAGTGTTTCTGTTTCTCTGTCACAAGCAAAAACTGCGGATCGCACTTACACAAAGTACGTACTTACTCTGTAGTTTGAGTGGGTCTTCAGTTTTTTATACGATTCACAAAATTATCAATATAAAATGCACTTATAAAATGTAAAAACATTTTGTGAATCACAATATTAATATTGTTTTCAATGTAGTTTGTATTAATGTAGATTTTTTATAAAATTAGGTGAATTTATATAACATTTCACTTAGTTCACGTACTAAAATATGTATTAACTATATGAGGGACACAATAATTTATAATAAAAAATTATAAATACGTATTTCAGTACATATTTCAGCAATGATCGTAACAAAATATTAATTGATTTGTAATGTTTAGGTGATATTCAGCCAAAGTTCAGACTTGATGGAACGACAATCAAGCATGGCTTCTTCAACAGAAGAAATGTCTGCCAGTGGTGGAAACGATTTAAGTGGCGGATCAGGTGCCCGAGGCATTGATGCAGCAGCTACGGCTGATCAGTTTGGCGTCTTCAGAGATTTCGACTTCTTGGAGTATGAAAGCGAAAGTGTAGAGGTTAGTTCAATTAAATTCATTTTAATCGAGTAGTAAAGTTGCATTTATAATCAAATTTAAATCAGGAACTAATTCATGCTAGCTTAAAATTGTAAGTTAAGCATGGACATTATAGCCATTTACAACAAACATTTAGTAACCTGACGCACTTCGGGTTGCACCTACGTCACAACATGGCGGGTGAGCAGCTGTTTTTGGACAACCAAGCTTCAATTTAACATTGCGTCTTATGCAGCGAATTTGTTTTCTATTCAAGAAATTCACAAATTTATACATGCTACTTTAAAATATAACTAGCCAAAATTAAATCAAAGTAATATATCTGAATTAATAAATAAACTTACGTTACAGCGAAAGCATAGTCAACAACGAGCATAATTTTAAATGAGAGTGTCCTAACTTAAACAATATGAATTTTTGAAAGACAAGCGTGTTATTTCCATCCTTATCGCACACGCTTAAATCTTTACAAATGAGAAAGATAAATGTAATTTAATTTGTTAATTCGTTCATGATATAGATAACTTTAATCTGTACTTATATTTTATTATACAATTTCTTAAGTTATATTTAAATGATCTGCTAATGAATAAATTTAAATTTTTGTGGATAATTTTATCCTTATTGGTAATGTACGTCGACATATTATTATCAATGTTATCATTTATTATTTCGTTTTGTAAAAAATCCATATTTACCAAACATTTGTTTTTTTATGATAGCTCTAAAGTTTTGATAAATTCCTTGCATTACACAAAAAATTATCATTCGTTCGTATACGTTCCGAGTAATGGGGTAGTTTCGCCCTTTATGATTTTTTTATTAGAAGAAAGTATTTTTAAATTTAAATATTCCATATTTTTTGTTTTTAAATGAGAAAAAAATTACTGAAAATACATATTTATTCCCGCCACTGACGTTACACCCTTGCCGCTTCCGTTGCAACTTACAACTTAGTTCCGACGTGCTGCTCGAAGTATGACAAAGATATTTGTTAGGTTAGATTGCAGTCAAGTTAGCACATATTTTTACTTATTTATTTTTGTTTGAGCAAGTTTGTAACGACGTTTTGTATTACAGTTGATAAATAGAAACAAGGTTTGAAATGTCACATCCCATCGCTGTAAAACGACACTAGCGACATTTGAGGCTTTAAATATGTAAGCGTGACGTCACAGAGAAGAGATCGATTTGAAATATTTTAAATAACTTTTTTGAAATATTTAGATAATAAATGGCGAATTTTATTGCAGTATATATCTTATTGAGTCATATATTTTAAACAAATAAGAATTTTATTAAATTTTAACATATGGTAACTACCCCATTGGTCCATTCTGATATAAGCGAATAAGAGAAAAATATTAGAATACTCCTACATGTTCAGAGTAAGGCAGACGAACAGACTTTTAGTTTATCATATTCTCATAAATATCTCACCTAAATTTCAAAAACAGATATAGAGTGGTTATAAATAGCATTAAAAGTGATTATGAGTGTATCTTAGTGCTTGAATTTCCGTTTACTCGTAAATAAATGAATGTATAAATGTAATAAAATAATTTTCTAGGGTGAAAGTACCGACAATTTCAACTGGGGTGTAAGAAGACGTCCATTGAGTGATGGCGAACCAGATCAACCCGGTGTACGAGCACATGAAGAAAGTATTAGTGAAAAAACTCCAGTCCTCACCAAACGAAAAGTATATTTATTTGTATACATCAATTTTTGTTACATTTAATTACTTTATATTTATAGCGCAATGCACCAGACGAATCTTCTGACGACGAAGTTGGTTCCGAATCACCTTTGGATGAAATGGTTGTCGCACCAGAATTCGAAGCAAGTTGTTCCGCTGGGCAAGACAGCAGCAGCGTAGTATTTCCACCATCTTCTTTAAGCTTGCGCAGTGCGGGAGAACACACCCATCACAGGCATCACCGAGAAAGGCGCGATTCTAGCACTAGATCAGATACGAGGTAATATATTTTAATAGTTTACTTAATTTCTAAGTGTGTACAATTTCCCGCCTCCAAACACCAGTGTCTTTTCCTAATTGTTAGCTGATATATCTTTTGTCATATGCCATACGATGGATCTGGGCGTATATCAAGATTGACTTTACAGTTGGTTGTATGTTTAAACGATTATAAGCGAGTAACTTTTTATAGTTTTGATTTGTTTGTTGTATTTTCAGTGGTTCAAGCGCTGGTGACCTGGGAGATGTTACACCCTGTAACACATCGCCGAATATGTCATCATTGCTTACAACTTTTCGACCAATTGTACGCAATGATACAGAAGAGGCCTGGAGACTACAATTGCAGAATGGATTTTCACAAGCCAGCATCCAGGGGAACGCCCTACAATTATTTCAGCATCTCCATGCCATTGTTAAGGTGAGATTATTATTAAAATAAAATAGGATCTTCAGTTTAATATACAAAAATTAGATGTTTATGAGATAAAAATTATTCAATGAAAAATTTTAAACTGTTTTTAATATTACAATTTAAATAAAATTTCAGTGTAGAGTGTATGTATACGAGAAAAAAATTGAATGTAGATGGTAGGACGGGCGACGACAAAGTCCCTCATTTGGCCGCCATTTTGTCTAGTAAAATAGTAATATTATAATGAAAATGATTATGCTGAAGACTTACGTCATCGACCGAAAAAAAAAACCTTATAAAATGAAATATAATTTGTGGAAATTATTGAGTGTTATTTATTTATAAAAGAAGAAGAAAAAAAGTACTGTTATTAAGTAATGTATATATTAATGATATTTACAATAATTTCCAAGTCAATCGTTATTCCTTTTCCGGAATATAAAATTATTTAAAATAATTGTAGTTTATTTTCGTACCATACTTTGGCACTACTGAGAATGAACATGATGTGTAAAATAATTTTATTTTCCGTAATCAAAAATAATTGTAAATTCATTAATATATACATTTCTTTAATATTTGTATATTTCTTTTTATAAGGTTTTTTTCAGGTTGATGACGTGAGTCCTCTGCCTAATCATTTCCACCATATTTGTTGTTTTACTTTAAAGTGTAAACATCGAAACGGTTTAGTGCGAAATATCATTTATATTCAAAATAAACATTTATTTTAAATGATAAAAAGTAATGTTTTCCCCATTTGTTACGTTCACAAATCTCTCGCTAGATGTCAGTTTATTGATTTTTTTTTCTCCATATAAAAGTGGATGATTGTTGAAGACATACGTATGGTGAAAATGATTAGGCAGAAGACTCACATCATCAACCTGAAAAAAACCTTATAAAAACAAATATAACTTTATAGAAATTACTAGTTGTTATATATTTTTTAAAAAAGAAGAAAAATATACTAGTATTAAAGAAACATATATATTAATGAATTTACAATTATTTCTAAGTCAATCCTTATGCCTTTTACGGAATATAAAATTATTTGACACAACATAGTCATTCTCAGTAGTGCCAACGTATGGTACGAAAATAAACTACAATTATTTCAAATAATTTTATATTCCGTAAAAGGAATAACGATTTATATGGGAAAACAACGATTTGAAACGGCCATAATAAGTGTAGCGCACTTCATTGAAGTTGACCATGGTTTGATTGACATATTAGTCAACATAACCTGTAAAAATAAATATTCCTTTCATCACAAATTTCAAATAAAATTTAATGTTCACCTCGGCGCTGAAGTCTCCGCAAATAAATTCCACATTCACGTTAAAAAGTAGAACTTCAGTACCTTGATACCTAAATAATTATTTCAGGATATAGGGGGGAAGACTGTATCAATGACCCGAGATTCCTGTTATCTCCTTAACCAATGCGCTGGCAACTCATCATTAGTCGCTCAGCTCAGTTCTCGATTATCAGCAACTGCTGATCTTCTCTACTCTAGAACTGTTCAACCTACGCACGTTATATATTTTCCGTCCACGGCTATTAGTGGTGCCCGTATCACTGACATTATGCGATACGGGATCTTAGAAATGCAAGAACATTTAGAAACATTTTTTGACAAAAAGGACCATTCTAGTGAGGTATGAAATATTTAAAAATTTATACATTTATGCAGTAATATAATGAAATGTTTTTATAGTGTATAGACGCAGTGAAAACTGCATTGAAACTACAATTATTAGGAGAAGCTCAGTCAGATATCATCTCGGAAGAATTGCTACTAGATTTAGGTCGAGCTCTCTACAAACTTCATTTTCAGTTCCTATTATTTATTGAAGCAGCTAACAAAATGATGGCTGCGTTAACTATAACTCTTAGAAGCTCTCAGGTATTTTTTTTCTTTATAGGGATAAATGCTATGTTTAGTTATATTTTTTTTTCAGTTAACTGATATAACCAAAGATATATTAAATATAAAAACTTCTTTACAACGAGCGAATTTAGATGATGTGTTGGTAGAACCATCTGACAATAGAATAGGGGATAATTCTACGCCTCCTCCATCACTAGGCACAGGCGATGATTTGGAGGGGGCTCTGTATGACCTCCTGCAATCCGAAAAGTGGCCGGCTGCGTTAATGTTAGTCAAGCAAAATAGAGGGTGTTGGACACAAGAAGTGTCTTCTTGTGTAGACGATGATGTTCTCATCGCGTTAAATGTTTTCAGTAAGAGACTAGTGCACGAGAAAACAGGTAAGTAAAGATCAATTTTTAAATAAAATGCCGTATTTACTCGAAATAACATGATCTTTTTTTTATAAATTGAACTGCAAAAGGGAAGGTTTTTTGGGAATCTTAACTGACGGATAAGAATATCATTGATGCATAAATCTATCTCACTCAATTTTCCAAGTTTTGAATATGCGCATTATTTGAATTCTATAGGCTTAGTGGATAACATATTACAGGTCTCTTCAAAAAGGGAAAAAATTTAAAATCCTGTTTGTGGAGAAGATTCTGTAAGTGTTAATAGATTTGACCATAACTAAATTAATACGTTGTGGAATCTGAACACCTATTTTGAAAATGTAGTAGAATATATAGCGGGATATGTTCTAAGTAAAATTAAAAAAATATGAACGTTTGCTCATTTTGTTGGGACTACTTGTACTCTGATACAAGAGAAGCATACTAATTTATAAAAAAAATCAGGGGAGTCTTCTATACCCTTCAAACGATATGATATTTATTGGTAAAAAGGCTGAAAGGGTATTCAGGCAAAATGAAGAACAAATGTTTACAAATAAAAACTAAAACAACAGATGGTTCTTAATGTATTTGAAATAATCATAAAACACAAATTATAAAATTATAATTCATACATTTTTAAAGATTCTATCATGAGACTAAGTTACTTTCGAAGAAAGACGATTTTATTAGAAATAAGTTTAACAAAATTGTGTTATTTAGAAATCAATAAATATTTTACAAATTATTTCTTTTACTCTTTACATTCACCAAAATAAATTAATCCTGACCAGTTTGAATTCCTATTATTTTTACAGTACAACAAAGTAAATTATTTAATTCAAATTTAGCACTAGAATATTTCATTGTTATTTATTATTACTAATATTTATGTTCAAGAATTTACACACAAAATAAATAGTAGGTACATTACTTAATTTCTCATTTAAAGTTAAAGTTCGCGCTAGTCTTCAAAAATCAACTTAGATATCTTCAGCCGTGTTCCTTCGGGCTGTGATTGTGATTTTGTGAATCCTGATTAGTTTAATCGTGATCCTATTGAATCATGATTTAAAAATTATATCAAGAAAACAACTTGAATAATATAAACACCATCTAGCGTCAAATGTCATATGCAGACCAATGTAAACTAATTTATTTTATAAATAATCTACTGTCGAGTATTATAGCCAGCACATTAAAAATGGATCATATAGAAGTAAAAAAAATGTTCTTGGTAACATATGAAGTATGTTTACTTAAAACAAATCTTTTATGTAACATATTTTCTTTGTTTTCAAAAGTATGGTGAGTCATTACATGCTTTTGTAGGAAAATCATATTTCTTTTTATGCAACATACCCCACATTGATAAATTTCAACGCTCGAATATCTATTGTCGTTAGTCATTTTTAAATTTGCTGTGAAATGAATCTGTGTGATCACTCAAAAAGGATGATTCAGAAGGGAAAGGGGAAGGTTGTCTAGTGATCACAAAATGAGAAGGTGGGGATAACGAATAAGAAACGAAAAAACATACTTCTTCTTAATCATGGTCACTTTGATGATTTAGATTGTGAATCGCAGCCCGAAGGAACGCGGCTGTCGTTAGCCAATAGGATTCAAATATTACGTGCATGCGCAGTGTTGCCAGATTTGGCGACATCGCCATTTAGGCGACTTTTTACAATATTCTGCGACAAAAAAATTAGTTTGGCGACTGGCGATTAAATTCGGGACTAATTAGAAATATTTGGCGATAATTAACAGAAAAACTATGATTTACTTTAATTTTCATTGTTTTAATAATGGGACTTTCGAGATGCCAGTTTTAGATCTATATTTCGTTGCGTATTGCATAGTAAATAGTTATTTTTCACCCTGATATATTTGCGCACTGCGTAGCCAATGCAATCTATAGGTCTGTTCGTTTTTTTACTTTAAACATGTAGGAGTACTCTGATATTTTTCTCTTATTCGCTTAGATCATATTTGAGCAATTACTCGGAGCGTATACAAACGAACGTAAATTTTGTGTAATGCAAGGAATTGCCAAAACTTTAGTTATTATAAAGAAACAAATATTTGAAAAATATGGGTCTTTTGATAGAAAACGAAATAATAAAAGATGTCAGACAGACGCAATAAAGATGAAAATGTCAACAAAAATTTAAAAAATTTCATTAGCATTTAAATATAACCTGAATTGAAAAACATAAGTAAAAATAAAAATATTTTATTCATTAATAAAATTTTCGTGCTATAAATATTTGGCACTTTATATTTATTTATGTTAACCACTTTATTAAGATTAATCTAAACACAATCCAACTGGGAAAATATCCACAATACTTGCTTGCTTTTTCTTACTCCTCCTTTCTACATGGAGTAAGAAAATCATGATCTAAGCAGAGATGAGCAACTGCTCGATTGAAACCGAACAAAATTCAAGCAATGATCTGCGACAAACGAACGCGGATTTCCGCATGGAGTACAAAGAGTAAGACAAACGAACAGACCTTATCATCACAGTATAGCGGTTGACCGCTTTGCTCGCTTAGAAGCAAACGAAACAGTTCAAAATAAAAAATGCGTATAAAATCCATGGAACTACCCGAATTTCGTCAAATTGAGTTCTGTACGTTAGGTTACATTGCGTTCAAGTATTTTTTGAAAATTAGCAAGCGCGGTAGTTGTAATTTGCACAAGTACAGCCTTTAGAATAAAAATCTGAGTATATTTACAAAAAAATATATAAATATCTGCTTCCGCTCTCTAATATTGTGTTTCCATGTTATATTTTAACTAAGACGACATAGCAAAAAAAAGTATTTCAAGGGTGGTAGGTATTGTAGAATCCAGCCAAATTGATTCATTTTTTGCATTTTTGTAACTAGTGCGAAAAATGATTGATTCTGAAACGAATGCAAGTTTCCGAAACGAGCGCAGCATGTTATTAAATTTGCCTGCGATTTCAGAATTACAATTTCCGCATGTGTAAAAAAAAATTTATCTGCAATCGTCCAAAAATAAGAAAATCAAAAAATGTATTCAAAAACTACTTGGGCAGCTATTCATGGCATGTGAAAAGTTTTTATGACAGCAAAAATCTTAATTTTTAATAATTTCTCGCACTAGTTTCGAGTTTGAGAACATTTATTTATCGCAGGGTTTTAGAAAAATATCTATTTCCACATTTCATATGTATTATTTTTTTGAGTCACGTTATTATCTGAGTAATACGGCGATATTTAAGCACCAACATATGAAATATATTTATTGTAAATTTCAGATTCTTTCATAATGACTCATACTGAAAGCGATTTAGCAGATGTATACGCTAGATTATTTCAAGTTTCAGCTTCCGTAGCTGATTTAGAACATAGTATGAAAGAAAGAGATCAGCATTCTTCAGATTTGTCGACTGTTGGTCAAAATAAAGATTAAGAATATATACAATAGCCAAAGTAAATGCATTTGACTGTTTACTTACAATTAGTACGAAATAATTTGTAGGATTTTATTATTTCTTGTTTCTCTATGTCAAGTTTAGTTTTATACATCTATAACATTAAAGTCATGTTAAATAATAAGATATGTTAATTTATTTTGTGATAACTTTTTTTTTTGAATGAAGTATAATCTAATATTCATATAATCGTAATAATTTGACTTGCATGTTGTAAATTAAATGAATAATATTTTTTTAATAAGTTTTACAAATTAATATCAAAATAGCAACGATCAAATCTTTTGTGATAACTACATTTTCACTTTTTGTTAATTTTTTATTATTTTGCTAAAAATTATGTGATCCTAGTCTTAAAGCAAATGGTATTTTAACCCGATCAATTTGTATAATTTATGCTTTAAATGTAATAACTAATAATTATTAATCTATGTTATGCAATATTTTTGACAAAATATAAAAAAAATAGTATAATTAAGAATATATTCACTGTCAAATGCATTCCTTTTACGTTTTTAAAACTTTTATTTTGATTGGTAACAGATTTAATGCTTTTGTTGCTAATTTTACCCTTTTGATTTCTAATATTCACAAAATAGTTTATTTACATTTTCACAACTATTTCCTTAATTCCATTTTGACATCAACCTTAGTTTTTACATAAATCAATACATTTCACACATACAGTCTTTCATATATTCGCTTAAAAGTACTAATCTATTTTCTTTAACATCAAAAATATTTTATTTCCACATAGCCCTACATATTATAAAAATGTTTTAGCGATGATGAATTTATATATAAAAATCTGATGTGGCCAATACAATACCTCCCGTTTAATTTAATTTTTATGCATGTAAATACTTCAAATTAAATATAAATACCAGGTTCGATCCCGACCGACGCTAAATATTTCGAATTTTAAATAGCACAAAAATGACGCCTGTGTTACACTCTCCACGCCAGCAATGAGTGCCCGTATGGTGACATCTAATAATCGCTCGCATCATCGTTACCGAAATCAGTGTACAAAGGAGATTGGCACACCCAGAAATGGGTAATATGCCGTGACAATGTATTTATTTATATACTTACATATTTACTTATGCTGGAAACTGTATTAAGTTCATTTCCATATAATTATTGCTCCATTTACTATTTTCTTTTTAAAACGTTACTATTATTATTTGAAATGATTAGTTTGTTAACAGTTACATGTATCTGTCAGTTACATACATTTAAGATTTGAATTGTGTAACCGTGGAGTTGTGTTTAAAGCGTAGGCTCCGGGATTAAAATTATAGATAATTATGTATATTTAACCATAAAATGTATACAAAAAGTATTAATGCAAATCTGTAGAAAATTTAATTTTTATAATAACATAAATCTCGAATAAATAACATTTAAATGGTATATTTCGAAGAAAAACTATTTTGAGCTTCCAGTAAAGTGCCATTTCCGGTTATCTGATCAAAATCTAATGGTTTCTTTCCATATTAGAATAAGGTAGAAATACAAGGTTTCAAAATTTTCTGAACGATAGTATTTGAGTTAGAGCGTAAAGAGGATCCACACACACACACATCATCGTGAAACTGTTAAAAATGGAATCTAAGGACCATAAAACGTGGTCATTTACCAAAATCTCTATATGAAATTTTAGCACGATCCCCTATACCTCCCTTACTAAGGTAGCGGTTAATAAAATTAGTTACTTTTATTACAGTTAAAAAAGTGCACTTTTTTCCTACTTGTTAGATAGATACCGATATTTTAGTAAATAAAATTATCGGTTTCGGTTAAAAACCACGTTTTCGACTTAAAATACTACCCTGTTTGCATTTGCAAATTTGTATAAAGACGATACTGGGCGATGATCAATGGGGTCATTTCACATTTTCTAATTTAGTTTTTTCTTGAAAGAATAGGTCAAATTAAATATGTAGGTGTATGTTTTACATTTTACAAGTCTTTAGAATCAGAGATATGATTTTTTTTTAAAGTATTTAATTTCAAATATTTGGACGCTGGCGTCACGGTTATACGTCACGGCTTGTCGGATGCGGCAGCAGCTCTCTACCGGTTGTGTTTGGAACAATGATTGTTTGAGTTATTACTTGTCAGTTTGATTTTATGGCAGCAACATATTGTTAACGAAAAACATATTTCATACAACTTTTGGTATTTATTTTAATTGATGTTTTATTTACATACCTTTACTCTTAACTCTGCTGTCGCCTGTCACAATTTTAGGTTAGCTTGTGTAACCAGCAAACGGATACCACGTGGACCGTTGTGTATGTGAGAGAGGAATGTCTTTGTGTGAGTAACAAGCCGTGACGTCACGAATTTTACAGCCGCGAAAGTTTATTAGTAAATTTAGTAATGAAAAGTCGCATATTTCATGTTATTTTATACTACTATATTTATTAAATGTGACGAATTTCACGATTTTATAAAAAAAAACTATTTTTTTAAATGACCCCATTGGGTATAAGTGGGCGACTGTCATTTGGGCACGCTTAACAGGCATGCAATTTGGTGGATTTTTTACAACAGGAAAAATAGTTAAAGTGATGCTCTGATGTTTTTAAACAAACTTTAACATAACCTAACTGGATGCACAATGGGCCCATAAACCATAATCGAAATATAACAAATTTATATAAACACTTACTAATTAATAAGTAGTAAAGCTAAATAATTTTAAAATACAATCTTCATATAAAGTTATAATGAATTAAACAAAGGGACGGATGTGGGTTTTATTCTATTTCTTAGCAGTATGAAAGCTAGGAATCCCGCCTATAATTCCACAGAATGACGCCCACAGACTATCCATTTTCCATTCCTATTGGAGAGAAAGATGGTGGAAGTCTCATGAAAAAAATATAATGCCACTGATCTGTCACAGGTGACGTCACAAACTCATCGAAAAACTTTATTAATGGAAGTTTTATAAAAAATGGTTTTTCTGCTCCCATGCGTGAAGTGAGTACTTCACGTATCAATTTTTATGTGTGAAGCTTGATTTTTTGTACACTGTGCATGAAGTAAATAGTTCAGTTTTAACATATACAAAGAATATCTTTATATACACGTAAATCATGTGTTGGTAAATGGTCCGTAGAAATAACAACGTCATGAGTAATGTGTTATTAATTTCTAAAAAAAAAAATATATATTTCAAGGTCGTAGAAAAAGTATAGTATGTAACACGTGTGTGAAGCTTATTTTACATTCGGGTGGTTTGCAACACTCGCCTTCGGCTCGTGTCGCAATATCCACCCTCATGTAAAAATTTCAGCTTCAAACACTTGCCACATAATATACTATTATGGGCCCATTCTACACATTACTGTTTTATCGTGAGGAGGACGTTTACCAGGCTTTAGTACACGGGCACCCAATGCTTTTACGAAGAGTGTACCACTTTGATAATGACACTGGTCGGTGGGATTTGAACCTGAATGGGTAAGATCACAGCCGTTTGCTTCGCACATTCATTCTTTTAATGCCGGTCCATTAATTTAAGTATAATTATTTATTTTAGTCGATCATTTAAAAATTAGTTTGAAAACATATATTTTTTGGAAAATCTTAAACTATAATCGTGTTTACATTGAGTTAAATATATTATTCATAAAAAATAACCAAGTACATTTGCTTAGTTTGTTTAGGCTCCAAAATCGATAGTCGAGTAAATATTCTTGTATAAAATACATCTCCGCCTATGGCATAATTTGTGGTTCTGTATTCCTCCCACTATTCGCCTACATATGTGTACCCTTCCTCCCACACCCTTCCTCTATCCTATCCGTTCTTTCATTCACACAAGTGACCTTAAACACCAGCCAGATATGTCGGTACTTCTTTCCCATCTTTCCCCAGCAACGGAATAGAAAGGCGTACGCGAAGTGAATGGTGTCAGCGCAGCGTCAGTGACTGCCAATGGTCGCCGCTGAAAAGTCGTGCTGTGCGCTCCGCGACGCTCGTCACGTTCACTTGTTTACCGATTCCGATTCGCTCACTCTAACCTAATTTATCATGCTTTGTTTTTCTCAATTTTGTCATGTATGTTTGAAAGTTGATTTTAATTTAAAGAATTTATATACTTACGATAATGATAAAATTATGTTAAGCGATAAATTTAAACAGTGTGTACCGGAAATCGTAAGTTTTTTTGAAATTTGCGGTTAAATTTATGTTGTGTAATTATTCATGTTTACAGGATTTTAAAGAAGATTTACCGCTGTATATTTGCAATAATTGTTGTACAGAATTAAATAATATTTATAAATTTAGAGAATTAAGTATTAAAAATGTTACTATTCTTAACAAATATTCGCAACAAATAAAAAGTGTAGCACAAACAGCGAAAACAGTAGAAGATCAATTAACTTCTATTCTTTTAAATGTCCAAAAAGATGTACAAACTTATGACGAAAAAAATAATCAAAATACTTTAAATGAAAAAATAAACACCCCAAATAATATAGAAAATCTTGAAATAGACAATATTCCTATTGAAAACTCCGATAAACAAAATGAAGAACTTTCCGAAGAAAAAATAACTATCGAAAAAACAGATGTAAAACATAATTTTGAAGAACAGACTGATACAGAAATGACTGAAAACATCGAAGATCAAAATGAAGATCCCAATTGCGAACCTTTAGAAGTTTCACCCGAAATAATTGAAGAAAATGGTACACTTGAAAGGCAAGAAGAAAACGAAATCCGGATAAAAGAAGAAACTGATGAAGAAAATGTTTATGTAAATGCTGAATCAGAAGCAGAAAATATTTTACCGGATATTATGGAAAATTCACGACCCAGGATTCGTGTTAAAGAAGAAGAACCACAAGAAAATGGAACAGGTAAATATAAAAAATTGTATGAATTAGTGTGCATGCTTTAGAAATTTTTGGTAGCATAATGGGCTAGTACCGCCCTGCCGTTCTGCGCTACTCGGAAGTACATTTTTGAAAGTAAAATTAAAGTAAATTAGTATTATTAATAGATATAGTATATGCAAGGATATTTATATTAAAATTTAACAATTATATATTTCACCAATGTTATCCTGGAAAATAGTAATATTTTTTTGTATAACAGATTTTAAAGTGGCCTTTTCTTTACTCAAAATTGTGAATCTAGTAGCACTTTAACCGCCAAGGGTAGATAAACAATACTTTAACAGCAAGAGTAGATAAAGTAGTTTAGTTTTTATTTAAATTAAATACATTATAAATTTTGACGGTTTGTGTATAAATAGTATTTTAAATTCACAATTTGACTATCCAGAACACGCACTAAATTTTGAGGTGCTAGACACCAGTACACGCACCGGTCTAAGGGACCATTCAACTAAAAAACGAAGTATATGCCTTATCGACAAAATAATCTCCAATACTGTTAGTTCTAGAGAGTACAAATGTTTCATTTTCGCATAGCTACAATATTTTTATATATAAATTTATACGTTATATACATACATAAAATCACGCGTGACCCACTTAGTGGGTTCGCACAAACCCGATAACAATAAGAACAACATCAACATCATACAACAAATCTTTACTCCTAAACATATTAAAGTGACCGATATGTTATATTCATGAAGAAATTATTATTAAGCATAAATAATAAATAAAATGCATTTTCTTTCCTAATAAATTATAGAACATTAAAACTGTTTGACAATATTGTGATACAAACTGTGGCGGCGGATGGCGCTAGTGTTTTTCCTTTGATTGTTTCACGGTAGACGGGCGAAAAAAATGCGCGAGTCTCGCTTTTAAAATCAGGCAACCAATCAAATTTCAAAGATCTGATACGTCATCCTAATTATTAATCGACTTCAGTCACTTGTAGTTTGCGATCTAATTAATATTTAATGAAATTGACATTCTCTTCAAATGCGCTAAAATGGGGGATTGTCATTATTTTTATATTATTATATTAATTTAAAAATATGAAAATTAGTATAATTACGAGTAGAAATGTATAATCCATAATTGACGGTGTATCATAATTTTTGAATTTTTTTTTAGCATGTTATTGAGTTTCAAATAACTATTTATAATTATGAATCTGATAAATATATATATATTTTTTATATTTGTGAATAGAATAGTTAAACTGTCTTTTAATAAGAATGCATTATGTAGGCGATCTCATTTCTATCTGCTCTCTTGAAATCCTGACACACTTCTTTTAGTTTACTTTCAATGATATATCTCTTACCGCGAATCGTCCATCATGTATCTCGCTTCGCTTTTTCTATTGATTTTCAGTCTTACTTCGTCTGGTATTCGCGCTCTCCTCTCTCCTTGTCTTTCCCATACCATTCACTTCGCCCACTTCAATTTCTTTCATGCGATCCATCTCCACTGCGGACGTTCTTTCAAGCCCGAATGCTTCGATCCAGTGGCGTGCATAGAGGTTTTCATTAATTATACACGTCAAAAGTTCTTCTTTCTTTGAGATTGATGGTGTGAGATTGCGTGGCCAATGATTGGTATGATTGATGGCAGTGTTACACGAGAAATATTTCGACTTGAAGAATTATTTAAGAAAGATTTAACACAATTTATTTTATAGTTTCTTCTTTAATTATTTAGAATGGGGTTTCTAATGTAAAATTTATATTTTCTAAAATGAGTTTTCTTGTAATTTATTTTGGCGCTAAAAAGAGATCACGTGGTTTGCGACGTATGAGTGAATGATGTGATTTCTAAAAAAAATTGCCGATAAAATTCAAATTTTCAAGTACTATTTAAAACTTCTTACATCGCTTAAATTAAATAAAAAGAGTCAGAACTTTAGATTTGTAAAATATGCGAAAGTTTCAGAAAAAAAAATTAGAATAACCCATTATTGAAAATAAGAAACATGGTTCATATTTTTTTAGAATTAGTAGTTTCCTTCAACAATAATAATGCTTTTAAAATAATCATGAATTGTACTATTGCCAAATCAGGTGAGTATGGCGGATATTCTATTTTCCATATTCGTCAAAAACTGAAGAATATGCTCGGTGGTTATTCCATATTTTTACTCACAACGATAATTAAAAAAAATGATTAACGAAGTTCTTACTTAACTATCGCAACTTAATTACAAATGAAAGAAAAATAACTTTACGAGGTAGAAGGTCTTCGCCTGAAAAAAAGAATGATGCAATATATAATTTTTTGAAAGCATTCAGCACTCCAAAAGAAAACTGGTTGAAAGCTTTTAAGAAATAAAGGAATATATTATTGTTCAAACATATTTAAAATAAAATTCTAAAAAATATAAATCATGTATCTTATTTTCAATAAATCAACCAATCGTACCAACAGATATTTTATTCACTTGTGAGATTGTGAAAGCATGATGAAATTAGTTTCTTTCATTTTTATTCCATTTACGGCCCATTTATTGCACGCATGCGCATGAAATTATACTCAATTCAACTGCTTTCAATCATACTTATCCTTTTGTTCACTGCCCGCCTCCGATCCATAAACCAGTCCCTCCTACATACATACATTTTTGCAACCATTCAATCATTCATTTTCACATGGAAGATTTCACTTTCAAATTTGCATTTCAACAAGGAATTTCATTAGAAATAAATGCTAAATTATTCCGAATAAGACTAATTATTAACTTTATATACAGATATATAAAAAGTGACGCCCGTTTTTATGGGATTTGATTTAAAGGGTACAAAATGATTCTTCGTTATCAAGTTATTGATAAAAAATAAATATCAATATTTAAAGGTGTTAACAATTACTTGAAATCTCAGTCAAATAGCATTTATTCTCTTACACAACCGACGTTTCGGTACACTCTTACACCTTTTACTAGGTAGGTAAGATATTACAAAATATTAAATCTTATGTACTCGAAATACATTCGTTCTTTTCGTGTAGATTAAATGTAATATTTATTACCCGGAAGAGGGTGCAAAATATGTTAATCTGTAAAAATATTCGACCCGTATGCCAGAAAAAAAATATTAATGTCAATTAATGAGGTCCGAGAAATCGACGGAAAGTGTGACGTTATCTATTTCGAGAACATACATTTCTACAGCTGAGTGAGACGGATATATGACAAATGCGCTGGATACGTCGTTTCGTGTCACGTCAAAACCAGCGCGAAAATGGCGGAGGCGATACATGCCTTTGGCTTGCGCGTTCAAATAGCCAATAGCATTTGCCAGTGTTCAATACGTCACAAACATGGCTGATACTGAATTTTATGTGCTCGATTTAAATGCATTAATTTTGATATTAGAGTAATAAAAATTAGAAAATTATGATACTTGACATCTATGTACCTAATTACTGGCTATCATTCTGACACGGACCCCCATATCTGCTTGTCAAGGGCTCGCGCCCTATTATATTTAACATTTCTTGTATACCTACATTCTACACCTTATATTCTACTTACATCTATTCTTTATATTTAGATTTTTAAATTTTAAATTCATTCTATGAAGAAATTTTGTCCTACTCCTCTAATTTTTCGAAATGTTTCCAATTCATTGTCGGGATTAATACAATAAAAAATAATATAATGTATGTACTTCCCACAAAAAATCTTCTGTAATGTCTCTGGATTTTTGACACTGACAATTTATCTGTCAGTTACAAGCTATTTCATTTTTCAATTGGTGAGATTTTTATTACAACGAATTAATTCTGTATCTCTAAATTTATAAAAGAATAATAAATTTTTATATGTATCAGATAGAGAATTTACTCCTCTTTTACTAGCAAGAAGAAAATTTATTTTTTTAAGAATATGCTACTTCCGGTTGTCCAATTATTACCAAAACCTTTTCAGCTCTTCCCAGTAATGTCCGATTGAGAATTACGTAGTTAAACAGATATTAAGTATTATAGTTTTTGGGATATCGTCCTTCCAACCGACCCACATACACACATACATCCACACACACACACATACATATCGTAAAAATATTAAAATTGGATTGTAGGGATCTTAAAAGTGCTTAATCATTAAAATCTGGATATGCGATTTTTAGCATGAATCCAATACCTCTCTTAGCGAGAGGTAAAAAGATATTTTTCACATATGTTGTCACAAAATGTGCCTCCTTCAAGACCACGATATTTTATTAATAAAATTAAAACTGTGTTAAACGAACTGAAAATAAAATAAAAATACCTTAGGAACAAATTAAAACTATGAAAAATGTTTAAATTACACCGCATCTGTAAATACTTGAGAGATGATGTTGTACGTTGGCGTATAAACTGAGAAGAATGTTTCTAGTCTCGGTGAAATGAGTCAATAAAACAAGCATGTAGGTTGTGAGAGAAACTGCAGCCACAACCAGCTCTCACATACTTTGAATGCGGTGGAAATGAAAGTGGTGTGTCAGGAATTCTTGACAAAGATTAATAACGAGTTGATGAATAAATGCATTAGGGAGGGAATGTAGAATGTGGGCTCCGTGCTTGTATATGTATAAAAGCATTCACCTCCTCACATGTGTGAGGATGTGGAAACTATCGATCAATATTTACGTTCCTCAAATGAATAAGATAGACGTCTGGTAGACTACGCATATTCACTGGGCTCTTTATATGTGTTTACAGTAATATACGAGCCCAACCCCAAATGTATTCGTACCCTCTGAAATAAATATATTGTAGGAAAAATTCGAAAATGCTTTTCTTAAAGTCCCGACTTTAATATTATTGAAAATCTTGTTAGAAAAAAACTGAAAAACGGACAATAATCGACGTTTCAAATTAGAACAATAAATAATTTATTTTTTATACATTCCTATAGTGGCAAAGATGAATGCATATTTACGATTTTGCGGAACCTTTAATTTTAGTCATTTCTATGGGAAGGTAGCATTTTGAAGCTTCTTAAAGGGTGAACGCGATTTTAAAGTTTACTTTTTTTAAAACCATATACAGTATTAAAAACAATTGGTTAGTTGATTCATAATCATTTCCCACAATTTATAAATCTGGTGCCTGAACCCAATGTATATGCAAATTATAAAGAAAGCATTCATTATGTAAATATGTTGTGTGTATTTACTTATTATTTAAGTTTAGAACAACATGGAAACACAAAACCACGCCCGTTGTAAATGAAAGTAGAAAAGCGAAGACTAATATTCATATTTTTTTAAAATTTCTAGCTTACAATGAACGGAACTGTAATGGAGAAAATGTAGAAGAAGGTGAACCTGGATCATTATCATTGCTTCAACAGTTTCAAGGTGGGTAAATTTACAAAATCGACGTTTCGGTATTCACTTATACAGGGTGTAACAGCAAAACCGACCACTGCCATTATTTTCTTTATTATTACAGTTACAGAAAAATAGCATAGAACAAAATTGTAGGAGACCTAGGGGGACATCCCATTAGAGAAGAAAATATTTTTTTAAACCAGTGGTTCTCAAGTTACAACACAAAGTTATATTTTTTTAAATAGGATGATATATATTTGGTAGGCCCATTCGATAGAATATTTTTTTTCTGAATTCAACCATGTAATTATTTTATATCCTGACATACTATAATAATTGAGAAAAAAATAATTAAAATTTAAATAGTTTTTATTTTTTATAGTTATTTTTCAGTAGGATATGAATTAAAAACAATGGAGCTTAAATTAAAATGAAACAAATATTTGTTAACAACGTTATTAACAGTGCTCTTTCTATCCTAAATAATTTAAATTGACAAATAGCAATTCTTGTTTTTCATACATAGCCTACTGAAAAATGACTATAAAAATCAAATTTATTTAAATTTCAATCGCATTTGGCCCAATATTTTGATTATGTAAGGATATAACATTAATATATGGTTGAAGTCAGAAAAAAATACTCTATCGAATGGGCCTACAAAATATATATCATCCTATTTAAAAAAATATAACTTTGTGTTGTAACTTGAGAACCACTGGTTTAAAAAAATATTTTCTTCTCTAATGAGATGTCCCCCTTATGGCCAGTTGCACAGCTTATAGTTAAATTGTTAACCATTGGTTAAATTGACAATATCGTAACGAAAGGAAATGTCAAATGAGTTGTTAAATATTACTGTCAAAATTTCGATACGCACTTTTTTTGTTAACCTATAGTTATGAGATTAACTATAAGCTGTGCAACTGGCCATTAGTGTTATATAACTTTGTTCTATAATATTTTTTTATAACTATAATAATAAAGAAAATAATGGCGGTGGTTGGTTTTGTTGTTACATCTGTATACAGGTTGTATCACGGAAAGTTTAACATGGAAAATTGTTTTTTTTTCTGCATTCGAATCAGTAAAAAAAAATTCATTTTGGCTACTTCATAACTGCAGAAATAAAATTTGAAAAGTCTAGAATTTAATAGTATTACCTTTGAATATATAATACATATAAGAACGGCAACGCATATGGCCTAGCAAGATACTATATCTGTCTTACCGTTCTTCTAATAATTTGAATTCATATAAATGGCGAATCTGAGTATAAAAGATCAATGGTGTATTTTGAAACGTCGGTTTTGTAGAAATAAATGCTTCATTTTCTTATATTTACTAAATATGTACTTTATTTTTCCAGATAAAATATTTAACAACATAGTAGAAGACCAACAGCCTATTCCAGAAATAATTCCTATAAATGTTAAAACAGAAAACACTTCTTTAGAACCAGATCCGTATGACCATTTTCTAGCTCATAACCAGTTACAAAATCTGGAAGTTCGCCCATTTAGATGCGAAGTCTGCGGAAAATGCTTCACCAAAAAAGGAGTTCTAGATGTTCACTCCAGATTGCATACTGGCGAAACACCATTTGAATGTCCAATTTGCAAAAAGCGATTTCGATATAAAAGCAGTCTTGACACACACATAACTAGTCATTCTAAAGAAAAAAAATTCGGCTGTACTTTATGCGACAAAAAATTCAAACGTAAAGTTAATTTAAAAATACACGCTAAAATTCATAACGGCGAAAAGCCGCACATTTGTCCGTATTGTCCGAAAAAGTTTTTATATAAAACAAGTTTGGATGGCCACGTTAGATTGCATACTGGCGAAAAAATGGTTCATTGTCCAACTTGTGATAGGAGTTTTAAAAATCGATTTCATTTTGAAATTCATTATAGAACTCATACGGGCGAACGACCATTTAAATGTGATATTTGCGGTAGCTCATTTACCCAAAAAAATAATTTAGACAGACATGTTAAAGGGCATACTAGAGACAAAAAAGATTTTCGCTGTGACGTCTGCAATAAATCATTTCTACATAAATTTCATTTACAAAGACATAGTAGAATTCATAACGATAATAGAAATTATGAATGTACATTATGTCAAAAAGTATTTCTCCACGAAAAAAGTTTAGAGCGTCACATGTCCTTTCATACTGGCGAAAATCTACTTGAATGTACAATGTGCAATAAAACATTTCTACATAAATCTAATTTAAATATTCATATAAAAACTCATCTCGGAGAAAAGCCCCACGGTTGCCAATTTTGCGATAAGCGATTCACCCAAAAAAACAACCTAACTCGTCACCTTAAAATTCATACCGGCGATAAGCCTTTTGTTTGTTCATACTGTCCAAAAACTTTTAGTGAAAAGTTTCATTTAATTAGACATATTCGAATTCATACTGGCGAACGACCTTTCGATTGTCCAATTTGTGGAAAAGATTTCACACAAAAACATATTTTAGAAAAACATAAAGCAACGCACACCACTGAGGAATATTATCAACTGGCTCAAACTATGAATATACAACCAGAGATTTTTTTACAGGAAAAAATGTTGGTGCAAGATGTACCGTATGAATATCCACAAAACCAGTAAAAATCTTAACATTGATAGTAAAAATTGGTATATTAACTATACATATTTAAAAGAAAAATAAATGTTCTATTTTATTGTAAATAGATGTACAGATAAATTATCTATAACCAAAACTACTTTTGAAATGTAATGTCATAATTTTATTTATATTTTTTTTTAATATTATGAAATAATTTGCAATAATGATTTAAAGTACTTTCCAAATTCAGATATTACTGTACACAGTAAAATTTTTGAAAAATGTCCGATCAAGGTTATCTGTATCATGAACGAATTAACAAATTGGCATACATTTGTCTCTTTCCTTTTATAAAGCCAGGTTTACTTTTTATTAATGTATTTGAAAAAATTCGAGAAAAATAAGATAATTGAGATATATGAGAAATATTTTTTATTCCAATATTCTAGGTGGCTAAGTAGGTAATAATAAATAAGTAACAAACAAATGTATACTTTGTTGGTATTAATTTAATTGTTTAACATTGTTACATTTTGTTTATTTTTACATAGCCACCTATAATATTTGAATAAAAATTATTTCCCATATTTCTCAATTATCTTATTTTTCTCGAATTTTTTCAAATACATTAATAAAAAGTAAACCTGGCTTTATAAAGGTATAAGTGTATTCGGTTTTGTAAGAATAAATGCTGTATGACAGATTCCGAATAATTGTTTACTTATTTTGTTAATATGAAGTATTTTTTATTACTAAATTATTACAGAAAGTAGATATTTTATTTTACAGATAATGTAACGATTTATTATGTATTTAATTAAAAAATGATTTATTAATAATTTAATATATGCCTATGTGATATTCTTATTTATATTTTTAATATAATAAATGATCTATTGAGTCTATTGAAAAAAGAATATAAATCTATGTCCTAAATGTTGTAATAATTATTAAGTAGATAGTTCTTGAAATCAAAAATATTTATTTTAAATCAGGGACTTGAACTGAAATGTATTTATGGTTCAGGTCCAGGAAATAAATGTCGGTTCAGATTCAGTAAGTACTTTAAATTAAATTTAAATCAAGGGTTCGATCCCGACTGACGCCAAATATTTCGAATTTTAAGTGGCACCGAAATGACTCCTGTGGTGCTCTCTTCACGCCAGTAATTAGTGCCTGTGAGGTGACGCCTGATAAACGCCCGTACGGTAGGTCATCATCATTACCGCAGTTTGGCAATGGGTAATATGCCGTGATGATTTATTTATTTATATACTTACCTATATTCCTACATATTTACTTATGCTGGAAACTGTATTAAGTTCCTTTCCATGTAATTATTGTTCTATTCACTATTTTCTTTTTAAAACGTTACTATTATTATTAGAAATGATTAATTTATTGACAGTGACATATATCTGTCAGTTACATAATTTGATATTTGAATTGTGTAACCATGGAGTTTTGTTTTTTAAAATATAAAATTACAGACCATTGCTCAAAAATAGAACATGCCATAGATAAACCTATACTGCATATTTATAGACATTTTAATATAAAACAAATTTCGTAACTTTTCTGTAATTTTTAAAATAATCGAGTTATGAAAAAAGAACAGACCGATGAATCACTTGCACCAAATCTGAATTTAAAACCGTTTAAATACGGTTTAGGTTTATTGACCTTGACAAATAAAGTTCTATTCGGTTTATCAAAAATTCAGGTTTCCGGTTCAGGTGTTCAGTTTCAGGTCTCTTTTTTAAACTTTAAAAGAACCGGCATTTCACTATTTTTTATTTCATTACACCGAACATTACAACTTTTAAGTTATTGTTTTTGCTTTGATAAAAAAAGTAGACCAAATTAAATATTTATTAATTGCGTTTATTATAAAGTTAAATTGTGTAGTATTTCTAATTCAAAAGTATTCAACCATTTTAATTTGAACCGCCAATCGCAGTTCGTGTCGTGTCTCATACGATTCTTATTTTTCTTCTCTTTACATTTGGAGATACGTGTCAAACCTGATGCCGGCGTAACGTGGTAAATAACATCAAAATGCGATACAGTGAGTGAAACTAGTTAATATTTTTCCTGTATTAAATATATTTTATGTTCTTTATTACATTTTAGTTATTTTACTCTGCATTTTTGCTTACATTTCTCAATCATGGGCAAGTATTTCTGGCCACATATCGTCTGCAGACCAAGACCGGTTTAAGGTTTCTTTGGAAAAAACACTTTTGAATACGAATGAAGATGATTTAGCAGCATTATATTATTCTGCTAGAGGGTACACTTTTCTCAAAAGTCAACTTCAACCAAATGTTATTAAAACTGCCTGTGCTGTGCTGGAGAAAGCACGCAAACACGATTTGACACAAGAAAATTTATTTTATTTGATAACATCATGGAAGGATTTGACTTGCCCTGGAAATATTTACACCAAGGAGCTTATAGATGTAAGTTCTTTTGATTATTTACATTGTATACAACTTGTAATGTTTGTGTGGTTAAATTTCTCGACTAACAAATACTCGAAATTCAAACAGAATTTATTCTCTACAACATTTGTCGATTTTAGGAGTGAATGTGTGTGTACTTTTTCAAATTTTTTGTACAATGTTCATAAAACTGAATGTTTAAACGTATGTATAGGTACATGATTTAAGTTTAAGAATCTGTAAGTTCTTATTGTTTCGGAGATTCTAACCATAAATATTTGGTCCTTCGAGCCGGATGTCTACATTTTTGTGATCATTTTAATTAATTTATTGCAAACAATAAATTTTTGGTTCTTCGAGCCGGATATTCACATTTTTTGAACATTTTAATTAAAAATTTCACATCATAAATTTTTGGTCCTTCGAGCCGGATATCAACATTTTTTGATCATTTTAATTATTTTATTGCTAACTATAGAAAATCAGTTAAAATCATTGAAAGCCCAAACAAAGGCCTTTGAATCAAGAATACTAAATTTAGCAAAAAAATGTACTCCAATTATTGATACGCGTGCAAATGAACGATTCTCAGATGAATCGCAATCGATTTGTTACGAGAAGAATTTAAAGATGATTCTATTAAAGCCAACGAAATATAATTGACTATTGATAGAACAAAATTTCTGTTTTGTAAGAATAAATGCTGTATGACTGAGATTTAGGCTATTTCTTAACACATTAATGTTTGTTTGTAGAAAGTTAAAGTGTCGTTAAATGATAAAGCGTCTTCAGCAGACATTTACTATGCTTTGGAAAGTTTGGTTGCTATGGGACAAACTATTCCTGATGTCCAAAAGTTGGCTCAAACTTTACAAGCTCGTTTGAAAACCGATGATAGTCTGATGAGGTACGAATAATAATTTTTATTAAATTTAATTATTAGAATATATTTTTGAAATTTTGTAGCTTTGGATATACATTCCATGCTGCTTCACGATTAGGTACCAGTGGTCAGTTTGCTTATGATCGTATTGAGGATATTATTGTGCAAGCTGATGAAGTTGACGGTAAAATGCTGCAGTTTGAAGGGGGGCTAGGTTAGAAAATCAGACACATCAATTTTTTATTTGAGTATTACAAAACTTTATAAGTAAAAAGTTACAATAATAAAACTTATCGTGCACAATCTTTATTGGAGAAAATTAATTTTGACCATTCTGATTTACATAAAATAAAATTGATTATTCTGAATTACAATTGACGCTTTTTAAATAAGTGGAAAAGGTGTAGTACACTCCTCTCTTTGCAGGTATTACGTCTCTGCTGTTATCTGGAATTGTAAGACTGACAGAAACTTTGAAAAAGTCTCTTCCAGTCACACAAATACAAATAGAAAAGTTTGGTAATTATTTATTATCTAGAAGAAGCGTACAGAGTGCAAAAGGAATTTCTTGTTTACTAGAAGCCACTAAAGCCATTGCAGGTAAAGAATATTTGAATCGCCCATTCCACAAATTATGTTAATTATTTTTTGTTAGATACGAAAATGTCTCCAGCTTGCATATCAGTTCTTGGCTCAGGAGTAGTAACTTCCGACAAACCGGCTCTTTCTGTACGAGTTTGCGACATATTAGGCCGTCCTTTATCTCCCTCTGCAGATTCAGTTATTGCTCAGAGTGCCACCAGATTAGCTGACGATGTTGTCGTGTTATCAAAACAAAAACTTGTAGCTACTAAAGATCCTACTTTGTATGAATTGGAACTTAAACACGAACCAGGCAGATACAGAATTGCTGTCACAGCTGGTAAGATAATAATTTATTTTAATGTGGTTAAAATTTAATGAGATTCTTATTTGTTTACAATATATGACTCATAATAAGATATATACTGCCATTTATTATGTAAATATTTCAAAAATTTAAAATATTACATGATTCAAATCGACCTCTTCTTTGTGACCTCACGCTTACATACTTAAAGCCGCAAATATCGCTAGTGTCGTTGTTTTACAGCGATGGGATGTGACATGTCAAAGTGACAGTTTATAGTGATACTGACATAACCTTGTTTCTATTTATCAATTGTACCATAAAACGTCGTTACAAACTTGCCCAAACAAAAATAAATAAGTAAAAATTCGTGCTAATTTGACAGCAATTTAACCTAACAAATAAGTTCCCCTTACCCCGCAAAACATACGCCGCAAAATATCTTTGTTGTACTTCGAGCAGCACGTCGGAACTAAGTTGCAACGGAAGTGGCAAGGACGTCACCGTGGCGGGAATAGATATGTCCGATATTATCAGTATTTTTTTTCTCATTTAAGGTAGTTGTCACTCGAGTGTACCTATTCAAAAACTTGTTCAATGTTCAAAATAAAAATTAAGCTAATACAGTTTATCAATAACTTATATTTTCTAACATTATATTATATACACAGATTGCATCAAAATAGTTAAAAGCTAATATCAAACACTGTAGCAGACGAATTTTCTTTATTTTTCCGTAGAAAAGTTTTTTTTTGAACTGTATCATTCGCACTAACACATACACAAGTGTCGTATTTCAATATACTCACACTAAAGTATGAATGTTGAAGAATATATGTGGCAACGTCGCACCTAGACATTTATTGGTACATTCGGGTATAAAATTAATAAGATATTTTGAGATATAATACTAATTCTAAACTACAAATGGAAACTGCAAAACATTAATATATTTCTTTCTTAAAATTACAAAAGTAATATTATACTGTTTAAAGTATTCATGCTTTTCACGTAAAATACCAATTTAAAAAATATTTCCTTCGAATGTACGTCTGAAATTCCTTTAACCAAAGGTCACCTCTTATTCGCTAATATCAAAGCGGATGTTAACTTAACTGATACTCCATCTGGAACGCTTGTACATGGTTGTCAAGTATAATTCTACCTATTCATCGTATCTTCAGATTATAATTTGCTAGAGGCAATAATATTATATCTGGATGGTAAATAATTTTCAAATTTTTACATAAAATCCGTTAATTAGTTTTCTATAACATACTAGTTTTTCGATTCAATGTCGGTATGGATATAAAAGTTGTAATTTAAAATGTGTTTATTTTGCCATTTCCTATTCTTCACGTGTTAAAAAGGCCAAATTTAATTGCAAATATCTCAGGTACCGAGTGGTCAATTGTTTTAAAACTTGGAGAGCAGGTAGTTTATATATTTCACTTGAGATGTACTTAAATTTAAATTAATTCTGGGTAAAATGGTTTCACGATATAACTATCTTAAAAACAAAAATTGTGCAAAATAAAAAAAATATGGAAAATTAAAAAATACTTGCCTGTAATAAAAAAATCATAAAAGGCGAAACTACCCCATTTAATATTAATCATTGTATTATTTAGGATCCCACAGTGCATCACTTTCTGCTACCGTTCTGGGAGTAGTTAGTATTCAGTGGTTAGAAATTGGTGTGGCTGATACTGATCAAGCGTCACCAAGCAAACTTCAAAAACTGCAATATGGAAATAAATTAGGAGCCGCGATTGAAGCTGATGCTCAACAAAGATTAGTTATCAGATTTTCCTTGGGCGATCGTGCTGTTCATCAAGCTTTTGTTCGTTTAGAATGCCAGAAAACTTCTCGGGAAATTATCTTTGTTGCTAGTCTCGATAATAATGGAGTTTACAAATTTGATATGGTGAGTAAATATTATTTTCTATATTGTCTATTGAATAAGATTGATCACGCTTTTCTGATTTCTGAAGACACAACATATTTCTGTAAAAAAGCTTAAATGGGCTAATTGTTTATTTCAGGACATCGGTTCCAAAGCTACAGAACTTGGAATAATTTCTGGCCGATATAACATCGAACTAATCATCGGTGATGCAATTATCAGTAATCCATTTAGATGGACATTGGCTGATGTAGAATTAAGCATCACCGGAATAACTTCTCCTTCTATTCCATCCGCTCCTATTCGCGGAATGCGTCCGGAAATCAAACACATGTTCCGAGAACCAGAACGTCGTCCACCACCAGTGATCTCGACTTTATTCACGGCTTTAGTGCTCGCTCCGCTCCTAATTTTGTTTGGAATTTGGATCAAACTGGGAATCAACGTTTCAAACTTTAAATTTTCGGTGAGCGCTTTGCTGTTTCACAGTGGATTAGGAGGTAAGAATTAATTGAAACATTTAAAATGTGGTTATGCAAATGTTTGTGTTTTTAGGTATATTTGCCCTGTTCTTTGTGTTTTGGATGCAGTTGGATATGTTTACAACATGTAGGTGGTTACTCTTGTTTGGACTAATAACTTTTATAGCAGGGCACCGGGTGCTGAGTTCAATTGCAGCAAAGAAACATTGAATTTGAAGACTTTACGTACAGTAACTACAAGTTAATATTTTTTACTTTTATCTGTAAGTCAAACATTTTGCACTTTTTTTTTAAATGTGAAATAAATTTGTTTCGTTTCAGTTATAATAATTTGGTTGTGTTTGACAGAACTAATTTATAATAAATAATTGATATTATCCTTGTTTTCACAACCACTCCCTAAACATATAATCTTATGGTATGGTTTCGCTGGCATGGAATACTATTTTTTTTTTTTGCACGATCAGGTTTTTTTTAACTTTACCAATAGGGTTTCCGAGGCAGTAAGTTTTGTTTACAAATTACTGATCAGTAAATGATGTGACTACCTACCGATCTGGGGGCGGTGAAAATTACATAAATAAAAAATAAATGTACAATTTTTAAAGCTTTAACGATAACAAAACAACGATCATAGCTTACGTAAAAATGACAAATATTTTTTTTTAAATGTCAAAATAATTTTTAAATAATTCTAAACTTTAATTTGTTATTATTCGGACGATCGTGCAAAAAATATAATAAGCATTGCGAACATTAAGTGCTTCTTACCGGTATCGGTTGTATTGGAGATCTCGACTTCGTCTCGATCCTAAAAGTAATCCTTAATCAGTAAGGTGCACTTACTGCCCTTAATACTTAAATAACTATAAATATGCATCCTTCGCGCGATCATTCTAATTCTAATGTAAAAACGATTCCCAAGATTACAAATGATGAAAATGAAATATTAATAGATTAGTATTTACTCGGTGATTAACTAAAAGTTTCTGCGTGTGCACTAGGCATTAATGAAATATCCCAAAACTTGCTATTTCAACCTATCTCGAACGAGGTATTAATGAAATGTGCAGAGGTTTAATCAAATAGTTATGATGTTATTCTTTAGTTGTTTATGGTCATTGAGATCAGTGATGTTTTCAATATTTTACTACCGCATTACACAAAACTCTAAATCGTTCGTAAAATGAGTTTATTCGAAATTAACTCCATTGGTCATACCCCTTACCTAATTTTAAGGAAATTTGCGAACGTACTCCTGGTTTTGAATATTCGGGCGTTGAAGACATTCCCGCGACGGTCTACAAAGAGCTACATTCAACTTTGAGTACAGAAATAACTATTTCGACATTGATAATTATTTATATATAAAAAAAACCATTTCATTTCCATTTCACACAATTCAGCTCAAATGTATGTAACTGATAGATAAATGGCACTGTCACAAAAAATAATCATTTCAGATTAATAATAGCAACGTTTGAAAAAGAAAATTATAAATAGAACAATAGTTATATGGAAAGGAACTTAATATACATAATTTCAAATTAATAATAGTAACATTTTAAAACGAAAATTGTAAATAGAATAATAGTTATATGGAAAGGAATTTAATGTACGTAATTTCTAGCACTAGTACATATGCAGGTATATATTACCCATTGCTGGGTGTGCTAATCTGCTTTGTACACAGATTTCTGTAATGATAATGATATATTCGTATCGTACTGGCATTTATCAAGCGTTGCCTCACGGGCACTCATTGCTGGCGTGGAGAATGCAACACAGGGGACAATTTTGTGCCATTTAAAATTCGAAATATTTAGCGTTGATCGGGATAGAATCGAGATTCGCAACCAGACATCAGGCACGCGGCAACGAGACCCCATAGGTATGTATTTAAATAAATAAAAATTAAATGGCGGGAGCTATTGTGTTGGTCACATCAGATTTTTTCTCTTTCAAATATTCGTTATCGAGAATTTTTTTCAAATAAAAATGTTACATTATTGTCTGTTCAGGGACATACAAAAAATATTTCTTGTATTGGTAAGATTTATTGATATAACAAACTTCAATTTTTTAAATGGAATGCATATTTATTTATTTTTTCTCGTTACGATGATATATGTTTTTGTTAGTGTTTCGCTTTTGTTTTACACCTAAAATTTATTTTTTTACGTTTTTTCTGGACCATTGGATATTTGGCCAAAGACAATACCTTCCTTACCTAAAGGTGACGGAAGATAAAAATATATCATCACGGTATATTACCCATAATGGGTGTGCCAATCGGCTTTGTACCTAAATATTGGTAATGATAATGACATTTGAAATTATTTTGCCGTCGGTTGGGATCGAACCCGGGTTCCTAAGTTGTCGACCAGATACAAGACCCATAAAAAATTCGTAAAAAGTTATATAATATTTAGAAGTCAATTATTTGTTATTAATTTGTCTATTTGACAATTTAAATAAATTGTTATCTAATACCCAACTATTACATAGATTAATTTTGTCAGAATCAGTGTTACATTCCTAGTGAACAGACGTGTGTGTGGTGTGCTCGTATATTGTGCCTCGAGGACGACTTCCTGGTGCTTGGAGACGACTTATGGACACCTGAAGGGCTTGCAGTGTACTTAAAGATTTTATTTATTAATGGTAAGATTGTATTTTATTATTTTTATGTTGGCTGTCGATTGTAGCATCCATTATTAAACCAGTGGTTTTCGAATTATAACAAAGTTTTGTTTTCTTAAATGGAATGGTATACTATATATTTTTAGGTCGATAGAGCATTTTTACTGAATTCAACCATGTAATCAGTTTATACCCTTACATAACAAAAAAAATCTGTTGTGGCCAGCACAATACCTCACGCTGCTTCCGTATTTTGTTACATAAGTATAGGGCGCGAGCAGTCATGTGACATTATTGACCTTGACAAGCAGATATAGGACCCCGTGTCAGAATGACAATTAGTAATTATGTACATACATAAAAAATTCAAGATTTTCTAAATTTACGTAGTTAATTTGTCACTAGTAATGTGGAATTTACTTGTCGAGGAAAATAAACCACATTGAATTGGAAAGTCACTAAATTTATAAAAAAAAATATGATATTTGAAATCTATATACATAATTACTAGCTATCATTTTGACACGGGCCTCCATATCTGCTTGTCAAGGCCAACAAAGTCACATGACTGCTCGCGCCCTATTGTTTTCACCAAAAATTCTACTTATATCTATTCTTTGTATTTAGATTTTTTAATTTAAATTCATTCTATGAATATTTTGTCCTAGTTTTCTTATTTTTCAAAATGTTTCCAATTCATTGTCGGGATTGACAGTATTTTTGAAGGGTATCTGTAATATATTATATACCTATAATTTTAAATTTTTAACTATTAATACAGTAAGAAGTAATATAATGTATGTACTTCCCAGAAAAAATCTTCAGTAATCTCTCTGGATTTTTAACACTGACATTTGTCTGTCAGTTACAAACATGTTAATAATTCAATTGGTTTCCATGACATTATTTGGGCTGTGAGATTTATTACAACATTATTATACATATACCTTATATTTCTTTATCTCTAAATCTATAAAAGATATATAATATTTATATGTATCATATAGAGAATTTACTCTTCTTTAATACTAACAACAACAAAAAATTTCAAAAAATAATATTTAGAAGATATTTTTAAAGAATCTGCTACTTCCTGTTGTCCGATTATTACCAAAACCTTTTCAGCTCTTTCCAGTAATGTCCGATTGACAAATACGTAGTTAAACAGATATTAAGTATTATAGTTTTTGAGAAATCGACCATCCAACATACACACACACACAAACAGACAACATCGTAAAAATATTAAAATCGGATTGTAATTGAAACGTAAATAAATTTTATTTTTAGATATTTTTCAGTAGGCTATGTACGAAAAACAAAAATTGCTATTTGTCAATTTGAATTATTAGGTGCATAATTCACTATTTATAAAAATATTAATAAATATTTGTTTCGTTTTAATTTAAGCTCATTTAGCATAAATGGTGATTAGATGACCAGGGAGAAGATGATTAGCAGTGTTTTAACGCTGTTAATCGTTTATGATTTATTTTAGACAAAAATACTTCAAATAAAAGTTGCGTAAAATTATTTTATTTGAAGTATTTTTCTCTAAAATAAATCATAAACGATTGACAGCGTTAAAACTCCGCTTATCATCTCCCATTGTTTTTCATACATAGCTTACTGAAAAATGACTACTTATAAAAATCAAATTTATTTAAATTTCAATCGAATTTGTCTGAATATTTTTCATATGTAAGGATATAAAATAATTAGATAGTTATGTTTGAGAAACACTGGTTAATTTTTTTTTTCGATATGTAAATGTCCCCTCTCGATTTAGTATATTTTTATTTGGCGGGTATTCTATAATTTAGCCTTAAATTCAAAAATAAGTTAACAAATTTTGATTGAATATTTAATTGTTACAGGACACTAGATTCCAGAAATAAGCTGTGCATATTGCTTGGAATTAGGATAAGCTGTAAAAGGACCAAAACGAACTACAAAAGGACCTAGATGGATACACGCTATATTATTTTTTAAATGTTTTTATCCTTTGTAAATTTAGCTATAAGATGTACATAAATAAATATACAAATCCTTCCCAAGTATATAACAATACTTATTTATATTTTCAACATATATAATAAAAACATTTATTATTATTATACGGCACAAATGTTCATATTTTATGTGTCATGACCATGCATACTTATATTACAACACTCAAAGACAAATTGATATATTTTTGAATTTAGAGAAAAACACAGTACTCCGTTACTCCGTACAAATATATTTTCATAAAACTTAAGGCTATTTATGATGTATTTAATACAGTTTTACATATTTAATAACTTAAATTATACAATTTTAGAACATTTATCAAATATAAACGGCCCACATAATTTTTGAATTCACACAGTCACGCATGCGTGTACCTACCTACAAGTGATGGCAAAATGGCAGAAACTGACATCAGTTGTTTGTCGTGTGTTATTTATTATGTGTTTTATAGTTCATTTCTTAATATTATTCATTTTGTGATGTGTTTTGTGTTTTTAAAATGACTATAAAGCAGTTGAAGTAAAGGTCCAGCTGATTTTTGCAAGGTAAATTGTTTAATTTTGCTATAAATTTGTGTTATGTTGTAAACTAATGTTTTGGTTAGTACACGTACATATAATTAGTTGAACTTGTTATCAAAAATCGTATTCCAATACAAAAAAAAAACATTTGTTCTTAATAAAAAACTTTAAATTTCATCATAAAACAGTCTTAAATCGTATAGGGACTCTAATATTGGTAAAAAATCATACATTCCAAAATTTCATGACTCATAAGTTCATTTATTAATCTATTATCTGTAAAGTATATAAATGAGATATTCTTTTATTCCGTGTGAAACAGAGTTTGGACTCGTATAAGCTACAACGTATAATAGCGAACCATTTTCCATGAAGTTTTTTATCTTTAAAATTCAGCTGTTTTCTCTTTTAAACAATTTTAAGCGTGATTAAGTTGTAGAGATATTTGATGTATAAGATTCATTCGAAATAATGAGAAATCGTATTCTATATATCTCAAACTTATAGGGCTCACCGCCCCCTTTCCGAAAATATATTTTTTTCAACCCTCAGAAAATTTAATCTACATAATCTCAAAGAATTGGCATAAAAGAATGGCAGGCACCTGTACTACGAGACTAACCCCAAATGTATTCGTACCCTCTGAAATAAATACATTAAGAGCAATAAAAAATATTTTTTCTTCAAGTGTACAATAATATTCATATTATGCTACTATACACACACTATAGAAGATATTCATTTTATTACTAGTACAACAATGTTGTTCATTTTTGTACTAGTAAAAAAATGTTAGCTTCTTAGATCACCGCTGGCGGCAGCAGTCGTCACAGCAACACAAACCATATTGAAAAATTGTTATTTGACAGTTGCATCGTTTGTGTTTTGTAGTGTACACAGCCAACTATGGCTGAAATTGCAAACGCTATAATTAAAACAATTCTAGAAAAATATTTAAAGAATCTCCAGTTCTCTTTGAAACACTTGAAGAAAAAATAGTATATGTTACTCGGAGCAGAACGCCCTTTTTGTGTTTTACCCAGCTTGCCTGGCCTCGGCTAACGCCTCGGCCGCAATAGCTGGGTTCAACACAAAAAGACCGCTTTCTACTCCTAATAACATAATATACTATTTTTAGGTTACAATAGTTGAGACTATATTTGGGTATTTTTTTATTTTATGTATTAATAGAGTGTACTGGATTTCAATACAATGTTATTAACTACATTTCTCATTTAAACAATAATCTAGGGGCAAATATATGACAAAAGATAAGTCCCAATTTTTTTCGTTTCAACAGTAAATAATACAATATTTACATGTTAGGTATCATCTATAAAACTGAGGGTAAAGGTAACTGACAATTAATTGTCATCTTAAATTTTATTACTTTAATAAAAAATATTTGCGAATTATTAAAGACGAAAACATTTGTCACAAGCAGATAATGGTTTATTTGCAAAAAATTATGAAACCTAAGAAATTTTATTATAAGCAATGTATTCAAGTTCTATACACTCTGTCTATAGACCATATCAAAATTTGTTGAATTGGAGTAATAATCATAGCATCCAGAAGTTTATTTATTCTTGTTTTTAATAATTGTAGGTGGTACTTTAATAAATAAATATCACTTTGCAAATCATTTTACTAAAAAAATAATATTTCATATAGTAATTAATTGAATGTATTTTCAGTTTCCTTTACCTTCAGTTTTATAAATAATACTAACGTAAATATTGTATTATTTACTGTTGGAACTAAAAAAATCGCACGTGTCTGTTGTCATATATTTGCCCGTAGATTATTGTTAAAATGATATTAAGTAACAACATTTAATTCCAGTACACTTTATTAATACACAAAATAAAAAAATGCCCAAATATAGCCTTAACTATTGTAATCTAAAAATTTATTTCTTCTTGCTGTTAATATATTTTTTTAGAGGGTACCTACGAATACATCTTGGGTTGGGCTCGTATACAACTATAAAAATATTTCCCAGCAACCAAAAATTGCATGCCTGTAAGATTTTACAAAATACGAGTTTTGGATGTTTTCCCTCTATATGTGGTACTTTGGCTCGCTAAAAGTTCATTATTATTTCCTACGATAAATATAAAATAAAATGTATAGTAAAATTTTTGAAAGATGTCGGATCAAGGGCATCTGTATTACGAACGAATTAACAAATTGGCATACATTTATGTCTTTCCTTTGCAAAGCATTCATATTGTTTCGACTAAGTTAGGACTTTAAAACGATGCTTCTTGTTGATAATATTTTCGCTGTAGCGTAAGTTTATTTATTAATTCAGATACATTACTTTGATTCATAGCCGTACGAATAACGTTATTTTCTGCCAGAGTCATTGACATTGTGTCATTATCTTATTTTAAACATATTTGGTTTTACATTTGCTTATAAACTTACTAGTTGACTTATTTTTGAATTTTGAATACTTTTACTATAATATGTATTTTTATAATAATAAAATAACAGTAGTATCTTACGTTGCCACATAAAAACTAAGCAAACGACACTACTGAATTTGTCATAATGGGCGGAGCAAAAATCTGAATTCATACAATTCGTAGACGACCTTGATCGGACATCTTTCAAAATATTTACTGTATATTCGGAATAAGAAAGTCCAACTGTATGCTGCATAGAAGGATGGTGGTTAAAATTATATGGGTCTTTGTATTCGTAAATGAGGAGAGTTTTATTGTTTTATGTCGATCCTTCGAGTATTAAAAACTATGTTATTTTTACCTCCCGCTACCCTTGGTAAGGGAGGTACAGAGATCGTGCTAAAAATCGCATATCGAGATTTTGGTAAATTACCACGTTTTAAGGTCCCTATAATCCATTTTTAATATTTTCACGATGATGTCTGTATGTATGTATAGTTTGGTTTACGAAAGATGACAATTCAAGGTCATTTTCAAACCATCTGGTATAATATTACTCGCAAATAACATCACTACATTCCATACACATAGGCGTGCACCAGGTATAATATTTGTGGGTACATTTTAATCATTCAAAATTAAATGTTAAACGTCTACACATTTTGAAAGATATATTTTATTTTTATATAATAATGAACATAAAGATACAACACCTACGTATAGTTACAAAAATACTGAAAACAATGATATAAATACATATTTTGAAAATAAGTAATAAACTACTTACTATTAGCATACATTTCATATATTATTTTTCTAATTGCATCGGTGTTACAAGTATCAAGATCAGCTGTTGTAGTTGATTTTCTGGGTCGTTTTTTTCCAGAAAAAGTTAATTGTTCTTCATTTTCGATATTATTAACACGTTTTAATACCCTGTTTACTGTAGTTTCAGATATTTGTAGCGCATCTGCTGTACGCTAAAATAAAATACTTGCTAAATTTCATTTATTAATCATGAAACCTTTTTTTGTCTAGCAATTTCAATTTTCAAAGAAATTAAAAAAATATATTCACAAATATATTACCTGCTGCACCTGATGAAGATCTAATAATGGTCCATTATTTTCTGTTTCCCGTTGAAAATATTCGTGTACATTGTGTACAAATTGAATAGTCATATTTTTTACTTATTTATAATCCATTTAAAATAAATACTTGGTTGTTCTTTAATTTTTCTAGAATATATTTGTAATTTAGTAGTAACTTAGCACAATGAAGAACTTGTTCCACGATAACTAAAATAATGACATGACAGTGACAACTTCATTGACAGTTCATATTACCTATTTTAAAAAAATCGTATTTACATAGCTAAAAAAAAGGTAAAAACTCGGTTACTTGATTTTTAAGGTGTACGCGATTTTTTTGCAAGCCAGTGTACATAGGTAAATGGCGGGAAGTACTATGTTGGTCACATCAGATATTTTAATTACTAAAATCTTCTTTGGAAATAAATTACTTTGGGACTGATAATTTAAAACTAATGTATTACCTACAGGTTATTTTCATAATCTTCTTAAAGAAATTTTTAAATATTAATATGTAACATGTCATTTTTATTTTATTTTTAAATTGTCAAAACACTGAATAAATTTGAACGGCACATGAAACGTACAATTAATTCATTGTATATTGTATCGCAATTTAAAAGTATGTTAAATATATTTATATCGCTAATAAAATGAACAAAATTTGACAACAAATTCATGTTCTCCGTGTTGACATACTCATAAGATTTTTCGCCATTAATTTTCATTTTACAAAATAAGTACATATATGTATGCATTAACTATGGGGCTTCGTGGCCGCGTGCCTGAGCGTCGGATTTAATCCCGATCGACGCCAAATATTTCGAATTTTAAATGGCACAATTGACTTCTGTGGGGTATTCTCCACACCAGCAATGAGTACCCGTGAGGTGACGCCTGGTAAACGCCAACACGGTACAAATACAAATATGTACAAATATTTCACCATTACCGAAATTTGTGTAATTGGCACACCCAGCAATGGGTAATATCAATTTAATGTGATTGCACATATTTCATTTGTATATACAGTGGATTCCACCTATAATGAACAAATGAACTCGCCTGTAATATAAACTCTGTTATAATGTACCCTTTTTTTAAGGTCTCGGTATAAACACTTGAAAAATCCTCGGTTAAAATGAACTCGGTTATAACAAACTTTCGCCTATAATGAACCCAAATTCGTTATTTTGCCCATTACAAGCGGAGCGATTCTGTACTTAAAATAAAGTCAAACTAATTCTAGATAAAGATTATAATATCAAAACCGTGTCCAAACAAAACTAACCGACTTTTTTCAAAATATGTAAGGGTAAATATATGTGAGTATGTATGTATTACAATAAGTTTTTCGCTTTTATTTTCGTGCTTATGTATACCTTATATACGAGTAGGTACATAGTTTTATGTTGTATCTAGTTACTTTTTCTTAATAAAAACATGACAATGAAATAACATAAATATGCATTTGTTTTATTACTAATTATTCTGATGAGATGAACACTGGACTATAATGGACTATTTTCCTTGAACCCCTGAAGTCCATTATAAGCGGATTCTACTGTATTTCTACCATAATATATTTGCTCTACTGTATTTCCTATCTAAATGATATATATATATTTTTTTTACTTATACACAAACTGTAGTTATTTGTATTATAAGAAGGATACAAATAAAGTACTATACTTGTATAGGAAATTATGACATAAAATGATTATTGCTATATAGAAAATTCACGAAAATGTTATATTATTTTCATTGATTATTTTACTTATTATGTAGACATTTTTCGGTTGCACCTTTTCAAACATAATCTAACGCAGTAAACTCACGTCCGTAAAACTCAAGACAGTTATACAAATTTATTAGATTAAATTCATGAAACGCGAGTCGTTATATTTTTGCAGAATTGAAAGATTTTTTTTATATAGCATTTATTCATTCTACATATATAGCATTTAATTATATATAGTGTTTTTTTTTTTAATAAATTGTAATATATTGTGTCTCGTAATATAGCTATATGTAATATCCAAAATAATTTCATCTCGATAAGACTTTGTAAAAACATATGTACAAATTGTAACCACGTGTAAAATGCATCTTAGATAATATATAATTGGTGATACATATATTTCAATTTAATTTATTTCTAAGACCTAACTGATACTCATTACTATGTCAATAAATGTAAAATTGTATTTTATAAATAATAAACACAGCAAAATGAATACAATATTTCAATTAAAAATCCCTATTACCCTATCCTCAAAATTTCCATTCAACCTGCAATTCACGAAATACGAACTAGATCATCAAAATGCGATCAGCAGCGATTTAAGCAACCAGTACTACAACCCGCATAAATTATTGTAGCGCTAAAATTTCAACCTAGTGCACAGCAGATTACATAAGCAAGAAGCCTACGACAAAATTTCTAGCTAGTAAAATCCGAGCCGCGAGCACCAGCAAGGCTTCTGGCCAACAAAATTCAAAAATCGTGTAAAATCGACGATTTACAGCCGGAGCGGCCAGAAAGTAGCATTCTACTGCCGCTACGAGCATTTTTGAGGTCTCTGACAGATATTCAGCCGATCGCAAGGCATTTACCCATCAAAATTTAAAAATTCATCGACCGAAAGCCTATAGCAAGCGAAATATAGCATTTTACTTACCGTTGAAGCATTTTCGAGCTGCCAGACGTGTATACAGTCGATAGCAAGCCTACTATCCACAAAAATTTAAAACTACAACGCCGTAGCAAGGCTAGTACTCATCAAAACACAAATCTCAGACTCAGAAATCTTGTAGCAAGGCATTTATTCATAAAAATAAAAATTCCAACCGATCAAAATCCCACAGCAAGGCTTTTGTACGCCGAATCGTCGATTGTACCCCTTCTACCAAGAATTTCTAGCTATATACTGCTGTCTGACAGAATTTCAGTCATTCAGCGTGAGCGGTGGTATCGAATCGGCCAGTCTGCTTCGTGAACCTCGGTTATACGGCTATACCGAGCTATATACAGCTTTTTACTGGATTTCTAGCTAGACCCCAGGATTCGTACTGCAGACCGTAGGCTGCAGTACGCCCTGGTGGGCCTGGCTAGGCGGGATGCTCGGCTGGATGCTGGGGCTGGGACGCTCGGGTGGTTGCTGGCTACAGGTAGCTGGTGTGAATCGAACCTGGATTTTTAGTTTGCAAGATCTTGTAGTTCGTCGCTCTGGTTTCAGATTGACGGGCTACAGGAGGATCATTGCTAGCTATCGGGATAATGAATCTAGATCTTTGGAATGCGGTTTTTGGTAGTAGTATTGGAATGAAATATATTGTTATTTTACAAGGATTTATTGATCGATATATTACATAATAATGATACATATATAATACATGAAATACATTATTTAATGTTTATCTTTGTGTTTGTGAATTGTGATGTATTACAAAACGGTCGCAGTTTCATAAATACAAAGATGGTGATATGTGCTCTAAATACGTCAAATATGACTTTGAAAGGATAGTCTATGTTATGCATATATACATGAGGGACGATAGTTTTGTTTATCAGAAGATATAGTGCAATTTTTGATAAAAATAATTTTATTTCGACATGTACATTTATTTATTAAAATATGAATATTGAATGAAATAATTATATAACAGCGTAAAAGTGTTTAATTTTTTACATATGAATAAGAAAATAATACTATTAAATATAACAATATATGGAGGATTTACTAAAGTATAGAACGTAAAAAAATGTTTGCTACAAATAAGAGTATTATGTTTTATAAAGCGTAACATATGAATTTTTTTTTTTTCGATTAAAGAAAATATATATTAGTATATATCATAATGTAAATAAATATTGTTATCCATTAATTATGTAGTATTTATAACAATCAGAGTTTTCATAATATTAGATTACAAGTCAGTAGGTATTTATTTACATACGTATGTATCTTAGTTAGGAGATGAAACGATGGTACAAAAAAAACAAAGCTAAATACAATTTTATAGTTTCGTACATAATTCTTATATATTTTTTATCGTATGTTTATTAAATATATGAAGTTTGTAATATTCCAAAACTAAGTGCGATAGTGACTTGCGGTTACCAAATTCGTATTCAGGGGGTTGTTTCCTATATATACGCTAAGTTTCAGGAATTCGAATTGCTGAAAATAATTTCAGTAATGTTTGTTTAAAAATATAACTAAATGTCTATTGAATATATTAAGTTACAAATAATCAAAAACTAAGTGAGATAGAGACTTGTGGTTTCTAAATTCGTATTCAGGGGGTTGTTTCCTATATATGCGTTAAGTTTCAGGAATTCGAAATGCTGAAAATAATTTCAGTAATGCTTGTTTAAAAATCTAACTAAATGAGATAGAGACTTCCGGTTTCCAAATTCGTATTCAGGGGGTTGTTTCCTATATATACGCTAAGTTTCAGGAATTCGAATTGCTGAAAATAATTTCAGTAATGCTTGTTTAAAAATATAACTAAATGTCTATTGAATATATTAAGTTAAAAATAAAATAATCAAAAACTAAGTGAGATAGACTAGTGGTTTCTAAATTTGTATTCAGGGGGTTGTTGATATATATATATATATATATATATATATATATATATATATATATATATATATATATATACGCAAAATTTTAGGAATTCGAATTGCTGAAAATAATTTCAGTAATGCTTGTTTAAAAATCTAACTAAATGAGATAGAGACTTCCGGTTTCCAAATTCATATTCAGGGGGTTGTTTCCTATATATGCGTTAAGTTTCAGGAATTCGAATTGCTGAAAATAATTTCAATAATGCTTGTTTAAAAATATAACTAAATGTCTATTGAATATATGAAGTTAAAAATAATATAATCAAAAACTTAGTGAGATAATGACTTGTGGTTACCAAATTCGTATTCAGGGGGTTGTTTCCTATACATATATATATATATATATATATATATATATATATATATATATATATATATATATATATATATATATATATATGCAAAGTTTCAGGAATTCGAATTGCTGAAAATAATTTCAGTATTGCTTGTTTAAAAATCAAACTAGTCTACTGAATATATTAAGTTAAAAATAATCAAAAACTAAGTGAGATAAGAGACTTGTGGTTTCTAAATTCGTATTCAGCGGGTTGTTTCCTATATATGCGTTAAGTTTCAGGAATTCGAAATTTTGAAAATAATTTCAGTAATGCTTGTTTAAAAATATAACTAAGTGTCTATTGAATATATTAATTTAAAAATAAAATAATCAAAAACTTAGTGAGATAATGACTTGCGGTTACCAAATTCGTATTCAGGGCGTTGTTTCCCATATATATGCAAAGTTTCAGGAATTCGAATTGCTGAAAATAATTTCAGTAATGCTTGTTTAAAAATCAAACTAAATGTCTATTGATTATATTAAGTTAAATATAAAATAATCAAAAACTAAGTGAGATAGAGACTTGTGGTTTCTAAATTCGTATTCAAGGGGTTGTTTCCTATATATGCGTTAAGTTTCAGGAATTCGAATTGCTGAAAATAATTTCAGTAATGCTTGTTTAAAAATCTAACTAAATGAGATAGAGACTTCCGGTTTCCAAATTCGTATTCAGGGGGTTGTTTCCTATATGTACGTTAAGTTTCAGGAATTCGAATTGTTGAAAATAATTTCAATAATGCTTGTTTAAAAATATAACTAAATGTCTATTGAATATATTAAGTTAAAAATAAAATAATCAAAAACTAAGTGAGATAGTGACTTGCGGATTCCAAATTCGTATTCAAGAGTTTGTTTCCTATATATACGTGTAGTTTCAGGAATTCGATTTCTCAAAATAATTTCGGTGATATGCTTGTTTAAAAATCAAACTAAATGTCTATTGAATATATTAAGATAAAAATAAAATAATAAGAAACTAAGTGAGACAATGATTTGCGGTTTCCAAATTCGTATTCCGGGGGTTGTTTCCTATATATAAATTAAATTTCAGGAATTCGAATTGCTGAAAATAATTTCAGTACCTAATGTTTGTTTAAAAATATAACTAAATGTCTATTATTGAATATATTAAGACAAAAATAAAATACTCATAAACTCAGTGAGAAAGCGACTTGCAAGTTTTCAAATTTGATTTCAGGGGGTTGTTTTCTATATGTATATAACGTTTTACAAATAATAATCGCCGAAGACGGGGTTAATTTTTCTTTTAATAGGTAATGTTTGAATTTAGTTTTTTGTTTTATGTACCCTTAAAAAGTATGTATGTATTATGTATATGTATAGTATGTGAATTAGTTATGTAGGTAATGTATGGATATATATGCCTTATGAAAATGAATATATGTGTTGTTTAATGACATGAATTGATCTTGTGCCGATGTTTCTTGCCATATACTAATTTTATATACGAATACTTAATGTTTAGGAGGATAAGTTTTATTTATTAATTTACATAAATCTTATAAATAAGTCTTGAGGGATCCAAATACATGTTGTGTGATGTTTTGCGATGTTCTATAACAGTATGACCATCTCCAACGCTGAAATCTGGATTCATGTCCTTCTGCAACTCACTTCCTTCCACGGCTCGTCCAGGACCATAATTCATTTCTCTGGTACATGGTTCTGTAACAATAAAATTATATTCGAAATTAACTTTTGAATTAGTAGTTATAGATAATAATATGAACGTTGAATTTTTTATCGTTTATAATTATAAAAAAAAATATAAAAGAAAGTGCGAGAAATTAATACTTAATAAAATATTTAAGTATTTTAAGTTAATTTCTGAAGTATTGATTGTATTATATTATGTCTATATTTATATAGGCCGTTATTTAATGAGATCTGTATCACGCAATACGTTAGGGATGTGCTATTATAATTTTACCATTAAAAAATGTTATACATATTCATAATTAATTAAATATAAAATAAAATATATGTAGTAAAATACATATATAACATGTACAATAATATATGATATGTGTATACGGACAATTAATAATTCTAAATAAATTCAAATTATTATTGAAATATAAAGTATACCTAATCAAAAATAATCCTTAGGAATATTGGCTGATATACCCAATAATGGGTACAACTATTCAGTAGTTAAAATATAATAATAAAAAGATTAAACTTACTATAAATAAATGATTTCCTTAAGTATAACTCCAAGTCCTGAAGGTGTCCATGTGTCTTCTCCAAGCACCAGGAAGCAGTTCTTGAAAGCACACTATATGAGCACACCACATAAACGTCTGTTCAATAGCACTGTAACAATGAAACTGACAAAATTAATGTATATAACAGTTGGGCCATTAGATAATAATAAAAAAAAATAGTTAAAATAATGAGTAACAAAAATTATAATGAATGTCTAAGTATTATATAACTTGTTGATTACCCAGGGACGTAGCCAGGGGTGGGCCAGGCCCACCCTGCAAAAACTCTGGCCCACCCATTGGCCCACCCGTTTAAAAGTCAAATGAGAGAAAACAGTTCATGCACATTATTTGAACCGCATTTCTCATTCCAAAACAATGATGGCATTTATGGTAAAGAAACAGTAATATTATTTTATTCACAATCATTATTATACTTTTAGAGGTTGGGAAATACGTCATTCCTAACTGCAATGACAATCTCTTGGGTGGGAAATAATATATTTCACTTCCACCCCGCGGGTTAGAAATGTTTATGTAGGGGTTGCCTAGCAAAATTGTCATAGATCCGTATAATAAAGGATGTTTTTACTTTAATTTATGAGTAAGTACATATTAAATTATATGTATAAGTATTATTTTTATTAACACATGTTTACAGAAACGGGTTCATTTATTTATCGAATTTCAAAGTGCCAAAAAGAAAGTGTGTTTATAAAGAAGACGAATATAAAAAAGAAATGGGAAAAACATGCAGCTTCACATCCCTTGAAAAATTGTAACTTTCAATAATAAGGCTTTGACCTTGAATGAAAAAAAAATTTCACCTGCGGCGCTTATTTTTCTGGATACCTTGCTTCACCAAAGTTTTGGTACTCAAGCCGCCACTGGTTTTACAATCCTTTAAAAAATGTTCCGGTTTTGCAATTTATAAATCTAGTCACCCTAAGTACAAAACTTTTCTTAGTGGCCCACCTAAAAAAATTCCTTGAGAGGGGAAAAGATTTTTAAGTATTTCTGGGGTCATATATGGGAAGCACAGAAAGTACGCTGTGACCTCCGAAAACTGTATATATGCGTACACCTTGTAGTCGTTGTTGCCTCCGACAGTGTTGCCACATTATCGGAGGTCACATAGACACCTCTTTATCTGCGTTCTGGATTTTTAATATGAATACACATACAGACTGATAATTTGCACCATATTTTTGGCAAAAACACATTTTAGGGTCTTTACAATACGATTTTACTTTTTTTACGATGTTGTCTGTATGTGTGTGTGTGTGTGTTCGTGTGTGTGTTCGTGTGTGTGTGTGTGACCGCGGTTTCGGCCGCGATATCTCCAATACTAGAATTCCTAAAATGACAATTCTTGCGTATTCCCCTTCGTTACAACCATATGGAGACTAGATTTTGGTTATAATTGGTCAACCGGAAGTATCTTCATTTGAAGATTTTAACAGTTTTGCTTGAAAATTATTATTATAACTTTATACGATTTGATTGCATTTTATATTTCATATTCAACAGATATAGAGTTAAAGAATTATAGAGATAATAAATTTCATAAATCAGTCAGCTATGCTAACTTAACCATGGAAACTGCTAATATATTCTCTACAACTTTTGTCATATAAAATTTTCTTCTAGAATTGATAGTTTAGCCGGAAATGACGTTACACATTAAATACGGTAGAGATACAAAGTTGGGGTATTTTTTTTCGGATTCTACGTAATTTTCTACATATGTATCTAAATTTTGGTAATTTAATATTTATAAACATAGGTCCTATGATTTTTAAAACTTTCGAATTATTTCAACATCAAACAATATTTTTAATTTTAGTACTTACCTTCTTGTAATGGCAATGATCGGCGAATTTTCCTAACATATCGTCCGCTATAGTACTTCATCACTGAACTGTATTGTCTTCGGCGATTTACACTGATTAGAATACACTTTCAAGTAATTATTACACAACACGCGCACTATTTAAATTAACAATTGCAGCACTTAATAAAACAAATTTAAAAATATCTAGTAATAATGAACTAATAAATATAGTTTTAGCGTAAATTTGAATACTCTTATTTATATCGCGAACTATAAATTAAATAAAAGAATGATTGTAATAAAAACTAATATGTTTTTCGGTTCCTATCAACACTACATAATCGCAATACACGATTAATCACAAGCACCCCATGTTCACTTCACCAAAGCCAAAAAGGAACTGAAGTCTCCCTTACAAAAACATAATATTAAATATTATAACGTAACAACTAACACTAATTAAGTGTTAATTGATGACGTTTTTTATACTTTGGCGCTCAAAATAAACAATGTTTATGTTTGTTTTCAGAACCCCCAACTCCCCTACCCCCCTCGTACTACACCCAGCGATAGGATACGGTAACTACAACACAGGACGAAGATAATAGATTATTTTTATGAGAATAAATAAACAAAATAGCTTTTTATTTACTTTTCCTATGTAATAACAAAAGAGACAGGGAAATATCCTAATATTTAATGATTTTTTCGAATTTTCCTATTCTATCCTTTAGTATTAAGTTCTCTAGGTACGAAAATAACCATCCGATAGGAGTCCGCTCTTTTATAAAGAGCTAAGGGCTTATTTGAGCCCTTAGGGAAAATCCAACCACGGATTTCAATTTTGCAGATCCAAGTAAGTTTAACAACACTTGTCCGGTCTTTCTAGCCCTTTTAGATCAGGAATTAGGCTAGGCCCTTCGCCACACTTGAAGCGCAAATATATTGTGAACCAAAGGGTTTTCATCAATTCTGTGCAAGCCAATGGAAAGCGTGGGTTCAAATCCTTCCGCTACGCTATTTTCCGGCCTTTTAGCCCTTTAATTAACGAATTTAAGCGTTAAACCCTTCGTAAAACTTTAACGGTCCGTATCTCGGAAACTATTAGGGCTAGAAGAGCGAAACAAATTTTATTGTACTAATTTCGACCCGCAGATTACGAATCTGAAGTCAAATTTTACCCGAAGGGCTTATTTAAAGGGGGAAGGGCTTAAAACGGCCCTTAGGGAAAAACTGACCTTGGAATCGTGTTTTACGGGTCGAAATTAACCTAATAAAATTTGTCCCGCCCTTCTAGCCCTTTTAATATCGGAGTTAGCGCACGCCCTTCGCCATAAACTTGAGGGCTAAGAATGTTGTAAACTGAAGGGTTTTCAACAATTCTGTGCAGGCCAATCAAAAGGGCATGTTCAAATACCCCAGATACGCTATTTTCCATCCCTTTAGCCCTTCAAATAGGCGAATTATAGCTAGGACCCTTTGGAAAACTTTAAGGGCTCGTATCTCGGAAACGGCTGGGTTTTCAGCGATTTCCTTGAAATTTCGCGTTCCCTTCGAATTCTTTGAAATGTCGGGGTCGTAGAACAACATATTTAAGTTTCAAGGGCCTAGGGCCAAGGGTTTCAAAATCGCCTAATTGAAATTTGACAGCTTTTAATTGAAACATTTCGATTCAAAACGCAACATCACACTAAATAAGAAAAATGGACTGTAACTCTGAAACTATTAGGGTTAGAAATGCGAAGCAAATTCTATTATACTAATTTCGACCCTTACATTACGAATCCGTAGTCATATTTTGCCTATGAGCTAATTTAAAGGGCGAATTCAAAACGCAACATTTTTAATTAAGAAAAATGTGTTATAACTCTGAAACTATGAATGGTAGAAGGGCTTAAAAGTGCCCTTGGGAAAAAATTAAGTTCATATTCGTAATCTACAGGTCCAAATTAGTGTAATAAAATTTATTCGACCCTTCTGGCCCTATTAATAACAAAATTAGCTAATCCATACACCCCTACAAATTTAAAGGGTAAATATATCAAAAACTAAAAAGATATAAACAATTCTGCGCAGGCCAATCGAAAGAGCGGCTCAAGATACACCCGATACGCTATTTTTCAGCCCTTAATTCCTTTAAACAGGCAAATTAGGGTAAAATACCCCCCAAAATCTTTAGGGGCTCGTATCTCGGAAACGGCTGGGATTTGAGCGATTTCCTTGAAATTTCGCGTTCCCTTCGAATCCTTTGAAATGTCGGGGTCGTAGAACAACATATTTAAGTTTCAAGGGCCTAGGGCCAAGGGTTTCAAAATCGCCTAATTGAAATTTGACAGCTTTTAATTGAAACATTTCGATTCAAAACGCAAGATTATATTAAATAAGAAAAATAGACTGTAGCTCTGAAACTATTAGGGTTAGAAATGCGAAACAAATTCTATTATACTAATTTCGACCCGTAGATTACGAAACCGAAGTCAGATTTTCCCTAAGGGCCAATTTAAAGGGCGAATTCAAAACGCAACATTTATTAATATGTTTAATACAGTTCTCATACTTCCCTATGTCCCAATGAAGCCGAATCAACTGTACATAATTCCCTGTCTCTTTGTTGTGCTATTTTCAATGAATTAGGGGTTGTTAAATAAAAACTTGTATTAGTTTAAGATATTTTTATTGTTTATTTGTAATACATTGTTGTCTTTATTATGTTCATAGCTTAAATTGTATTTTTTATTCATATTCTTTGTATTTTATATATAAATATACTTACCCTTGTCCTGGAAAATTAGAAATAGGGATGTTTAAATAATAATTTGTGTAAATTTTATATGTATTTATTGTTTTTTGTATCTTACATTGTTGTATATCATGTAAACTACCCTAATCTACAATATTTTATGCAATAAAATATAAATTAAAGTTTAATTTGTCTATTTTTTAAATTCCTTCTACTTAGGGGATGAATTCTTTAAAATGTTCAGGGTCTATACGTATATAGTTCTTAAGACGGCCGCCAGGGGGCAGCACCTGTTGAAAAGCACTACCCTAGGTAATTAAAAATAACGCTGTCTGTATACATACGTACATACAGGATTCGAAATAGTTCGGAAAATGGCCGCCAGGTGGCAGCACCTGTCGGAAAGCACTACGCTTGAAAATATAGGTAATTAAAAATAAAGCTGTCTTTTTTTACATACGTACATACAGGATTCGAAATAGTTCGGAAAATGGACGCTAGAGGGCAGCACAGATCATGAAAACGAGGAAAAAATACTTGCAAAAATCTAAGGGGCAATTTTCAGTTGCAACATTATCGACAGGGACTTAGAAAAAAATCATTTTACGGGTAGTAGAAGCAGATACATGGATGCTAACTCTAAACCCGCATTCAAAAAAGACATAAAATCCCATATTTAACTAGTCTTAACTCAAAAGGCTATTGAAAATTGTGTATGTACGTCGTTATGTATACAAAAAAAAATAATTTTTAGTCGGATTTACTCTTTTTTTGCTCTTTTTGAACAGGTGCTGCCAACTGGTGGCCGTTTTAAAAACTACATACGTGTAGGGACTTAGAATAAAAATCAATTTTTCAATAATATAAAAATATATTTGTATTTTAAGAAATTACAACACTTTATCTCATAAAAATCAAAGTTTATTGGCATTATTATTACAAAGGACTGTTTGACAATCATAAATAGTCAATAGATTTGTTAACAAATTTAGTAACAATCATAAACAGAAATAGAACAATAGTAAAAGATTCAAAGTTTTAAAATTCTGTTTATAATTATTTTCAACTAAATTTATTAACAAATCTATTAACAATTTATAAAAATGTCACACAGGGTTTAGTTATAAAACTAAAACATTTGTTACCCCTTTAAATTGTCATTATTATGGGGTTATATTATTTGTTGTTAGTTATTTTGCATCTTTATTCTGCAAATAAAAGTTTAACCGGAAGATTTAACTTTTATTTACAGAATAAAGATGCAAAATAATTAACAACAAATAATATAACCCCATAATAACTTTATTTGGTAACAAACATTTTAGTTTTATAACTGATACGAAACTCTAAGTTAATATTATATATTTTTAGACCAAAAACCGCCCAAATATATAATATATTAGAGTTCCGTTTACAATACTTATGGCCTAATTTCACAAATTAAAACTTTGGATCCCCAAATAAGATAACTTGTTCCCATTGTTAAAGGTACAAGATTTTTTTATTTGGTTTAAGATCGTTTGCGAACCTTTGTATTATATATACAATATATAATATTTATTAATATAAAGCTTCGTTTACAATAAATACTTAAAAATCTAACTTTGCCCTGATCGCGTCAAAATACTTACTAATAATTACAATTTTTACTAAAACTACCTAACATTAAAACTAATGTGACGGGTTTAAATTAAAATAAACAGAATTAAAAGATTGTTTTATTAGTACATACATTTTAAAAAAGTCATTATGAAGAGGAATCCATGGAGACGCATCCCAATCGGCACTGCAATCTCGGCGACAGCGGCGGCGGAGGAATTGTTTTAATTTATAACTATCTTAAAACTATAACTGAAATGCTTTATTTAATAAATGGAGACACCACCCTCATGCCAAACCCACGCTCCCCATATATATATCATTTATTAAATAAATACAATTCCGTATACAATAATACCTTATAATCTAACTTAAACTATTGTAGTTCCCCCCAAATTAAGTTTATGAAGTGCGCAAAAAATCCTATCTTACGTTAATATCTTTTTCAAACAAAAGCAAATCTAAAAATGGTAAGTTACGTTAATTTGTTCTCTCTCTCAAAAAGCAAAAACAACCCCTGCCTATCTTATAATCTAAGCTATCTTATGTCTACGCAAGCTATCTTATATCTAGACTATGTTAAGCTAAGTTGAAGTGAGAGAGAGATATACGATCTAAGACAAAAAGTGAGAATACCGGGGTGATTCTCACAGTTGTTTACGTGGGGGCTAAGCCGACCCCAGTCGCGACCCCAAGGGTTTACGGCCTACAAACGCGAGCCAATTAAGGACAAGGGAAGCAATTAAGTGATATTCCACGGCTTGGATGCAATAAAGAGCTACTCCCGATGGCATCGCCCGGCCATTCCCGAAACACCTAACACCGAACGCGGACAACCCGTGTGCTCAAACAATGTTAAATCAAAGAAAAACTTTATTTTCTCTTTAATTATTCGTTGCCATTAAAATTAAACGATGATTACGTTGCCTCCGGATGAGGAGAGCACATAACGCCATAACAGAGCTTCCTGTGTAAGCATTCAGGTTTGTTTAAAACTTTTCTCAGTTGAGTCTAGCGGTTTTAAAGCGTCCAAACTAGAGCAGAGGCCAATACGAACGATGGTCAGCACTGGTACAAAAGAATTAAACTGTCCCTAGAAACATTCACACAAGTGTGAAGCGATCCAACAGAATAAACAACTGGTTTCACATGGCGTTGTGAATTACTATACATATCAGTCCACTCAATTATGGAAATCGCGCACGAACCCTACCTAACCATCCCACTAACCGTGATGTTTAATAATAGAAAAAAATTAGGAAACCCGAACCCACAAACAAGTTTCGAATCTCACACCCCCTACTTCCTGATTCTCTCACCATTTGACAGCAAGCATGCCCCGACACACCAATTCATACAATTTTTTTTTTCACATTCACTCTCCCTAGATGCCGTCTGGGCAATCAAAACGCACGATTTTAGGATGAATCATTTCGATAAGGGAATGCACTTCAAGTTAAATAAATTTATTTTTATTTTTAAAGAAAACACGTGTTTGCTCAACGGCGCGATGAGCCAAAGTTTAATTAAGAGCTGAAAATACATTTCAATGAACTTAAAACTAACTTATATTCTATATTATTCTTCACGTAAGAATGGCATTGTTCAATAATGTTTCGTTTATAAGTAGTTCAATTCGCTCTATAATCTGTGCTGACATTGACTAGAAAACTATCTTTTTCTACAGTGCACAATGTTATTCTTACGCAAAGAATCCTATACTATATTAATTTAGTCTTCTTGATATCCGATTCCTGAAAGATATATACTAATCATATGTTTCCAGATATTGATTTTATTGATAAACAGTCGACATTTAAATTTTAAATTGTTTGAATATTATACAGACATTCATGAAAGTTATATTTCTTTCAATGTAGTACTCAAAATCGAATTTGAGTACAAGATAATATTTAGACATTTGTAATAGTCATATTTCATTGACTAAGTTCTCATGGTTGAATATGAGAATAAGTTAATAATTAGGCATATAGTCATAATCCTTTGACTATAAGTTCTCATGTTTGAGTATGAGAACAAAATATTTTATAAAAAATTAAAGTTCCTACCAGTTCATCCATCGATGGTCGTCTACGTCGTTGAAGATTTATCTGGAGCTCAGCAGGCCTTCAGAAAACTGCTTTAGCAGATTTGCAGTGTTGAAATCGAAAGCTGCATCCAAATACTCCAAGTTTCTTGACATCTCAGACCAGCCAAAGGTCTGCCTATTAAATAAAACTTATTAGTTTGTGGTGTTCTTTAAACCATTTCGAAAACTGTAGGATAAAATTTCGCACGGCAAACATACCTTCATTATACAAGACACTTGATTTATATGATGAATGTATCATGTGATATTTTGTCCAACAGTTTTTAAATGGTTTCAAAAGTATTTGGAATTTGCTTCAATTTGATATTTCGAAAGGACATTTGATAAAAAATAGTGTAGAGAGATTCATTTTACACCACCCTGTCCGTCGGGTGGTTATACAAATGAAAAGTGCACCACTTTTCAAATGCTTAGTTATTCTAGTGCAAATATTAAACTAGCAAATATAAAACTGTTTCAAGTAGTCCTTATTGACGAGTAACTAGATTTGAACTAGTTCATTTTTATTCTAAGTTTCGACCCTTGGATTATAAAGTATTGTTGCATTACGGTTTCAACCACATAAATACATTTAATAATGATAAAAAGAATAAAAGTCTAGGAAGATTCTTACCTTATACATGCTGACAGCACGCTTGAATTTTTGAGTTGTGGGGCCCTAATGCAGTAACTTCATTGTCTCCTGTTTCTCCCAAAGGTGCTCTGCCCTCTTCTTCCCACTTCCATGTTTTCGAAGCCCTCATGGTCATGCATGCAATCTGAAATAGAAATGAGTGTATTAGATATTATCGTTGGTACATCTTTAAAAATCGTTACAAATAACGCAAAAGTTGTTAACAATTAAAAATATATAATAAAATTTATATTTAACCTCGTGTTTGACTTACATTTTCCACATGATTTCAGCTGAGAAAACCACCGCGAATGGACACGTATTTTATCGCCATGCCATGTTGTCGCTTCAGTTTCCCTACGCCGCCGTATTATCTTTCGAGATGGAGCAACTTCTTTACGAATACATGGGATTATTTTCGAAATATAGCCAAAATGTATTTCATCGCCACGCCACGTTGTTAGTTCAGTTTACCTACGCCGCCGTATTGTCTTTCGAGATGGAATAACATCTATGCGAATACATGGAATAATTTTCGAAATATCGCCAAGTCTTCCGGGGATAAACGAAGATTTTGAAACATGATTTTCAGTGAATTCTGCTGAACTTTAACGGAAAATGTTGTTCGGTTTATTATTCCACAATATTTGATTTCTACATAAAATACTGCGTCTGTATGTGTTTTAAAATAATTGATTTAATTATGATTTCAGCGTCAAAAACTTTAAATTCGATTTGATGTATCTTGTAATTAGATTAAATCGAATTTCTTTCCCATTCTTTGGCGGTGGACGTTTGCTGTTCATTTAGCGTTAACCAGGGGGCACGTGTGGTATTCTACCACGGACGCGAACAGCTCTACCCCCCATTCATATTAAATTGGTTGTATTCTAGCACCACTAATTTTGAATTTCTTCGTAAAGCTGTGAAAGATGTATCAGTTTTTCTGTAAATAAAATGTTTAATTGTCAAAGACAGTAAATATAATTACCGGTTAGACAAATATGGATGGCGAACATGGTAGAAAAAAAAGAGATCGAGGAAGACCTAAAGACATCTGGGATAAGGCAATACTGAAGGTCCTAGAGAAGATTAACATGTCGACGCTAGGAATATGGCAAGGAATAAGAAGCAATGGGCAAAATTCGTACACGATCTCACATTCTCTCGTCTCAGCGAATCGACTATACGAACCCAACCCCAAATGTATTCGTACCGTCTGAAATAAATATATTAACAGCAATAAAATAGCATATTGTGTTATTAGGAGTAGAAGTGAGAGTTTGTGTGACGAGCGTGGAAGTTTAAACGACGAGCGAAGCGAGTCGCATAAATTCACGCGAGGCACACAAAGACACTTTTACTCCGAATGACACATTATATTTTTTCTTCAAACGTAGATATTTAAAGAAAAATATCTACTACTGACGTTACATTTTACGTAAATTACGTTTGCGATTTCAATTGCCCTGTAGCTATAGATACTTATTTGTTCCCTTTTGGTTATAAACATTGAAATGGAAATTTTCACGTTTTGACGTTTAAATAAAAACTGTGCAATTTTATATCCTCCTTGTGTGCAATTATGTCGGAATTTGAAGTATTATAATGTACGCCCCCTGAAGTTGTTCGATTGGATGGAAATCTAACAGTGTGGCTGAAAGATATGTCCAGAAATCTCTGCAAAACAATATATTCTTTTCTTATCACTTTAATTCTAAGTATAGTTATACTCATTACCGTCCCTGTAATTGTAATCTGTAAGTCTGCTATTCTTTAATAATGTTATTTCCTCAAAAGTAAACTCTGTTTATATTTCAATTCACAGGTAATATATTTAAATTTGACAGCTATGGATCGTATTTAGTAACTTAATTCTTAGATTACCCAGCGTGTTATAGTGACATTTAAGGGCGATATTACAGGTTTCTTTTATTAAGGCTATCTCTTATTCGTTGATTTTGTATAGTTTCTATGGATATTTATTTATCTTATTTCTACGCCGGCGGCGTAGAAATTAGCTATTTCTACTCCGGCGGCGTAGAAATTAAACTTCTACCTTGTGACTCAAGTCACAAAAGATGCTACTTTTATGACGTTTGAAGAAAAAATATTTTTTTCTACTGCCATGCGTTAAGTGAGTAGTTCACGTATCAATTTTTGTGTCGAGCTTGATTTTTTTGTACACTGTCCGTGAAGTAAATAGTTCAGTTTTAACACATACAATGAATATCTTTATATACACGTAAATCATGTGTTGGTAAATGGTCCGTAGAAATAACAACTTCATGAGAAATGTGTTATTAGTTTATAAATATATATATATATTATTGCAAGGTCGTGGAAAAAGTAAAGTATGTAACAAGTGTGTGAAGCCTATTTTACATTCGGGAGGTTTGCAACACTCGCCTTTGGCTCGTGTCGCAATCTCCACCCTCATGTAAAAATTTCAGCTTCACACACTTGCCACAAAATATACTATTTTACCGGTGTGAAGTTAGCAACGGTTCTTTAGCAACGGAAACGATTCTGATCACTATTTCATGAAGGCGGCATACGCGATAATGTAATGGAAATTTCGGGATTCTTGCGCCATGTTTTCGCATCAAAGAGTAGGGTGCTAAGACTGCTGGTACTAGTATTACAAAAAAATAATCCCAAAAAATAGGGATGTAAGGCAGCAAAAAGTATTTTTTTCATTTAAAATCAGACACTTTTGAAGAAAAATATTTATAAAACCCAGAGGGGTTTTTGAGCCACTTTGTCGCTTAGGGGGTATCATACTGAGACTATTAGTACTAGTATTACACAAAAATAATCCCAAAAAATAGGGGTGTAAGGAAACAAAAAGTATTTTTTTCATTTAAAATCAGTCACATTTGAAGAAAAATATTTATAAAATCCAGAGGGGTTTTTGAGCCACTTTGTCGCTTAGGAGGTATCATGCTGAGACTATTAGTACTAGTATTACAGAAAAATAATCCCAAAAAATAGGAGTGTAAGGAAACAAAAAGTATTTTTTTCATTTAAAATCAGTCACATTTGAAGAAAAATATTTATAAAATCCAGAGGGGTTTTTGAGCCACTTTGTCGCTTAGGGTGTATCATGCTGTGACTATTAGTACTAGTATTACACAAAAATAATCCCAAAAAATAGGGGTGTAAAAAAACAAAAAGTATTTTTTTCATTTAAAATGAATTAATTTTGGAATAAATCAAATACGATTCTTTAGACTTGGCTACGTAATTATTATAGATATAAACTTAAAACCACAACACAGTCTTAGCATGGTATCCTATAAACAACAAAGTGGCTCAAAAACCCCTCTGGGTTTTATAAATGTTTTTCTTTAAAAGTGTCTGATTTTAAGTGAGAAAATATTTTTTTGCCTCCATACACCTTTATTTTTTGGGATTATTTTTTTGTAATACAATTACTAATAGTCTCAGCATGATACCCTCTAAGCGACAAAGAGGCTCAAAAACCCCTCTGGATTTTATAAATATTTTTCTTCAAAAGTGTCTAATGTTAAATGAAAAAATACTTTTTGTTTCCTAACACCCCTATTTTTTGGGATTATTTTTATGTAATACTGGTACTAATAGTCTCAGCATGATACCACCTAAGCGACAAAGTGGCTCAAATATCCCTCTGGGTTTTATAAATATTTTTCTTCAAAAGTGTCTAATGTTAAATGAAAAGAAAAATACTTTTTGCTTCCTTACACCCCTATTTTTTGGGATTATTTTTGTGTAGTACTAGTACTAATAGTCTCAGCATGATACCCCCTAAGCGACAAAGTGGCTCAAAAACCTCTCTGGGTTTTATACATATTGTTCTTCAAAAGTGTCTGATTTTAAATGAAAAAACTACTTTTTGTTTCCACACCCCTATTTTTTGGGATTATTTTCGTGTAATACTAGTACCATTAGTCTCAGCATGATACCCCCTAAGTGACAAAGTGGCTCAAAAACCCGTCTGGGCTTTATAAATATTTTTCTTCAAAATTGTCTGATTTTAATTGAGAAAATATTTTTTTGCCTCCATACAGACTTATTTTTTGTGTAATAATAGTACTAATAGTTTCAGAAAGATACCCGCCGCTAAGCGACAAAGTGGCTGAAACTTCTCTGCGTTTAATAAATATTATTCTTCAATAGTGGATGATTTTAAATGAGTATGATACCCTCTAAGCGACAAATTGGCTCAAAAACCCCTCTGCGTTTCATAAATATTTTTCTTTAAAAGTGGTTGATTTTAAATGAGAAAAATAATTTTTGCTGCCTTACACCCCTATCTTTTTGGGATTATTTTTTTGTATTACTAGTACCACCAGTCTTAGCACCCTACTCTTTGATGCGAAAACATGGCGCAAGAACCCCGAAAATTCCATTACATTATCGCGTATGCCGCGTTCATGAAATAGTGATCAGAATCGTTTCCGTTGCTAGAGAACCGTTGCTAACTTCACACCGGTTACTATTTTAGGTTTAGTTAAGACTATATTTGGGCATTTTTTATTTTATGTATTAATAAAGAGTACTGGATTTAAATACAATGTTATTAACTAAATTTGTCATTGAAACAATAATCCACGGGAAAATTATGACAAAAAAAAGTTCTAAATATTTTCGTTCCAACAGTAAATAATACAATATTTATGTTAGTATTATCTATAAAATTGAGGGTAAAGGTACTGACAATATACTTAATAAATTGCCATCTTAAATTTTATTACTTTAATAAAAAATATTTGCGAATTATTAAAGACGAAAACATTATTGTCACATGCAGACAATGGTTTATTTGCAAATAAATTATTATTAAACCTAAGAAATTTTATTATAAGCAATGTATTCAAGTTCTATACACTCTGTTAATACACCATATCAAAATTTGTTGAATTGGATTAATAATCATAGCATCCAGAAGTTTATTTATTTTAGTTTTTAATATAATTGTAGGTGGTATTTTAATAAATAAATATCATTTTGCAAATAATTTTATTCAAAAAATTAAATTTTATATAGTAATTAAATGAATATATTGTCAGTTTCCTTTACCTTCAGTTTTATAAATAATACTAACATTGTTTTTCAGGAAGATATATTCAATAGTAAACTTTTCTGTCTCTGAATTATAAACATATAAATAATAATGTTATATTGTACATGTGTACAATATAGGAAATAAATAAAGGAATGGGTAACAACGTCCCTCTTACTATTTCCTGCATTGTACATGTGTACAATGTAGGAAATAGATAAAAGAATGGACAATAATGTTCTTCAAACCATTTCCTGCATTGTACATGTGTACAATAGAGGAAATAAATGAAGGAATGGATAATAACGTATATACTTCAAACTATAACCATTTTAAATTATTGTTGATTAAATTTGATAATTTTAATATTAAAAATGCCAAGAGGATAGTATAGTTTGGTTAACAATAGATGACAATTCAAGGTCATTTATAAGCCGTCTGATATAATTTTAAATATAGATAACTTCACTGAATTTCGTATGTGCGTGTAACAAGAATTATTTATGGATACATTTTAACTGAAAAAATACGTGTTATTTATTTGAAAATTATGTAATTTATATGAAAATTATAATTTCGTATGTTCGAACTATTTTAACATACGTAACATATATTTTATAGTATAAAATTAATAATTATACTCTTTTCCACTTTTGAAAACGATTAAAACACTCTGAAAGTATCACACGCCATTCCTATTCTTGTTAGCGGAAGGTATTGTTGGTGAAAAAAATCTACTGTTACCGTTACATTTTGATAAGTTGGCGGGAGGTACTGTTGCTTTAGTGTATGTATCTGTGTTTTATCGCCATTTGTAATTAGCGAGAAGTATTGCTGGTAAATATATTTATTGTCAACATTAAAATTCTCTATTTTTACTCAAAAGAGCTCCCCAAGTAAATTACTAAACGGCGGGTGCATGATTTTTGTGTGGCAGAGATAAATATATTGTTAGACAGAGACAACATGACATAGAATAACAAGGACAGGATGGAACACTCACTCGCAAATATTTATTTTTGTAAGACAGAGAGCGAAATATATAACTATTTCATTCTAATAGACTCTTCTTTTTACTGTATTTTTTGTTGGGAAACACGGTGTAAATTCCGCAGCATATCTCGGTGACAGCTTGTATTTAGTGTATTTTTGTAGGAAAACTAAAAAATAATCCAAAAATTTTCAATTCAGTATTTAGGACTTTTATATAAAGGGGGGCAACATATTATATTTTGATTAAAATTGATAAACCGGAAGTGATACTTTACTTGAAGCCCATAACAGTTTTTAATGAACAACTATATTAAAATATAATCCACAAATTTTCAAATTTAGTATTAAGGACTTTTATGTCAAGGGTAACAACATATTATATTTTGACTAAAATTGATAAACCGAAAGTGGTACTTTACTTGAAGCCCATAACAGTTTTTAATGAAGAACTATATTAAAATATTATCCAAAAATTTTCAAATTTAGTATTTAGGACTTTTATGTCAAGGATAACAACATATTATATTTTGATTAAAATTGATAAACCGGAAGTGATACTTTACTTGAAGCCCATAACAGTTTTTAATGAAGAACTATGTTATATTATAATATAATCAAAAAAAAATCAAATTTAGTATTAATGACTTTTTTGTCAAGAGGAACAACATAACTAAAATTGATAAACCGGAAGTGATACTTTACTTGAAGCCAATAATAGTTTTTAATTAAAAACTATATTAAAATATAATCCAAAAATTTTCAATTTTAGTATTTAAAACTTTTATGTCAAGGGGAACAACATATAATATTTTGATTAAAATTGATAAACCGAAAGTGTTACTTTACTTGAAGCCCATAACTGTTTTTAATGAACAACTATATTAAAATATAATCCAAAAAATTTTCAAATTTAGTATCAATGACTTTTATGTCAAGGGTAACAACATATTATATTTTGACTAAAATTGATAAAGCGGAAGTGATACTTTACTTGAAGCCTATAACAGTTTTTAATGAAGAACTATACTAAAACATGTAGTATTCAGAACTTTTATATTAAGGGGAACAACATATTATATTTTGACTAAAATTGATAAACCGGAAGTGATACTTTACTTGAAGCTCATAATAGTTTCTAATGAAGAACTATATTAAAATATGATCAAAAAAAATTCAAATTTAGTATTAATGACTTTTATGTCAAGGGGAACAACTTTTAATATTTTGATTAAAATTGATAAACCGAAAGTGTTACTTTACTTGAAGCCCATAACTGTTTTTAATGAACAACTATATTAAAATATAATCCAAAAATTTTCAATTTTAGTATTTAAAACTTTTATGTCAAGGGGAACAACATATAATATTTTGATTAAAATTGATAAACCGAAAGTGTTACTTTACTTGAAGCCCATAACTGTTTTTAATGAACAACTATATTAAAATATAATCCAAAAATTTTCAATTTTAGTATTTAAAACTTTTATGTCAAGGGGAACAACATATAATATTTTGATTAAAATTGATAAACCGAAAGTGTTACTTTACTTGAAGCCCATAACTGTTTTTAATGAACAACTATATTAAAATATAATCCAAAAATTTTCAATTTTAGTATTTAAAACTTTTATGTCAAGGGGAACAACATATAATATTTTGATTAAAATTGATAAACCGAAAGTGTTACTTTACTTGAAGCCCATAACTGTTTTTAATGAACAACTATATTAAAATATAATCCAAAAATTTTCAATTTTAGTATTTAAAACTTTTATGTCAAGGGGAACAACATATAATATTTTGATTAAAATTGATAAACCGAAAGTGTTACTTTACTTGAAGCCCATAACTGTTTTTAATGAACAACTATATTAAAATATAATCCAAAAAATTTTCAAATTTAGTATCAATGACTTTTATGTCAAGGGTAACAACATATTATATTTTGACTAAAATTGATAAAGCGGAAGTGATACTTTACTTGAAGCCTATAACAGTTTTTAATGAAGAACTATACTAAAACATGTAGTATTCAGAACTTTTATATCAAGGGGAACAACATATTATATTTTGACTAAAATTGATAAACCGGAAGTGATACTTTACTTGAAGCTCATAATAGTTTCTAATGAAGAACTATATTAAAATATGATCAAAAAAAATTCAAATTTAGTATTAATGACTTTTATGTCAAGGGGAACAACTTTTAATATTTTGATTAAAATTGATAAACCGAAAGTGTTACTTTACTTGAAGCCCATAACTGTTTTTAATGAACAACTATATTAAAATATAATCCAAAAATTTTCAATTTTAGTATTTAGGACTTTTATGTCAAGGGGAACATATTACATTTTGACTAAAATTGATAAACCGGAAGTGATACTTTACCTGAAGCCCATAACAGTTTTTAATTAACAACTATATTAAAATATAATCCAAAAATTTTCAAATTCAGTATTTAGGACTTTTATATCAAGGGGAGGAACATATTATATTTTGACTAAAATTGATAAAGCGGAAGTGATACTTTACTTGAAGCCCATAACAGTTTTTAATGAAGAACTATATTAAAACATGATCCAAAAATTTTCAAATTTAGTATTTAGGACTTTTATATCAAGGGGAACAACATATTATATTTTGACTAAAATTGATAAACCGGAAGTGATACTTTACTTGAAGCCCATAACAGTTTTTAATTAAAAACTATATTAAAACAATCCAAAAATTTTCAAATTTAGTATTAAGGACTTTTATGTCAAGGGTAACAACATATTATTATTTTGACTAAAATTAATAAACCGGAAGTGATACTTTACTTGAAGCCCATAACAGTTTTTAATGCTTTACAATTTTTATTTCAAGCTTTTTACCTAAAATAATTATGGAAGCAGGAAATTATGAGTCTGATTTTATATGAAGTCCTATGTTCGGACGTGTTAGTCACCACCCTGTATGTTAACTAATATTATTGCCAACAATTATACACGAACTATGTTGTTGAACATTTGTTCACTAACAATGTTTGTTTCACTCTGAACCCGGCTTTTAATATGGAACACCAAATATTATAATTTGATTACGTACGGGTGTCAAAATATACATACAAATTGTATGTATACATTATACATACAGAGGAACAATATGTTCAACAAGGTATAAAAAAAGCAAAACCTCGTAAGCGTCTTATTTATAAAACGTATTTTCCCTTGGAAAAAATGATGTAACTCACCGTCTGATAACATATTTTCAACACAGGTGCCTTCTTCTAAATTCTAAATATATTCGTATTTGTATAAATTTTCATATTTCACTTTAAATATTATTTTAAATATTAATATTTACTGCACAGATATATACGTCCATTTGCTCCAATGTCTCACAAGACGCGTAAGTTGTGCCAAGGCGTATCACTCTGTCACTTTAAACAAGTTACGCACGGCGCACGGCAACACAAATTAATTTAAATTAAATAAAATTATAATTATTAAAGATTTATAAAAATAATATAGAAATATATAAAGTATTAAGACATTTTTTTAAGAAAATACAAATAGTGTAAAAAAAATGTAATTCAAATTATTTTTTATGTATTTACCCAGACAATGTATGAATCCTATGTAATTTTATAAATTTAAGTATATATTTTTTTACAAATATATTTCCCCATTTACCAATATATCCCTTACTTAGAGGAGGCAAATATAGTCGGCTGTAGGACATCTCTTCCGATTATGCTAACAAATAAAAATCAGTGCGTATTATTAGAGCATTTTTCGAGGGCCATAACTAGACTATTTTCTTATATTGAATTAAAATTATATTAGAGGGGCTGTACCACAAGTTGTTTATTTTAAACGGGCCACCATTGTTCACACGAGAACCATAATAGCTACAAAGAACGTTAAATGGACAAACTATGTATATTTTAAGTATTGCAATGAACAGAAAAAAAAATGTTCTTTTTTTTTAATTCTGAATTGATGATATATATTCGTACCCTCATAACGATTTTTTTTTTGATAAGTATAGGTGTTATATTTTAATGGACCCAGCAAATATCTCGCTTATTTATTTAGTAATTTCTTTCATATAACATGATTTATACAGCAATATGTAAGCTACTTGATGACGGATGTACATTCATGATATCACTTCCGGTTTATCAATAATTAATATCAACTTTGAAATTTCAAATGGAAAATGCTCTATTTTTTTTACAAATTTGAAAAGTACATCAAATTTGCTATACAATCATGTAAAATAATCCATATATTACATTATTAAAAAGTGAAATGTCGGTCACTTTTTTAAACACCTAGTCGAAAAGAGAATAGTGAGGCATGACTATAGCTTGAAATAAAACAATTAACTAAAACAATTGTAACACGGTAAATGTCAACCTGTAAATACTCAGTAATAATTGTTTTAACCTTTATTATTAGCAAGTTTCATTGTAGTACCTTATTAATTTATTATAAAATGAATTTATCTATCTCAGAAAAAGTTGATATGCTAGATGTGTATTTCCGAAGTTTGTAAAATTATTATTTCGTTTAATAATAATAGTTACAATTGTTTTAGTTAATTGTTTTATTTCAAGCCATAGTCATGGCTCACTATTCTCTTTTCGACTAGGTATATAAAAAAGTGCTACTTTTTAATAATGTAACATATGAATTATTTTACATGATTGTAAAGCAAATTTCATGTACTTTTCAAATTTGTAAAAAAATATAGTATGTTCCATTTGAAATTTCAAAGTTGATATTAATTACTAATAAACCGGAAGTGGTATCATGAATGTACATCCGTCATCAAGTAGCTTACATGTTGCTGTATAAATCATGTTATATGAAAGAAATTACTAAATAAATAAACGAGATATTTGCGGGGCCCATTAAACTATAACACCCCTGTATAAAGTTTTATAGTAATAAGATTCCCAGGCGGCCATGCATTATTCATATTTCGAAAATGATTAAAGCTACTTTAAGGATTGTTTCTGTATCTATATTTAAAAAATTGAACAATAATTTAAACTGACATATGACACGATTATGTCCTCTGAAGCATAGCTTCAAAGTTATAATAGTTGATTTCAAGAAGAAAATTTCATCTCGGGAGCAATACACAATATTATTTTACTGTATTAACACATTAAAAAAAATCTGATGTGGCCAGCACATTACCTTCCGTCAGTTCTATGTATTTTGTACAAATTCCACACAGAAAATTACTAGCAAAGGATTCTGCTGTAAAATTATAATACAAACATACTATGTCAATTGCACTTGAGACTGACATCTTTCAATTATAATTTTCTTAATATAAAAGCTGTTTCCATGGTTATAGCATAGCTGGCTGGTTTATAAAATTTCATTCCTTTAAATTCTTTAACTCTATATCCATTGAAATGAAGTATGAAATGTAAACAATTCATTTAAAGAATAAAATATTTTTTTAATATTCATAATAACATTAAATGTGAAAAAATGATATTCAACAGAGTTTTTTCAAGAAAAACTGTTAAAACCTTCAAATGAGGATACTTCCGGTGGGTCAATTATAACTAGAATCTAATCAAGTTTGCATATATGGATGTAAGGAAAAGGAATACGTAAATAATTTTTGAAAATCTAGTATTGAAGTTACACTGTACAAGTAATTAATCCGATTCATTTCATCCTCACTATTAATTAAAGATTATTTCAAATAAAAATGCTTCAGTCCTACTCTGGATGTTATGAAAATTATAAATGATAAATAATAATGTTATATGTACATGTGTACAATATAAAATATAAATAAAAGAATGGATGTTTTAACTATTTCCTGCATTGTACATGTATACAACATAGGAAATAAATGAAGGAATGTATAATAACGTATTTCTAACCATTTCCTACATTGTACTCTTTCAAATTATTAATCAAATTTGAAAATTTTAATATTAAAAATGCCAAGAGGATGGTACAGTTTGATTCACAAAAGGTGAGTATTCAAGGTCATTATAAGCCAACTGATATAATTTCAATTGTAGATAACTTCACTGCATTTCCCATGCATAAGCGTACAACAAGAAATAGTTATGGATACATTTTAACAGAAAAAATTAAGTGTAGTTTGGTTCACGAGAGATGACAATTCAAGGCCATTTGTTCGGAGAAAGAATAAACAAAATTTTATATAGCGGAAGTATAGCAACAGTATGTATTAGACAGAGATAGATATTTGACGTATGTCTACATGATTTATGCTATATAAAAGACATACGTTCCATATTAACATTGCTCTCTAACACAATAAAAGTAATAGGAACGTATGTCGATGAGTTGCTGGTATGCAATTATCTATTGAACTGCCCTCTACGTTAAAGCAAATCCAATGGCGGAGTTTGTTTTTTTGAATTTGACGTACGATTTGACGTGTAATCAAAATCAACGAATGTTTCTAATTTTGTTCCGCGATTTTATTGAACATAATCATGGGAGAGAAAGGAAAAACTTTGCGAAGGTAAGCTATTTAACTTGTGCATAATGAACACGAATATTTTCAACGGGAAACAGAAAATAATGGACCATTATTAGATCTTCATCAGGTGCAGCAGGTAATATAATGTGAATATATTTTTTTAATTTCTTTGAAAATTGAAATTGCTAGACAAAAAGGGTTTCTAATAAATGAAATTTAACAAATATTTTATTTTAGCGTACAGCAGATGCGCTACAAATATCTGAAACCACAGTAAACGGGTATTAAAACGTGTTAATAATATCTAAAATGAAGAACAATTAACTTCTGGAAAAAAACGACCCAGAAAATCAATTGCAACAGCTGATCTTGATACTTGTAACACCGATGCAAATAGAAGAATAATATATGAAATGTATGCTAACAGTAAGTAGTTTATTACTTATTTTCAAAATATGTATTTATATCATTGTTTTCAGTATTTTTGTAATTATACATAGGTGTTGTATCTTTATGTTCATTATTATATCAAAATAAAATAATATATCTTTGAAAATGTGTAGATGTTTAACATTTAATTTTAAATGATTAAATTGTATCCACAAATATTATACCTGGTACACGCCTATGTGTATGGAATGTAGTGAAGTTATTTATAATATTATACCAGATGGTTTGAAAATGACCTTGAATTGTCATCTTTCGTGAACCAAACTATAATATTCAACCTTTTCGATGCAGTTTAAGTTATATTTTATCACAATTAGATAATTTATTATTATTGTTTTTAGTCATCCTACCTATATTTTAGCCAAGAAATACACATAAATTTAACCACAATGTATATAAACATGCACATGCACAAATACATAATATACATAAATTAGTACATAAGAAATCAACAATATATACGGACGAAACCGCGGCGACGAACGGATAAAAAGGTAACATGAATACAAAAGACACATTTTTGCGTAAATCTTTTATTTATTTTTATGTAACATATATCTATTAACTTTAATAGATATATGATTTCGTGGGTGTGGGTGTGTATGTTTGTAAAATTAACACAAAAGCAAGTATGTGTAACTATAATTTAATAAGTTAAAACTTTAAATTTAAACTAATTCCTTTAAATGCAAGTGAACTAATTATAATGAATGAAAACTGTAGATAGAAACTTTAAAACGCAAATTAACTAACTGTAATAATTTAAAACTGTAATCAAATACTTTAAAATGCAAGTAAACTAACTACACCTTTTTAAAACTGCAAAATGAAATTCAATTAAACTACTTTAATTTAACTTTAACTGCAAATTTAATTAAATCTAACTTAGTGTATCTGTTCCAATGGCATAAGAGCGCCTTCTATGCTGCAGTCTCCATCCCAGAGATGAGTGCTCTCAGCATGCTGCGATGATATATATTTATTTACTACAAAAACTGGGAATCCGAACAGGGAGTTACTCAGTCTGGCGGACCCTAGTTTGAGTAGAGCGACCTTCCCAGATTCCCCATGCCCTATCCCAGAGAGAAGCAGCGAAAGGAACTACTGACTTTGCCACAATGGGTTCCGGTCGTCCTTGGAAAATTAACTCGAATTTAAAAGGGGCATACTAGAAGGAGCTGCTTGGATAGTTAAGAAGGAAAACTGAAAAAAGTAAAATCATGCAGGGGGGGGGTTATGTTATCTTCACCTGAAATCGCGAAAAACTTAATGTTCTTAAGATCTACAGCCGGAGCTATAGATCATTGATAAATGTAGTTTCGTTTTTAAATGAAATGTCTATTTTTTATTTTTTTACTACAAATTAATAAAATGATTGAATTAAAATTAAATAAATTTAAATATTACAATATGTGTACGTTTTTAAATAATTATACAATGTAAGTCTATTGAACACTTTTGAATCTAAACTTTAAAAAAATATCTTTATAAAAAAAAATATATCAAATTTTAGATTTAGTTTTGAACCCGAGTATTTTACATTTCTAGCCATTTATTTCATAAGTAATCATGTGTAGTATTAAATTAAATAATGGGGTAGACACTTCAAATAAAAACTACGCTACCCTGTCCTTAAATAAGGCGGAAACCGACCCGAACCCGAAAAATTATCGGCAAAACTTTAATTATATTTTACCCTAACTTTAAAATGCAAATAAATTTAATTTTAATATAATATTAGCAAAAAAATTAATCGCGACTTTAACTAATATAATTCTAACTATTGTTGCCGTCTTGTGGTTGTACATTGGCCTTAAAGTCCTTAAAGCCTTAAACAAAGCTTTAGACAAGCCCTGCTGTTGATCAAAGGCTTAATCAGGCTTTACACTCCTTGGAAACTTCGGCGCTGGAACCCTGTATTGTATACCGTACTTGTTTAAAAATATATTTAAACAAATACAATTTCTTTGGGAAAATAAACCTATTTCTGAACGAACGGATATTTATTTAAACTAACTCTAAAAGAAGTTTCGCCGATTTATTTACGATATTGTAACGAATTACGACGCCCGGTATGTTAACATAGACATTCACAATGTGCCTCGGAAAAGAAATATAGAAGAAAATATAATTATTTGAATTAAATTCAACAACATAAATCATATTTTCAGGAGAAAAATGAATTTACTTTTGTGTTATAGTGAAAAAAATAGCAAAAAGGCGACAGTGAAGAGAGGCACATAATATAACGACTTACATTGATGAAAACAGCTCAGCTACCAGCAAGAAGAATCAGATACATCCATCACGGCTGCATGGCTCAGCTACCCCAAGACGGCTCCTTGAAACAGCAAACTCCAATACGGATCGGTTCTCCAAGAAACATTTTTTCATTGGAACTCTGGAACACAAAAATAATTTATTTTAAAATACAAGTATTTCAATAATAAAACATGTTAGAATAGATAACTATTACAACAGTGAAACTATTGTTTAAACTTACCATTGTTGCTAATTTGCAAAAATATACAACAATATTTCAATATTAAAATATGCACGATACTTCAATAACATAACAAAGATGGCTAGTTGTGTTTGTTGACAAGAAACAAAAGACTGGCGAATCGCCAGTGGCGTGGTTATTAGATAATGACGCTATTAAATGAATAATTAAATATTAAAATAAAATTATATTTTATTATCTTTCGTCATCTTTCGATGGTGAGTTTTAAATGAATAAGCACAATTTGGGGTCCCTAGAATGCGAATTTACTATTTTTATGTGTGTGTGTGTTTGTGTGAATGAGGAACGTGTCTAAAACTATGTCCAACATAATTAATTTTATATTATAATGTTGGACATAGTTTTAGACTAATATGGAATTTATTTTCTATAAGAAGTATAAAAATAAATTAAATTAACGATCCCGACCGACTCCAGAATTATGCCGAATTTTAAATGGAACAAAAGTATCCCTGTGATGACTCTCCACGTCAGCAATGAGTGCCTGTGGTGAAGTCTAGTAAACGACGGCCATGGTACTAATATACAGGATGTTAACACCAAAACCGACCACTGCCATTATTTTCTTTATTATTCTAGTTACAAAACAATACTATAGAACAAAATTGTAGAAGACCAAGGGGGACATCTCATTTAAGAAGAAAATATTTTTTTAAACTAGTGGTTCTCAATTTGCAACACAAAGTTATATTTTTTTAAATGGGATTATTCATATTTTTTATACCTATTCCATAGCGTATTTTGTTCTGAATTCAACCATGTATTAGTTTTATATCCTTACATAATAAAAATATTGAAACAAATGCGATAGAAATTTAAGTAAATTTGATTTTTCTAGGCTATGTATGAAAGACAAAAACTACTATTCGTCAATTTGAAATCAAATAGAACACTGTTTATAACGTTTTTAACATTTGTTTTATTTTAATTTAAGCTCTATTGTTTTTCATTCATATCCTAGGTACTGAAAAATAATTATAAAAATAAAATTTATTTTTGAATTTTTCTGAATATTTTTGTTATGTAAGGATATAAAATAATCTCATAGTTGAATTCAGAAAAAAATACTCTATCGAATAGGCATAAAAAATATATATAATTCCATTTGAAAAAATATAACTTTATGTTGTAACTTGAGAACCACTGGTTTAAAAAAATATTCTCTTCTCTTATGGAATGTCCCCCTTGGTCTCCTACAACTTTGGTCTATAGAATTTTTTTGTAGCTATAATAATAAAAAAAATAATGGCAGTGGTGGGTTTTGGTGTTACACACCCTGTATAATCATTATTATCAGTATCACAAAGCAGATTGGCACACCCAGAAATGGGTAATATGCCGTGATGATATATATTTGTATATTTAAAGAAGCAAAACAAATGTCTTTGCTATTGTTACTAACAGAAATTATGAAATTTATTTATAAAATAGTTAAAAAAAACAATAAAAAAATGTAAAAACAGTTTTGTATGTAATTTTAAATTCTGAACAGCTTTGCACTAAACAGTTTTTACCTCTGTGGTGCGCTCTCTATATCCGTAATGAGTGCTTGTGAGGTGACGCCTGGGAAACGCCCACACGTATAAATATTTATATATAATTACTTATTTAGAAACACGAAACAAACTAATTAACAAAAAAAAATTAAAAATATTAATAAACCAAAAACAATAAAAAATGTAATAACAATTTTAATTCTAAACAAATTTTCACTGTATAGTTTTTCACGGATCAATAATCAGATCAATATTTTATAACTAGATCAAAATAAATCGATAGAAATTTGACCAGATTCATAAAAAAATAAACACAATTTCGTATTAATATAAAACTTGCATTATAAATATAAAACCGGAGCACATAATCATTGAAATTATTTCTATTAATACTAATTACATCGTTTGAATACTGGTAGACATATAAATATAAAAGAAAATTTTGCTATTCACACACAATTCAATAAAATTCCAAAAGAAAATTTTGATTTTAGACTCACCGTTCAAAACAAAATTCTGCAAACATGCACTGAACAGTTCAACAAAAACCACGTGTTTCATAAAAAAATTCTGCTTGAAATATGTTGAATTTAGGTTCGGCAGGACTTCCAAAACTATATCACGAAAATAATAAAGACATAACAACAATTATTATCATATTTCTGGCACGGTTTCATCAGTTTTCCTTTCTTATCAGTTTTTGTATCTTGGAGCACGTATTTATTGCTTGCTATTCCGTAGCGTCTTTCCCAGAATGCAATGCTTTGAGGAAGAAGGCTAGGATTGGTCGAAATAGATTATGTAGGGTCACGTGGTTCAACAACAAATTCATTTGAAATATATAAAAATGTATTTGTTTTAGACGAAGGAAAAATGAAATTATTTTTATGTTTTTGTAATGTACAATACAAATACTGAATTTATTGTATATTAATATGTTATAATAAGCTATTTAACAATATTTATAATTTTATGGCAGACAAGAAATTGAATACGATAACCGGTTAAAAGTTTTTGTCTAAAAACCGGTTTCAAGGATAGCTTAATAGTTGCCAAACCGGTTATTCAAACCGGTTGTTGAGCCTGTGAAATTAACTGGTTTAAAATATTAAAATACTGCCTTATATCAAATGCCACTAAATGTGAAATACTATTGTTATTTTATTATTATAAAAATGTGTGTTACAGTAAAAGCATTCAAAATTCAAAACTAAGTCAACTGGTAAGTTTATTAGCAAATGTAAAATCAAATATGTGAAAAATAAAATACTGACACAGTGTCGGTGGTGATACTGAATTAATAAATTAAGTATTATTTCTAATTTCAGTTTGAAACAATTATTTGTTAATTTAAATTGATATTGGTTCACTTAAATAAAAATTACAAATAATAAAAATAAATTAACGTAGCTTGACAGATAAATCGTTCATTTGTTATTTATTTTGTTTCAATTCCATGGCTATTGCTAGTATTGAGGTGATTTTTGATATTTTCATACCAAATTTCTGCCGTTACAAAGCATACAAAATTAATTTTTCTTATTGTTTATTGATTCATTGTTACCGAAAATAATTAGGGAAGTAGGATATTATGAAAGTAAGATTTTATATGTTAAATGTTAATACAGGGTGTAACACCAAAACCGACCACCGCCATTATTTTCTTTATTATTATAACAAAAAAATACTATAGAACAAAATTGTAGAAGACCATTTAAGAAGAAAATATTTTTTTAAACCAGTGGTTCTCAATTTGCAACATAAAGTTATATTTTTTCAAATGGGATTATACATATTTTTTATGCCTATTCCATAGCGTATTTTATTCTGAATCCAACCATGTATCAATTTTATATCCTTACATAAAAAATAAAAATATTGTAAAAATTGTGATTGATATTTAAGTAAATTTGATATTTCTAGTCATTTTTCAGTAGGCTATGTATGAATAATAAAAACTACTATTTGTCAATTTGAATTATTTAGGATAAAAATCAAATAGAACACTGTTTATAACGTTTTTAACAAATATTTGTTTCATTTTATTTTAAGCTCAATTGTTTTTCATTCATAGCCTACTGAAACATAATTATATAAATTAAATTTATGTAAATTTCAATTGATTTTTTCTCAATATTTTTGTTATGTAAGGATATAAAATAATCAGATGGTTGAATTCAGAAAAAAATACTCTATCGAATAGGTATGAAAAATATGTATAATCCCATTTGAAAAAATATAACCTTATGTTGCAAATTGAGAACCACTGGTTTAAAAAAATATACCTTTCAGCCACACTCTGTTACTCATAGATTTCCATCCAATTGAACTTCAGTGGGCGTACATTATATAACTTCAAATTCCGACATAATTGCACACAAGAAGGATATAAAATTGCACAGTTTTTATTTAAACGCCAAAACGTGAAAATTTTCATTTCAATGTTTATAACAAAAAGTGAACAAATAAGTATCCATAGCTACAGGGCAATTGAAATCGCAAACGTAATTTAAGGAAAATGTAACGTCAGTAGTACAGTAAAATTTTTGAAAGATGTCCGATCAAGGTTGTCTACGAATTGTATGAATTCAGATTTTTGCTCCGCCCATCATGACAAATTTTAAACCCCTCAACAGGATTAAATCCCAATTACAGAGTGGGTTCACATACACAAACATCCATGCCTTAGTGCGATTCGAACCCAGAACCCCGAGCGCACTCATGACTAAGAAGCGTTGCTCTAACCATTGAGCCACCAGAGCCGAGAGTTTGCTTAATTATTATTATAAATATATATATATTACAGGAAAAGCATTCAAAATTCAAAAATAAGTCAACTAGTAAGTTTATAAGCAAATGTAAAACCAAATATGTTAAAAATAAGATACTGACACAATGTCAGTGACTCTGACAGAATATAACGTTATACGTACGGCTATGAATCCAGGTAATGTATCTGAATTAATAAATAAACTTACGTTACAGCGAAAGTATTATCAACAACGAGCATCGTTTATAAATGGAATGTCCTAACTTAGTCGAAACAATATGAATTTTTGAAAAACAAGCGTGTTATATCCATCCTTATCACACACTCTTACAGCCTTTGCAAAAGAAAGAGATAAATGTATGCCTATTTGTTAATTTGTTCGTGATACAGGTGGCCTTGATCGGATATCTTTCAAAAATTTTACTGTAGATATTTTTCTTTAAATATCTACGTTTGAAGAAAAAATATAATGTGTCATTCGGAGTAAAAGGGTCTTTGTGTGCCTCGCTTCGCTCGTCGTTTAAACTTCCACGCTCGCCACACAAAATATCACTTTTACTCCTAATAACACAATATAGGTACTATTGTTCATTGATTCGGAATTATATTTGAAGCTTTTTTCCAAAAATAATTAGGGAAGAAGGAAATTAGGAAAGTCTGTTCGGCTGTGCCGATCACCATCTTGTATATTTTATTTTAATCTTATACGATTTTAAGAATGATGAACGACCATGAAATGTTGACTTTATGAAAAAATAAAATATAATAATACCAACAAAACCTGATATTAAGAATTGAATACGACAAACATTTATAAAAACACACAAGACATGAAAGAATTTAATCAAAAAGAACCCGTATCTAACCACTTCATAAGTTTCTTGGTTATGTATTTTCAAAATATTAAAATAATTAAACTTAAATTTTACAACTTTAAAACTCCACGATTATTTCAAAAACAATAATAATTTACATAAATAAACAAGATTTCAATCATTTCACGAAATATTTCAAAGCTATGATTACGATAAAACATACACAATGTTGATAAATTTTGAGCAAAATAATAAAAAAATATTAAAACTTACATGTTGTATGTCTTCTAAACAAAATTTCTTTAGTTATTTTAGCACCTAACAGCATTATTCCGGCTTTATTCACTTAGAAAACGCCACGAAATTCTTCCACACGAACACGAAACACGAAACCCACGCCACGCGGCCATGTTCCACGTCACCGCTTGTTTCGTTGTTAATATTTTTGTCCGCTAGGTCTCGCGGTTCATGTTTTCCTGATAACCGCGTATGTTTTTTAAATAAAATTTGGACTTTTAAGACATTTCAAAATCTGATTATTACCCAATTTTGGGTACGCAAATATGTTTTTAATTACAGATTTCAGTAATATCGATAGTTCGCGGTATAATCAGTCTCAATTTAAAGTGAATTGACGTGATTTAATACCGAATGGTAAAGGAGGACTAATAACATTTAAAAAATAGTACTTCTTCTATCCCAAAATTATCAAAATTTATTAATCTAGCTGAAATATTGAACGATAAATTTGAAAAATAAAATATAGACCTAAAAAAATGTGTTTTAGCCTGCTGAAAAATCAGCAGGTCTCTATCTCATTTATTTTCAGAGATATTAAACATTATATATAAATATCTAAAAGAAATTGTTCCCGACCTGAAATTGTGTTTGCTGAAAATTGTATCAGCCGGCTGAAATATCTGAAACTATATATACATATAATAAAAGCTTTTCTGAATTCAAATTTTTAAACGATAGTCCTCTATCTCATTTAGTTTCAGAGATATTAAACGTTAAATATGAAAACAAAAAACAAAAAAAATGTCTTTTTTTGTAGGTAGGTATTTGGATTTGTACATAAGTGTCAACATTTATATATATATATATATATATATATATATATATATATATATATATATATATATATATATATATATTATTTGTTGTATTTTTACGAATTAGGAAATATATTTACTATAAGACTGTTTTATTGCAATAGGATTTAGTATGGCCGTACTCCTGGCAGCGCATACATTGGGGTATATCTTTTTTAATTCTTGGAGGTTCGACTATAATTTTGGTACCTAGGATGTGTTTTAATTCGTAAATTGTTTTATTATTTTCTGATGGCTCTTGATCAATGAAGAACATTGGGAGGGGTTGTTTTGTTTGCCAACTTCTGATATTGTAAACATTTCTTATCTTAAAGCCTTTGATTTGTAGGGCTTCCTTTATGTCGTTTACTGGTATAGAATGGTGAATATTTTTTATTACTACTCTGTATGCCCTTTTTTCACGGGGCTGGTATGTGTAGTATGCTATTTTATTTACGTTTAGCGTGTTTACTAGTTTTCTATAGGCGTCGGCTGTACTCGTATTTACTTTGACAGTATTATTTGTGAGGGTCTTGCACATGAATTCTTCAGGTTTTAATGACGTTTTGAAAGTTGTTAGCATTAACTGATAGTCAGTAACTGCTTGTATGAAGAGAGGTGGTGGTTTTGGGTCTGATTTTGGTTGAGTTTCGTCCATTTCATTGTCTAAGGCAGAGTAATTGTTTGAAGTCTGTATTGTTGTGGTTCTAACTGCGTTTGAGTTACTACGCTTATTTTGAGTATTATTCTGTGGGTCTGGTTCTTTTTCTCTTGTTCTTTTTTTTGTTGTCCCTCTTAGGGGTACTTTTTGCCAAGAGAGACTGATGTCTTCTTTGTTTGGTGACGTTCGATGTTGGTAGCCTGGGGTGCTCTCGTCTATGTTGTGGTTGCGGTTATCGCCAGTGCGATTAATTGGTGTAAATCCTAGGAGGGGGGTTATTGGTGTATTAGGTGAGTGTTGAATCCTTGCAATGACTACGGGTGAGGTCATTGTTGTTGGTGTTGTTTGGGTATAGTGGCATGCTGCTGTTGTTGTAACATTTGTAATCGTGGTTGTGACGGTATTGGTTCCGCCACTAGTTTCTTGCATTGTTGTGCGTCTGTTTGTTTCTCTGACGATAACTTTAGTTTTGATATCGTTGGCGACACTGACTGGTTATTGGCGCGAAAAATTCGCACTTCGACAGGTGCGCGCGGGTGGCACTCTGTTGTTAGCACGTGGGATTTCACAAAATCACTATTATTTTATCAGCACTTACTTATTTGTGTGTCAACTTTTTATATTATCACAACCGTATTATATCACTCACGATGGTGAACACTTTACAAAATGTTTGTTGATATTTCGCAGAATTTTTTTGATTTTTTTCACTACACACAGGTTAGTACTAATACAATATGAATATGTATATCCTATTGCAATAAACCGCACTACTGTGTAAAATGTGCTGCAAACCACCCGACTAGAGAATGCCTAAAAGACGCTAACTCCCCAGCAACCTGCGCTCTCTGCCTAGGTCCCCACCCAGCCAACTACAAAGGCTGCTCGGTTTATAAAGAGCTGCAAAAAACCAGAAATAAAATTACCCCACAAAAATCAAACAGCCATATGTACCAAAAAGTAAGGGAAAATGTCAGCTACCTAGAAATGACAAGTAATACCAAGAAGATAGAGACACCCAACCACCAATTACCTAAATCAAACAATGAAACCTTCCTGTCAGAATTTCTGAATAAATTTGAAATAATGTTTCACCAAATCATGCAACAAAACACAATGATTATTCAGTTGCTCACGTCCCTCACTAACACTAGAAACAATGGGTAGCTCAATCAGAATTGCATTGTGGAACGCTAATGGGCTGTCCCAACACATACAAGAAATTGAAATATTCTTACAAATACACAAAATTGATATCATGCTCTTATCAGAAACTCACTTCACTAACAAGAATTATATCAAAATACCAAAATATAAAACATATAACACAAACCACCCAGACGAAACGGCCCACGGCGGAACAGCCATAATAATTAAAGAAAACATTAAACACACTGAGTTAGACAAAACCGAAAAAGATTATCTGCAAGCCACAACTATAAAAATACATGAACTAAATGGTACACTGACAATATCTGCTGCTTACTGTCCACCCAAGCACCAAATATCAAAAGAGAAATTTGAAGCATATTTCGAAAACTTAGGTAATAGATTCATCGCAGGCGGGGACTATAACTCTAAACATCCCCAGTGGGGATCGCGACTAATAAACCCAAAGGGAAGGGAAATGCAAAAGACGATCACAGCAAAAGGATACAACCACCTCAGCACGGGAAAACCTACGTACTGGCCCACAGACCCTAAAAAACTTCCAGATTTACTAGACTTCTTCGTCACCAACAAAATATCACAAAACTACACGTCTATAGAACCTTGTTATGACTTACACTCAGACCACTCCCCAGTGATACTAACAATAAGCACAACAATAATTAAGAGGGAAAAAAAACCCAGTCTATACAATAAAAAGACAGACTGGGAATTATTCAGAAAATATTTAGACAACAATATCAACCTAAGAACATCACTTAAAACACCCGATGACATCGACGAAGCTGTAGAAACTATAACCAGCCACATTCAGCAGGCAGCCTGGCACTCTACCCCTATAATCGAAGATAACAAAAAAGATCCCGACGTCAATTACCCCAAAACATTAAGAGACAAAATCTCGGAAAAAAGAAAGATTAGACGAAAATGGCAACAAACACGACATCCTATACACAAAAATGAATTAAATAATCTCTCAAAAGAAATAAAAAATTTAATCAAACAAATAAAAAACGAATCCCTCCAGCAGTACCTCTGCAATCTCTCAACGCTACCTGAAAACAATTACTCCTTATGGAAAGCCACAAAGAAGTTAAAACAGCCAACCCAGACAATTCCACCTCTACAAAAAGCGGACGGTACATGGGCCAGAGAAAACATAGAAAAGGCCGAACTCTTCGCGGAATTCTTTTCTAAAACATTCGAGCCACATCCACCAACAGACGACCAAGAAGACGAAGAAATTGAAAATTTCCTTATATCTCCTCTACAACTCTCACCTCCTATCAAACACTTCACACCAACAGAAGTAGGAAGTGAAATTAAAAAACTAAATAATAAGAAATGTCCAGGATATGACCTCATCAATGCAAAAATAACAAAGGAACTTCCCAAAAAGGCTCTAGTTATGATAACAACTATCTATAATGCCATGATAAGAATTTCGTATTATCCAGTACAGTGGAAATTCGGTCAAATCATACTAATACACAAACCTGGAAAACCACATCATGAAGTCACTTCATATAGACCTATCTCCCTGCTCCCGCTCTTCTCAAAAGTATTTGAAAAACTATTATTAACAAGACTGCAAGTTATAATCGAAGAAGAAAAACTCATACCGACACACCAATTCGGCTTTAGAAAGCACCATTCTACCATCCAACAAGTGCATAGGATTGTAAATGAAATTGAAAGCAGTTTACAGAACAAACAAATCTGCTCGGGAGTCTTCATAGACATAAGCCAGGCTTTTGACAAAGTCTGGCACAAGGGACTCCTATATAAAATCAAAAACAAATTACCTCACCCATACTTCCTGTTAATAAAATCCTATCTAAGCGAACGATATTTCCAAATACGATACGAAGGCATTACATCGAAAATACAGCCGATCAAAGCAGGTGTCCCACAAGGAAGTGTAATGGGACCAGTATTATATCAACTTTACACTGCCGACCTTCCTTGTGGAGAAAACGTCCTAACAGCTACTTACGCGGACGATACGGCCATTCTCGCAACAGATGAAAACCCAAACACATCATCCGCTCTACTACAAAAATCCCTCGACGACGTAGAACAATGGGCAAAAAAGTGGAGAATAAAAATTAATGAGCAAAAATCCACACACGTAATATTTACAAACAGGAGAACTACATGCCCGTCGGTTTCAATTTACGGGAACACGATCATTACAAAAGATGATGTAAAATACCTAGGCATGCACATAGATAAGCGGCTCACATGGCAAAAACACCTGAAAACAAAAAAGCAACAAATAAACATCAAAATCAGAAAAATGTACTGGCTCCTAGGCAGAAATTCGCAACTTCCACTAGAAAGCAAGCTACTTCTCTACAAAGCCATAATTATCCCTATTTGGACATACGGGATCCAATTATGGGGATGTGCCAAAAAGTCGAACACAGACATAATACAAAGAAGTCAAAATAAAATACTCCGAATGCTTGCCAATGCTCCGTGGTACGTGAACAACCATACCCTGCATAAAGATCTAAAAGTCAGATACATCCACGAAGTGATTCGTAAAGTCGCCACATCACACGAACACAAAACAATCAACCACCCTAACGCTGCAGTCGCCAACCTGTTGAAGAATGAGAACAGCCTGAGACGCCTCAAGAGAACCAAACCATCGGATCTCAAACACACAACCGCACAATAACTTAATTATACATACATGTTTGTTTATACATAATAAATACTAAACAATATTAAAGTAACGAGGGAGTGTCACTGGATACTATCCTCACGCATGTGATTTGTAATACATCAAATTTGCTTGATGGCCCAAAACAGGGCCAGTTGTAAATAAGAGAACCAAATAAAAAAAAAAAAAAAAAATAAGACTGTTTTTATAGTTAGACGTACGAAAAGTTACCGGCAAGAGATATTGTGGAAACTTTTTGATATGCACCTAACTTGGAACCATCATGAGAGGTCGGCCAACACAACAAATAACCACAGACGCGTTTCGCACTATTTGGTGCTCATCAGTGTGGTGTAACCTGTGGCCTCTGTCCAATCCACAGTGAGTGGACTCCTGGAGCAGACGACTTGTTGTGCTTGCGGCGATCATATGATCATTTTCGATCGTAAAAAGCCTGTAAAGATATGTTAGTACCCGCAGAGCGAGTCGTTTTCTCTGCTCCAGGAGTCCACTCACTGTGGACCGGACAGAAGCCACAGGTTACACCACACTGATGAGCACCAAATAGTGCGAAACGCATCTGTGGTTACTTGTTGTGTTGACCGACTTCTGACGATGGCTCCGTTGGAGTTGACTCAGAAGTTGTAAACTGGTGAAAGTAGACGTAATTTTTATTATAAATGTTTTGTCTTGGATTTTTTTTTTCTAAATTAAGAAAAAAATAAACTAGTTGAATGAAAAATACGTATAATATAAAATACGAAACAATACATCCATATACAAAAAAAAATAAACGATCATTTAACTTTGATACAATTGACATCAAAATTATAATAAATGTAAAATGAAAAATACAAAAATATTCGCTCTTATTACATGCTGCTATAAATTATTCGTTTTTGTTGAACTAAACATTACAACATTGTCTTTTTGAATACAATTCAACGAACAGTTAAATATATAAAAAAAATTAAATTCTAACTTTAAATATTTGGTAACTACAGCCATAAAATTGTTCATACAAAAATTGTAAATAAGATCAGTCTTTTAAAATGTGCTGTAAATATCATCCTGCCGCAAAATGTCCATAATAATACTGAATGCGTACATAACTGCATAATACCTAGAATACCTTTCTTCAACATCTTTTGCCTTGACTTGTTGATAATTTCTGTCATAATTTTGGTGCCTCTCTTGTCTTCCTAATCTACGCCTAGAATATGAATCATAAGAATGACCTTCCTCAGATCTAGAATTATCTCTAGAATAATTCCTTCTAGAATATTTAGATCTATCACGGGAATCATATCTAGACCGTTTAGATCTTTCATTTGAATCGTTTCTTTCAGGATTTCTAGATCTGTCTCTTTTAGTCTTTCGGGATCTTTTTTTCGATGAGTTGATTGAAACAAATGAATCACCCAAGAAATTGGATAATTCTTTTTTTAAATGTTTAGAAACACAACTCAGTGATCTATCGGAAGAACTACTGGAAGATCTATCGGGATATTTGTCATTTTTCTTACTGTGAACAGAAGAATCTGAGTCGTATTTCATGCGAGTTGATTGGGTAGAATCTTTTTTCATTCTTTTCAGCGATGGACTTCTGCTAGAATTGGAATCATCCGATGAAATATCTGTACTAGTTAACGGTTTTGTATTTTTATTCCGAAATCTCTTTTTTGATGTATGTCGAACAACTCTTCTATATTCTGGAGTTTTTTGTTTCTTCAGACTTTCCAAAATTTTTTCTATTTTATCAATAGCTTCATTTACACTCAAGGAACTTTTGTCTTTAGAATTTTCCATTTTTGATGAACCTGGAGAAGGGTTTTGAATATCCCGAAGAACTTCTATCGATGCAGCTCTTATTTCTGATGAAGGACTTTCCTCAACAGTGATGTTTATACTTTCTTCTTTAGCCACTTCGGTAAAAGGACAAAAATTACCATATTAGAAGGCCATTTTAGTGATTTTGTTTTTTCAAAAAAATGCAAAGACCGCTAGATAATGAAGAAATACTGATTTGGTTATTTTTTCCTCCCGCTACCCTTGGTAAGGGATCGTGCTAAAATCGCATATCGAGATTTTGGTAAATGACCACATTTTAAGATCCCTACAATCCGATTTTAACATTTTCAGGACGATGTCTGTATGTGTGTGTGTGATTGGATCTTCTGGGCGCTCTAACTCAAATACTATCATTCAGAAAATTTTGAAACCATGTATTTCTACCTTATTTTAACATGGAAAAAAACCATTAGATTTTGGTGTCAATAGAATAGTCGGAAATGGCAATTTACTTGAAGCTCAAAATAGTTTTTCTTCAAAAAATACCTTTAAATGTTATTTTGCGCAATTTGTTATTATAAAAAATAAAGATTATTCCATTTCCTACAGGTTTGCATTAATACTTTTTCTATATATTTTATGGATAAATTTATAAAGTAATATAAAAATTATATCTCGGAGCTTAAACTGGCAGACAAATGTCACTGTCAAAAATAATAATTTAATAATAGCAAAGTTTTAAAAAGAAAATTATAAATAGAACAATAGTTATATGGAAAGGAACTTAATATACATAATTTCATATTAATAATAGTAACATTTTAAAACGAAAATTGTAAATAAAATAATAGTTATATGGAAAGGGACTTAATATACGTAATTTCCAGCATTAGTACATATGCAGGTATGTATATAAATAAAAAAATCACGGCATATTACCCATTGCTGGGTGTGCTAATCTGCTATGTACACAGATTTCAGTAATGATAATGACATATTCGTATCGTGCGGGCGTTTATCAAGCGTCACCTCACGGGCACTATTGCTGGCGTGGAGAGTGCAACACAGGGGACAATTTTGTGCCATTTAAAATTCTAAATATTTAACGTTGATCGGGATCGAATCGGGTTCCCCAGATTCGCAACCAGACATCAGGCAGGGGCAACGAGACCCCATAGGAATGTATTTAAATTAATAAAAAATAAATTTCAAATAACTTCGTTATCGAGATTTTTTTTTAAAATAAAAATGTTACATTATTGTGTCCAGAGGCATACAAGAAATATTTCTTCTATTGGTAAGATTTCTTGATATAACACAAACTTCAATTTTTTAAATGAAATGCATATTTATTTATTTTTTCTCGTTTCGATGATTTATGTGCTGGTGTTTCGCTTTTGTTTTACACCTAATTTTTTTACGTTTTTTCTGGAATTTTACTGTTTCTTAAAAAACTTCATTATTTTTATTAATTATATTTTATTTGATGATATAATTCATTTTATAATATTCTTATTTGATATTTTCATTCTAAACTCATATTTACAAATTTGATTATAACATATCAATGGCGACCTGATGTAAAATATTTTTTATAGCAAAAATGAGTTTAATTGATTTTCAGTGCATTTTTTTAATGAAATTATTTACAAAAAAAAATAAAGGTATATGTATATATATATATATATAAAATAAGGGAAAAAAAAATTTCGCGATAAAACACATACAAAACGTAATACCCTTTACTTCGCTGAAAAGAGAAAAAAATGATAAACTTTATAAAGTAACAATGAAGTATGCATTCCATTAAAAAAAATTTAATTTACTAAAAAGTATGTTTGTACGCCACTGGATAGACACTATTATATTATAACATTTTTATCTGAAACATTTTTCTCGATAACTGATAGTTTACAAGTTACTTGAAAAAGAAAACAATAACCAAAATCAGTTTTTCGTCATTATCTAGTGACATGAATTTTTTTGATAAAACAAAAACATCACTGGAATAATAATAATAATAATGTCATAGCTCTTACAGTTTCTGAGATATCAGTAGTGGCCATGATATATTTATTGATTACTTACTGTCTTGGTTATGTATCGGCAGTTTTTCATTATTAGAAAAACTATAATCAACGTCAGAAGTGGATGCCATTGTCGGAAGATCTCTTTTGATATGAATTTTAATTTTTTTCAAATCTGCAAGATCATACGGCATTATTTACGTCTTAAAGAGACTAAAAATGAAAATATTTTATAATAAATAGAATTAATGTTTAGTTATTTTGTTTTTTCCATAAATAAAACCAATTTCGCTCATTTTCAGTTGTTATTTAATAATGAATGTAAAAACAATAAATGACGAACACGTGGTAATTTCAACCAAGTCTATATATATATATAAATATAAAAACACAAATTTACCTTATTTTAGTTTTCCTTGAAACTAAATGACATTTACATTTGTATGAACAAAATCAAAACAAATAAAGTGGTCAAACAACAATTTTACCACATGAGAAAAAAATAAGAAGATGCTAACATGGACGCGCACAAAGAAGAAGTGTTGTATTTGTGGAAGAATGTAAAGAAGGGCAAATTTGGGGTGAAAGTGAGAGAAAAACCGTTATCTTCGTTCTTTTGGGAAGCAAATAAATGAGAATTATTTCATATTTTGTATAGAACAAATACATTTTCATTTTGTTATTACAATATAATTATCAATAATACATAAGCTAATCGTTTCATGTAAAATAAAATAAAATCTTCAGTTATATTATGGTACAAAAATACGTATAAAACGTTCTCTGAGCAATTTTCAATTACAGCAATAGAGTTCGCTAGTTGCACAATAGCTGTTTGGCGAATAAGAAAGAAAACTTTTCTCTGTAATTGTAAAATGGCGATGTAGTTTTGTTAATGTGTTGTTTTAGAAAATTGTTTAAATGTTTCTCAAAAAAGAATAACTGACTGTCTATTTATAGTATTAAGGCACTCTCTAGAATACAACAAAACATTTTTATACCCGATATTATTCTATATCTCATGATTATAATACAGTCACGTGATTAAAATACGTACACATAACATTATTAATCTTTATAAACAACGTATTATCACTCATTCATTAAAAAATTAACAATAGAATGAATAATTGCTATGTTTGAAAATTATAGGTACAGAAGATGGATAAAAGGTAAATGGGTATTTGTAGAACAAATTGCCGGTTTCACCAACTTAAAAAAAAATCTCCAAATAGCTTATTCGTTGATTAAGAGAAAAAATCTCATCGAAACCATAACACAAATGTGTTGTGATGGATATTTTTCACTTATTCGACGGATAAGCTATTCGAAGATTTATTTCATATTGGTGAAACCGGGCATAAATAATTTTTCTATCTTTTATATTGTTCATAGGCCTAGAATGTCAAGTCCGGAAAAAATAATAGTCAAGAAAAAAATGAAATATGACAATCTTGCAGTCACACTCAACCGAAAACTCCCTATCCCAAGTGAAGCTAATCAAGTTATTTATACGGTTGATAAACCGGAAGAAATAAAAATTCGTAGAAAAAAGGGTAATTACGTACTTCTTTACTACTAATTTATACGTAGCCAAGATTGTTTTTGATAAAGTGCTTTGGAAATATCTTTAAAATATTGTCAATATATTTTAAACTTTAATATATTACATATTTTGAAAATTCTTACATAATTTAATATATAATTTCAAGGAATATTATGTAGGTTTTAACTTAAATGCACGATATGTTAATTTAAAATATTCATGAAATTGAATGTTTGAAGATTTCACCTGTAAAGAAGACGAGGATTCAAGAATGAAGAAAAGATGCTGCTGATTTGAATTTTGGATGCTCTTCAAGTTGGATGTGAGTTTCACATTTCTTTACAATTACACAATGATTAGATTTTGTTTTATAATTTTTAACATAACTTTAATAAAAATAATACTAATATGACAAGAAAATTATTAAGAAAAAAGAAGATGTGAAGAAAGAAGAAATCTTGAAGAATATGACGAAACAAGAGGACCTTTTGCATGTATTTTTTTATTTAACTAACATCAATTTAATTATATCTTTCAATTTATTAATTATATTAAATGTTTCAATTTCAAATAAATTATATCTTTCAATTTATTAATTATATTAAATGTTGCATTGAGAAATTAAAATTAAACAAAGAAGAAACGAAGAAAAGAAGATCAAAGAACCTTTCAAAATGCATGCTTTCGTTCATTTTATTCACAACAGGTTTCCAAAAAGGCAGGATTTCCTAGTAAATATTAATCAATTTTAAAATATGCTTATTATAATTTAACAGGTGAAGGCAGTCGTCCAATATTCAGCCGCAGCGATATAATTGTGAATAAAGAAGAAACTGAACACAGAACAGTTTCACTAAACAAAAGCCCAGGCCGATCACAAAATAATTCCCACAAATCTAGTGATAATTACACAAGTTTTGGTAGCGATAGCCCTCGACGCGGTCGAGATCGAGAAAGTCCTAGGCGAAGTTCAAGATATAGTCAAAGTCCGAAACGAGAACACAGAAGTTCAAAAAGTAATCGGAGAAGTTCTAGTTTACATAGGGAGTCTAATAGACCAAGTACCTCTCGGAGAGATGTTACATTATCTAGAAATCGGTCTAGAAGCAGAGACGATAGGCGATCTAGACGTTCTAGATCTAGATCAAGAAGGGAATTCGCTCGGAGACGAAATTCTCGATCGCCAGTTGAAAGAGATCGACGGTATAATTTTCATTATTTTGCATGTATAATTAAACACAGTAGTTTTTTTCTGCATATAACATTTTACAAAAATTAAATTCATTTTTTCATATTGCAAACAAATTATTAACGTTTAGAATTTTTTGTCATAAAAATTATATTTTAAATAGCATGATTACATTGAACTTTTTTTCCTTTTTGAAAAATACAGTAGATACGAGCGAAGAACTTACGGTCCCAATGAACGTGACAGAAGACGTAACAGGTAATGTAATATGATCCCAAGTTCATTATAGTTCGGCCGGTTTATATTTTCAACAACCAAATTATAAAATATTTGCAAATGGCGAGATATTTCTACAAATTTCTTTCGACTCGTTTAAAAAACAATAAATTCTGGACATTATTGTAACTTTTACAATATTGTACCTAGGTTTGTCGGTTTGCGCTTAAAATACAGTCGAAGTATCCCTCTTTATATTTTCTATTATAACATATCAATTGTTAAATAAAAAAAATATCAGCTAAACAAGAATATGTTCGCAAAAGAATTTTGTACACTTTACAAAATATTCCAAATTTGGTTTTTCAAGAATTTGTAAAATTTCGTATTTACTGAAACCTTTACTTCATAATGTTGTGAAGTCTTTTGAAGTACGTTTAACAACAGCAAGATAACCTGAAACTGACAAAAATGAAGTTCTAAGACAGGTCGAAAAGTTCAAAGAAATTTTGAGAAAAATCCAAATCTTTCTGTGCGAGCAGTGGCTCAAAAATTCGGTATGTCTTCTTCATATGTGCGGAAAGTAAAAAAATATGAATAGTTAAATACTTAAAATGTTCAGTTACTTCGAAACCGTAGTGATATGCAAAATTTGACAGCTAAAACCCGAGATCGCAAACTAAATCGCAAGCAATTTGTACATGAGGAAAAAAATCGGACCTTTATTGTGACCGGGACAATAACTCAAAATAATTACTTGAAAGAGTGTCTTTAAAACTTTTATTACCAATAGCTAGACCTGTATTTTGGCCTGTTTAGGTTTCAAATCATTAAGCAAAATCTGTTATGCAGTGGTAAAAAAACAAAATTAATTTATCGGTCCCAAAAAGTATAGTCCATCTAATTGTCCAAAATTAATTTTGAAGCGGAAGTTAGAAAAGGGTTTTAGTGTGGCCAGAGATCTTCTAGACAATAAGAAACGACGAATTCTGCGACAAAACAAGATTTGGAAATCAATTAAATGTAGGATTCGAGTATTTTATGAAAATAACAATTAAGATTCAGTAGTTATTAGGTGCTAACCTGCTCTTAATTCAAATTAATAAATACATTTTGCTACGATAGATGCACCGAAGATTTTTTTTGAGTTTTTTTATTGTGCCAAAAGTAAAGGATCTCGGTAGAAAATAAATGTAGACTAGATGATCCTTTAAATTACGGCGGAACTGTTTTATAACTCGTCATTTGGCCCACAATTTTTGTAAGTTTTAAGTCAATAAAGTATCTCACCATCTCTATAGGATAAATAATTTGTTAAAAATGTAAGTTGGCCGAATTATTATGAGCCTGAGCTTGTATACTCGTATAGACGTCACTTTAAAATCAGCAATTTTAAAGATAAGATTGTTGAAAAAAAATGTGACAAGATGAACAGATGTGTTGAGGGAATCTTCTTTCGAGTTTTAATTGATTCTGCGATGAACATCATACACTTTAATAAAATATGAAATAAATATATTGTTAATATATTTTCTTTTGTGTTATATTTTAAGAAGTCGAAGTCCAAGATATGGAAGAAGTTCTTCAAGAAGACGAAGTAGATCGCGACCTCCTCATATGGCCCCTATAGATCCGACTACTGTTATACCTTTAATTCTTCCACCTTTTTATGGGGTATGTAATACTTTTAAATTATTATTAAAATGGAAGAAACGTAAATCAAATTATTTAATAAAAGATAATTCTAATACAATGGTTCCGCTAAAATTGTAGAGGATAAGAAAATAACATAGGCCGTAGAAAACAAAATTTAAGAGAACATTTTTTGACACTCGTAGTTCAGAGTATAGCTACATTTTATACAATTGTGGATAATTTCTCGACTGTGATGTGGATTAGGTGTTAAAAATTACTCGAAAATTCAGTCAAACAGCATTTATTCTTACTATACTTACTATACCGACGTTTCGGTACCATCTTCAGGGTCTACAACAATTACACAACAAAAATGTAACATACAAAATAACATGGACATTATCACACTTACAGTAAGATCTTACAGATTGTTACAATTCATGTACACAAAATACATTCGTAAGAACTGGTATTCAAGGATTTAACAAACACTTAATATTGGAAAAGTTCAAAAAGGAAAAGGCAAATTTCAGGCCAAACTGAGTTTCATTAATTTCCTTACATTTTATTTAAATTCCTACAACTTGCTACATTATTATTGGTGTACAGATGACCAATAGGAGTCCGTATCAATGATGTCACCATAATCCTTACACAGGATATTTCCGGCTATTTTCCGTATTATTCGGTTGTCGTTTTTTAGAGAAAATGGATGTGTATATGCTCTTTGATTTTTTTGTACGATGTTTAATAAATTTAACTGAATGTTCTGTACGAATGTATTTTGTGTACATGAATTGTAACAATCTGTAAGATCGTACTGCAAGTGTGATAATGTCCATGTTATTTTATATGTTATATTTTTGTTGTACAATTGTTGTAGACCCTAAAGAAAATGCAAGGGTGCACCGAAACGTCGGTATAGTAAGCATAAATGCTGTAAAATACAATGGAACCGTCGAGGTGTTGTCTTTGGCACAACAGATTTGTAAATTAATATATGAAATTTAGGTGGCGGATCATTTATATGAACCACAATTTATAACTAATTAATGTTGAAGGCAGAAGAGGCAGTTTGGTTTCCTCCCCCTTTACGTCCGCCAATGTTAATACCCCCAGGAGTTCCCATGCATCCAAGGGGCATGTACCGTGGTCCAATTCCGGGAATGAGGCCCCCCATGCCTGGTATGAGGCCCCCCATGCCAGGGAGACCTCCATTTATGCCGAGACAAACACCCTTTAGGCAAATTCGCCCACAAAACAGACCACAATTACAATAGATTTATTGTTATTAATATTGACTTTGATTCATTTTAATTTGTACTATATTGTTAAGGGTAATTTTTGATTTTGTTACTTCAAAATTAAATTATACAATATTTTTTTACTAGTAGATAGTAATAATAAAATCATTTATATGTAAGAGTGTTTATTTCATCAAAATAATTTAAAATACAAATTGAGATTTATTACGTAAATTATTTTCAAAAAAGATTTCAAAATTGTTTATATAAAAATATATAAATGTTACCGTATTTGTGTTTAATTTAACAAAAATACAGTAAATGCTTAAAAAGAATAATCATAACAAAAAAAAATAATGAAAATACATTGATGTAAATCAGTTTATATTATAAATTATTTAAAAACTACAGTGTCAAGCATAGCACCTAAACATTGTACGATATTTGTAGTCATCAAAATATCAACTTTCTCTTCCAAATGGCGTTTAGGATCTTGTTTTCCAACATTTTTGATAGCGAGTTGCTCTGGAGTCATCTTCTCTTCTTCTTCTAAAGCTTTATTATAGTTCTTCGCTAAATCCAACATATTGGAAACGGTGTTTTCATTTATTTTACAGTTTTCTGAATAATCCGCCAGAGATAAACCATCCATCCACGATTTCTTGTGTAAGTTGAGAAGCATTTTCTGTTCGAGTTCATTTTTTCTGTAGTTAATACTGATGGAATAGTAGTGACGGTTTAAACCGTGGATTAAAGCTTGAACGGATGGTTTTTGTAGATGGCCAAGGTTGGAAGTGGTTTGTCTTGGTTCTTGACCAAGAACCATCATATTCGGGTTTATTAATCTGTAAAATAATAAATTAATATACAACAATTTCAGAAAACGCCAAAAATAATTATTTTTAACAAGTAAGGGGAAATTAGTGATTCTGAATTTGCATGGAGTTTGGTGTTTCACAAGACAAGATTTCTTGTCTTGATAGGCTACTTCTTGTCTTTTCTTGCAAGAAATTTAAATAACGCTTGTATTGCGTTAAACCTTGCCTGCAAGCTTCTTGTGTATTTCTTGTCTTGCATCTTTTCGCGTAGGGTTACAATTAACGCCGGCTGCGTTATCATTCGATTCTGCTGACCACGCCGCCTCCGAGGAAATGTTCAGCAGCGTGTACAATATTTTTTCCAATTGACAGTGAAAGTGCGATTTTTTTGACAGCTAACACTTTGTAAAATTTATACCACATAACAAACTCATAGCAACATAATTTGATGGCGATAATTTTGAAAACAGGTATTAAAAATAATCACTGAATTAATATTAATTCTAAAAAAATATAGCCGCTAGTATGAACAACTGATTAAGGGTTATTAGTGAGCATTTGGCTAGCATTCTTGTATCAGTCAATCGTTTATCTATTATTTTTGAAAAAAAAATACTTCAAATAATAGTTATAGAAATATTACTTTCACGCATTTTTATTTGAAGCATTTCTCTCTAAAATAATATACAAACATTCGACAGAGATACAATATTGCTATATTTCATTTCACGTAAGAAAATAGTAAGATGACGCTGGAAAGCCGCCCGTTTTTACATGCTTCAAATAAATAATAAAAACAAACTTTGTGACCAATAAATATATTTATCTGTAAAAATGTAAAATCTGAAAAATTGCAACAAAAATGGTTAAACATCACTTAATTCTGTATATTTTATTTGATAACTGACAACTGGGAGGTGATAATTTCTTTTGTTTTTGTGAACTAGGTTTGGATTCTAACCAATCAAAGGGCAGAATTTATATCCCTATCTAAACCAAAGCTATTTTCTTACGTAAAATGAAATGTTAAATGCTCGGTAATCACCCTTAATCACTGCTCAGTGCTCCTACTATCGACCATTGTGTTCAACACTAGTTAAATAAATAACTATTTTCTCTAATCATTTGGTATAAAATTTTACATTTACATTTTTACAAATAGTTATTTTTGTAACAAATGCGGGAAATTAGTGATTCTGAAATGTTGCAAGTTTGCATAAAGTTTCAGAATCACGTTTTCCGCACATGTTGGAAACAAGATTTTTTCTGCAGTTACAAAAATAAAAAAATATATAAAATGTATTCTAAACTGGTAGTTGTCACTCGAGTGTACCTATTCAAAAACTTGTTCTCTGTCCAAAATAAAAAATAAGCTAATAATATTTGCAATAACTTATATTTTCTAACATTATATTATATACACAGATTCCATCAAAATAGTTAAAAGCAAATATCAAACACTGTAACAGACGAATCTTCTTTATTTTTCTGTAGAAAAGTTTTTTTTTTTTGAACTGTACTACTCGCACTAACACATACACAAGTGTCGTATTTCAATGTTGAAGAATAACTGTGGCATCGTCGCACCTAGACATTTATTGGTACATTCGGGTATAAAAGTAATAAGATATTTTGATATATAATACTAATTCTAAACTACAAAACAAATTAATATATTTCTTTCTTAAAATTACAAAAGTAAGTATCATACTGTTTAAAGTTTTCATGCTTTTCACGTAAAATACCAATTTAAAAAATATTTCTTTCGAATGTACGCCTGAAATTTCTTTAACCAAAGATCACCTCTTATTCGCTAATATCAAAGCAGATGTTACCTTAACTGATACTCCATCTGAAACGCTTGTACATGGTTGTCAAGTATAATTCTACCTACTTATCGTATCTTCAGATTATAATTTTCTAGGGGCAATAAAATTAAATCTGGATGGTAAATAATTTTCAAATTTTTACATAAAATCCGTTAATTAGTTTTCTATAACATACTAGTTTTTCGATTAAATGTCGTTATGGATATAAAAGTTATAATTTAAAATGTTGTGTTTATTTTGCCACTTCATATTCTTCACGTGTTAAAAAGACCAAATTTAATTGCAAATACGGCAGGTACCGAGTGGTCAATTGTTTTAAAACTTGGAGAGCAGGTAGATTATACTTCAGTTGAGATGTACTTAAAATTTCAATTAATTCTGGTGAAAATGATCTCACGATATAACTACCTTAACTATGCGGCTATATACTATATTTTGAAGAGGTCATGATATTTATTTCCCGCACTCATTTAAGTTTGAGAAAAACTTGTTTTCCGCACGTAAAAAAGTTTAATATATCAAACCCGTTGTGGTAGTATAATGAATAGTGTAAGAAAAAGGTCTGCGTATCGTGAGTGTATATTTAAACCAAATACGAAAATGAATGTTATATGAATTTCTGGGTCATGTTAACACAAATTGTACAATTGGCGTGATTATGTAAATATTTTCTTACCGGAAGGCATCAATGACGACTTTTCCTTTAACTGATTGAATAGGATCAACAACAACAGCAACAGCTCTTTCACTTAGAGCTTCAAAAGATTGTTGTGTATTAATATCAACACCTGACAACCAACAACCAAATCCTGGATGGGAATGGTACCAACCAACAACCATTTCTGGTCTGCCAGTTTGTTTTAACATATCTAACATTTTTGCCTAGAATCAAATTAGCTTAAAATGATAAAAAAAAATGTAAAAATTTAAACTTACTTGAAATACCGGATCCACGGCTTCTACACTAACACCTGTACCTGTTTGAGGCATAGCGAACACGTCTATTACTCGTACAGTGTAATCATCAACAAATTCACCTAAAATCACAAATAATGATAATACAATTTTTATTTCTTTGTTGTAAGATCTAACCTAACATCAACCCCATAACTTCCATGGGAACTCCAGCGCGGCCGTGTTTTAACATTTTTAATAAAGCTAGCGAAGAAATGTAAACCTGTTCAGCTGTATCCACAACAGGGGCATCTGAAGGTGGCGGTGCTTGAGACAAACCCGGCATTCCACCACCGAGCCTAAGAAGACGATCCATGCTGCAAAAATACTTAATATATGGAGCAATAGTGTTTACTCTTTTAACTTATTAAATAAGTTCTTACTTTGTGCTTCAACTGAACTAAATGAAATCACAAATAAAACTAAATTTCGCTCGCTACAATGACAAGTAAACAGTCAAATGTGCACAATCACGTCACTTTGCTGCCAAATTCATGACCACAACATAATAAATTATAAATAACTAAATGAAATTTTTGCATCTCGCGAAAAATTAGAAGATATTTGAAATATTTTAGTCCCTTGTAACTCTTTATAAGTATAATAAAACAATCCGAACTATTTTCAAATAATGCTTGCTAAATCCTAGTAAATTGTAGTGAATTTTTGTACGCAACTATTGGCAACACTTATCCAAACCGAAAACCGACTCCGTTTTTACACCAACGACCACCTACACTGAAAAACTTGTCAGTACGATGTAATTTTAATAATTTGAATATAATTTTTAAATTAAACAATATCTTCTAGTGAAAATATATAAATATGCATATAATAATTTTTTTTTTCTATACATATAGATACTGTAACAGCTTTCCTTATATGGGGTAGTTTCGCCTTTTTTGTTTTTTTTTATTAGAAGCATTTTTAAATTTAAATTTTCCATATTTTTTTTTATTTTGCACAATTTTTATTTTTAAATGAGAAAAAAATACTGAAAATACCGGACATATCTATTCCCGCCAGTGTGACGTTACCCTTGCCGTTTCCGTTGCAACTTAGTTCCGACGTGCTGCTCGAAGTATGACAAAGATATTTTGCGACGTATGTCTTGCGGAGTAAGGAGAACTCTTCTTGTTTGTAATGTTAGATTGCTGTCAAATTAGCACGTATTTTTATTTTTGTTTGAGCAAGTTCGTAACGACGTTATGTATTACAGTTGATAAATAGAAACAAGGTTATGTCCACAGTGCCAGTATCACCATCAACTGACATTTTGACACATCCCGTCGCTGTAAAACAACGACACTAGCGACATTTGCGGCTTTAAGTATGTAAGCGTGACGTCACAGAGAAGTCGATTTGAATCATGTAATATTTTAAATAACTTTTTTGAAATATTGACATATATATCTTATTAGGAGTCATATTATATTGTAAACAAATAAGAATTTCATTAAATTTTAACATATGGTGGAGTTTGTTTAGGTTTTTTTTTTACATTTTGCGGTTGTCTGTTATTTATTGAGTAATAATAAAAAATTTAAATACAGAATATTTAAAAATTATGAATCAATTTCATTATTTTTCTGAGTTAAGTTGTTAACTTTTTTAGGTTGTTTGTCATACTGCATTTGTATATAATTTCCTAATTGTTTTAAACCGTCTGTTTTAATACTTTCTCTTATTGTTTTGAAGAATTCTAAATAATGATGAACATTGTGTCTGCAACAAAATATAAATTTAAGTAACAAAAATTCACATAAATCAGTAATAATTACATTGTTAATAATATTGGTCCCAAGAGTTCTTGTACATTAATTAAATGGTGTATGTAAGCTCGCGTATATTTTGAACATGTCAAACATTTACATTCTTTTACAAGTGGTGTAAAATCTTCTGCATGCCTGTAAAAAATTACTCATTGTGTAGAAATAGTAAAATGTATAATTTTATCCTACTTTTCATCGCGTATATTTGTTTCAAATATTCTGTCTTCTTGTGGATTTTTATACTTAAAATCAAATGTTAGAGCCGATGACCGTTCAGTGACTGAATTTAAATACGAAGTATCGAAAATATCTACTCCTAATTGAACAAATTTAATTACATTTAATGGATTCCAACATCCTTCAATAATTCTTAACTTATTTTCTGGGAGAGCATTCTGCAAAAAATATGTAATAAAATATAGTCGAACACAATGAATTTGTATCTTACAATTGTAAATTCAACAACAGGTTTTATATCTTCAAATGATAAATGCTCCATTTCGGGCCCATTATTATGCAAACCATTTATTAAATATCCAAAGAAACAATCATTTTCTTTTTCGATTCTTTGAATACATCGTTCTCGAGAATTTAAACAATATCCACCTTCTATTGATGCTATAATTGTACTATTTTGTAATACCGTTGACTTGGAATGTCGTTCTAAACATTTTTGTAAAAATGCTGCCGTCTGCTCAACGGCTTTACCAACTCTTTTTTTAGAACTAGTTTTATTTGTGTCACCATCAGAAAGCAGGCAATACATGTCCGGTTTAAAAGATTCTATTGTATCCATATAACTACAATGATTAATAATATAATAAGTAATTTATTTTGTGGAATAGGGTTATTTCTTGGCTGGGTAGTTTATGAAATGAAACAATTTTTATGGGATTCAACCAGTTTAAATATTTCAATCTCGACCGTTTCGGCTCCACATGTGTCTTCTTCAGGAGATGAAAATTGTTGTAACTGAACATAATATTTGTGTTAATTTAATTTAACGTGGAAAAAGTCTTTATATAAAAATATAATTGTTAAACATATTTAACAGTCACAAAAGTATATAAAAATATAAAAAAAAAGTAAAAGAACCAGGGCAACGGAACCAGCCAAAAATTAGGTTCGGTTCTTTTGACAAATGGGTTCGTATGTGGTTCTGGTTTAAGCATTAATGAAATTTGCGGTTTTGTTCCGGGTTCAGGTTAGGTTTGACCTAATGAAAATTAAATTAATGTTTTTTGATTAACAATTTTTATATAGAAATAATTTAAAATGCGTGCCGGAATTTATAATTAATGCAACGTAAGACAAGAATTTGAACACATTTTTCACGAACAATCAACACAGACGCAGAAGGCGTTGATCGTAGATGATCGGCTATAAGTATTTCGAATTGAAATTGAACCTGAACCAGAACTGAACCCTGTACTAGAATTTTAATACCCGGTTCGGTTCAGACTCGGGTTCGAAAAATATATCTGAGGTTCGGTTCTGGATTTGGGCTCGCTAAAATGTTAACGGTTTGGTTCGGTTCAGATTCGGGTTCGACGCCCTGGAAAAAACGGTGTGCCACACCAGTCTCAGTCGTCCGTTAGGCTGTGGCACACCGTTTTTTCACACATTTTTTTTATATACTTTTGTGACTTTGTTAAATATATTTATTAATTATATTTTTATATACAGACTTTTCCATGTTCTTGAAATAATTAAAGTGGCTGAATCCCAGAAGAATTGTTTCATTTCATAATTTATTTTTTGTTTGTGAAAATATACCTGTCTGCAGAGAAATACTGTTTTCCTTGTCGAGTCCAAATAGGAATTTTATTTTGTAAATGATGTCCTGTAGGACTTATATTACCTACATCTTGTACTGTTACATATGTAAAATATTCAGATAATCCTATAAATTCTGCTAAATGCATATTTACATTTGTTAAAGAATCCGTAAAGGTTAAACAATTTGCTGCAGAAATTTGTAAACATTGTGGTTTTTCAGTAATAATCTTTAATACTTCTCTTACTATATGTGGCACATTACCTCCCTGAAATTTCGAATCTTGTAAAAAAAGAAAAAAACATGCTTGATACAACTACTTTTGTGTACAGAAATGCAGTCGGTGTTTCTACTTCAAAGTTAGGTAGTCTGTGAATATCATTGAGTTTACCTAAACGAGGTGCACACTTACTTAAATTATTTAAAATAAATTTCATTTTTAAGTACTTTAATCTACAACAATTTTTTGTTGATGTACAAATAATTTACGCATGGGTTATTTTGAGGTTAATTCAGTAGTTACTACATCATTTTCACGTGTTCCCTAGATTCTAGCCTAATATAATAAAATTTAGAAAAAATGGGTGAACCACAAACAAAACGAAAGAAGCCTAATTATTATATGCATAAAAAGCGCAAACAATACATCTTAGAACCAGGTTTACGAGGTTTTATATGTACTTGTAATTTTCGAGAAAAAGAATGTATCAGAGAGGCATACAATATATTAAATTTGTATGCCGATCAATTAAAATCTAACACAACAGACGAAAATGAAACAATACAAAACACAAGTAAAAACACAGAAGGACAGAAACCAGATTCTGATGATGATATTACAGATGCGTTGTCGAAAGAAATAAATGACTATCAAAATGAAAAACCATCACAAAAGCGTTTCCAAGTCGTGGAATCCGGTGCAAAGAACATATTATTTATTCGTACAACAATAACTAATACTGTAGAAATTGTATTAGCTGTGATAAATGACATATTATCATCAAAACAGCAAAAAACAAGATTTTTGCTAAGATTGCTACCTATTGAATCAACTTGTAAAGCAAATATAGAAGATATTAAGACCAATGTATCAATTTTAGCAGAGAAATACTTTTCCGGAGAGCCAAAGACTTTCGCTATAGCTTTCAATCGTAGAAATAACAATCAGATTTGTAGAGATGAGATTATTAAAGAAATTGCAGATATAGTTGCAACAAGGAATATTAAATGTAAAGTTGATTTGAAGAATGCAGATCTTACTATTATTGTAGAAATTATAAGAGGCATGTGTTTATTATCTGTTGTACCAGATTATACTAAATATAAAAAGTATAATTTGTTACAACTTTATGAATCAGTTACCCAAAAATCTGATGCGACTGAGGTAACAAATGAAGAAGAAAAGGACGAGGATAACAAGAAAGAAGAATGCGATTGATTATATTTGTACATATTTATTTAAATAAAGTTAAATATCGTAAAATATTTCAGTTTTGACTGTTCATAGAATTTCTATTTCTCTAGATGTCTCAAATTATTTTATATAATTTGTTAATTTATCAACTTTCTGTGCAATAATATTGATGTTCAATCTTTTACAAACAATTGATTAAGGGTGATTAGTGACTATACTTCATTTCACGCAGAAAATAGCGTTGGTTTAGAAATGGATATAAATTGTTGTTTCCAATCATATACATGTTTTAAATACCAATTTTGAGAAGTATTTTTTTTCCAAGAAAATCTGTTCAGAGCTTCAAGTAAAGTACCACTTCCGGTTTATCCATTATAGCAAAAATATAATGTCGTTCTCATTAGTTTAAATTCTTAAATACCAAATAAGAAAAAAAAAATTGATTATAATTTAATATAGTTTTTCATTAAACCGGTTATAGGCTTTTAAAATAGAAATTTTTGGAAGTTTGATATGAGTTACAGTTATCGTGGAAAAAAAATCGTCACACACAGACAGACATTATTGTGAAAATAGTAAAAACGTGTTGTGGGAACCCTAATTTGTGCTTATTCACTGAAAACTTACTATCGAATTTTGTAGATTGGCGGGAGGTAAAATATTACTGAGTAAAAACAAGAGATGCTACATTTTACGTTGAACTTGGGTAAGACTGTCAGCTAATTTCACATGATATAATATGAAATATTTTCAAAAACTTTACATAAATATTTTTAAATAATTAAAGCATAACGTAGTGTATATTTTGTTCTTCAATTTTCAAATATAAATATTATTAAATAGTACTTATAATAATATTCATACAAGGTTATTTACACAGCTAAATTATGTGTTAATAAAATGGCGATACATGAAGAAAAGTAAACAAAATTTTGGTTAAACGATCATTTTTATCGAACTACGCAACCGTACTTTATTGTATATGTTAAATAACAGAGTATCATTAAAGTATGATATCTGATTACTTATTATTATCTGTGTTTAATTCTATATTTTGCAGTCATGGCTACTCTTGAAGATAAAATTTTGGGCGAGAAATTGCATAATTATTGTAGCAGTAGTGAAGATGAACAAGACAGCGGATCAGACGATGAAAATCCTAACACTAAAAATATATCCGAACCTGCTACATTACCCGAACCCAATAAATGGGAAGGAACTGCAAGTAATACTGGCCCAAAAGGCGTTATAAAAGATTGGCAACGATTCAAACAACTCGAAAGTGAAAAACGTGCTGAGCAAGAAAGAGAACGAATATGTTTAATGAAAAAACTAACTCTATCTTGTAGAACATCTCTCGAAGATGACAGAGAAAAAGCGGCCCAAGATGATCCAGATTTAGCAGAACTCTTAGAAGATGAATTTCTTTTAGAGTACCAAAAACAAAGAATGCAAGAAATGCTACTCATCAACAATCACACCAAGAAATTTGGTTCTGTTTTTAAATTAAAAAACGGACAAGAATTCCTAGACGCTATTGATAAAGAGCAGAAAGGGGTTACAATAATCGTTCATATTTTCGAAGAAAATGTAGAAGCTTGCCACATTATGAACAGCTGTTTTGCAGAACTATGCTGTGAATATCCCTCAGTGAAATTTTGCAGTATAATCGGCTCTAAAGCAGGAATGAGTAAACATTTTAAAGTATCGGGGGTCCCTGCTTTACTTGTGTATAAATCAGGACAACTAGTTGGTAATTTTGTCAGAATTTCTGATGATTTAGGGAATGATTTCACACCCGAAGAAGTGCAAGGTTTTCTAATAGAGCATGGAATGCTTTTAGATAAAAGTTGTGTTCCACAAATTATTAGAAATACCGATAATGATAGCGACAGCGACTAATGTTCAATAACTTAAATTATGTTAGGGAAGTTCAGTACTTTGCCTTTTTATACTAATGTAGGTCTAGATATTTGTTACTTTCATATACATTTTTTATTTTTAAGTACTCTATATATAATATTAATGTATATGCTAGTTCTGAAAATTGTTACTTTTGTGACAAATACGTGAAGTAATACTTTTTTGTACATGTGAAAATTTACACAATCACTCCTATTTCATCATAGAATATTCATCTCAGCGCATAATATAAATGTCATTTTATTAAAAATGTATCAGTGTGTAATATAAATAATAAATAGATATTAAGTTTGATATTTGTGAGTTTGATTTTAAAGGAACCTGGACCAAAAATCCGAATTTTTAATGAACCTGAATCGAACCTTCGTCAAGGTCAATAAACCTGAACCGACATAAACCACTTTAAATTCAGATTCGGTTTAGATTTGTATTTGATATAATTAAAAATGGTAAAATTTAATTTAATATGATTTTTTAAAATTAATAAATATCAGCATCTTTGAAATGGGCCATCCTCATTTTAAAATTATTTTTACCTTCCGCTACCCTTGGTAATGGAGGTATAGGGGTCGTGCTAAAAATCGCATATCGAGATTTTAGTACAGGACCACGTTTTAAAGTCCCTACAATTCAATTTTAACATTTTCACGATGATGTCTGTGAGTGTGGATCCTCTTTACGCTCTAACTCAAATACTATCGTTCAGAAAATTTTTAAACCTTGTATTTCTACTTTATTCTTATATGGAAAGAAGCCATTAAATTTTGTTGTAAATCAGATAACCGGAAATGGCACTTGAAGCTTAAAATAGTTTTTCTTCGAAAAATATCTTTAAATGTTATTTTTTTTAGGTTTATGTTATTATATAATTTAAAGATTATTAAATTTTCTACAGGTTTGCATTAATACTTTTTGTATATATTTTATGGATAAATTTATAAAACTATAATTTTAATCCCGGAGCCTACGCTTTAAACACAACTCCATGGTTATACAGTTCAGATCTCAAATGTTACTGTCAACAAACTAATTACTTCAAATAATAATAATAATAGTAACGTTTAAAAAATAAAATAGTAAATAGAACAATAATTATATGGAAAGGAACTCTCCACGCCAGCAATAAGTGCTCGTGAGGTGACACCTGGTAAACGCCCGCCCGGCATTTATCCTTAAATTATATACAAAAAGTATTAACGCATTTCTGTAGAAAATTTAAAAAACTTCAATTTTTATAATAACAAATCTCGAAAAAATAACATTTATAGGTATTTTTCGAAAAAAAACTATTTTGAGCTTCCAGTAAAGTGCCATTTCCGGTTATCTAATTTACTCCAAAATTTAATGGCATCTTTCCATATCAGAGTAAGGTATAAATACAAGGTTTCAACGATAGTATTTGAGTTAGAACGTAAAGAGGATCCACACACACACATACGCACAGACATCGTGAAAATGTTAAAATTGGATTCTAGGGCCCTTAAAACGAAGTCATTTACCAAAATGTCGATATGCGATTTTTAGCACGATCCCTATACCTCCTTTGCCAAGGGTAGCGGGAGGTAAAAATAGCCAAAACAAGTATGACGGCTGATATTTTTATTTTTCTCGCCAAAAACGAGGAAAATAGTCTCCAGTTCATTCCATATTTAAATTTACAAAGATATTTGAAAAAATTGATTGTTTCGAAACTTATTTTCAAATGACAGATAAATAACTGTTTAAAATGATAATGGAAATTTTGTATTCCATGGCCGATCTAATTTTCTTGTGCACAAAAATTCGGAAAAAGTAAATTCAATTTCAGAAAAGGTAAATTGATATTATTTTTCTAAAATTAAAGTCGAAAAGGTATTGCCCAATAAAACTTAAAAAACCTAATAAAACTCAATGGGCCAGTTAAAAAAAACTGGGATTTTGTCAGTTCTGAAGAGATGTAAGAAAATGTAGGATAATAAAAAAATACGTACATACGAAAAATTTACTCAGCTTTATCAATTTTTTTTACATAATTCGACACGAATCCACATTTTATTTTCAACTCCTCGCTTATACTGTTTATATTCTTTAAATACTTCTTGATATTCTTCGCTTTTAGATATACTATTATAATTATTTATATCTGTTTGTAAAGATTCCAATTTCATATTACATTCTTTTTGTTGTTTATGTAAATCGTTCAAAGCTTTTCTATATGCATCTATTGATAGTGGCAATTCTTCAAATATTAATATACGAACTTGTTGAGATAAAAGTTTCAACCGTAAATTATTTTTTTCACTTTCTGTCACATTTTCTAAAACTTTTTGCGTAGCTATATCGCACCCAATATTTGTTTTCAGTTCGACTATTTCTTGAAGATGTTTTCCTAGTTTTAATAAACTATCAATATACAATTTTTGATGTTCAATTAACTGTCTTTGTAATGCCAATAAATTATTTTGTTCATTTTTTACGTCAAATCTTATGTGGTCTACTACATCCAAACTGCTGCTATCATTATCAGATAATTCGTTCAATTCCTTAAGAAATGTATCTCCTTTGTCTCTTATTCTTCTTTCTAGAGCAATTTTCAAATCTTTTTGCTCTTCGAAACTTAATTCAATGTTGTTGAAATCATCTGAAATAAATAATACATAATACCATCATGCCAAATACCGAGATATGTGTTGTGAGCCCTCTAAGCCTAATTTACAAATACAAATTAAAGAATTATAAATAAAAATGTTATTTCGAGTGGCCCATTTTTCAGTGTCACCTGTATATCATAAAATCTTACCAAGTAATATTTCTGGATTTTGAAAACATTCTTTCTTGCTTTGAAGACAATGAAGCAGTTCTCCACGTAATATAATATCTTTAATTTTTACGCAAAGAACTTCGTTTAGTCCAAAACTAGTACTACTTGCTTCGATAATTGTGTCAAGAAAAATATCGTTCTTTATATTTTTTTGTCTTTCCTTTTTTACTAACATATTTAAATCGTTAAGTTCTTGTAGTTTACTTTTCGATATATTTGAGTTGTTAAATTCACCATCAGTATTGTCAGACATTTTAACAATCAAGTAATAAATAAAATCATTCGTTTTCAAAATGTCAACTGTCAACATAAAATCATAAAACAAAAGGTAGTGACACAAGGTTACCAATATTTTTCAAAAAATATTCCTAAATGACCTATATCGCATGACATTTTTCTAGTGTAATACGGGTTTAACGTATGTTTTTATTTTATTTTGACAGATTAAATTTATTTTTTATTAATACATATTCAAATGAATCTACATAATGTCAAATTTTAAGTGTTTATTCCAAAATAACTTATTAATTTTCAAATAAAATAATATTATAGATTTATTGTTAGCATTGTTGGCAATTCTGTGTATGAGACAGTACATGCGCTTTCCGCTTTCGTCGTAGTGGTCGTAGTTAAGCCGGGAAAGGCGTCGTGTATCTCATTTTTATAGTTTTGCAAATAATTGTCTTGGTAGTATGGTATGAATTAAAATATACTTAACACGATCTTAGTCGCTACTTTGTAAAAATGGAGGTAGAAGAAGGGAGTAAGCTTATTAGCAATGTGTTATCATCGGAAGAATGGTCACAAGTGCCCAAAGAAATTGCACAGAAACTGGAAGCATTCGTTGAACAGAAAATAGATGAATTACTTACGTCGAAAGCCTTGTATGAAACTAAGAAAAGTGAAACAGGTAAAACAAATACCTTTGATATTTTTATAATGAAGTAGTTATACGGGTATCCGGTATCTGATACAGCGAAATTATACAAAAACAATAACATTGTTTATATGAATTATTGTTTTAATTGGGTTCATTTGTTTTATATGATATATGTAAATTATTTATTTTTTTAAAATTTTGGAATGTAAGCATGTTCATTCATTTTTAGTTCTTGTTTGGTTATGTTACACTATAAAAATGTAATTAAATTTATTGATACCATTATCTTTGATATGGCGCGTGAAAATATTAACAAAATTAAATAGTTATTGTTAACTAGGCACAAAAATACCAGATTCACAACAGAGGCTGCTGTTTCATTGCCGAGGCAATGAGCTTCCGAAGCTGTAAATTTGTGTTTGGTGCCGTGTTGAACACATTATTTTCTGCCGATTTTTGATTTATTATTAATTTAGTGCTTATTTTTAATACCTATTTAGAAAGTTAACGCTGTCACATTATGTTTTTGCCGATTGATATTAAAATTCCTTTTTTAAACAGCTAACAGTCTGTAAAATACCACTTTTGCTGCCTATTACATAGCAACCGCTCAACAAACGCATAGCAACATAATTTGATGGCGATAACTTTGAAAATTATTAAAAATAATTTGTAATTAATTCTAAAATCGGCAAAAAAAAAATGTGTTCAATGCAGCACCAAACACAGATTTACAGCTTTGGCAGCTCATTGCCCCGAGGCAAGGAAACGGTAGGCTCTACTGTAAATCTGGTATTTTAGTGCCTAGTTAAACAAATAAGTATTCTATGCGTTTGTAAGCAGTAAAAGTAACCTTTTACAGATTGTTAGTTGTTAAAATATCGCAATTTGATTGTCAATTGGGATAAGTGTATAAAAAATTAAATATACTTAATTTTATTTGTTGTAAAATGATATATAAGATATGACGAAAATTCTCATATGCACCTCGAGTCGTACAATGCAATTTTCAGTCACGAATGCTTGCAGCACCTCGGCATACCGAAAAACTGCACTTACGACTCTTAGTACATAAATAACTTGTTTATCGATACTTTTCTTGTGTTGTAGAAGAAAAATTTGAATCCGTAGAAAGAGAATTACTCGATTACAAAAATAAAAACACCGAAAATGAGAACAAGGTTGAAATTGCCCAAAAGACTATTTCCGAACTCGAAGCGCAAGTTTCTCTTTGCACCGCAGAAGTCGCAAAACTCCAAGAAACATGCAACAAATTGGAAACGTCCACCGCCGAATTTCGTCGCCAGAGAGATCTTGCTACAGACGAAAGAGACAATCTCACAAAGATGTTGGAGAGACGCAATGCTGAGATTGAAAGATTACAGACTGACGTAACTACTCTTTCAAATCAACTAAATTCTGCCGTTAATGCCAAATGCGAAGCTCTAGCAAAAGCGGAAGAAGTCTCGAGTATGAAAGTAACTTTGGAATATAAAGAAAAGCACATGGAACAGGAAAAGACATTCTTAAACAATCAAATTAAAAACTTAAGCGAAGATTTGAACAAACGCATTTCAGAACTACAAAATTCTAGACATGAAAACACAATGAATTTGATTCTTTTAGAAACTAAACTCACCAAAAAAACAGAGGAACTAAGAATTGCTACTGAAAACATTACATCTTTGCAAGCCAGCAACAAACAGCTAGTCGCCAAAGCTGAAGAATTAAACGAAAAAAATAAACAACAACGAGACGCTGAAATAAAGTTGCAAGAATCTTTCAACAATGAATTACTAGCACAAACAAAATTAGCAGATTTATACAAAGGAATGACTGAAGAAAACAACACACAAGTAGAAGAACTTAAAAAAGGAATACAAGATTTACAGAATTTACTCCAAAGTGCTTCTGACCAATACGGCGAACTAGAAACTAAATACAAAGAAGCGGAAATTGAACACGATGAAATTCTTTCGAAAAAGAACGAATGTATAGTTCTTCTCAAAAAAGAAGTTGATAAAATGCAAGAATGGTTGAAAAACGCAAAAGAAGAAAGCTTGCATCGCGAAATTGAAAGCATATCGCCCTCTGCAGCTCAAGTCAGCAGAATACTAAAACCATCCACTTCTTTCACTCAAGTTTATTCTCAGTTAGTGACGGCAAATGATGAACTAGCTATGGAGAAAGAAGAAAACCGGAAATTAAATTCCTACATTAATAAAATCATCCAAGAATTTGAAGAGAAAACACCATTTTTACAAAAGGAAAGAGAAGATTATGAACAAGCTTTAGAAACGATTTCAGAATTGACGAAACATAATGAAAACATGATTTTGGAATGTCATAGACTTCGTGAAGAATGTTCAGAAACGAAAAAGATGGAAAGTCGGGCTATGAGGGAAAATCAGAGGATGAAGAGAGAAATTTCTGATTTATCTAGACAGGTAAGTCATACAAGATAGGAAGAGTTTGAATGAATGTGGACGGGGCAAAAGTAGTGTACTTACATTTCAAAATAGGTCAAATTAAATATGTATGTGTATGTTTTACACCTTACAAGTCTTTAGAATCAGATGTTTTTTTAATAGTTGCCTTGTAGACACAGCTTCACGGATACGACAATCGAGAGCTCTACCGATTTAGGTTGGAATTATGATTGTTTGGTATTTATTTAAATAAATGTTTTATTTACATATCGTATACTGAACTAGTACTTTTAAAGAAATACAAACTATTAATCGTCTCTCTTGTATACTGTGCTGTCACCTGTCACAATCTTAGTTTAGATTTCTGTTTTGTATTTACATTCACAACGATTAAAACGGAAATCAATTGAAACGTTAATGTTTGTGCGTGTGTGAAAAAAATATTTATGTGAGGATGAAGCCGTGACGTCACAAAGTTAGTCCCTGTTTACAGTAAAAAATTTGAAAGATGTCCGATCAAGGTTGTCTACGAATTGTATGAATTCAGATTTTTGCTCCGCCCATCATGACAAATTCAGTAGTGTCGTTTGCTTAGTTTTTATGAGGGTACGTAAGATACTACTGTTATTTTATTATTATAAAAATATATATTACAGGAAAAGCATTCAAAATTCAAAAATAAGTCAACTAGTAAGTTTATAAGTATTATCAACAACGAGCATCGTTTATAAATGGAATGTTCTAACTTAGTCGAAACAATATGAATTTTTGAAAGACAAGCGTGTTATATCCATCCTTATCACACACTCTTACAGCCTTTGCAAAAGAAAGAGATAAATGTATGCCTATTTGTTAATTCGTTCGTGATACAGGTGCCCTTGATCGGACATCTTTCAAAAATTTTACTGTACAACCGCGCAAGTTTATTAGCAAATTTATGAATGAAAAGTCGTCTATTTTATATTACTATATTTATTAAATTAGATGGATTTCACCCACGAAATATCGACAATTTTTTTAAATGTCCCATTGCACCTAAACATTACTTTTTTGAGGAAAATACAATGTTTTTTTATTTCTGAAAATATGAATTATTATTAACACATTGATAGAACGGATCGTCGAAAGACCGGAATACCGAATCTCGGAATTCCAGCTTAAAATTTACCGAATCATCGGTTATTTTAATTAAAGAGGGAATAAATTGTTGCTGGATTGCAGTCATAATTTTTTTTTATTTAATAAATTCTCGGGTCGACCGGTTTCAAGCTCCACATGAGCCTTCTTCAGGAAGGAGTACTTGGAGTTCCATAAGTGTGGTCACGTAGAACATTTGTTCTTTTTACTTGACAGAATAGGTCAAATTAAATATGTAGGTGTATGAACGCTGACGTCATAGCTTCACGTATGCGGCAGTCATGCTCTATTGGTTTAATTTGGAACTGTTCGGTATTTATTTAAAAAAAAACGTTTTATTTACATACCTTCTACTGTACTTGTAGTTTTAGAGAAATACGCAATAATAATAATAATCTTCTCCTTTGTATATACTGCTGTTACGTGTCACAATTTTAGATTAGATTGCTGTTTTGTGCATGTGTTTACAACGACTAATGGAGCGCAAATGTGTGTATGTGTGAAAAATGTTTTCGTGTGAATATGAAGCTATGACGTCACGAATTTAGGTTACAGCCGCGAAAGTTTATTAGCAAATTTATAAATGAAAAGTCGCATATTTCAAATTATTTTGTTACTAAATTTATTAAAAGAGCCAAAATTCACGATTTTATAAATAAATCGGCAATCTTTCTTAAAACCTTTACTTATGAATTTCAGAATCACATATATCCAATATTTTTAAAAATTATTGACAGATTAATATTTTTAATGATTCGATCGAATTTTTAGGAAATTCAGCCGGAACCGAAATTCAGTATGAAACCCGGATTTTCGTTTCACATTAGAATTAATAATTTATTTACTTATACATAACTTATACATTATACACGCTAAAAGTACACAATAAAGTATATATTTTCGAGTTTTCACGCCAGCTTTTTTAAGTAAAAGTGTTTTATTTTTAGTTTCTTTTAGTAATGTTCTAAATTATTTTGTTTTTAGGTGTGCATATTGCTGAAAGAAATCGAAGCAAGTCGCGCCGCAGCAACATCGAGTCCAGACCGTGATATGTCTTCAATAGACGAATTAAATTCCTCCGACATCATTAGCAAAAAACTTGTAACATTTTCCGATATCGAAGAATTACAAGCCAACAATCAAAAACTATTGGCTTTAGTCCGCGAATTGAGTACGAAAAATGAGGAAGCTGAATGTATAGATACAGCCAGCTACTTGGCTCTTAAAGAAAAAGCTGATACTATGCGCGAAACTCAAAAACAAATGTTGATAGATCAAGAACAGAGAAATAGAATGCTGGAAAATGCCCTCAGACAAAGAGACGCTTACCGTAGTTTGTGCCAGAAATCCTTAAAACTTCCTTTGGATGACGATATTCCTATGGACCAATCTTCCAACACGGAAAGCGATACGCAGAAAAATTCTGTCGATCCTGAAAAAGAAAAGAAAATGAAAGACTTAGAGGACAGATTAACTGAAACTAAAAAAGAATTAACACAAGTTAAGGACGAATACGATTCGTACAAAAAAGAAAAGGCTGCGAACGACAAAATATTAACAGAACAGTTGGACCAATTACGAAAAGACCACAGAGATCTTACACAAATGAACTGCAAATTATCCTCCATGACAGAGTACAACGAAGAAAGGTTCAAAATTTTGAAACAGAACTCTGAAATTTACAAAAACCAAATCAACGCGCTTGAAGAAAAGAATAAAACTTATGACAATACAATCGTCAAACATGAACAATCAATTATGCACTTGAAAGACGAAATCCTGAACGCTCAAACTAAACTTTCACGCGCTGAAGTTGCTCTACAAAACATGCAACAAGAATGCAGACTTCTCCGCGATTCCGAAGCCAGATTACTCAAAGAGAAAGAAATCCTCAGTAGAGAAAGCCATCGGCAAAGCTTACTTCTCAGTAATCTAGAACTTATTAAAGCCAGTTTGGATCGAAACGAAACTGAAGGCAAAATAAGACTTGAATCTCGCTTGGATGAATCAATGAGAGAATGTTCTGCCCTTAGGCGCCGTTTACAAGAAGAGCAAGACAAGTTTAGGGAATTAAGTTCTCATTTAGAAAAGCAGGCCCAAAATGCCGTACAAAGAATGGAGGAAGAGAAACAACAAGCAGATCATTTCAGAGAAGAATTGAGCAAAACTCGCGAAGAGCTTACTAACAAATCGCAGCAAATCGAAGAACTTTCGAAGAAAATCAAAAATTCAATGTTGTTGAGTCATTCAGTCACTGACGACCAAAGAACTAGAGAACTTGAAAGACAATTAAATGAATGCCAGGAAGAAATTCAAGCTCTTAAACATCAACTTTCGTTATCAAAAGAAAATATCGCTCAATATTGTAGCATTGCTGAATGCGCGGAAAAAGAATTAAAAGAAGAACATAACCGATTCGTGAACTACAAAGAAACTACAGAAGCGCAGCTTAAACAAAACACCGAACAACTAAATAATCTGCAAGAAAAAGTTGGTGAACTAGAAGCAGAATTATCTTTACAATCATCAGGCACCGCTCAGACAACAATCGAACTTAAAAACCAACTCAATAGAGTTCGTGAAGAATTCCAACGAGCTACTGAAGAACTCACCCAATATAAGAACAATTTAGAATCCGCTAAAGATGAAATCAGAAAGCTTTCTGAAACGGCCCAAACTGCGGAAGAAAAATACGCTCATGAAATGATGTTACATTCAACTGATTTACAAGCGCTCTCAACATTCAAGGAAGAATTAACTAAAGTTTCTACTGAATTGAATGAAATAAAACATGAAAGAGATCGAACTATTGAAGTGTTAAACATGAGCAAAGCTGGTTGGGAAGATCGCGAAAAGATCTTACAAAACGAAAAAGAAGAAATTTGCCACCGTCTCAAAGATTTAGAGACTCAAAACGGCATGTTGTACGACCAAATTCAAACATTGAGTACTCAAGTATCCATATTTAACTCTCAACAACAACAAGATACATCATTGAATCAATCCGATATTTCTTTCAACAGATCCATGACCGAAGATGAAGTTAATTCTTCGGATCAACTCCTACAAATCATCAAATATTTACGTAGAGAAAAAGATCTAACAATTACTAAATTCGAAGTTTTACAAGCCGAAAACTTACGCCTAAAATCTCAGTTTGAAATGCTCGAAAAAGAACTTAGAGACGCTAGAAATGCTCTCGCTACAGAACGTGAAGGTTCTGAAGCTTCTATGGTCACAGCAGCCAAACACTCTGAAGTCTTACGAAAAGTAGAAACTCTTAACGCTATTACCGACAGCAATAAGATTCTCCGCGATGAACGTGACGCTCTGAAATGTCAATTACAAGAACTTGCCTGTCGCGCTAATAATCTTGAAGAACAATTAGCTCCTTTGCAAGAGAAGAACCGTGAAATAAGTGTCAGAGCAGACACTGCAATTTCTGAAAATCAAGCTTTACGTGCTGAAGCAACAAGATGGAGACAAAGAGCTAATGTTCTCATTGAAAAATCAAATAAATTCAGCCCTGAAGATTGGAGGCGACTTCAAAATGAACGTGAAAGTCTGGCCAAATTACTATCAGCCGAAAAAGACGCGCACAAAAAACTTAATGAAGAATTTAATAACTTGAAACAAGAAAAATCAAGACTTGAAGATCAAATTGGTGCTCTTTCCCAACAAAACAGAAAACAGGCTGCCGATATGAAGAAACTAACAGACGAATTAAATGGCATTAAACAACAAATTCAACGTTTGACCCAGGAAGTAATCGAAGCCAGAGACATTGCTGCTCAACGCACGGACGAAAACACAAAGATCACCGAAGATCTAGCCGCAAAAGATGTCTTACTATCCGATATTCGTTCGAAAGAAACTCAAGTGCGTAAGATTGCCAAAAAATACAAGACTCAATATGAAGAACTTGTCAAACAAGTGGAGGAAGAAAAGCAAAAGAGTGAACAAGAAGCCCAACAGGCACCAGTTCCAGAAGTCCCACCAGAAATGCAAGAAACATACAGACAAGAAGGTCGTCAAGAGGTGGAACAAAGAATTTCTGATATCGAACGTCAACACACTGAACGATTAAACGAACTATCTACACAAATCACTTCATCACAAGAAGAGAATGAAAACTTGAAAAATGAAAACTCTTTGTTGAAAAATAACGAAAGCGAGAAAGATGAGCGAACAAAATTAGTACTTAAAGCAGCTAAAATGAAGATTACCGATCTCACTGAAGAAAGAAATAAAATTCGTCGTGAACTTAACGAACTTCGCACTCGTTGCGAAAGCAGCGAACAAAACAAAGATGACAGTCGCATCGCTCGTTTAGAAAAAGAGAAAAATGACATCCTTGCTGAAAAACAGCAAGAACGTGATCGTCTTACCCGAGAAATAGAATCCTTAAATCAACGCATCAACCAACTTCAACGCCAATTAGGTCTCCCACCAGCTTCTAAACCTTCAACTAGTTCCGCTACTGAAAAATCAGGCTCCGATCCACCTACTGCAAACATCAAACCTCTTCCTGGCCATTCTAACACTCAACAACAAAGTGCAACCGTGATGCCGTGGCGAGGAAGTGAAACACCTTTTGCGAGCATCCGACCGATGTCCCAACTTCGAACTGTGGCAGTTTTACCCACGAGTCAGAATTCAGGAAATTCAAGTCCCAGTACGGCGGTTTTGGTGCCCCCTCAGCAACAGATTGTGCATACAACGGGGAATAGTTCTATTGAGGTGATGTCGTCGAGTCCGACTAGCTCGCATACGGATTATATGCCGGCTACGAGTTCGGCGAGCCCTGCTGTGGCGCCGATAAGACAGGTTGCTGTACCGCCGACTCAGCAGGCCACAATAGGTAAGGGAATATTTGATTAAAAACAGTTGTTTAAGAAAAAATATGAAGGAAAACTTTCAAGCTATTTTTGTTGTTTCAATTTGATAAACTGTGAATTACTAAAGTACTTTTTTGTCCGGTTTAAGGAGGTTTGAGCGAATCTCATGTGAAAATTAATTTCCAACTTTATGGTTTCAAATTTTGTAATATCACGAAAGATGTCATCCAACTATTCTAAAAATTAAAAAAAACAATCCACCATCTAGTTGTAGTTTACAACGAATACATAACCCCTTATAGTACAGTCTGACCGACGAGCCGTGAGCTGTGAGCAATATTGCCAACCCAAAAGAAACAAATTATCGTACAATAGGTTCAAAATTGTCGTATTTGCCACAAAATTATCGTACACATGTACATGAAATATACAGGATGGTGGCGGTTGGGGGTGAACATAGGAATTTAACATGGGATTTTAATTTTATGCAATTTCCTATTCTGTTCATTTTCCGGCAAAAACTACGCGGCAAGATACAAGAAGAAGATATTAAAATTTGGTTTTGTTGTTTAATATAAAAAGAAAATTTCTGGATGGCAAAATTATCGTATACGAGCGTACGATAATGAAGTGACTATCGTACATCGTACAAATGGCCAAAATATCGTACCTGTACGATAATTATCGTACGGTTGGCAACACTGTCTGTGAGGATGAGTAGTCCGCAGAGAGAGAACGGATTAGGCGGGAAAGAGACAACACGTTATACGCGAGAGTATACTGCGAGGTACAAATTTCCCGACTTTGGCTTGAAATTGCGCGGCCACCCAATTTGGATTTAAACTCCATGCTTCTGCTTCATAATGTACTTTTTCGATGTTAACCCCTGCTAGCAAGCGAATTAAATCCCCACCACAATTTTAAGGCCAGACTACTGCGCATCCAAGCTAATCGGTCACGAGTCGATGGTCAGACTAGAAGCATTTCCGTTTGTTTATTTATAATAAAACTACACTTAGTATATTATAAGAGTTTTATAATGCCTTCTTACAATTCAAATTAACCTGTAAATTAATGTTAAACATTTTTTTCATTCTCGTTCGATAGTAGCAGAACAGATGAAGAAGGACTTGGCAACTTTGTACGGGACAGCCGATATAAAGGAAAAATATGGAAATATAACTCGTAATTATTTTATGGATAACTTTTCGAATATAATAAAGCTAATTATTTTTGTGCTTTTTAGAATTTTTGATTACTGAAATTGATGGATAAATTTAATATAATAATTTTTCAAGACGCGATGTTGCCACATAACTTTCTTCGACCATATATGTTCAAAATACTAAAGTCCTTGTCGTTTTTTTTTTAATATATACAAATTATATATTTATAGGCTCATTATACTTTTATTAATTAAATTTAAAAATATAAAAATGTTATTTTGACTAACTAGTTCCGCTACAACCTCCTTGTTTCAGTAGTTATTATTTTAAAGAAAACGGAAATGTTACAAATACACTTGCGGTCGTTAAAAATTCAACACCAAAAAATATTAGAAATAAATAAATGAGAAACACAGAAGTTGCTTATTATTAGTAGTGTAAACGATTAAAATTTGGAATCGCCTGAGGTCTATGAAGAAATATACATATTCAAACATAATTATCGCACAAACTTGTTTATTAAATATTTCTTGCACGCACGCCGGGTCCTATTAAGACTTCCTCGGACTGTACACCATATATCTTAGCTATTGGACTGGAGAATGACGACTATGGAATCATTACTGGGCATAACAATATCTTTTCTGATGAATCGCGATTTTGTTTATACTAAAATGATTCTCGGATACTTGTTAGACGACGTCGAGGTGACAGAGGGAATGTGGCTTGAATTTGTTTGCGTCATACGGCGCCTACAACAAGGCATTATGGTTTGGGGTACTCTAAACAGTCCGCGGTACATTAGTGAAATTCTAGTACCGGAAATTGCTCCATCCGACAGTCGTACTTCAGCAAGACAACGTAAGACCACATGTTGCACCACATCAGTACATAATATCAGTGCTTCCATGGCCTGTTCGTTCTACAGATTTGTCACCGATTGGAAATCTTTGGGATATCTTATGAAGAACAGTGAGGCGTTTTCAGCCACCGGTGCAAACGCTGGAAGAAATGTGAACTGCAGTTGAAAGAGAATGAAATGAAATACCGCAAAATTCGCCAACTTATTGAGTCCATACCTAGTAGCGGTAATTAATACGCGCGGAGGACATAGTTTTTATTAATTTTCTCTTGTTCTTTATGATTTAGAGTTGTGAATTTTTGATCGTTTACACTACTAATAATAAGCAACTTCTGCGCTGAATCTTATTTATTTATTCCTAATACATTTTCCTGTAGCATTTTCAACGACTGCTAGTGTATATTAATTGCGATAATAAACACGCTATTGTAGGTATGAGCAGCCGTGAAGATCCCCCATCAGCCGCAGAATCCACCCAAGACATGGAATCCGAAAGCGAACCCCAACAACCCGTTATGCAACAACAACAACAAGCCGTTGCCATGGTCCTCCCTCGCGTGGAACAACAATCCAGCAGCTCCCAAACCCAAAATGTCGAACAGAGCACCAGCACAACTCCCATTGTCGCCAGTAGCCAGCAAGCCAGCAGCTCCAACACCGTCACCACCACCCAAGCCGGCCACAAACGCCCCCGCGAGACCGAAGGCGACAGCTCAACAGGAGGGCAGAGCGACGAACAGGCCAAGGTGCAGCCCCAGCCCAAAAGAACGCGGACGCAAGCCTCCCAGCAAGAAATCTTTCAAGGGGTGACGGAATCAGGAGTGGAAGTTGAGTATCAGGTTCCGACTAGTTCGCAGAGAGATCAAGAAGATGATGTGATTGTGTTGTCCGAAGATGAAGGACCTGATGAGGGGGAAGGGGATGGGGGTGAAGGGGAAGAAGAGGGGATGATTATGATGGAAGCGGATGATGATGCACCGTTTGAAGAAAGCGGAGATGGAGACGGCGATGGATATGAAATTGAGGCAATGGCTTATGAACAGGTGAGGTATTTAAATAATAATACGAACGTACTACAATGCTCGCGTTCAACGGGGATAGTGCCTACCCAAAAAAAATTTGCGCTAGATACATACTGAACGGTACTCATTTATTAAAGACGTTCGTTACAATCAAACATGACGCATGCAGCTACCCACTAGTTCGCTAGTTCAATTATTTTGCTAGTCCACCACTGCGTTCCAAAATCTTTTATCTATATTCCTTGTGTCTTTCTAGGAACAAGAACTGGCATACGACGACGCAGACTGCCCCGACATGGAAGATTCCGAACCTGTAGGCGATGCCGATGATCCAAATAACGAAGTAGAAATCATTGATGATAGTAGTGAAGTTCCAAATCAAAGTGGATCGAGTTCGAGCGTTTCTGCTGCTCCAGAACAGAGTGGTGTGGGTGGATCCAATGGTGAGGGGCGGAATTTGGAAAGAGATACAGCTAGTGTTGCTCCAGTCATACAAACGCAAAGTGGGGCCCCACAATCGGAAGCTATCAGCAGCGGAAGTGAAGGTAAAATATTTTCCTCATTACCGATATTTAGGTACAAAGCAGATTGGCACACCCGACAATGAGTAATATGCCGTGATGATATATTTATTGAAATTAAGGGTACTTATTTCCAGGGGCGACTCGTTATATAGAGCCAAGGAACTAAAGCACTACCTGTAGTTTCAACCTCCCAAGATTTTTTAATTAATTCTAAAAATAATTTTTCGTCATTTTAAATGTTAAACAATGCCTGCATAGGATTAATGAGTAGAGAAATATCGCAACACATTTATTTCCTAACAACAAAACGCCGTTAACGGAGCCAATTTGTGGCACGGTTTTTCCTTAGATGTGCGCGGGATAGGTGGGGGACTGGGGAGTAGTGAGGTAACGTGCCAAACGCCTGCTGGCCCATCTTGTGCGACGTGCACTTGTTAGTCGTATTTCGCCAACGCCAAGCCAAAATTAAGATAAAATGAATAAAATTAGTTCATTACCGAATAAGACTTTTAGATCATGTACTATCGAGGAAATATTGCAAATTAAAGTGAGGTAGACCTCTGGTGAAAAATCACTGTACTCTAGGACGTCGATTTCGAATAATGGGGTAGTTACTGTAATAAAATTCGCCATTATGTAAATATTTCAAAAAAATTAAAATATTACATGATTCAAAGCGACCTCTTCTCTGTGACGTCATGCTTATATACTTTAAAGCCGCAAATGTCGCTAGTGTCGATTTTTTACAGCGATGGGATGTGACATGTCAAAGTGACAGTTGATGGTGATACTGACGCCGTAGACATAACCTTGTTTCTATTTATCAACTGTAATACATAACGTCGTTACAAACTTGCTCAAATAAATGCTAATAAATAAATAAAAATACGTGCTAATTTGACAGCAATCTAACCTAACAAAGAAGTTCCCTTTGCCCTGCAAGACATACGTCGCAAAATATCTTTGTCATACTTCGAGCAGCACGTCGGAACTAAGTTGCAACGGAAGCGGCAAGGGTAACGTCACAGTGGCGGGAATAGATATGTCCGGTATTTTCAGTATTTTTTTCTCATTTAAAAACAAAAATAGTGCAAAATAAAAAAAATATGGAAATTTTAAATTTAAAAATACCTGCTTCTAATAAAAAAATCAAAAAAGGCGAAACTACCTCATTAGACCGAAGGAGAAGGTTTAATCGAGATATATACTTAAAAAACAATTGGCTTTAAATAAAACTTATTAAATTATAAACTTAAAAATAACTAAAAAAACCTTGGACTAGGAAGATAAATCGTTCTTTTTTTTCTTTAAAAAAGTTTACGGGGTGGAGGGGATATACATATATTTTATGTTAAGTGGCTTTCCAATTAAAATGTACTACGACCCGCCACTGTAATTTCTATCACAAAAGTGTCTCCGACAGCGAACAGCTTTGAAATCTTGAGAAGTGACACCTAATAAGCACCATTACAAATATATCATCTGCTAGTAAAAAATAGACTGTCACTTATTTATTTATTGTTAGGAACAAGCCAGGCAGCTTCCTCCAACACCATGTTCCCGCGAAACCGCAACGTCGCCCCTTTATCACGCCAACAACAATCACAACTATTGCTTCCTCACGGATTTGAAGAGATTGGTGACGATGGTATCGTTCCCAGCACACCGACTTTATATGTTCCTCGTCGTACTGACGGTTTTGGTGAAGCAGTGAGTTCTCCTCATGTTCCAAGTGGAAGATTCACTTTTGGAGAAAGTGCTACGCCTGCTTCTAGAGCCGCTATCGCGCAAGTTGCCAGCGAGGGAATTGATGATACAAGAGTGGATTTAAGTCAGATGGATGATTCAGGTATGATATACATAAATCATACGCGATATATGGTGGAGGTGATTAGGCAGAGGACTCACGTCATCAACCTGAAAAAAACTTTATAAAAATAAATATAACTTGTACAAATTATTAGTTGTTATTTATTTTAAAAAAAGAAACTTATATATTAATGAATTTACAATTATTTCTAAGTCAATCCTTATTCCTTTGACGGAATATAAAATTATTTGACACAATATAGTCATTCTCAGTAGTGCCAACGTATGGTATGAAAATAAATTACAATTACTTCAAATAATTTTATATTCCTTAAAACGATTGAAGTAGAAATAATTGCAAATAGCATAAAAATAAATAACACCGAAAAATTTCTACAAGTTATATTGCATTTTACATGTTTTTTTTTCAGGTTGATGACGTGAGTCCTCTGCCTAATAATTTCCCTATAGTAGAGTTTAGAACTCCATTCTAAATATTAAATTTTCATTTTATTTAAGCGATATATAATTTCTTTTTAAATTAAAATATGCGTACCTGTAGAGATTTGGATAGCTTCTATCTAATTGTTTCTTCTTTTTGTGGGTAGGTACTGGGCGAAGTGTTCCCAGCACCCCATTACAAGTATCCCCGCAAGGGGAGCAAGTTGGTAGCGAGGGTAACGCCGAGGTAGCTCCCAGTGTGGAACAGGGTAGCGAACAAAATGAATCAACACAAGATGACGGTAAGTCTGTTAAATGTAACTAACTTACTGCTTATTTTGAGTCTTTACTAATGTAAATTTTGTTTATTATTATCATATTTCTGTATTATTTAATGTGCAGTAGTAATGAAAAATAAAATTACGAAAATTTTGACTATTACTTTTATTTATTTATTTATTTATTATTTGTTATGTACTTTTAAAAGGAAAAGTAATAACTATTTTTTTTTGTAAAATGATATATTTTTTATATGGTTTTATTTTTTTATAAAGTAGCAGTTTAGTGAAATAAATTACTATGAACTTATTGTTTTTTTTTTAAATAATTGAATAAAAAATTGAAATGCAGTACTTATGGGGACGTTTCACAAAATTTGTAATTAAATTGTATCTTAGAATTGTATAAAAAATATAATTTTTTACTGGAATATAGACCCCATATACTTTTATATAAGAAGCGGATTTAATAAGGACACTAGCATTTTATTAATGAAGCCAAATTGTAAAATCCTTTTTTTTAAAAAACGCCTAATTGTATAAAACGCGGCCAAATTGTAAATTCTTCAGTAGCCATGTTGAAAATGCTAAGTTATAAAAAAGCGGCAACACCGCAGGATAAGGGGTAGGGTACAGAGAAGGGAAAAAGTTGAACATCAATTAATGCTTATTTGACAGTGGCTATAGTCGTTTCATAAAACAACTTTTGGCCACATTGTGAAATGAATATTTGTATATTTCCGTTTGCAATTTTTCTACACATATTTAATGTAATCTAACGCACAAAATTTTAAAATTTATCATTTTGTAATTCATCCATTGAAAAATACTACACAATTTATAAAACGTCTGTTTTCATAATTTACCTATGGCATAACAGGAATTAAAGTTATGCGTTTTATGAAATAACTGGAATACTTTAGTCAGAATGTAAAATAAGCGGTAACTTAATAAATTTGACAATGTCGGCGTAAGCAGTTCATCATTTTATAAAACGACTATCCATATTGTAAAATAACGCTAATCAACGAAGATTTAACAATCTAGCCGCGTTTTAAAAAATGTTTAGACGTTTTATAACGACAAGATTTTATAATCTAGCTGCGACATACAGTGTGTGTAAAAAAAACAACTCGGAGTAGGCTATGAATAAAAAATCTGTTGTGGCCAGCACAATACCTCTCGCCAATTCCTTTTTTGGTTATACGAGTATAAGTATAGGGCGCGAACAGTCATGTTACATTGTTGGCTTGACAAGCAATTTTTCGAAATGTTTCCAATTCATTGTCAGGAAGGACAGTATTTTTGAAGGATATATGTAATATACCTATAATTTTAAATATTTAACTATTATTACAATAACAAATAAAATGTATGTACTTCCCAGAAAAAATCGTCAGTAATGTCTCTGGAGTTTTGACACTGACAAGTTTTTTTTTCAAGAAACTTCTACTTTCGGTTGTCCAATTGTTACCAAAACCTTTTCAGATCTTCCCATGAATGTCCGATTGGGAAATACGTAGTTAAACAAATATAAAGTCTTATAGTTTTTGAGTAATCGTCCTTCCAACATCCCACACATACACACACACACACACACATACATCCACACACACACATACACACACACATAGACATTATCGTAAAAATATTAAAATCGGATTGTAGGGATCTTTAGCATGAATGCAATACCTCTCTTAGCGAGAGGTAAAAAAGGTACGTCTTATTTGAATTTGGCACGAGATATTTTCAAAAATGTTATCTACATAAATAAAAGCTTTTCTTCTTGAATCTTACTGTAGAAACCATCGAATAGCAATATTTTTTTGTTGCCAGTTATAATGAATTTCAGGAAAATTATATGTCAAGTTCAATTTTGACAACTTGTCTTTTGAATTGAATAATGATCAGAGATACGTTTCTTTGCTCATAGCCTACTCCGAGTTAGGTTTTTAATTGAACTTACTGTATAAAACGACCCTTAATTTATAACAAAGTACCATCGTACATCAGATGTGATTATTTCGAATCAGCTAAAGAAAAGTTGCCCAAAGACAGAAGATGAAAATCTTAAAAGGTCAAAAAATCTAAAATCCTAATATAATCAGCAAATATTATTTTCATATTGCATTTAAGGCAAACGTTTTGAATTTTAGTTTGTCGATCGACATCGTGTATTCTTGCAAAAACAGTATTGAAATATCATTGAATAAGAATAAATAATGTGGTGCTCTTTCCACGTCAGCTTTGAGAGCCCGTGAGGTGACGCCTGGTAAGCGTCCTCGCGGTACAAAATCGTCATTACCGAAATTTGTGAATAAAAGCAGATAGCCGCAGACATAAATGGGTAATAGACCGTGATGATATATTTTTTATTTATAAGAATTAATAATAGCTAAATAATTAAAAAATTCTTTCGAAACGTCCCCATTATGCATAACACATAACTATTCTCTACTCACTCAAATAAAAATTTAGTTTTTTATTTTAAATTTGCATGGATTTGATAAAATGTAATTTGTGACATTGCATGCGAAACTGGACTTAATAAAAAAGTAAGTCATTACCATTTTACATTAATTTTCTTTAACAAACAATAATCTTTTCTGTAGAAATTCCAGAGATAAAAGTAACTGAAGCCGGTGAAGAAGCTGAAACTTCCAACCAAGATGCGAATGCTAGCACACCAGCCACAGATTGTCCTCCAGGTCCAGTTGCAGGGACAAGTGGCTCAGGAGACGGTGGTACGAGTCGTTCTGGAGCCGGACCGGGTGCTTCTGAGAGCCAAGATGATGCGGAGGACCTTCTAGAGGTCGAAGAGGGCACTGATGGTGTTAGTTCCGAAGGAGAGAAAACGCAGACTGTGGAAGAGACTGAGGTATGAGAATTATATTACACGTTTCTTTAGAAAATTAAATAATTGAACTTTTATATTAAAACTAGACCTTAAAACTACATGATGGACTATCAAGGTATTAAAAAAAATATTCGTTTGTAAAATAATCAATTTTTATTATTGCCTTTAACATGTTCGTCACACATTTATTCTATTCCAAATTTGTACGTTTTCAATAAAACGACAATATCTCCGAAGGACCGACGCCAAAATTATTTCGAATTTTAAGTGGCACAAAAGTAACCCCTGTGGTGCACTTTCTACGCCAGGAATGAGTGCCCGTGGGAACGCCCGCCTTCATTTCGATATAGTGAAAATGGACTCACGTCATCAACCTGAAAAAAAAAACTTATAAAATGAAATATAACTTTTAGAATTTTTTGGGTGTTATTTATTTTTAATAGAAGAAAAAAAGTACTAGTATTAAGTAATGTATATATTAATGATATTTACAATTATTTCTAAGTCAATCGTTATTCCTTTTACGGAATATAAAATTATTTAAAATAATTGTAGTTTATTTTCGTACCATACGTTGGCAGTACTGAGAATGATCATGTGTCAAATAATTTTATATTCATAAAAGGAATAAGGATTGACTTAGAAATAATTGTAAATTAATTAATATAGTCGTTTCTTTAATACTAGTATATTTATTCTTTTTTAAAAATAAATAATAACTAATAATTACTACAAGTTATATTTCTTTTTATAAGGTTTTTTTCAGGTTGATGACGTAAGTCTTCTGCCTAATCATTTTCACCATAGTGGCCTCTGCTGCCACTCGGACTCGTCTGGGTGTATCGTTTTTTATTAAAAACTGACTCGTGTGATATTCGATCGCTGTCCCACACGACCACAAATGACCGTAAATATATAAATGGTAAACGCTATAAATATTGCGCGTGCGAAAAAAAACTCTTATAAAATTCGTTTTTAATATACTAGTAATAGTTTACAAATATGGAAAAAAAATATAAATAAAAAAGTAATTTTGAGTAGCCCGTTTTTCAGTGTCGCACTATGTATTTTTATAAATATTGAATAATATTAATTATTAGCAAACTCTATTGTTTGAGAACAAAATCAGCTATATAATATTAAATTATTACGGCTTAAGGAATAACAATAAAGATTTCCTAAAACTACAGAAAATTATGTGTCTGTTTCTAGCAGATCGAAGAAGGGCGCGAAGCCGAAGCCTCTGAAACTCCAAGCAGTAACACAAGATCTCGAGCTGGACATACCAGAGGCGCAGCAACAGCACGTCGGTCCAGTCGCATGGGGTTCCGTAACAGAACTCCACATCGTCCTACTCCAATTATTTGGAATTCAGGTGAACAACAACATACCACCTCACCGTCGCTGCGGTCTGCCAATGCCAATCCACAGGGTGAGAACGATATGACAATTGATATTTTTATATGACGCGCTATTTTTAACGTATGCGATTATGTGACTTGTGGTTTGGAACTTTTAAAAGGATGCTGGAGAAAGCGCTCATTAAATTTCCACTTCCAAATCACAACTTCGAAATGCAAACGCGCGTCTAAAATAGCGCATTATTAAAACTGTTGAGTGGTATATTGTCCATCTTGGGCTTGGTATAATTAATTGATTATTCATCTGTTATTAAATATGTTTTAATTTCATTTTAAGATGTGTCCGGAAATCGCGGTCGAGGCGGGGGTCAAGACAGCCCCCTTCGAGGTAACAACTTTCCCGTGAGACACCGAGCACGTCGAATGCGGCAACTTCGCGGCCCCTTCGGGAGGTTCTGATTCTGATTCTGATATTGAATCAGAGCGTCATTTCATTCCATTTAATTCATTGTGGATTGCCCTGATATTTAATGTCATATTAATTCTAGATACATGTCAAATATTTACTTTTTTTTACATTATTATTGTTTGACGCTAGCACTGGAAATTAGGTGCTCATTTAGTAGTGTAAGTTTCCAATATGTACTGGAATATTTGTAAATTTATTAGCGTATTCATTTTTGATTATAATTTGAAATAAGAATATCATTTAGGTTTAGTCACGATTTAAAATATATTTTAAATCGTGGTTTTAGTTCACTGTAGTGGACGAAGTATAAGAAAAGTGTTTATAATACTATGGAAGCAGAAGTATGTTTTATTTTTTAAAGTACTGCATTTTGTTTTAAATAGATAGATTTCATTAAACATTGTGTTATTAAATATAAATATTTTGAATTATTATCTTAATCTACCTTTTATTGTGTTTAAAACTAACTGTAATTCTTACAGATCTGTAAATCTGTAAAAATTGGACAAAAAACGCAACTCTTTTCTTGATTAATATAAAATGGGGTCATTTCACATTTTCTAATTTATTTTTTTCATGAAAGAATAGGTCAAATTAAATATGTATGAGTATGTTTTGCACCTTACATGTCTAGAATCAGAGATATGATTTTTTAAAAGTCTTTAATTTCAAATATTTGGACGCTGACGTCACGGCTTAGCGGATGCGGCAGTAGAGCTCTACCGGTTTTGTTTGGAACTATGTTTGTTTGATTTTGTGACAGCAACATATTGTTAACTAAAAACATATTTCATACAACTTTTGATATATATTTTAATACATGTTTTATTTACATACCTTTATTCTTAAGTCTGCTGTGACCTGTAACAATTTTAGGTTAGTTTGTTTACAACAGCAAACGGAAACCATGTGGATCGTAAATGTGTGTGTGTGTGTTAGAGGAATATCTTTGAGTAACAAACCGTGACGTCACGAATTTTACAGCCGCGGAAGTTTATTAGCAAATTTATGAATGAAAAGTCGCATATTTCATGTTATTTTACTATATTTATTAAATGAGACGGATTTCACGATTTTATAAAAAAAAACATTTTTTTTTAAATGACCCTATTCACAGATTTACAGATCTGTAAGTTATAGATTTGTTCAGAATAATGCCATAAGTCTGAAGATTATTGCATTTTCTGCAGAGCTGTTCACAACGTGGAACTAAATCCTGAATACGGCAGACCCACCAGGTAAAAGTACAACCGACATAAGTAACAACCGACCTTTCAACTTGGTACGGCGCGGACGAGAGATTCTGTATTATAGATACACTAGTCAACATGTCAACAATCATAAACTTAAAACACAAAAGTTGTTTAACAAGCAATGGACTCCCCAACTTTTCAATTAAATGTGGAAGCAAATTTAAATGTTTTCCTGTTGTGTGACTAACTCACGTTTTATAAAGGGCAGAATAAATTTAAATCGATTTTATACATTTTTATGACATAATATTACTGTGGAAAGTTTGACTGTTCTTTGAAGGAGTAAAATTTTATTTACTTTGGAAGCAACGAGCTATAATTACACGCCATCTTTGATATAACCTGCACTGTTGGTTGCAGCTCAGCAGTAATATTTTTGAATGACTTTCAATTGATTGAATTTCATTTATATGTTACATTTATAAAAATAAATAAAATAATATATAGTAAAAAGTTTTATTGTGACATATGCTTATTATATTTCAAAAGAAATGAATTTATAAGTGTTCTCATTTGTTCTTCCATTTTTGATGTAGTCCTCCGACTATGAAATATGTGATTTCTTTCCATAACGTTCATTCTGTTACAATTTGTAATTGAAATATTTGAAAATCGAAAGTTTTAATTGTAGATATAGATCATAATTAAATAATAAACATGAAAAGACTATCTGAAAGCAAAAAAGTCCTCAAACGCACTGATCGTCTCAATCTTCTCATATTAAAAGTTAAAATGAAGTGTTACTGTATTCCATTATACAATTTCGACTTACCAGTTGCATATGAATCCTATCCAGTCCTATGTTATTTGCTAGAATCTTAATCTAATATTTCCTTAATATATTTATTGTACAGATTCACTTCACTATCATATTTATAATTTATTTAATGAAAATACACAATCACTACGAAGCTCAATAGACACACAAATGCAATTTGCACATAGTGCATCGAGCGGCACTGCGTAGAAGTAATGGTTGCTAAGGTTACGGCAATACAAACTGTCAGCAATTCACAGTACCTGACTGACTGAAAAGACAACGGGGAGGGGATTTGTTTTTATTATCTCATCATATAAGACAATGGTTATATTAAATCCAATTTTTTTGTTTAAAATATTTTATTTAATAATTAAATGTTATAAAATAATTCATTTACCTAAAGTACAAAATAAATATTTACAATAATATCACAATCGTCATTTGTTACAATTTTTGCATTCTCAGCTACACTACACTAACTAATATGACATGAAAATATAAATTTTATAAATACAGAAATATATAAAAATTAATAATACTACGTTTTTGTGTATGTACTAAAACATACCTATTAATTTATAATGATATGTATATCTTCAAACTATACAGATCATTATAAATTTCGGATATTATTTCTACATTGGAAAATATAACAATAATACAATAATTGGTATATCACATTCACAAATCATACATGGCAAGTTGTTAGTAAAGATATACAATATTGGCCATAAAATGTAAAAACTTTAAAAGCGAATAACTCGAAAACGGTTTTGGGTTTGCGGGGTTTTTCTTGAAATTTTCCCTCAAAGAGCTACCACCATCAATACACATGTGGCATTTAAGTTGTCTTACCTAAATTTAGCTTTTTCTGTACATTCATTTTGATAATACTGACTTCGAAAATTAATAATTCGATCGTATGAAAATGGTACCTCACAAAATGATATTTCGAAAACATTTCATTTATATGTTACATAAGGTGTTAACAATTACTCGAAAGTTCAGTCAAACAGCATTTATTCTTACTATACCAACGTTTCGGTGCACCCTTGCACCTCTTCAGGGTAGTAAGATCTTACAAATTGTTACAATTCGCACAAAATACATTCGTACAAAACATTAAGTTAATTTATTAAACATCGTACAAAAAATTCAAACAGCATACACACATCCATTTGCTCTAAAAAACGACAACCGAATAATTATTATTATGCTGTTTAGCTGTTTGACTGAACTTTCGAGTAATTATTAACACCTAATCCACATCACAATTGAGAAATTACCCATGTTACATAAGTGTGAAAGTAAAAGATAATAGATTTATACACCAAGTGAATAAAGATGTTTATTCATGAAAAAAAAAAATTTAAGCCACTAGCCCGTAAGGTGAGTGGGTTAAATTCTTTGAGTGATTAAACATTCTTAACTCACGACTTTTACAATATTTTATTCAATTTTGACGAAATAATAATAAAAACAATAATATTTAGTTTGAAAAATAAAAAACTAATCAATTAGTAGGTTGTGCATGATAATCATTTGTGTCGTGAAAAATAATGAAAATGGCTGATGTCTATAAAAGACTGTGGTGAATTTTATTTTTGTGTCTGATGTTATTTTGAATGCATTTTTTGTTGCAGAGTGAGTTAAAACTCTATGAGAGTGACTTAAAGTTTTTTTTTATGTTATATTGGTTTATAAAGCAACGTTTTTTGAACAATTTATAAAACAAAAAGTGAAACATTAAAGTCCTTGAACTTTAAAGTATCATTTTAAAATTGTAGAACTTTAATATTTTACCTTCATATTAAGTCCCGTGTTAAATTGTTCTTCACCTTAGCAACTTCATCCAAAATATCTCGAGGAATGTAATTTTCAACAATTATAGCGAATAAGAATGTTAACGAAACTAGTAAAATTCAATTTCAATCTGTCAAAATTTTGCTAGGATTTTCGAACAATTGCGACTTAGGCTACTTATACAAAACTCATACTGCTACAAATTTCTATATATTTCTTTTAATATTTTAATAACTAGTAACCAGTACGACATAAAATTATGTATTTACCTCAGACGAAAAGTGTCTTTAAGGTACTCACAAGTAATTAATTACAACTTGCTCTTACCTTAAAAATTCGCTTTTCGTCTTGACACATAAAATACTATTAGTTCATTAGCAAATATACTGTTACTTATAGTTGTTGCTATGGAGTTAATAATGACAGTTTAAAACGTCAAAATTGAATAAAAAAATAAATATATCATTACAGTATATTACCCATTGCTCGGTGTGCCAATCTACTTTGTACACAGATGATGATAATGAATTATTTGCACCTGCGGCCGCTTACCAGGCGTTACCTTACGGGCACTCATTGGTGGCGTGGAGAGTGCACCACAGGGCACACGGCCGAAATGATTTTTTTTTTAAAGTTGCTAATTTTATGGCCAATACTATATAGTATATATACAATAAATTACCTAGGAACTATGTTTGGTTTAATAAATTACTAATGGAACATATACAATAAATAAATTAAATACAACAATGACGTAAAACTTAATAAATTATGTTCAACAGTGTTATTTGTTAATCCAGCTGAGGTTAAAGATTCAATATAAACGGCAATAGTGTCGTTCCTAAAATACGTGTGATGTGAATTATAAAAAATGTGTTAAAATGGTTGTGTTTTACCGTTTAGGCGGAGATTTTGAACCACATTTACACTCAATATCCTCGATGGCTGAGAATTTAATTGTTCTTCTTTCACCGTTGAACTTATTTTCAGCTTGCACTTCGAAAAATACTAGTTTTGTTTTATATTGACCACAGGTGTAACCATCCATTTGGCAACAACCGGATTGTTCGTCACATCTAAAACAGATCACATTTTATAATACTTTTTGCATAATCGGTTTTATTTTCCGTCACCTTTAGGTGAAGAAGGCATTGTCTTTGGGCAAAAAACTCGATGATCGAGTTTTTATGAATAATTTGGGGTCTTTAAAGATTAATAATAGGAGGAGTCTAAGGTTAAATTATAACTAAAACTAATACAATTAACCCTTAACCTTAAAATTATAAAATAAGCTATATACGTATTTCGAGAACTAAGTTCTCATTATCAGTAGTATAAATTTAAGCGGAGTAGCTAAGATTACTCAACATGTAAACCATGCCAGAGATTTAACAAGGGAGAGAACTGGGATTATATAGGGATTGGAGTCACGGGTGAATGAATGCCAACTAAAACTAAGATTTAGCGTTCAATAATATTTAAGATTTAAAATGTCCTATAAAATTTAAGTTTATATTAAATCGAATAGTTTAGAATTTGTTATGGGCCCGAGATATACGTTCATCAAATTATTTTTAAATTTATTTATTATTAAGCTCTCGTATGCATCTAAATATCTATCATTATTAAACTTTTAAAACATATTAATAATTATAGATATTTAGATGCATACGAGAGCGTATGTACTATGAACATTTTGTAAAATACAAGTATATTTGAAATTATTTATATTATAATAACCACTGACAATGACAATATTAATAAACGTACGAACTATTTATTTATTTATAAATTTCATAAATCTTGGAAACTTTGTGCGTCACTCACAATGGAAGCAGTTGCAATAATTCAACATTACTAATTGACAGATGTCAGTGTCAAGTACAATTTACATATGTGTGTGAAATAATTTTAATGAAAATACAAGAAACTTTCTGTGTGGAATTTATCTAAAATACATAGAAATGACGCAAGGTATTGTACTGGCCACAACACCACAACAGATTTTTTTTTGTTACTGACCGACGGGGTTTCCAAGGCAGTAGGGTTTATTTACAAAGTCGAAACCGGTAAGTAAATAAAAACAACGATCCATCGTGCAAAAAACGTAATAAGCATTGCAGTCTGTAAGTGCTCTTCTGCCGGTATCGGATATATTGGAGATTTCGACTTCGTCTCTATTTCCAAAATCATCCTCAATCTGTAGAAAGCACTTACTGACCTTAATACTTAAATACTATAATTTTTATTAATAAATAAATAGTTCGTATTAATATTGTTATTGTCGGTGGTTATAAATAAATAAATAAATATTTCATCACGGCATATTACCCATTGCTGGGTGTGCCAATCTGCTTCATACACAGATATCGGTAATGATGGAATATTTGTACCGTGCGGGCGTTTACCAAGCGTCACCTCACGGGCACTCAATGCTGGCGTGGAGAGTGCGCCACAGGGGTCAATTTTGTGCCATTAAAATTCGATGTAATTTTTGGCGTCGGTCGGGATCGAACCCGGGTCCCCAGATTCGCGACCATACACTCAGACACACGGCCACGAGACCCCATGGTTATTATAATATAAATAATTTCAAATATACTTGTATTTTACAAAATGTACATAGTTCGAAAGAGAATTGTATTTCATCATTTGTAGTCATGAATGCCATGCAATAATTAGTTACTTTTCATTTCACAGTGTTATAAATTTTCTTTTATAAACAAAATTTGAAATATTTAAAATTAGCCTTACAGTTTTTCATGGTTTAACATAATTTTGTTTTCATTCTGGTATAAATATAGCATTAAAGGGGATATCTACATTAATATTAAAAATATTTACATATAAACATTTTATGAGTCAAGGACCAATTTATTAGAAAAGTATCATAAAATATGAGACTTTTTTATTTACGCCACCTTTAGGTAAGGAAGGTATTGTCTTTGGTCAAAAAATTCAATGATGCGTTTTTAGTGAATAAGCATGTTTTAGGGTCGCTATAATACGATTTTACCATGTCTGTCTTTATGTGTGTGTGTGCGTGTGTGTTGCATAACTTCAATACCACGATTCCAAAAATTATATTTTTTTCGTATTCCTCAAGTTTACATCCAGAAGAACAACTGATTAGATTTTGGTTATAATTGGTGAACCGGAAGTAGCCTCATTTGAAGATTTAACAGTTAAATTTGATTTAATGACATTAAGACACTATAGAGTTAAAGAATTTTAAAGAAATTAAATTTTATAAATCAGCCTGCTGTGCTAAACATGGAAACTATTAATATATTCATATAATTCAAATTGACAGATGTCAGTATAAATAAAAAGTAAATTAATGTGGCAGAGATGAGGATGTTGGGGATGACACAGATAGGTAGAGTTACAAGTCTCGAGAAAGATACAAGAGAGATGATTACATTGGTTTGAAAATGTCATATTGTTTTTATACTATTGGATAGCAAATTTCATGTACTTTTCAAATTTGAATAAATATAAGGGTGTTCAATTTGAAAATATGTTATATACCACTGCGTAAAAATGATACAGCCTGTAGAAAATCTTATAATTTAAAATAAACATCGTTTGAAATGTTTTTCAAATAATATTTAAAATAATCGAGTTATTAAAATAGAACTGATCGATGAATCACCCTGTATACATTTATTTGCATTTGAAGCAGTAATCAATTAGTATATACTTACTTTCGAAGTATGATGTTATTTGGTATGATTTTTTCATCGCTATTCAGTTGGCCCTCCTCCAGGAATTTTTTTGCGACGTATGCTCGTTCTTGTGGTTTGCATTTGAATTTAAACGTTCTTCTTGTCAAAGTATTAAAATCTACCGTTTCGTGTTCGTCAGGAACTTCATTATTGTCACTAGGTCGCGCACAAATGTTATCAGCAAAAATTATGAAAATGATACATAGATATGTAATAATTTTTGTAGGAATCATTTCCATTTTTGTTTATAGTCTGAAAGGAATTTTTTATTTTAAAAACAGTTAAGAAGTCACGTGGTTGAGTGTTTATATAATCGGTTGAAGTTTTGAAGGCCCGGTTTAAATGTCAAAATTATTTCCAAATTTTCAAATGAGGAGCTTTTGGCAAAAACAACCATAGTCCAAATATTGTAAATATCAGTTACAAACATGTACTTTCAAGGATGCCAAACCGCTTGGTAAAACAGTTTCTCACAAAAAGTATTTTAGTAACAAGTTATTACATTTTAAAGTTTGAGCGTTACTACAAAAACGTCCTATAAAAATGATGTGGAAATCAATTTTCTGGATAGCAGTGAAACAATTAAATTTTATTTTTCGGCCTCAACTAGTTTCGGCACCGCATGTGCCTTCTTCAAGAGCTACATTTTTTTTAACAATTACCACATTCTGTTAACAATTTCTATGAAAAAACTTACGTGAATTTTTTTTTATTAGTTAAAAACATTAAGAATGAACAACACGAAAATAAATAAAATACATATCTGTCGTCAAAAATGAAACAATAAATAAATAAATACATTAAAAAACTCTAAAAGTCGTCAAAAAATTAAAACTGTACGAAAAAATATATTTTATGAAAAAACGTTTCATTTTTGACGACCACAGATGTGTACTTTATTTATTTTTCTATTTTGGTTCTTTAATATGTACTTTATGAAACCCATTTGGATGTCATAAAGTACTTCTTAAAAGAACTCAAACCTAATTTCTGTTAGGTTTGTACGTAGTACCTACATTTCTAGACATTTGTAAGTAAATATTATTTAAATTGTAAACAATAACAATGAAACGTCATAGTTACGAATATCAATCACTGTTACTGTTACCAACAATCAAATAAAAATTAAAATATTCCTAAAAATGAAATCACGTATATTTGTAAATATTTTTTTGACAAAAGGACCAAAATAGAAAAAATAGTATAAAATACACGTTTCATAAGACATTTCAGCGCATTTGTCCCGTTAGAAAACTCGCGGCAAGCCGCTCGTTTCTAACAAAGACGCGTGCGCTAAAATCATGTCTTATGAAACTTGTATCTTAATGTACTATCTCGTGTTGATCATTCTTAATGTTTTTAAACTAATTAAAAAATAATTTCACGTAAGTTTTTCTATAGAAATTATTAACAGAATGTGGTAATTGTTAAAAAAAATTGTAGCTCCTGAAGAAGGCACATGCGGTGCCGAAACTAGTTGAGGCCGAAAAATAAAATTTAATTGTTTGACTGCTATCTAGAAAAAAATATTTTCACATCATCCCCATCCAGTCAAGAAGTTTTTCCAGTCTTATAAAAATGTCTAATTATTATGCTCATCAATGTTTATTTTTCTATTTTTAAAATCCAGTAAATAATTCTGTAATATTTAAACTTGATCCTGAGTTGAATTAAATTGCAGAAATCTATAAAAGTAAGAAAGCTAAAAGTTTTATTCTTTGATTATTTCAAATAAAAAAAATGGACTAAGGTTATTTTTGCTTAAAACTTTTTCAATTATTAATAATAATATATCATCACGGCATATTATCCATTGCTGGGTATGCCAATCAGCTTGCTACACAGATATCGGTATAGTGAAAATGATTAGGCCTTATAAAATGAAATATAACTATATATAAAATTATTGGGTATTATTTATTAAGTCAATCGTTATTCCTTTCACGGAATATAAAATTATTTGAAATAATTGTAGTTTATTTTCGTACCATACGTTGGCACTACTGAGAATGATCATATTGTGTGAAATAATTTTATATTTCGGAAAACGAGTAAGGATTGACTTAGAAATAATTGTAAATTAATTAACATACATGTTTCTTTAATACTAGTATTTTTTCTTCTTTTTAAAAAAATAAATAACAACTAACAATTACTACAAGTTATATTTCTTTTTATAAGGTTTTTTTCAGGTTGATAACGTGAGTCTTCTGCCTAATCATTTTCACCATAACACTAATGAGAATGGAGTTTACCGCGAGTCATCTCCCGGGCACTCACTCAAATTCGAAATAATTTTGGCGTCGGTCGGGATCGAACCCGGATTCCCAAATCAAATAGCATAAAAATAATTCATATTATGTTCTCTCATTGCCAGCTTATAACAGCCTGTGAGGTGACGCCTGTTCATCGTCTTCAACGGCACAGGTATATCATCATTTCCGAAATTTGCGAAAAATTCAGTTTGGCATTCTCAGAAATGACCAGAACCGGACTGGACTAATTTGACAAACCGGTCTCCATAAAAAATCTGATGTGGCCAGCAAATTACCTTCCGTCAGTTCTATGTATTTAGTATAAATTCCATACAGAAAGTCTCTTGCAAGAGATTCGGACGAGGTTTTGAATAAGGCCCGGGTCCAGCTTCAAAATGCATTTTTTTAAAGAACACTTCTTTTAATGTAATTGTATTATAAAAATTATAACACAAACACAATGCAAATTGTTACACTTGACACTGACATCTGTCAATGAAATCTGCTTATAGTGAGTAGTTGTTTCCATAGTTTTAGCGTAGCCGGTTGATTTATGAAATTTTTACCTTCCGTCACCTTTAGGTAAGGAAGGTATTGTCTTTGGTCAAAAAATTTAATGATGAGTTTTTAGTGAATAAGCATGTTGTAGGGTCCTTATAATACGATTTAACAGTTAAATTTGATTTATTGACATTTAACGTTAGTATATCTTAAAGAATATGTTATTCTCTATACGATTTGATTACATTTTATACTTCATATTCAATAAATATAGAGTTAAAGAATTTTAAAGAAATTAAATTTTATAAATCAGCCAGCTATGCTAAACATGGAAACTACTAATATATTCATATAATTCAAATTAACAGAAGTCAGTTTAAATAAAAAGTAAATTAATGTGGCAGAGATGAGGATGATGAAGTAGATGTTGGGGAAGTAGGAAATAACTCTAGTGTTACAAGTTTCTAGAAAGATACAAGCGAGATGATTACATCGGTTTGAAAATGTCATGAGGAGAAATGAAGAATATATATTGGATGAAGAATTAATAGCTTAATAATAGAAGGTTGAAGAAACAGAGGAAGACCAAAGATAAGATGAAAGGACTGTATTGCGGAAGACTTGAGAGAAAAGGAACTGAATAAGAACGACACGTAAAACAGAAATGAGTGGAAGAAGAAAATAAAAAATAGCGACCCCTAACGAATGGGGAAAGCTAAAGAAGAAGGAGATGTTAGTGTCAAGTGCAATTTGCAAAGTTTGTTTATGAAATAATTTTACTGGAAATTTAGAATCATTTGCAAGAAAATTAATGTAATGAATTTATACATAATACATAGGATTGACGGAAGGTATTGTGCTGGCCACAACAGATTTTTTTTTCACTCTATATCCATTGAATATGAAGTATAAAATGAAATCAAATTACATAGAAAATAAAATATTCTTTAATATTTATAACATAAAATGTCAAAAAATAATATTTAACTGCGTTTTTTTTCTAGATAAACTGTTAAAAGTTGCAAATAAAGGTACTTCCGGTTGACCAATTATAACCAAAATCTAATCACCTTTTCGTTTAGATGTAAACTCAAAGAATACGAAAAAAATATAAATTTTGTAATTATGGTATTGAAGTTATAGGATCCGAAAGAAAGTCACATACACACACCTAAAAATGACGGAAGGTAAAAAAAGAAAAACGAAAATGCATTTGTAAACCGACCCTAGAGAGAACCGGCCCTTGTGGCATTTATCAGAATTACCAAGTGGCCAATCCAGTCATGGAAGTGTGTAATAAAGCCGTGACGGTATATAAATATTAATAAATAAATTATGCTGAATTCAAATTTGAATTATTTAAACTACAAGTGGTCACTTAATTCACTCAACTACGTCCCTATTATCACAAAATATTATAAAAAAAATTACATACCTGTATTAATTTGTGAAAATGAATAAATATGAAAACAATATAACACCTTTTAAAGTTGAAAAAATAAATAAATAGATGCACTGATCTTCGAAGAAGATTTCAAACTGAGTTTCCTTGATAATGTGTACAACTTTTTATTACCCGGCGAATTGAATTCCCCCTCTTCTTGTTGTTGAGTCACTTTTCCCGCACTTCGCTGGAGTAACAATTCAAGATCAGCAAGTTTAAAATTTTAAAAATTAAAATTGAACTTATAATTAACAAATATTTAATAATAATATCATTAAATATTAATTGGCTACCAATGAAAATTGTTAAAAATGAAAGTTTTATTACTCAGAAAATAAATATAGGCTTAGTAAGACGGATTATTTATTGACAAAATTTAAAAGTGTAAATCTGTTATAAACATTACATAAAAACTACTATCATTTGAGCCATTTCTCTTATCGTTTAATTCCTTCCCTATCTTTCCGTCTCTTCCCTAACATCTATCTCAACATCTCATCTCTGCCACCTTCATTTTCATTTCATTGACACTGACATCTGGTTAGAATTTTCTTAATATATTAGCTGTTTCCATGGTTATAGCATAGCTGGCTGATTTATGAAATTTAATTCCTTTATAATTCTTTAACTCTATAGCCTTTGAATATGAAGTATAAAATGCATTAAATTGTATGAATAATAGTATATTCTTTAATATTTATAATAACATTAAGTGTCAAAATAGTTATTTAACTATCAAGTGTGTTAATGAGGGCGATTAATGATCGAGACATTTTAACGCGTGAGCGTAGCGAACGCGTTAATTGTTGAGATCATTAATCGCCAATTAACACACGTGTTAGTTACAATATTTTTTCGTTGACCGTATCTTACTTAAATGGAAAATCTAATTTTACTCCATGAAAAATTTTTTTAGGTTAGTAATGGTTGACCGAACGTCAAATTTTACGTCAGAAAATCAATAAGTTTTGTCATCAATTGTTTTCAGTGGGTGCGTTCAGTTAACTTAATCCTAGATGACACAAGCGGTTTTTTATGTTATTTGAGGAATTTTATTCTTTCAAATTCATTTTAAAGGTATGCTACGTGAATATATACCTAGCTAGTAAGTGTCAAAAGCATGATTTTTAATTCTGTCTACTTTTTTGCTACAACTTAGCGTTAGCAATATATGCTGTGTTCCATGTGGTGAACGCACCCAATAAATCGTTTATTAATAAAAAATCATGCATTAATAGGGGTCATTAATGAATGATTTTCTATACATTAAGATAGCCTATTAATAAACGGTCGACGGAAAAATGATTTAACAGCGTTTTTTCAAGAAAAACTGTTAAAATCTTCAAATGAGAGAACTTCCGGTTGACCAATTATAACCAAAATCTAACTACCTCTTCTTTTCGATGTAAACGTGAGGAATACGAAAAAAATATAATTTTTGGAATCGTGGTATTGGAGTTATGCGATCCGAAAGTATCGTCACACACACATACACACACACACACACACACACACACATACACACATACATACACATACAGACATCATCGTAAAAATGGTAAAATCGAATTATAGGGACCCTTCACTACAACGTATTTATTCACTTAAAACTCATCACTGAATTTTTTGTCCAAAGACCTACCTTACCTAAAGGTGACGGACGGTAAAAAATAATAAAGAAGAAAACAGAATATTGCATTCGCCGTTTTCTAATTTATATCCATTTCCAATTCAAGAAGAAAAGCTTTGATATCTTTAGATATAGATATTTTTGACGATATCTCGTGTCAAATTGCCATTTAAATTCAGACATACGTTTCTTCATTCATAGCCTACTCCGAGTTAGGTTTTTTCTGAACACACTGTAATATGCTAGCAATAGCCATAGCACTTGTTTTCTTTCTTATTATTTATAAACGTCAAACTTCAATCTATGGTAAATAAATTCCATATTCCGATATAACTATATGTATTTCCATCATAATAATTATTACATTTCTCATTCGAAGAAATATTTATTATCTAACATACTTTTTACAAAGAAAAAAAATGATAGTATATAATGAATAATATTGTTGTTTATAATGTCATGGCTATTGCTACTAATTAAAGGTATTTCTGAAATTTATTTTTAAAATTATGAAGAAACCAAAAACATAATATGTTAAAACACTTTTGAATGCAGCTGTTAATTATGTACAACGTTGTACTTTACCGTTTTTGCTTTAAAATGAACATGGAAGCAGGAAATTGGAAAAAACTAATATCAATGTTAAATCTCTATGTTCACCCCCTCTAACTGCCACCATCTGGTATATCTATTTCATGAGAAAGTAATGTTTACAGGTCTAGACTGTAAAGTTCAATTTTTTAGACTGCCCTGCAAAATATTGAAAACAATGACATATTTTTGATATTTCCTTTGGTGGTTCTTTCTCCACAACAATTACAAGTGCCCGTTAAGTGTTACTTGCAAATAAAAGCGAACTGGCACAACCGGACTTGAGTAATATATAAATATACAGAAGTTATCCAATTTGACCAATATATAACGACACTTTTTTTCTTTTAAATTAAAAATGTATGATTCATAAAAATTTAGGACTAATGACCATGAGTCTATATTCTCAAAAAAATGAATATTGCATTTTATTGTTTAAATTTTCACCAAAAATTGACCACTTTTCATCAGACATTGTGTAAGAACTTATAAGAAGGCGCCGAATGAGGAAATATTATGAAATTATTCACAAAAATGACTTTACTACTTGCAAAACAGGTTTTTAATTTTTCACATATCAATTTGATTTCATTGTCGATTTTCGTTGAAATAAAAAGTATCCCAAATAACTTGTTTAACTTGAAAATCTTGAAAATTACGAGGTACAAAGTTGATTAAATTAAACGAAAGTTGTCTCATTAGTAAGTCGTTTTATTTTGTTTTTGCGCTACTTGTAATTATGTATTTCATCCATATTAAACATAACTAGTAACAGTAACTAAACATAACTATAACATTTGTTTACTAGTGTTTCCTTGACGATGAAACTTACATTTCTAGGACAATAATAACAGTAAAGTAATAAATGTATAATAAATTCGATGCAGTAACACTTGCATTTTTCTTTACACAAATCAGGAACAATTCTTTATCTATCCCTTGTTAACAGGCCCGAATTGGGCCGACGAGCTACCGACGTAAGCATGGTGGGCCGATGAAAATATTCATTCCCGGTTAAACCCAACGATTCAAGAAAATTGTAATGCTTGCAAAAACTGCGCAATCCAATATGTTGTTTCTCTGTTATATTTTAACTTTATGCAGCTAGAAATTGAGGGCATCCGGTATTCCTAATTTTTATTTTGATATGAGGTGAAATATTTAATTTTTTAACTTACCTATAAAAAATCTGATGTGACCAGCACAATACCTTCCGTCAATCCTGTGTATTATGCATAAATTTTCTTGCAAAAGATTCTATATTTCCAGTAAAATTATTTTATAAACAAATTATGCAAATTGCACTTAACACTGATATCTTTTTTTTAGCTTTTCCCATTCGTTAGAGGTCGCTATTTTTTATTTTCTTCTTCCACTGAATTCTGTTTTGCGTGTCGTTCTCATTCAGTTCATTTTCTCTCAGTCCTTCCTTATCTTCGGCCTTCTTATGTTTCTTCAACCTTCTATTACTAAGCTATTCATTCTTCTTCCAATATATTCTTCATCTCTCCTCATGGCATGTTCAAACCAATGTAATCGTCTCGTATCTTTCTAGAAATTTCTTACACTACAGTTATTTCCCTTATTCTTTCATTCCGTACGGTATCTTTCCGTCTCCTCCCCAACATCTATCTCAACATCTTTATCTCTGCCACATTCATTTACTTTTTCTTTGATACTGATATCTGTCAATTTGAAGTATCTGAATATATTAGCAGTTTCCATGATTATCATAGATGGCTGATTTATGAAATTTAATCTTTATAATTATTTAACTCTATATCTATTGAATATGAAGTAAGCAATAAAATCGTATAGAGAATAATGTCAATAAATGATATTTAACTGCGTTTTTTCAAGAAAAACTGTTAAGATCTTCAAATACGGGTACTTCCGGTTGACCAATTATAACCAAAATCTAAACACACACACACACACACACTCACACACACATACACACACACATACACACACAGACACATACATACATATATACATACATACATACAGACAGACATCGTAAAAATGGTTAAATCGTATTATATGGACCCTACAACATGCTTATTCACTAAAAACTCATTATTGAATTTTTTGACCAAAGACATTATCTTCCTTACCTAAAGGTGATGGGAGGTTAAAAACTTTATAGTTCCTTAATCGTTCAACATTGGGTAACATAAGTTGTTAAAAACGAGACGCTTTAGTTTAAGCTCTTAACAAAAAAAATCATTTTAAAAATTACAGATTTACATGTATTTAACATCTTGTTTATCGAGAGACTCGAAATTTAATACATTTTTATAATCTTTTACATGTTTTTTTTTATCTATTTTTCTATTTCTGCTAAATAAGAAGTATAATTTTTTCGGGCCGGCCCACAAAACTTGATCTTTCGGGCCAGATCAAGATCGTAAGTCTGACACGACTCAACTTTTTCAAATGATCGGCCCGATTCAGCCCTTAAAAAATATCTTCGACCAGATGGCCCGGCTCTATGATCGAGTGCATCCCTAATTGAAAGTATGTACAATTTTTATCGTTATGCTATTTTTATTTTGTTTTTTAAACTTTCATATTCTTATTTGATAACATGATTCCTATAGATTTGTTCCGAAAAATGGTAGTTTTTAGTTAAATTATTCGCACGCATCATTATCAATAAAAAGAAATAATATCTATGATCGTGATATTTTTCTAAATTTAATTTCAAATTGTGTTAACAAAACTTCAATATCTTAGTTAAAATAATCGCTATTGAGAAACAGACCTACTGTATTTTTGAGCCGATTATAATTCGAGTTTGGGCCGAAAACACAGCCCAATCGGGACCTGTTTGCTGTTAAAGTAGATTTTATCTACCCTTGCGGTTAAGTGCTATTTGATCCATTATTTTGAGTAGAGAAAAGTACGCTTTAAAATCTGCTATAGAAAAAAATATTTACCTATTTGGAAAGCTAACAAAATATCCTATAATATGAGTATGTTTTCCTGGATTTTAAAACTTTAAAATAGAATTTTTTTAATACTTTTAACCACAAAAATCTTAAAAATAAATTACATATTTGACCACAACATTACATATAAACGCAGAAATTTTTAGTTCGTTATCTTAGACTTAGATTAAACATTTCAAGAATAAATTCATTTCTATATTAGGAAGTAATATATAAACATAAATAATACTAAATAAAAGTATGAGTAAATCGTATTTTTAGTACCCATAAAATTGTATAAATATATTAATAATACTTAATTTGGAAATATTGGTTTAAAATTACATATTTTCCGTACGATTAATCATAGAAAATGATGTAGATATTTGTGTAACACTAATCAATTAGGTGGCTATGGCGATGTTCGTAGTCACACTGCTGTGCGTACTGTGGCAATAAAACATTCATTTTTCGATGATAAAGAGTATGTTTGCCTTTAAGCAGGAAGCAACCTATTTGAACACATTTTGTGACAACAGATGAGGAATATATCTTGTTTTCTAAAATTATTCATTTTAATAAAGTTTAAATATTATTATTTGTTTTTTCCTTCCGTCACCTTTAGGTAAGGAAGGTATTGTCTTTGGTCAAAAAATTCAATGATGAGTTTTTAGTGAATAAGCATGTTTTAGGGTCCCTATAATACGATTTTACCATTTTTACGATGATGTCTGTATGTATGTATGTGTGTGTGACGAAAGTTTCGGATCACATAACTTCAATACCACGATTCCAAAAATTATATTTTTTTCGTATTGCTCAAGTTTACATCCAGAAGAACAACTGATTAGATTTTGGTTATAATTGGTGAACCGGAAGTAGCCTCATATGAAGATTTAACAGTTAAATTTGATTTATTGACATTAACTTAAAGAATATATTATTCTCTATACGATTTAATTGCATTTTATACTTCATATTCAATAGATATAGAGTTAAAGAATTTTAAAGAAATTCAATTTTATAAATCAGCCAGCTATGCTAAACATGGAAACTACTAATATATTCATATAATTCAAATTGACAGATGTCAGTATAAATAAAAAGTAAATTAATGTGGCAGAGATGAGGACGTTGAAGTAGATGTTGGGGAATACACGAAAAAATAGGTAAGGAAATAACTCTAATATTACAAGTTTCTATAAAGATACAAGCGAGATGATTACATTGGATTGAAAATGTCATGAGGAGAAATGAAGAATATATTGGAACAATGAATAGCTTAGTAATAGAAGGTTGAAGAAACAGAGAAAAAACAAAGATAAGACGGAAGAACTGTATTGCGGAAGACTTGAGAGAAAAGGAACTGAATGAGAACGACACGTAAAACAGAAATGAGTGGAAGAAGAAAATAAAAAATAGCGACTCCTAACGAATGGGGAAAGCTAAACAACAAGAAGAAGAAGATGTTAGTGTCAAGTGCAATTTGCATAGTTTGTTTATGAAATAATTTTACTGGAAATTTAGAATATTTTGCAAGAAAATTTATGTATGGAATTTATACATAATACACAGGATTGACGGAAGGTAATAAGAATCAGAAAATTTTCATGAAAAAATATATTTTTTGACTTTTTTTCAAATATATCAGTAGACAACCATTGTTGTCAATTGAAAAAGAGCACCAGTCTAAAAAAAAAAAACGATTTTCCCGTCTAACAGGCTATGTCCGGCTTTTAAATATTCATCCTATATTTATAAAATCATGCTACAAACATAAATATTTTTGTTGACTAACTACTTACAAATAAAAACTAAGTTGTTAAAGGAAAAATATTAAGGAAAGACTAAACTTAAATTAAATAATTATTGACTCAATTTAATAAGGAAATAGAATTGTCATCCTCATCACCATATCAATGAAATAGTTATGATTCTGATTATGTGTAATAATGATATTACTAATAGCGTCAGTTATGAAAAAAATTAAAATAATATCGAACCGGTTGTGGTTCTGTGTTTTGACGACACAAATTCGATCCGGCCGAAGTTATTTGTTAACAAATAATTTCTAACAAAAAAATGAAGGTAAATCGGTGATTTCCTATTGGCATGAAGGATTAAAGGAGGAATTTTCAGAGACAATGCGTCCTCTCCATCCAAATTGTGGATAAAGTCCATGATATGGTTCTGGAAGATCCCGGAAGGAAAGTGCGTGAGATTGAGAGCCATTGGGATCTCTTATGAACGTGTAGTTCATATTTTACGTAATGAATTGAGCATGAGAAAAATGTGCGCCAGGTGGGTGCCGCATTTGCTTAGTTCGTAGCAAAGGCGCATTCGAGCGAACTTCAGCCGAATATTTGGAGTTGTTTAAGAAAACGCCGATCGATTTTAAAAGCGTTTCATAACCATGGATGAAACTTGGATACACCACTATACTCCAGAAACGAAAATTCAGTCGAAAGGGTGAATTGGACATAGTGAGTCGGCTCCGAAGAAAGCGAAATCAGTTCAATCGGCGGAAAAGGTGATGGCGTCAGTCTTTTGGGACGCCAAAGGCATTCTGCTAATTAATTATCTTGATAAAGGAAAACTGTAACTGGATAATACTACGCCATACTTTTAGACGAGCTGAAAGCAGCAATTCAAGAAAAACGCCCGGGAATGAAAAAGATCTTGTTTCACGACAATTTTTCATTGCACTGAACATAAGTTCATTTGTTTGACTGACAGCAACTGAAAGATATGTCAACATAACCTATAAAAATAAATATTCCTTCCATATTCACAAAATTTCGATTTTAAAAAAAAATTAATATGCACATTGGCACTGGAGTTCCTTTTTATCACTCATTTGGTTTATTTTCGTCGGCTCTACGGACTCGCCAACTAATTTCCCCATTCGTGATAAATAGTAGAACTTTAATACCTTGGTAAATAAATAACTATTTAAAGATTTTTAAAAATTTTAAATCCGAAAACGTCGTATAAATTTTTCGTGGCCCCTATTAAACTTGGTTGGGAATCAATATTATTATAAAGGATTAAAATTTTATAAAAGTGATACTATATAATATGAAAAAAATTATAATGTTAGCAATAATTTTATTCGTTTATTAAAATATACATATATATTATAATATATAATATGCATAAATTAATAGTGAATCATACAGAAAAAAATTATATATCTTCATTTTTAACATTCTTTTTTAATGATGGTTTGTATGCGGCGCACATGTTGCATGCGGTGAACTCCCAACGAAGTATTTCACTATACTATGATTCATTTCACACATTTTGTAAAAAAAAGATTTTTAAGCCTAAACACAATATTAACAAATAGGGGAATACCTATTCTGACTCATAGTCATAGCATTAGATAGAAATGAATAATTGATTTAGGTGCATACATAAATAGACTTTAACAGATAACATAATTAATTATTGTAAAATGTAAAATTATACTTCTATAATAAGGTCCGGTTCTAATTTTCCGATTTTTTGCACTCTGGGCGATTTGCTGATTTTTTTTTTGCAACAGTACAAATAGTTAAAAGTTTCCTAAACTTTAACCTAATGCACAATTGAAGCGGTGAGATGAGAAAGGAAAATATTTCACATATTGGGTCGTGACTTCTAAAATAAAAATCTGTTGTGGCCAGCACAATACCTCTCGTCACTTCCGTTTTTGGTTAATAGGGCGCGAGCAGTCATGTGACATTGTTGGCCTTGACAAGCAAATATGGGGGTCCGTGTCAGAATGACAATTAGTAATTATGTACATAGATGTCAAATGTCAGAATTTTTTTTCCTAAATTCTCGTAGTTAATTTGACACCTTGTCAAGGAAAATAAACCACATGGAATTGGAAAATTACTAAATTTAGAATAAAAAATTATGATATTTGACATCTATGTACTAATTACTAGCTATCATTCTGACACGGGCCCCTATATCTGCTTGTCAAGGCCAACAAGTTATATGACTGCTCGCGCCCAATTGTATTTAACATTTCTTGTACGTTACGTTCTTATATCTTTATATGCAGATTTTTTAATTTTAAATTCATTCTATGAAGAAATTTTGTCCTCTTCTTATTTTTCGTAATGTTTCCAATTCATTGTCGGGATTAACAGAATTTTTGAAGGGTATATGTAATGTACCTATAATTTTAAATATTTAATTATTAATACAATAAGAAATAATATAATGTATGTACTTCCCAGAAAAAAACTTCAGTAATGTTTCTGGATTTTTGACACTGACATTTATCTGTCAGTTACAAACAATTTAATTTTTTAATTGGTTTCCATAATATTATTTGGGTTGTGAGATTTATTATATACCTTATATTTTATCTCAATCTATAAAAGATATAGTAAAATATTTATATATATCAGATAGAGAATTTACTCTTCTTTAATACAAAAAAGAACAAATATTTTCAAAAAATTATATTTAGAAGAATTTTTTAAAGAATCTGCTACTTCCGGTTGTCCAATTATTACCAAAACCTTTTCAGCTCTTCCCAGTAATGTCCGATTGAGAAATACGTACTTACACAGATATCAAGTATTATAGTTTTTGAGAAATCGTCCTCCCAACCAACCCACATACACATACACACATACACACACACACACACATACACACACATACAGCCACACACACACACACACACACACACACACACACACACACACACACACACACACACACAGACATCATCGTAAAAATATTCAAATCGGATTGTAGGGGTATTAAAACGTGCTTAATCATTAAAATCTGGATATGCGATTTTTAGCATGAATCCAATACCTCTCTTAGTGAGAGGAAAAAATGCAAAGCGACATTTTGACAGCAATATTCAATCACTCATTTGACGTTTCGTTTCGATACGTTATTGGTAGTTTAAGGAACACTTAAAATTTAAGTGTGAGCGATGCAATCGTGCATAAGAGTTACAAATTGTTAATTTTCATGTAAAATGTTTACTGTACTCTTTAATCAGTTTTTATTGATTTCTGGAAAGCTACCAATAACGGAACCTTTTCCTTTTCCATCTCGCCTCGGCTCGATAAACTTTGTCCTATTGTCCTCGACCATTTTTAATTGTCATCATATTTACCACAATATGAATTATTTGCAGAATTCTATAATGCGTACTTCTACCTTTGGTTTATAAATTTAAAGTAAGGAAAACACAAGTAAATCCCTATATCTAATTACTAACTATTTCATGACGTTACGCACTTTATTTCCCCCCAGGAAACAGCGTACGCACGTCAATGATAAAGTCAGAAATTATGAATGAACTTTGCGACACACTACACAGTAACTAGCGTTTTTTGTGGTTAAGGAGGCGTCATTAATAACAGTAAAAAGTATGTTACAATTTCGATGAAATCAGGTTATGTTTCACACATTTGAATATTGTTCTATATTTAGAAAGTGGTATCTCACACATAAAATCAAATTGATATATTAATAGATTTGTCACTTAATCTCATTCTTGATTGGATAATTTATTTGTGTCTTCTTCTATGAATTTATTAGCATATGAATCACATGATCCGGGAATAGTGACTACTATTCAGAGAAATTCTTTTGCAATATTAAAAAATCTAATGTGGCCAGCACATTACTACCCGCCAATTTATTTTAAGGGACTTCATGTTTCTATTTCAATTGCACATTAATAATTTACACTGAATGTTATTGTGAATTTAAATTTTCTATTCTTCGGAAAAACCTCCTCTGGTTGATAACGGTAAAAAAACTCTAGATATTCTTGGTATTAGTTTTTGTAAAACTCTACTAGAATGTCTATATTTAGTACTGTATATACTACAAAACAAATTAATGCTGTGCATCACATATTATTATGTTTGTCGCAAAAAAATTCAAGGCTACTATTGTTATATTTTATGATATTTGATAATATTATTTCATTAGTATATATTTATTGATTCAGATTGACATAAACCATATTTGAAAAAATCTATTTTATTTATATACAATACATTTAATTTTTTACCTCCCGCTACCCTTGGTAAGGGAGGTATAGGGATCGTGTGTGCCTGTGTGTGTGTGTGTGGATCCTCTTTACACCCTAACTCAAATACTATCGTTCAGCAAATTTATAATAACACGGATTTTATAATGGGTTTATGTATAAATATACAGGGTGTAACACTAAAACCGACTACCGCCATTATTCTCTTTATTATTATTGTTACAAAAAAAATTATTTTTAAAATTTATAGAACAAAGTTATAGGAGACGAAGGGGGACATTTTTTCAAACCAATGGTTTTCAAGTTACAACATAATGTATTATTTTCTCAAACGGGATTATACATATTTTGTATGCCTATTCGGTAGAATATTTTTTTCTAAATTCAACCATGAGATTATTTTATATCCTTACGTAACAAAAATATTGAGAAAAAATAATTTGAAATTTAAATAAATTTGATTTTTATAGTTATTTTTCAGTAGGCTATTAGATTTCTATCCTAAATAATTCAAATTTACAAATAGCAGTTTTTGTTTTTCATGCATAGCCTACTGAAAAATGACTATAAAAATCAAATTTATTTAAATTTTCAATATTTTTATGATGTAAATATATAAAACTAATACATGGTTGAATTCAGAAAAAAGACGCTATTGAATAGGCAAAATATGTATAATCCCATTTGAAAAAATCTGATGTGGTCAGCACAATACCGTCCGTCAATCCTGTCTATTATGTATGAATAGCTTAGTAATAGAAGGTTGAAGAAACAGAGGAAAACCAAAGATAAGATGAAAGGACTGTATTGCGGAAGAATTGGGAGAAAAGGAACTGAATGAGAACGACACGCAAAACAGAAATGAGTGGAAGAAGAATATAAAAAATAGCGACCCCTAACGAATAGGAAAAGCTAAAAAAGAAAAAGATGTGTCAAGTGCAATTTGCATAGTTTTTTTTATGGAAATTTAAAATCTTTTGCAAGAAAATTTATGTAAGGAATTTGTACATAATACAGAGGATTGCCGGAAGGTGTTGTGCTGTCCATATCAGATTGTTTTTTTTTATTTAACAGGTCTTCTCGTATGTGTTTTTAATTTTCCAAAAAATTCTCAAAGTATGACAATCAGCTGATTTTTGGCTGATTTTGTTTTTTGCGATTTGAACATTGCGGATTACGATTTTTTAACTTACTTTTAATTGTATTATATCATCCCTTAACGTTCCATCCATAAGTATAAAAACACTCTGTATAATATAAAAAAAATTAACTGATTCGAAAAATGTATCAGTAAAAAAAATATAGAGGGAGAGTGTATTATTTCTATGGCCACCAACATATGTATATGTATACGTTACAGTAAAAGTAGATAGCGGTGCACATTACCGGTAAATGTAGAAACTTGCCCAAAACTACTTTCGCTTGCAATTCAACTAATTGCAACATTATCTTCACCTAACACACAAAAATCATTCGTCGAAAACTCGGGGCGAATTCTGTTGTTAATTTAGTGAAAGTACAAGCGAAAACAATTGTAAGCGAATCTATATATTTACCGGGAAATGTGCACATCATCCCACTGTATACTTTTACAATAACATTTTTCCCTCGTTGTATTATTGCTCACGGCTTTGCCTCGTGTCACAATTTTACTCCTCAGCAAAAAATTACAACTATGTAACAGTAATCATTTTTTTCAGTAATATCAATTGTTTCACTTCTTAAAAATTTAACCCGTATGATGCAAGTTATTCAAATATTTACTTTTATATGAGTGGGCTGCGGTTAGAAATTGTTAAACATTTCAATTCATTCTTTGAAGAATCAATGAGTTTTTCGAATCGAATGTCAAGGCATGCTAATGAATGTATGGTTAGAGAGGACGCCAAAGCCAACTCAGAACTTGATTCAAAACTTGTTCTTTTGCAACGGAGTTTCCTTATGACGTCATTCCGGTCATTAAGGCCAATATTACAGGTATTCCCCTTGTGGCAATTTCTACATTGCGTGATAAAATGTTAGCTAAAAATGCATCTGTGTTTTCCTAGCGAAAAAAATCTTTTATTAATGCCTTAGATACAAATTAAATAAGGAGAAATAGTAAGTAAATTCTTGGAAAAACCAAAATAAATTTAATATATATTACTTAGGTTAACTCAGGTAAATTTAAAAAAAATACAGGTTATTTTATACCAGTGTTTCTCAAACTATTCGTAAAATAGATATGACAGGACTGCATCCCGACTGCTTCCTGACAGGGACGACCATGCTAGAGCCATCGTAAATTAAGAGCCGCCACAAATAAAGGACCTTAGAAAAAAAACATTAATCTGAATATCCAGTAATACCAACATAGTGAATAAGCACGTTTTAAGGTCACTAGAATCCGATTATAACATTTTTATGTGTGTGTGTGTGTGTGTGTGTGTGTGTGTTAGGATGTTGTAGATACGATTTCTTAAATTATTTAACACTAAAGACCTGTGTAACAACGGATTCCTCAATCTGACAGTATGGGAAGAGTTGAAAAGGTTCTGGTAACAATTGGACAACCGGAAGTGGTAGTTTCTAAAATTTTTTTTTTGAAAATTTGTTACTATAAATAATAAAGATAATTAAATTTTCAATCTGACGTATATAAATTTTTAGATAAATGCAAAATGTCAGTGTCAAAAATTAGCATTTTTACTAACATTACTGGAAGATTTTCCTGGGAGGTACGAATACATTTGAATATATATTATTAATTAAATATGTATTTAAATTATAGGTATGTTAATATTACATATATCTTTAAGAAATACAGCTAATACCGTCAATGAATTTGAAGAATTTTGAACATATTAGAATAGTAGGACAAAATTTCTCATAGAACGAAAGAAGAGATACAATGTCAATTATTTGTGTATACAAGAAATGTTAAATTCGTTACTCATAGTCATGTGAATTTGTTGGCCTTGACAAGCAGATTAGAGGATCCGTGTCAGAATGACGGCTAGTAGATTTTTACATAGATGTCATATGTCATAATTTTTCATTCAAATTTTCAAAATATTCTGATGTTTATTTGTCATCAATAGTATGGAATATACTTGTCGAGGAAAATAATCCACATGGATTTGAAAAATCATAATGTTTTGAATGAAAACTTATGATACTTGACACCTATGTACATTATTACTAGCTGTCTTTCTAACACGGGCACTGCGCTCACGCCCTATGCAACACAAAATGAAAATGGCGAGAGGTAGGCCACACCAGATTTTTTATTTCAGTGTTGTTTGTTCTTTGAAGTATTATAGATACAGACTTTTGTTTTTTGACATTTGCACACATATACAGAGTATTCATTTTAAATGGGCCGCCATTGCTATCTCGAGAACTATAAGAGCTACAAAGACGTATATAGTTCCGATAACAACACAAATATTTTCGTGATAAAAAAATATAAAATTATTTTTAAAATTAATAATGGTATTTTTACATATTATGAAATTAATTTTTAAAGAAAAAATAATAATTAGTGGTATAGTTTTCAATCTGATTATTTTTTCCTGTCTAATGAGTAATGCATATTTGCATAATTAGTGTAATTGCAAATTTTCATGTCTTTCCCTAACATATTATTAAACTATGAGCCGCACAATAGTAATACATCATTTAATTATTTTGTAGAATTTCCGCTATTTACATAGAATTATTTGTTTTGACAAGATATAAGATAATAAGAATTATTCATATACCTATTCCAAATTATAATAGATTTTTCATTTTATTTACCAGCACTTAAAGAAATTAATATATAAAAATTTCCCTCATCAAATTCTTTGAAATAATAATAATTATATACATATGGTTTTCACATACATAATTCATTTATGTAAATTTAGATAATCAAAGAAATAACTCGAACTGAACGTTTATTTGTCAAAGTTAATAAACCTGAACCGAATTAAAACCCTTTTAAATACAAATTTGGTTCAGGTATGTTAAATATCTATATATACCTACAGAGTGTTGTCCGCGACACCGGACTTTAACAAGTAAAATAATATTTTTGTAATTTTCTGCTTCCTTTATTATTTTAAGTAAAAAATCTGATGTGGACACCACACGACTTCCTTGTACGATTATTAAACTATACATATTTTTTTAATAAATAAATTACAAAATATTAATTTTAACTTCAAAACAGTAAGATATATAGCGACTATAATCTAACCCGGTTTTTTTTAAAGAGAGTTTGATTGCAACAAAGAAATATTTGATTACAATAATGAATATGACTAATTTCACAATAAAAATATAATATTTGTTATTGTACGAATCATAAAATTGCACGTATTTAACGTAATTTGACATGAACATTTTTTTATGTTTTTGTCCTAATCTATAGCAAGCTTTATTACAAAAACAAAAAAGTATATAATTTTTAAATTTACATATCTCGCTTATATAAAGGGCTAATTTAATAATATTTAATGTGCTAGACGCAGAAATTAATTCTCTAAAACTTTTATTTGAAGCATTTATTTCTAAAATCAAAATAAAATCATTTTATTCAAGAAAAACTGTTAACAACTTCAAGTAATGTACCACTTCCTGTTAGCCTATTTTAACCAAAATCTATTATGTTATTTCGATTGACATAAAAGTCTTATATACCAAATTTTAAAAGTTTTGGATTATATTTTAAAACAGTTTTTCATTAAAATCTATTATAGGCTTCATGTAAAGTGCCACTTCTGGAAATTGTGTAATAACCAGAAAGGGAGGTGCACAACTAGATATTATAGGAGCCCTAAATACAAAATTTCAACTTTCTACGGCTTACCGTTTTTGAGTTATGCGAGATACGAACGTACGAACGTACGTATGGACGTACATACGGACGTACGTACGTACAGACGTCACGACGAAATTAGTCAAAATAGATTCAGGGATGATCAAAATGGATATTTCCGCTGAAATCTGAAAACCGAATTTTTTCGCGATTACAATACTTCCTTTACTTACGTACAAGGAAGTAAAAAGCTTCAAATTAAAGTTGTAGAGCTCAATCAATAAACAAAATTAATTTAACAACCCTTGTAACGGCAAAAAATTGGTATGACAATGTAGAAAATCATCCCTAAAATAGCAATAGCCACGGAATTGAAACAAATGTTTGACATTTTACTTGTCAAGTTAGGTTAATATATTTTTATTAGATATAATTTGTAATATCTGTTCAAGTAAATAATTATATATCAATTTAAATAAATAATTTTTCACTTTAACAGAAATTACAAATAATAATAACAATAAATTAACCAAGATGAGAGAAATCGCCAACATTTGTTAACTTTTAGTTTCAATTTCATCGCTATCGCTATTTCTTGAGATGATTTTAGATATTTTCATACCTAATTTCTGCCGTTATAGAGACTGTAATAAAGAATTTTATGCTGTACAATATTTATTTGAAACTTTTGTACCTAAAATAATTAGGAAAGCAGGAAATTACTAAATATGATTTTACATATTAAAGTCCTATGCGATCTGGGAAAAATTACTTGACTGGGTTGGATGATGAAAGATAATTTGTATTTACCATTTCTAATTATACAGGGTGTTGAAAGTTATATCGGAACATAGGACTTTAATGAAATATGATAATGATATTCATACATTTCAGTCAACTTGGGTATGGCAATAAAGTTGGTTAAAATCCAGGAATATCATTATATTTCATTAAAGTCCTATGTTCCGATATAACTTTGAACACCCTGTATAATTAGAAATGGTAAATACAAATTAAATGATTTTAATATCAGCATTTTTTTACCTTCGCCTTACCCTTACCGTCGCCTTTTGGTAAGGAACGTATATTGTATTTAGTCAAAAAATTCAACGATGGGTTTTTAGTGAATAAGCACGTTTTAATGTCCTTATAATACGATTTTACCATTTTTACGATGAGAGACGATTACATTGGTTTGAACATGTCGTGAGGAGAGATGAAAAATATATTGGAAGAAGAATGAATAGCTTAGTAATAGAAGGTCGAAGAAACAGAGGAAGACAAAAGATAAAATGAAAGGACTGTATTTCGGAAGACTTGAGAGAAAAGGAACTGACTGAGAACGACACGTAAAACAGAAATGAGTGGAAAAAAATAAAAAATAGCGAACCCTAACGAATAGGAAAATCTAAAGAAGAAGATGTCAGTGTCAAGTGCAATTTGCATAGTTTGTTTATGGAATAATTTTACTGGAAATTTAGAATCTTTTCCAAGAAAATTTATGTATGGAATTTATACATAATACACAGGATTGACAGAAGGTACTATGCTTGCCACATCAGATTTTTGTATTTGTGATCATTTACCGCTTGAACCGAAATTCTTAGTTCATCCTGTTTTTCCAGAAAAAATATATTTAAAAATTGGTATAGGATCCCCTCGTTTATAATGAAAAAATTATAACATATTTATGGATGTAATTATTGGTCTTCAAGCTTTGGCCTAGTCTCCTGAAATATTTTCTACGAATGCCTCTGATGGAAGTTTTTAGTATGTATTTAAACAAAATGGATAAAAATATAAACATAAAAACAAGTATCAGCTATCGTTATTGTTTAGTGCAAGTCATATTTTATTAGATAATTGGATTCAAAGGTATGCTAGCCTATCACAATCAGTAAAATAATACTTTGTGAAACGAAGTTTTAACAATAAGGAAAACTTAGATTTTTCTCGTATTAGTTAATAAGTTTTCTGGAAAAACAACTACTATATTGAACACATCAAAATGAGTATATTAATGTAAACAAGAAGTTATTTACTTTAAATGCTTACTTTAAAATTTTCAAAAAGTCACGTAAATCGTATTCAGATTACGTACTAAAAAAATACATTAAATACTATATATTTAATTTTCTAATAGGTGTTATTTCATTAAGAAATAAATTACTTTACATATATGAAATGTTAAAACGGAATTAAAGACTTGCTTCTTTCGTTTGGCCCATAATTATAAATTGGTAATCAAATCGGGATATTAATAGAATAAATTTAAAACTAAAATTTCAAGTTTTATTTTAAGTGGAATTTTAGCCAGATACAGGTATCCACGGAGCAACAGAGATATCATATTCCAGGGATTCCAAAACAATCACAACAAATTTGAAGCCTGCTAAATATGACAGCACAGTATCCTGTTCCTTCCATCACCGTAAGGTAAAAAATCTGTTGTGGCCAGCACAAGACCTCTCGCCACTTACTTTTTATTGGTTACATAAGTATAGGGCGCGAACAGACATGTTACATTGTTGGCCTTGTCAAGCAGATGTGGGGGCCCGTTTCAGAATGATAATTAGTAATTATATACATAAATCTCAGAATTTTTCATTACAAATTTCAAGATTTTCTAAATTCACGTAGTTAATTTGTCACCAGGAGTGTGTAATTTACTTGTCGAGGAAAATAAACCACATGGAATTGGAAAATTACGAAATTTAGAATGAGAAATTATGATATATGACATCTATATACATAATTACTAGCTATCATTCTGACATGGGCCTCCATATCTGCTTGTCAAGGCCAACAAAGTCACATGACTGCTCGCGCCCTAATGTACTTAACATTTCTTGTATACCTACACTCTACACCAAAAATTCTACTTATATCTATTCCATATATTTAAATTTTTTAAATTTAAATTCATTCTATGAAGAAATTTTGTCCTACTCTTCTAATTTTTCGAGATGTTTCTAATTCATTGTCGGAAGTAACAGTATTTCTGAAGGGTATGTGTAATATATCTTTAATATTAAAAAATATTATCTATTAATACATAAGAAATAATATAAAGTATGTAATTCCCAGAAAAATTCTTCAGTAATGTCTCCGGATTTCTGACACTGACATTTATCTGACAATTTAAATTTTCAACTATTTTCCATGGCATTCTTTCGAGTGTAAAATTTATTACAACAGATTATTTTATATATTATATTTCTTTTATCTCTAAATCTATAGAATAATAAAATATTTGATGTATCAGATAGAGAATTTAATTTTCTTTAATATTACCAATTATTACCAAAACCTTTTCAGATCTTTCCATGAATGTCCGATTGGGAAATACGTAGTTAAACAAATTTAAAGTCTTATAGTTTTTGAGTAATCGTCCTTCCAACATCCCACACACGTACATACACACATACACACACACACATCCACACACACACACACACACACACACACACACACACACACACAGACAGACATCATCGTAAAAATGTTAAAATCGAATTTTAGGGATTTTAAAACGTGCTTATTCAATAAAATCTGGATATGCGATTTTTAGCATGAATCCAATACCTCTTTTAGCGAGAGGTAAAAAGGTATTGTCTAAGCACATTTTAAGGTCCCTAGAATACAATTTTACTATTTTTACGATGCTGTCTGTATGTGTGTCTGTTTGTGTGTGTAACAAAAATGTCTCCTTCGATTACTCCAATACTACAATTCGGATAATTCATATTCCTCTTTTGTACGTCTATAAGAATAGTTGATTAGATTTAGGTTACAGTTGGTTAACCACAGGTAGCCTAATTTGAAGATTTTAACAATTTTTCATGTGATGATCCAGTATCCAGCCATCCATTGATCCTGCATTAATTAATCTAAAATTAACCGAATTAGATAAATTATTGCCTCAAAAATCACGAAAAACATATGAAAAAATCTGATGTGATCAACACAATACCTCCCGCCATTTACCTATGGAGTCTCGTTGCCGCATGCCTGATGTCTGGTCGCGAATCTGGGGAATCCGATTCGATCCCGATCAACGCCAAATAATTCGAATTTTAAATGGCATAAAATTAACCCTAGTGGTAAACGCCCGCACAATACAAATATCATCATATCATCATTGCCGAAATGTTTGTATAAATCACATTAGCACATCCAGCAATGGATAATATGCCGTGATAATATATTTATTTGTTTCTTTATTTAAATACATACCTGCATATTTACTAATGCTAGAAATTATGTATTTTAAGTACCTTTCCATAAAACTATTGTTCTATTTACAATTTTCCTTTTAAAACGTTACTATTATTAATTTGAAATGATTATTTTTTTGACAGTGACATGAAAATGACAGGCTTTACATTTATTTCTATTGGTTATAATTTTTAATAACTTTCTTACAGAATTGAGTGAATCTCCAATCAAGAAAAAATATTGTCTTCTTCGTAAATCTAAAAATCGAATAGGTTCTTTCTTATGGCGTAATCCTCGTCAAGAACTAATCAAACATTTTGAGAAATTCTGGCGCGAGAACTCCATATATAAATAATCGCGCGAGATTTCCTTACGCACAATTTGCCGGTTCGTTAAATAAGAACATCAACCTCAACGTCTTCGTTGCCTTAGAAATACTTTTTAAATAGTTACAAATGGAGTTTCGCGTTAGTTGTTTAACATATGTTGTTATTTTTTGTGCAATTGTTAACGTTAATGCAAGACATCTTCATCATGAAAGAAAACTTGAATATGCATCTCACTTAAAAAGAGTTAATAAATTTCAAAGAGAATCAATGTGTAGTGTTCCTAAAGAAACTATAATTCAGTTAAATGAAATTACTTTCAACAAGACTTTATTAACGCATCAGGTATGCTTAATTTATTTTCATTTGTTATTTAATAGTTATTTAACTATCAAGTGTGTTAATGAGCGCGATTAATGATTAAGATCATTAATCGCCAAATAACAAACGTGTATCAATATTTTTCCATCAACCATATCTTACTGAATTGGAGAATCGAATTTTATTCCATGACCTACCTAATAAAAACGTTTAGTAATAAAAAATCATGCAGTAATAGTGACCATTAATGACTGATTTACAACAACCGTTTAGTAATAAAAAAATCATGCAGTAATATGGGTCATTAATAAATGGCTTTCTTTAAATTAACATAACCTAATAATAAACGATCAACAGAAAAAAAAATTAACTTAGGCTCGATATTTTCATCTCTGGTTAAACTATCGGTTAACTTAACTACACGTTAAAAGAAAAATACAGCATATGCATATACCGGGTGAATACTTGCAAGCCCGAACATAGCCCGTTAACCCGGGAACTAACTAACAACAATGATTGTGGATGTTTTAAGAAATGTCAAATTTCATTATTTAATATTAATAATAAATAATATTAAATTCATCACAATATGATTTTAAAGCAGAACATAGATTATATTCATACGTAATATAACAAGTGATATGATTATCATCGATGATATTCTCGAGTGAAACCGAGCTGCAGATTTCACGAGTCCGAAGGACGAGTTGAAATGTACTGCTCCGGTTTCACGAGCAATATCTTCGATTATTAATCATATCACGAGCTTATATTTAATGAGAGAATATAATGAATTTTTGCAATCTAACCTAACTTTTATTTAATATTTCGGAGTTTGAATTATTGTTATTATTTATTTTTATACTCAAAATTAACTGTCAATGTCATAAATAAAGAAAACAAATCCCTTAGTAACGACTATAAATACGGTGTTTATTTCCTTGTTTTTTATCATCGCTGTGATAAACGCGTAGCTAGGGAGATTCTGAATGTTGATTGGCGGAAAACATGTCACGTGACTAAGGAATTATATTCTCAAACAAATATTTTTAAAAAAATCGCTCTTTAAACGTAAGGTTGAAATTAAATATTGAAATTTGAATTTGACATTTCTTAAAACAGCGTTTTAGTTAAAACTAGGCTTGTGGTACCAGCCAATATGTCTAAATGTCCAATGTATAGATTTCGTGTTGGTATTGAGTTACTGTGTACTGGAAAATCTTGATACCTAACGCCTTCATCAATGCCTTCATTTAAGAAACACAATTACTCAAATTCTTGTATTTCACTTTAAATGTTAGTTCGTACATTATTATTCACTTATATAAACACGCATTGTGTACGTCCATCCACTGCTAAAAATCACAACAAAATCCAGGGTCGGATTAATTGCATTTGAGGCTCGGAGCTAGATAACTTGATGGCCCCGTTCCAAAAAGAAAGAAAAATGGTTAATGAATAAATGAATATTTTTTACGTTTTAAAAAATTCTAATAAATACATATTTTCATGATAGATTATCAAGGCCCTATCGCTTTAAAAGACGCAGGATTGCAACCCCAAAAATATCTACCCTCCCCTTAATTCAGTTTGAAACTACATAGATAACTGTATTTTCTAGGTATACCACAGATCTTATAAGTTATAAGTACAGTGGAATCCACCTATAATGAACTCGCCGGTAATAGAAACTCTTTTATAATGTATCCTTTTTTAAAGTCCCAGTACAAACACGTGAAAAATCCTCGGTTAAAATAAACTCGATTATAACAAACTTTCCCCTATATTGAACCCAAATTCATTATTTTGTCTATTACAAGCGGAGCGATTCGGTACTTAAAGTCAAACTAATTCTAGATAAAGATTATATAGCCAAATCGCGGATTCAAACAAAACTAATCGACTTTTTTCAAAATATGTAATGGAAAATATATGCTAGTATATATGTACATATTACAATAAATTTTTCGCTATTATTTTCGTGCTTATATATACAGTAAAAATTTTGAAAGATGTCAGATCAAGGTTGTCTACGAATTGTATGAATTCAGATTTTTGTTTCGCGCATTATGACAAATTCAGTAGTGTCGTTTGCTCAGTTTTTATGAAGATACATAAGATATTACTGTTATTTTATTATTATAAAAATATATGTTACAGTTAAAGCATTTAAAATTCAAAAATAAATCAACTGGTAAGTTTATGAGCAAATGTAAAACCAAATATGTTAAAAATAAGATAATGACACAATGTTAGTGTCAGTAACTCTGCCAGAATATAACGTTATTCGTACGGCTATGAATCAAGGTAATATATCTGAATTAATAAATAAACTTACGTTACAGCGAAAATATTATCAACAACGAGCATCGTTTTAAAGTGGAATGTCCTAACTTAGTCGAAACAATATGAAATTTTGAAAGACAAGCGTGCTATATACATCCTTATCGCACACTCTTATAGACTTTGCAAAAGAAAGAGATGTATGCCTATTTGTTAATTCGTTCGTGATACAAATGACTTTGATCGGACATCTTTCAAAAATTTTACTGTACATAGTTTCTTATTGTATCTAGATACTTTTTCTTAATAAAAACATGACAATGAAATAACATAAATAAGCATTTGTTACTAATTATTCTAATGAGATGAACACTCGACTATAATGGACTATTTTCCTTGGTCCTCTGAAGTCCATTATAAGCGGAATCTACTGTATATGAGATCTGTACATACAAAAAATTGTTTAAGGAAAATGTAATACATTTTTCTTTTTAATTTATGTTTTCCTACTAATGATATATTTATTTATTTATTACAGTCATTACCATTTGACACGTTATTTCTAATATATAATTTATCTGTGAATAGCAAAACATCATCTAATAATTATGATTGTACCTTGCGGGCGTTTACCATACGTCACATGACGTGCACTCATTGCTGTCGTGGAGAGTGCAGCACAGAGGTCACTTTTGTGCCATTTAAAAAATTCGAAATAATTTTGGCGTCGGTCGAGATCGAATTCGGCCCTGAATTAAAAGATTACAATCTTTTCATCCGTAACTGATTGAAAAATAATCATTTTTCGGGTAATTTTTAAATGATATTTGCACCACTTCTAAAAATTTCTCGAATTTGTAATTATCTTACTTTTAAATATACAGGGTGTTCATTTTAAATGGGTTAACCGTTGCTATTTCGAGAACTATAAGAGCTACAAAGACGGTTAAATGAACAGACAATTTCTATTTCACAAGTTTAAAGAAAAGAAAAAAAATATTTTCGATCAGTAAAATTGCACTTTAACACTTGATATACGTACTGGCATGCAGATGATACAGTACTTTGTTCTTTGTTTACAAAATTATGTTAATTGTAAATATGGAAAACACGTCTATAATATGTATAAGCAAATTGACGTAGGTCATAGAGCAAATCTGTAACAACAAGATAAGAAATTCGTACTAGACAAAAAAGACAGTACTGCACACACCAGAAAATTGGAGGACCACAAAAATGTCATATTTTTGCGATATTTTTTGATCTACTTGACTAAATTTGATTTAGTTAGAAGTTAGAGTCTCTTAGATTAATAATATTTATTCCTGTAATTATTAAATTTGTGAAGAAGAATTTAAGATCATGTAAACAATGTTAAACCGTTGCTATTTATGGTATTAGTATTTTTGTAAATGTTTTATATGATAATATAATCTATTCTAACCTAATTTAACCTATAGTCTAATCTAAGCATAATTTAACCTAATCTAAATTACAACCGGAACGCAATATTCATATTTATAAAATACTAATTATGTACATAAATGTTAAATGTCAGAATTTTTTATTAAAAATTTCAAGATTTTCTAAATTCACGTAGTTAACTTATCACAAGGAGTGTGGAATTTACTTGTCGAGGAAAATAAACCACATTGAATTGGAAAATCACTAAATTTAGAATGAAAAATTATTATATTTGACATCAATTTACATAATTACTAGCTATCATTCTGACACGGACCTACATATCTGCTTGTCAAGGCCAACAAAGTCACATGACTGCTCGCGCCCTATTGTATTTAACATTTCTTGTACGCCTACACTCTACACCAAAAATTCTACTTATATGTATTCTTTATATTTAGATTTTTTAATTTTAAATTCATTCTGTGAAGAAATTATTTCCTCTTCTAATTTTTCGAAATGTTTCCAATTCATTGTCGGGATTGACAATATTTTTTAAGGGTATGTGTAATATTTCTATAATTTTAAATATTTAACTATTAATACAATAAGAAATAATATAATGTATGTACTTCCCACAAAAAAATCTTCAGTAATGTCTGGATTTTTGACACTGACATTTATCTTTCAGTTACAAACATTTTATTTTTCAATTGGTTTCCATGACTTTATTTGGGCTGTGAGATTTATTACAACAGATTATTATATACCTTATATTTCTTTATCTCTAAATCTATAAAAGATATATATAATAAAATATTTATATGTATCAGAGATTTTACTCTTCTTTAATACAAGCAAGAACAAAAATTTTCAAAAAATAATATTTGCAGATTTTTTTTAAGAATCTGCTACTTCCGGTTGACCAATTATTACCAAGACCTTTTCAGTTCTTCCCAGTAATGGCCGATTGAGAAATACATAGTTTTTGAGAAATCGCCCTTCCAACCTCCCCACACACATACACACGCACACACACACATACACACACGCACAGACATCATCGTAAAAATATTAAAATCGGATTGCAGGGACCTTAAAACGTGCTTAATCATTAAAATCTGGATATGCGATTTTTAACATGAATCTACTACCTCTCTTAGCGAGAGGTTAAGTTTAAATGAATTTAAGTTGTAAGGATGTTAGGTTTTATTAAATAAAATGTCTAAAATTATTTCATAATTTATAGTAAAAACAATGGCTGGTACCACAAGCCTATTTTTAATTTTCAAACAGTATAAAAGTAACCTATGTGGTGCTTTCTCTACGACTATTTTGAGATCGTCTGAGGTGACATAATGACAATTAATAACTAGGGCATCGAACCAGCCAAAAACTGGGTTCGGTTCAGGTTGAAGTTATTTTATTTTTTGAGAGATAGGTTCTGGTGCCGTTCTGGTTCAAACATTAATAAAATTTGCGGTTTTGTTCCGGGTTCGGGTATTGGATGCAGGTTCGGTTCGACCTAATGAAAACTGAATTAATGTTTTGGAATAACAATCTTTATATAGAAATAATTTAAAATGCGAGCTGGAATTTACGCAAGACAAGAACAGGAACACAATTTTCACAGACAACACAAGTGTTGATTATCGGCTGTATTACGATACTCGGTTCAGTTCCGACTCGGGTTCAATTGAAAAATATATATGAGGTTCGGTTCTGGGTTTAGGTTCGCTAAAATGTTACGGTTTGGGTCCGGTTTTGGTTCGGTTCAGGTTCGGGTTCGAAGCCTTTTTAATAACTGATTAAAATGATTAGCGAGCAGTTGACTAGCAATTTCTCGGTCAATCGTTTATGGATTATTTTGGAGAAAAGATGCGTACAATTAATTTTTTTTATATCTGTCATTTGAAGTATTTTTCTCTAAAATAATACATAAACTATTTAGAGGAAATAATATTTTTCGAACCTTATAACTGAAAATTTAATAATAATGTTGATATCATTCTGTTTATACTCAGAAATAAAACATATATTCATGTTTATCTGCTTGTTGAAATCCTCATTATTGAAAAACGAATCTGTAAACATTACTTCGAATGAGTACATTTGCGCTAAGATAAAATTATATCATGGAAGAACTTATCATTACATGCATTTAGTAATCAGAATTTTATAAATCAAACAGTGTTTTATTCTGAATACATCTTTCCAAGAAAGTGGTCATAATATATGAGGAAAACCGCAAAGGATTGTTGATTTATTATAGTATCTAGGTGACTCTCATATAAGTATAAATAAAATAGTTTGTCCTTGCTGATAAAATTTCAAATTTTTATTTGGTTTTTCTCGAAAAAAGTTGTGGTACTACACTATGTTATATTTATATCATTGTATTCAGAATTCTACGTATACTTTGAATTTTGAATAAATAAAAATAAACAGGGTTTTCCATAATAAAGAAGAAAGTAGATATCATTTCCGATTAAAACGGAAGTAATGTCCTTATAATATTTCAGATATGATGTCCTTCTGGTGCCCAATTTATCTGTAGGATTTCTCTATCATAATACAAAGATATGAGATATTTTCGAAATAAGAGAAATACGAGTTTTTGCCTGTAGCTCAGAAACAAAAGACAAAAGACAAAAGACAAAAGACGATCGAAAATTCCTGTGGTGACTATTAAACTTTTCTCGAAAAGTTGACCCTGAAATGTGCAAAAGGTTTCTTTTTATCGTTTCTACAAAAAGTCCTATAAAAATCTGTTGTGGCCAGCACAATACCTCTCGTTATTTTCATTTTATGTTGCATAGGGCGCGAGCAGTCATGTGACTTTGGTGGCCTTCGCAAGCAGATATGGGGGCCCGTGTCAGAATGACAGCTAGTAATAATGTACATAAGTGTCAAGTATCATAATAATATTTATTAATATGTATTAAATTCCTTTCCATATAATTATTGTTCCATTTACTGTTTTCTTTTTAAAACGTTACTATTACTATTTGAAATGCTTAATTTGTTGACAGTGACATATATTTGTCAGTTACAAGCATTTGAAATGTAACCATGGAGATGCGGTTAAAGCGTAGGCTTCGGGATTAAAATTATAGATAGTTATCCTTAAAATATATAGAAAAAGTATTAATGCAAACCTGTAGAAAATTTAATAATCTTTAATTTTTATATAACATAAATCTCGAAAAAATAACATTTAAAAGGTATTTTTCGAAGAAAAATTATTTTCAGCTTCCAGTTAAGTGCCATTTTCGGTTATCTGATTTACTCCAAAATCTATTGACATCTTTCCATATAAGAGTAAGGTATAAATACAAGGTTTTAAATTTTTCTGAACGATAGTAGTACACACACACACACACACACACACACACACAGACATTATCGTGAAAATGTTAAAATTGAATTGTAAGGACCTTAAAACGTGATCATTTACCAAAATCTCGATATGCGATTTTTAGCACGATCCCTATACCTCCCTTACCAAGGGTAGGTAAAAATTGACTAAGATTATATTTGCTAAAAGCTCCTCAATTATTTATTTAATATATGTATCTAAAAACGGTCATGAAATAAAGTGTAGTATTGCGGCCATAAATTATAGATTGACAATAACATAATAATGTATTTTATTTTCAGAAAATTTCACCATCCATAACGGTTCTCCATCGTTGTGAGACCTGCTCAGGATGTCCAAATCCAGGGTACACATGCACGGCAAAGGATTCTACGATAGTAAGCCAAACATTTTCTATCAACTCGGTTGATAGTTCCCAAGAACATGCTGGGTACATCATCGGAACAGCTTTAAATCATACGAGTTGTTGGTGTCAACCTACCACATCACAACCGAAATAAAATTCATACATCACGGTTAATAATATACCATGAAAAAAAATTATTCCAATACCAGTATTCCATTTCAATCATTGTCATTATTGCCTACATAGGTAGTTTAAATTTTATAAAACCCAGCAGCCATAAAGGGTTGAAAGTAGTTCTTTACAGACCGATGCTTTCAACGAGAGGAATACACATTTTTTTTAACGATCAGAAATATTAATCGATATTTTGTTTGTTGAGAAACCCTGCACTAAAGTCTGTAAAGTACTTACTTTGTAGACCGTTGCTATTAGCAACGATCTTCAGTTATTCACTTTCTATAGTAACCAAATAACATTCGAAAAATTTACTTTTTATATCAATTGTAGAAAATATGTAAATGTTTATGTACATTTTTATAGTCATTGTTAAACTATGACGTATTTGACCTGTCCGTCAGAAATATATGTCAATTTACAAAATAATGTCATTTCAATTTAAAATAGACCTCACATATTATGGTCAATGACTTTTTTGACGTATAAATATGGTTTTATAATTAATTAATGACTTTCACTTTTTCTATAGGTGTACACGATAAACCGTTACAAAATTGAACAATATTATAATATAACAATAATGTGTGTTAATAAAAATAATAATCCAGATGTTTGAAACATGAGATAAACCTCAGCAAATGCGTTAATGATTAAGATTATTAAATATCAATTAACACACGTGTTATTAACAATATTTTTCCGTTGATCGTATTTTATTAAATTGTAGAAACTTAATTTTCTTGAATAACAAAATTTGTAGGTTAGTAACAGGAAATTCGAAAATCATTCATTAATAAAAAATCAAAAACTATTTTTTATACAACCCATAAATAGATGATCTTAAAAATTGACTTTAAAAATGTACAATTTATCGTGTCAAGCGTAAAATGTTACTTTTATGTGCGCCTAAAAAATTTACATTACGAGCCGAAACAAGTGTTAAAAATTACACAATACAAAAAAATTATGTTCAAGTTACATATAGAACTTTTTATGTAACATCTGTTTCAGTTCACAAAATTTAAATCTCAGAGAACATTATTTACTTCCCATATTTTTTGCCCCTCTGAACTTTTTAAATTAAATGATAAACATATCAGAAATATTTTGAATAAGAAAATAAAAAAATGTGATATCATTATCATTTCGAGATACTTAATTTCATGTTGTCATGAAGTTTATTTTTAAAATTTAATTAAAAAACTCATGAATCAAATTTCATATCAGTCATTTATTTTTTATTTTATTTATGTATTTAAACTTTTAGAATAGAGTGCAGCAGTCCTTTTACTTCATTAGAACTTACATTTTAAATATTTAAGTTTGTCGTTTTTAAGTTTAAAATTTAAGTTTTCATGGAGAAAGGGCTATAGAATTTTATTAATACTGTTATTTATTTGTTGTACCATTATGTATTTAATAAGTATTATTCTGAACAAATATGCTATAAGCTACATATAATAATATATTATTTTAAATTTAAAGTTTTCTGTCTTCGCCATAATAGATATTTACGTATAGAGGGCCGAAAGAAATAGTTTACGCCTGCGGAGGAAGATTGATGCCCGACGAAGGAAGGGCATATTCGCCGTAGGCATAGAGTTAAAAATATATAATAGAGCAGTACAAATCCGACATCTTGAAGACTTAGGGAGAATGGTCCGCCATCTTATGCTGTTCCATTTCTGACTCGTTCTTTGCTTTTTTGGGCATATTTAGTAAATTTTAATAATATGCCATTGTCAGTGAATTCTATATTAGCCGTGTTCCTTTGGACTGTGATTGTGATTTTGTGAATTCTTATTAGTTTAAATCGTGATCCTTTTGAATAATGATTTAAAAAAAATATCAAGAAAACAACTTGAATAATATAAACACTATCTAGCATCAAATATCATATGCAGACCAATGCAAAGTAATTTATTTATATATATTTCCTCTGATGCAATAAACCCCACATTGATAAATTTTTACGCTCGAAAACCTGTTGTCGTTAGCTATTTTTAAATTTGCTCTGAAATGAATCTGTATGATCACTCAAAAAGGATGATTTATAAGGGAAAAGAGAAGGTTGTCTAGTGATCACAAAATGAGAAAGTGGGGATAACGAATAAGGAATGAAAAAAACATACTTCTTAATCATGATCATTTTGATGATTTAGATTGTGAATCAAAGCCCGAAGGAACACGGCTATTGAGCTGCTATAATGGAACAGTACAATATGGCCGACGCTTCATTCCCATTCCGTTGCTAGGCAACAAGATCGTTGCCCACAAACTCAACAAACATGCTTCACGCTCCCTGTACATATATTCTTAACTCTATGGCCTTAGGGCGTCATTTCCTCCAGGTAGTCGGGATTATAGATATTTAGATGAGATGAAACATGACATACATCGCTATCTATGTAACAGCTACAGTAGTGTTACGCACATAACCTTATTTTGTGGTTAGGATGGTGGCGGTTAGGGATGAACAATCATAGGTATTTAACATGAGATTTTGGTTTTATGCAATTTTTTGCTCTTCTGTACATTTTACGGCAAAAACTGTAGAGTACAAACTTGTACAGAACTAAAAGTTGCATATAAAACTATTTTTACATTTTTTATTATTTTTCTACTTTATTCACAAATTAAAAAACAAATTTCAAAATTTTTGTTAGTTTGTAGCAATGGCCATGGCATTTGTTTTGTTTTCCTGGTTTTCTTAATTTATTTGTAAACGTGAAACGTCAGTCTGATTTATGGCAAATAAATCCCGTATTCTTCGATGATTATATAATAATATGACCAGTTTTTTAGTCGAATAAACAATCATTATTTAATTTACTTTTTACAATGGGGTCTTGTGTCCACGTGCCTGGTCGCGAATCTGGGGAACCGGGTTAGATCCCGACCGACGCCAAATATTTCGAATTTTAAATGGCACAAAATTGACCTCTGTGGTGCACTCTCCATAACTGAAATCTGTGTACAAAGCAGATTAGTACACCCAGCAATGGGTAATAAGCCGTGATGATATATTTATTTAATTTACTTTTTACAAAAAAAAAATTGACAAAATATAAATAAAATATATTGTTTTCTACAGTGTCATAAGTCAAGACTGTTGCTACTAAAAGGAACTTTTAAAATTTCTTTTTAAAATTAAGAGAAACTAAAATGTCAATTCTGGAACCATAATATAAAATGAACAATTTTGGGTACAATTTTTAATTCTGTGTAACTTTGCACTCTAAAGCTGTTGCGATAAAATGAACAGGAGAGCAGGAAATTGTATAGAACAGAAATCTCATGTTAAATCCCTATGTACACCCCTAACCACAACCATCTTGCATAATTCATTTAATTAAATAAAGGTTAATATCATTATCGGGTTTTACAGCACGGCGAGCGGTAAAATAACAAAGAAGCCGGCCAGCCATAATGTTTAACTTTCCGCCATGGTAAAGATATTAACACGCAATATTGCTACAGTTGTGTGTAAAATATTTAACAAAAACTACAGAGAATTAAAATTATAAAATGTTTAGAACTACTGGCTTTTTTATAATGGTGGCGCCAGTGGCGCCAAACGTAATACATGTGACGTACATTTCACAAATTTATATTCTTAATTGTCCTTGATACAACAAAAAAGTTATTTATTGTTTTAACTTTCCATACTTGATGAGAAAAAATATGATGTATTAATTTATCTTGTAGATCTTAGAACTATATAATTAAAATCATCAACTCTGTATTGTTAAGATGTGACTTAATAAAAACATGTAATTAGCGTTCTATAAATTATAGATTACAAGGAAATCTGGTTATAATTATATGTATTTGTTGTTTTTGAAATATCTGTGATAATAAAATAATCTATAGTTAAGAATATGTATATTTTTCAAATCTGATAACAATTTTTTTGTACTATATATATGTATGTGCAATAAAATATTTATATAAAGAGTTTTTTCTTTATTTCTTTATAAAATACCAACTTGAACAAAAGTATTTTAATCATTTTACAAAAAAGTTTTAAATAAACAAAAAATAATTTCAATTAATAATACGTTAAAATGCGACATATTTAAGAAAAGTCTTACCTTTTTGTTGTCGTTACATATTTTTCAAACTAGATAGGATTTTCTTACTCGAATTTGGGAAAAGAAACAAAAAAAATTCACACCATGCACAGACAGAAAACTCAAATTTCTTCTCGTTTAGTTTTTTTTATTTTGTATATTGTTGTGAATAAAAATTTAATTATTGTGATTATTATTCATTGTTAAATGAAGTATTTTTTCACGACATGTACTAAGAAAGCTTTATTTTCACAAAATCGAGGGAAAATTATTTTCCTTCTCAAGAAAATTAGTTTTCCTAACTATTTTCCGAGAATAATTTTTTGCAGTGCATGTCGTTATAATATATTTACGTGTTCATTATATTATAACAATGAATAGCATTAAAACTTGTGGATATCGTAACAAACAATAATAATACCCACAATAATTCAATTTTCATTTACAATTACAACAATGTTGCGGAACAGTAAACAAACAAAACAAATGCTAAGCGGTGAGATTTAAAAAATTCAGGGACACCAACTGTCATGAAATAAAAGATGTATAATAATATCGTGTAAAGCGTAGTAATTATTTAAATATAATAGATAATATATGATAGTATATCAATATATTTTAATATCTAGTTAATATTAATGTAATATTAATATTTTATGTCGTATAAAAAAATGAATTGTGGAGATTTTCCAATTTTAAATGTTGGCATTCTGGAAGATTTATTTTACAATAATTAAAAACAAAAAGTTGACATATAACCCTTTAAAACGTCAATATGAATTATTTTTCTAATATTTGTCGGATTTGTATGTCAAGAGACATAGACTTAATTAACATCTATTATTCAGATGATGACATGATAACCTACATAGATAAATTAAACACTTGTATTCCAGAAATCGTAAGTTAATTTATATTTAGTTCATTTTTAATTCTGGTTCTTAATTATCATGTAAACATTTTAGTTTACTTCAGATAATTATATACCATTACCAGATCAAATATGTGAGTTATGTTGTAAGAATTTAAAAATAGTATTTTGGTTTAGAGAACTCTGTTTAAAATCGAACACTGTTCTACGACAATATCATTTAAAGTTGGAAAATGGTTTTACAAATAAAGAGAATATTTATGAGGAAGAAGAAAAAAATTGTAATAACAATGATGATGAACACAATTCAGATATATATGCAGAGGAAAGTTTAGAAATTCAATTTGAATCGGAGGATTATTTATCTATAAAACTTAAATCTGAAAGCAGTGACAGTGAAAATGAAGATATCCACAAAATTATAAATGTAAGTAACTGAATTTAATGCTAAAAATATATTTACAACCAATTTGAAGGCTATTTAATTTAAACTTTGAATCAAATTATTATTTACAATCACCGCGACAAAAAAATATAATCTTTACATCAAATGAAGCATAATAATTTTGTGGTGCACTTTCCACTATAGCTTTTAGTGCCCGTGAGGTGATGACTGGTATGCGCCCTTAACAGTACAAATACGAGGATCACGCTAGAATTATTTAGAATAAAATGCATGGATCATATTTTTTAGAATTTTATTTTAAATATTTACAAATTAATTTCCTTCGAGGATAATATACTTCACCATTCGTTTTTTTTACCTCTTAAAAACTTCCAACCAATCTTCTTTTGAAATGCTTTCAAAATAATCATTAATTGCAGTATCATTCGTCTTTCCCAGATTTTTTTTTAAAGTCCAAAAAATAGACATAAGTTATATATTTTCAAAGATGTTCACCCCTTACCGCCACCACCCTGTAATTTTTTTTCAAAAACTGAGTGTTGAAGCTGTCCTATGAAAAGACAATTTTTTATTGTATTATTTAGCTGTAACTGACTTGTGTCCATCCAACTTAATTGTATTTACCAGTACCGTACTTCTAAAAAATATTTCAGACATTATTCATTAATTGTTAATTTCATATTTTCACTATAACTAAGTTCTAACTAAACTTTCGCAACTTAATTTCAAATGATAAATAAATGTACTACATCTGGTATAAGATTGCAGTGGTGGGCGGAGCTTGATGAGAGCGGTTTACACAATAACATTTTAAAGTTAAATACAAATCTAAGTTTTATTTCAATAACATAATAATATTACAATAATTGAAACATTTAGACACATCATTTGGAGGTGGAAAATCTTCAATATCATCCATTTGAACACCATCTTGATGAGATATACGAAATTCCACAAATAGTAAAATATTTTTGACAGTTATTGACAGATGATGAATCTTTTGTGTTTATATTAACTTTTTACGTTACATTGTTAGTTATTTACAATTATATTTATATTTCACTTACATTCAATTTAGCTACCTTCATTTATTGTAAACAAATGCAGAAAAAACGTTACAATACTTTGGAACAGTTTAAAACTGTCTCGCGTTTGCACCAATCATAAGCCGTGAAATGTTGTCCCTCCCTATACCATGCTACACTGCGCTCTGAAACCAGATAAAGTATAGGGAACGAGCAGCCACGTGACTCGAGTGACCTTGAAGTGCTTGAAATCAGCTGATTTGTGTGCGCATTTCACTTTAACATCAATAATGTCATTTTTACAAGAACAATGTTTTGATTTATTTTAATTTTGTACTGTTAAAAAAATATTTTTCATGTGTTTTTCTTCTTGAAAATTGCAAAATAATATTTTTTTAACAATTTAAAATAAAAACAATTTAAAATATTGTTCATGTCAAAGTGACACGCGCACGCAAATCAGTTGATTCCAAGTCCCTCAAGGTCGCTCAAGTCACGAGTCTGCTCGTGCCCTATATGTATATTTTTTTTGTTCCAAGGCCTTTCTGATTTTCTTATTCTTAATACTGGCTCATAAAACATTTTTTTAAAACTTTGTATATGACCATTAATGAAAATCCAACATGAAAATTCCTTATATTAAGCAAGATATGATTTTTTAAAGTTTTGCGATGAATTTGTGACGTCACTTGTGGCAGACCAGTAGCATTGTAACAATATTTTTTCATGAGAGTTCCACCATTTTTCTCACCAATAGGAATGGAGAATAGATAGTCTGTGGGCAGGGCGCTATGGAATTCTCAGCTTTCATATTTCTGGCCAATAATTTAATTCGTTTACCACTTATTAATCAGTTTTATATGAATTTTTATTAAATTTCGATTATGATTTATGGGCCCATTCTAGTATAATCTTCAGAAAAGTAGATTGGCACACCCAGAAGTGGGTTATCAATCGTAAAATTATAGGGATTCAAATTGGGTTGTAAGTCTACGTACTGTATTAGAAAGAAAAATAAAAATTGTTATTTTAGAACTCTTTGGATGTAAATAACAGACATCTAATAAGAAACTTACAAGAAACAACGAACAATGACTGTAATGGAAAAGATATACATTTAACATCTCTACCTGAAATAGTACAACAACCATTCGCTTTACAAGAAGAACTCGAACGAGATTTAGCGTTAGAACTCGAAAATGAATCTCAAGTCATCGCCGACTCCGAACTTTCAGAAGAACAACATAAATCGCGACATCTTTGTTCATTTTGCGGAAAACCATTCAAATATCGCCAAGACATGCGCATTCACGAAAGAATTCATACCGGTTATAAACCATATACTTGTGATATATGTTCAAAAACTTTTGCGAAATCTACGCGATTAAAACTACACATGAACACACATACCCGCGAAAAATCATTCGTTTGTAAAATTTGCGATAAAAAATTTAACCAAAGTTCTAATTTAGGTGTTCATATGAAATTACACACACAAACAGAAAGGTTTTCTTGTCATTTGTGCGAGAAATCGTTTTCACAAAAACGACACCTTAGGCAGCATATTTTATTTCACGAAAATGAACGACGCTTCACTTGTGAAATTTGTAATTGGAATTTTGGGATGAAACATCATTTAAAGCGTCATATGATGACACATTCGGGTCAGAGGCCCCCTAGAAAGGAGCTCCCGAGAGAGCGGGAGCGTTCCTTTTCTTGCGACCAATGTGATTGGAGCTTTATGAGTAAAGAAGTTCTCAAAAAACATTCACTTATGCACACTAGAGAAAATCCGAAACTCAGAGCTAGTCTCACAGATGAAAGACGGAGATTTTCGTGTCCAAAATGCATTTGGAGTTTTACGAAAAAGCACCATTTAGAAAGACATATGGTGAAACATGAAAATAGGATATTTCCCTGTACTATTTGCAAGGAAGAATTTAGGAAAAATTACGAATTACAAAGGCATTTGAAAACCGTACATTGCGAACAGAAATTACAAGGTACTCAAGCGTCTTAGATTTTATATTTATCAGATATAATTTCGAATAATTATCTTTGAAAAGATAAAATATTTATTAGTGTATATTTTTGTTGAGATCTGTTAAAAACAGATTTCATATTTATTGTGATGTTTATTGTACATATATTTTATATTTATATACCATGAATTTAATTCGAAACTGTTTTTCCAAACGTATTTCAAAAAGCGTTACTTGTAAATTCAAAATGTTTTAATTCAGAAATGGTCAATGAGCCGATTTTACATTTTTACCTTCCGTCACCTTTAGGTAAGGAAGGTATTGTCTTTCGTCAAAAACATCGATGATGAGATTTTAATGAACAAGCAATCCCTAAAATACGATTTTACGATGATGTCTGTATGTATGTATGTGTGTGTAACAAAAATTTGTCCTTCTGTAACTCCAATACAATTCGAAAAATTATGATTATTTCATATTACTGTTTTGTACGTCTGTGGTGATTAGATTTTGGTTATAAATGGTCATCCGGAAGTACCCTAATTTGAAGATTTTAACAGTTTTTCTTGAAAAAACGCAGTTAAATATCATTTAGTGTCTGGTCGCGGGGTTCGATCCCGACCGACGCCAAAAATTACATCGCATTTTAATGGCACAAAATTGACCCCTGTGGCGCACTCTCCACGCCAGCAATGAGTGCTCGTGAGGTTACGCCTGTTAAGCGCCCACACGGTACAAATATTCCATCATTACCGATATCTGTGTACGAAGCAGATTGGCACACCCAGCAATGGGTAATATGCCGTGATGAAATATTTATTTATTATTTATAATTTAAATAATGTTATTCCCTATATGATTTGATTGCATTTTATACTTCATATTCAACAGATATAGTTACAGAATTATATAGATATTAAATTTCATAAATCAGCCAGCTATGCTATCCATGGAAACTGCTAATATATTCAGGTAATTCAAATTGGCAGATGTCAGTATCAATGAAAAGTAAACGAATGTGGCAGAGATGAGCATGTTGAGAATCTATCTCAACATGCTCATCTCTGGGGGAAGATACGGTAAGGAATGAAAGAATAAGGGAAATAAATCTAGTGTTAGAAGTTTACATTGGTTGAAGTGAGATGATGAATATATTGGAAGAAGAATGAATAGCTCAGTAATAGAAGGTTGAAGAAACAGAGGAAGACCAAAGATAAGATGGAAGGACTGTATTGCGGAAGACTTGATAGAAAAGGAATTGAATGAGAACGACACGCAAAACAGAAATGAGTGGAAAAATAAAATAAAAAATAGCCTTAACGAATGGGAAAAGCTAAAGAAGAAGAAAATGTCAGGGTCAAGTGCAATTTACATAGTTTATGAAATAATTTTACTGGACATTTAAAAAAAATTGCAAGAAAATTTATGTATGGAATTTATACATTATACACAGGATTGACGGAAGGTATTGTGCTGGCCTTATCCCATTTTTTTATATAAATTTTACCATATTTGAAGTACATTTGGAAAGTGGTGTAATGTTAATGTTTGTAGAACAACACTAATTTTAAATTATTTATTATACGTTAATGGTATATTTATTTAAAAAAAATACTAGTCATCAATTGATATATTTACAAATTAAGAACAATTATGTTATTGTGTTAAAATGTATTTATTTATTTATATTTTATAATCATTGTAAACATGTATGTTTCTTTGAAATTTTTAAATTTATCACCATTCATTCATTACATACAAAATATATAAAATTCCACAGAATACTTCATTTTGCACTTCCTTCCTTATACCATTAAAATATCACCAATATCAAAACAATAACAATAAAATATTACAGCAAACCATAATTTATTTTCTATTAATAACTAACAATAGTAACCCCAAATAAATCGCGACTAATGCAATAAAAAGCGAAATATATAGTCGTCATAAATGACAGCTTTTCTTTTCTTCTTCGGACAAACGATTTAAAACATACTCAGGCTGAAAAAAATAATGATAAGTTTAAATATGTACGATGATGATTAAAAAATAACAGCAAATTTACAGTAATTTCAAAAAAAGGTCACCCCTCGGTTTTTTAAACTTCCGAACAAGGCATACAAAAGAGAAATAATATTCTTGCTAGCGAGTTTAAGCGAAAAGGCAAGAAAGAAATAAGTATTCTCACACAATGAGTGGGAAGTAACTAATGGACCATTTTCAATGCGAATGAGACATCTATTGCAAATTATTGAAACTTCAAACTGTATTAAAGCGCCCTCCATTGAAGAAACCTGCCAGTGAAGATTTGTAAAAATGAATAAAACATTACTGCATGTCAATATTGACTGATTTGACAAAAACATTTCTTTATTTGGCAATAAGAGATAACGGATTGACAAACAATTATGAAGTTAGGGCAGTTCGGACCTCTCACTCTAATCATGCGCACAACACCAGTGAAAATGGTCCATTCTTGCACTAGTGCGGGAAATAATTAAAACTTATTTGTTCTATTAAAATGAATCTTAAAAATGTCATACTTTGCGACCCAAGTAGTAGGATTTGTCAATAAAATAATTCGTATCTTATTTTTGTGGACGATTTAAAAAAAAAATTTTGCAACACATGCGTAAATGTGATTCTGAAACTAATTGTAAATTCCAAAATTCGCCGCCCTCGTTTCAAAAATTTGTTTTAGTTTCAGGATCACTAATTTTTCGCACTTGTTACAAAAATAACTATTTTCTGATAGAATTTGCTGTTACTTTTACAATCGTCCTCGTATGTCGGTAAATACGTACTGTAGCAAACCACAGGGAACCTGGTTTAAAAATCATACGCCCAATAAAACCAATTTCAGATCGAGGGTTTATAAAATGTAAGTGCAAATGTCCTATAGAATTAAATGGAGGCCAATGAAAACCAGCTAAAGTATCCGATAAATCCAATCCTTGTTCCAGAAATAACTCCTGCCCAGCAGCTACTAATTTTTCAACTAAAACAACCCTTACAAATAATATATCTCTGTAATTATTACATTATATTACCAATTTCCTTTTGTTCTGGTTTCAACGATTTCGCATCCTTAATATGGGTTTTTGTTACTATTAATACATGAGTTTTGGCGGCCGGCTTAATGTCTTTAAAAATTATTAATTCGTCATTTTCAAACAAAATATCTGCCTTTTCGGTACGGTTTATAATTTTACAAAATATGCAATTTAATGCCATGGTTCTAAATGACACTTTATTGGTAAATTTTGACAATGAAAATGACACACAGTGTTGCATAATGACTAATGTTTACTGTCCCTATTTATCTTGTTCCTAACTTCATTTTACTGGTTATTTAACCATTTATTCCTTTTTATACATTTTCTATACTCATTCAATATTATTTAAAAAAAGTACATATGCGGTACACATTTTACAATTTTAATTTCATGTATCAAAGCCAACAAAAAGTTCCTACGGGTGCGTTCCAAATCTACTCCAGAGCATCAAAGCATAGTGCAGTGTGAGTGAAACCGAATTGCAGATGTACTGCTTCGGTTTCATGAGTAAACTAAGGAGATTCTGAATATTAATTGGCGCAAAACATGTCACATGACTAATGAATTATGTTCTCAAAATTATATATTTACTGATATAGTTTTGTTCACGAAAGATGACTATTCATATATTTTAAATTAACGCAGCCCAGGAATTTTTCGCATACGAGCCCAAAATTCATTAGTTTTATACAAAATTTCTTTGTACATCTTATTTAGGTTTAAATTAATAATTATACAATCACTCACCTTAAAACAATACCACTAGCGACATCTATTATCACTTTAATAATCACTTTACACACTTAAAATCAATCCATTTTTACAAGAAAATTCATCAGATGATGAATAAATCTCAAAACGAGACTACTCCCGACATCACCCGGAAAAATGCTGAACTACACCAACATTACAACATTTTATTAGGCAATATCAAACCTTGACACTTAGTATATACCTTTATTATAACTAAATACATAATCCGTAAACTTTTCAGCCCTTAGCAACCGTTAAAACCAGAGAAAAATGTTAAAAAATTGCAATTTTTTTAACGTGCCTTACTACTCTAGATAATGTCTTTGGTACATTGCTAAAATGTGATTGGCTGTTTTCAGGAGAATTCAAAATAATTCTATTTTTGATTGGTCGATTCAAACAGCGGCACAAATACCAGTGATGTCTATGTGTATAGACGATACAGCTTATTTTTATCAGTCAAAATTAAAAAGGAAGAAGAACTTTTTCGTTTATTAAGCATTATATTACATGAAAATCTTTGAAAATAATTAATCAATTAATAAAATTATTTAGATTTGTATATAAATCATATAATTTAAAAAAAATAATCTAAAAATGGTATATATTGTTTTCAGCCCAGTAGCGAAAATTTTGTGTATTCACAATCCCGCTTAGGTGAAAATGTGCCTCGTCGCTGCTGAAGAATGCTGTCTCAGGAGGGATCGCTGCAAGAATTTCCTCACACAGATTTTGGCGGTTGGCGTAGTCTGCTGGGTTCAATTCTTGAACCATCATTATTTTGAAGGGATGGAAATTCAAATCTAAATGCAGAATCCTCTTCAAACTGCGGTTTGAAACCCCCAATGCAATAGCGTGCCTTCGAGCAGAACATCTTGGCGATTGTTCGACTGCTGCTCTCACTAGCTCCACATTTTCTGGTGTTCTGATGGTTCTGCCGCACCTGTGTATATATATATATATATATATATATATATATATATATATATATATATATATATATATATATATATATATATATATATATATATATATATATATATATATGTATATATACCATTTTTAAATTATTATTTTTTAATTGTATGATTTATATACAAATCTAAATAATTTTATTAATTAATTATTTTCAAAGACTTTCATGTAATATAATGCTTAATAAACGAAAAAATTCTTCTTCCTTTTTAATTTTGACTGAAAAAAATAGGCTGTATCGTCTATACACATAGACATTACTGGTATTTGTGCCACCGTTTGAATCGACCAATCAAAAATAGAATTATTTTGAATTCTCCTGAAAGCAGCCAATCACATTTTAGTAATGTACCAAAGACATTGTCTAGAGTGGTAAGGCACGTTAAAAAAATTGCAATTTTTTTTAACAATTTTCTCTGGATTTAAGGGTTGATATGGGCTGAAAAATTTACGGATTATGTATTTAGTTATAATAAAGGTATATACTAAGTGTCAAGGCTTGATATTGCCTAATAAAATGTTGTAATGTTAGTTTAGTTCAGCATTTTTCCGCGTGATGGCGGGAGTAGTCTCGTTTTGAGATTTATTCATCATCTGATGAATTTTCTTGTAAAATGGATTATTTTAAGTGTGTAAAGTGATTATTAAAGTGATAATAGATGTCTCTAGTGGTATTGTTTTAAGGTGAGTGATTGTATAATTATTAATTTAAATCTAAATAAGATTTACAAAGAAATTTTGTATAAAACTAATGAATTTTGGGCTCGTATGCGAAAAATTTCTGGGCTGCGTTAATTTAAAATATATAAAAATATAAAGTGTTCCAATAAAAAAAGAAAAACAATTCTCGCCGAGCCGTAATGCAACACGCTGTATATGTGAATATAATTGTACGTTATACCCTTGAGTAAACGAATAAATTCTGTTAATAAACATGCCGTATTTCTAACGAAAAGGGAGATATCGAAGACGGCGATTTCGATGACTCACCTGTATAATAGAGTCTATAATTTGAATTAGAGGTTATGATATATTTGTGGAAAACACAAAGCAAGTGGATTTAGCGCTTGCAGGATCGTGACCGAACAAGTCAAGGTAATAAGTTTTGGAACGCACCCTAAAATTAATATAAATATAGCCATTTTGTGTCACTTGATTTGAAATAGCGTAAAAAATAAACAGTATGAGCAATTAATATTATTTACTCTTTATATTAATACATTTAAGAACAAATATTGTTAAAAATATTTTGCAAACGTAGTACTCTGAAGTTAATGTCAAGGTCAATGAGACAACTGTCAAAATCATATGTTTATATTATTGAAATCAAAAAAAATATTGACAAAGTAATAGTTTTTAGCCATTTAATATAAAAATGAATGCTCCTGATGAACCATATTTAGAATTATCTAGCAATCCAATTCGTTTTGAAGCTGTAGGCCAGTTAACAAATGTTTTCTTCGATGACTCGAATAGACAAGTGAACAATATATATTTCTTTACATAGCTTAAACTTAATTATGTATATTTTAAGGTATTTACTGTACGTTCTGGTGGTGTAATGGGCGTAGTTGTAAAAGGCCCAGATGAAAACTCTTCGTTAAATTTCCGCATGGAAGATCACGGCGCAGTAATATCAATAAAGTTTTCTTTAGATCAGAAAATATTGGCAGTACAACGAACCTACACTTCAGTTGAATTCATGAACTTTAATGGAACAACAATAGAACAAGAATATTTACAGACTTGCAAGAAGAATTCAGTGATTTTAGGTTTCATTTGGTCTCATCAAAATGAAGTAGCTCTCATTACTGATCATGGAATAGAGTTGTATCTTGTGATTCCTGAAAAAAGAACACTGAAAGCGTTGAAATTTATTTCGATAACTGTGCAGTGGTTTGTGTGGTGTTCTTATAATAAGTTAGCTTTGTTAGCTTCGGGGCATGGTTCGCAATTACAGCCAGTTCAGTTTAAAGCAGGATCTGCTAGCAAATTACCAAAAGTAGAAAGTAAGTGTTACTTATTAAGTTTTTTTTTTTAATTTATATTTCAAACAGAATAAAAGGATTGATAATTTTTACATGAAGACAATGAGGTAGTTCACCATTATAAATTAAGAAATGAGACATCTAGTGGGAAAATTAGAACTGGCGAAAGACATACCAAGTTTATGGATATTTCTAAAATTCGGGTTAATTTCTCAAAAAAATTAGAATTTCGCGATACGAACTAATTTTTCTCTTCATATTTGATAAATGTAATCACAAAACAACATCAGCTCTTATTTGGTATTTATCTTTCATTTCATTTGCGACAGCAAAGCCATTATCGGTGATTTGAATCGTCAATAAAGTTTCTATGGCGAAAAAGACTAGGCAGAAGACTCACGTCATCAACTTGAAAAAAAATCTTATAAACAGAAATATAACTTGTAGAAATTACTAGTTTGTTATTTATTTTTAAAAAAGAAGAAAAAAATATACTAGTATTAAAGAAACGTATATATTAATGAATTTATAATTATTTCTAAGTCAATCCTTATTTCTTTTATGGAATATGGAATATAAAATTATTTGACACAACATGGTCATTCTCAGTAGTGCCAACGACGTTTGTACACAACGCCATCTCTACATAATGAAATATCCCAATAACTTCACATCAACTATAGTTCCGTAAAATACCACCAGATGTCATATTGCTTATTTCCTATCGCCTATAGCTCGCTAAATGAAGTTTCATGATAAAAATAAGCAAAAATAGTTCATTAACTCTCACATTAAATTAAATTTTAATCATTCTCATAGTTTTTCTATAAATATGTAATATATTTTAGCTGAACAAGGAAGAATGATGTTAGAACGAGATGTAACTCTAGCAACGCTTTATGGTGTCCCAACAATTTTAATTTTACGGCATCAAAGCGGCCCTCATACTGCCGAAGTTATTGTTCATACTTTGAATGGTCCAGGGCAAGCTCCTGTTAAATCTCATGTTCTTAAACTTGGTTTAAGTGGCCGATTTGCCATTAACGTGGTAGATGATTTAGTTTTAGTCCATCACCAAGTATGTTTAACATTTAATGGCTCTTTATTTATTATTGTTGATTTATGTTAACTTTAGTTATTTTCAGGCTTCAAGAACGTCGATGGTTTTTGATATAGCCCTTCCTGAAGAAAGCGATGGTTCTGTAGGCTACCATTCGCCAGTTGTTCCGGGAAGATCTATGAGATCTTTTAATTTACATTTGCCAGGTTTGATAGAACCATTGAGCCATACATGTGAATTATGTAAGTATATGTATAAAGTATTTCTTGTAAAATTATTTTGTAATGAAAATTGTTTTAGATTCGCCAAATTGGGTAGTGTTTCAACCCAATATAGTTATTGATGCGAAATTAGGTTGTTTATGGTACATAGCACTTTGTTTGAAACCATTATGCAAACAGATAAAAAATTTATCGACATGCGTTCAATTGACTTTAAAACGAACAGGAGGAAAAGCTGTTTTACTGGAAGTAAGTGTATTAACGAAATAAGATTTTTTTATCAAAACCATATTCCAAATATTGTAAATATGAGTTAACAAGCGACATCTATTTTCAAGAATACCAAACCGTTTAATAAAAGATAACTGTTTCACGCAAAAGTATTAATATTGCTATAGTCCAAATATTGTAAATATGAGTTTTAAAAAAAAAGTTTTAATTTTTTTTTTAAGGTATCTTCGGTAATATTGACTAGAGCAAAGCCATTGCACATTTCAGGGTCAACTTTTCGAGTAATTTTCGATCTTCTTTTGTTTTTGAGCTACAGGCAAAAACTCATTTTCCACTAATTTCGAAAATATCTCATATTTTATTTATTATGAGAGAGAAAATTGTTTACACATATGTTACAGAATTAAATGACATTAGATACGATACTGTGATTTTTTTAGAAATAGTTTATCCTTAATTTTAGTCGCTAGTTATAAACCTTAACGGCCGGCGGCCGTTATAATAACGGATGCCGGGCGTTATACATACCTTTTCACTTTTGTTTTTCGTTCATGCGTCCGTTATAATCCTTAACGGCCGGCGTCCGTTATAATCCTTAACTGCCGGCATCCGTTATAGATCCCTTTTCACTTACGTGTTTATTTCTGTTAAATCATAATAAAGTTACGGTATTACGAAAAAATGAATTAAGAATCATTATAAGAACATAATTAAAAGATATAGAATTGAAATAAACAAATGATGATCTGTAATAGGTTTGTTTTGTTTTCAAAAAATCTAATTACGTTATTTTAATTTCCGTAAAAAACGGTACCAAATTTGTTTAAACAATTTTTCCCTATCATAATAAATAAAAATATAAGATATAAGAAATTAACGAAAAACGAGTTTTTGCCTGTACCCCAAAAACAAAAGAAGATCGACAATTCCTGTGGCAACTATTAAACTTTTCTCGAAAAGTTTATCCTGAAATGTGCAAACGGTTTTGCTCTATCGTTAATATTACCAGAGATACTTAAAAAAAACATCGAAAATGAAGCACCTGTACTTTCAAGGAACCCCAAATAGTTTGGCAAACCTTTTTTTATATAAAAAGCTTGATCGTTTCTACAAAACTGTCCTATAAATAATTTTCTAATATTTTTTTTATTTTAGTTGTTACGTGATGCAATAAACAGACCAAATCCACCTTTAGAAAGTATTCAAGAATCTTTTGGACATATTAACACAGTTTATAGACAATGGGCAGAAGCAGAAGTTCAATCCCAAATTGCAATGCCGGCAGGTACAACTTTTATTCAATTTTAACAATTGTAAATAACTTTACAAAATAGGTTCATCACAAACATCTCATAAACCAACAATTCCAAGAGTATTAATCGATCAAAATGACATTTACACGCACGTACTCCAAGGATTAAGCAACGATGCAAATCCAAATTGCATCGAATGGATTTTGTTATCTTATATAAAATCTTTAACAGAACACGGAATTTTAGCGTTACATCATCTCAATGAAATGCTGATTACAACAATGGTGAGAAAGTTATGATTAAACTTAAAATTTAGCAGAAATTTGATTTATGTATTTAGGTACGTAGAGGTAAATATACCTCACTACATCAATTGTTACAATATGGTGTTGTAACTGATTCGAAACCATTAGCTTGTCTTTTACTTTCTTTGGGAAATTTACACCCAGCAGCATCTCAGTTAGCTTTGGATATGTTAGCACGATTACGTGCCACTGAAGAACAGCAAGAAGTGTTGTTAAGTCAAGGAGAAGTAACTAAAATCTATTACGAAAACGAGGATGCTTCAATTAGTAACAGCAAATTCAGAATTGTGGGAGTTTTCCACGATTAAAAAACCAAAAAAAGCGCTAGCGTCGTTTTACTGCGATGGGATGCGAAATGTCAAAGTGACAATTAATATTAGACAATTATAGTAAAAATTATTAAGCAGAAGACTCACGTCATCAACCTGAAAAAAACCGTATAAAAATATAACTTGTAGAAATTTTTAAAAGAAGAAAAAGAGTACTAGTATTAAGTAATAATTTGGAGAAGCGGAAAGAAACCCTCTTTTGGCATCAAGAATTTATGCACAACGGTTTCCGAGAAGACGACATCAAAATCGCGTTCTTTTTAAAAACTAAGGGAAAGGTTTGAAAGAACTGGTCATGTTCAGTACGAAAAAAGAGGGTTTCTTTCCGCTTCTCCAAGTGCGTACACCATATTCGTAAGTTCTTCTTGCGAGAGACTCATATTAATAAATTAATTTATTTTTCCGTCGACCGTTTATTAATAGGCTATCTTAATGTATAGAAAATCATTCATTAATGACCCCTATTAATGCATGATTTTTTATTAATAAACGATTTATTGGGTGCGTTCACCACATGGAACACAGAATGTATTGCTAACGCTAAGTTGTAGCAAAAAGGTAGACAGAATTAAAAGTCATGCTTTTGACACTTAATAGCTAGGTATATTCACGTAGCATACCTTTAAAATGAATTTGAAAGAATAAAATTCCTCAAATAACATAAAAAAACCGCTTGTGTTGTCTGCCATTAAGTACACTGAACGCACCCACTGAAAACAATTGATGACAAAACTTATTGATTTTCTGACGTAAAATTTGACGTTCGGTCAACCATTACTAACCTAAAAAAATTTGTCATGGAATAAAATTTGATTTTCCATTTAAGTAAGATACGGTCAACGAAAAAATATTGTAACTAACACGTGTGTTAATTGGCGATTAATGATCGAGACATTTTAACGCGTGAGCGTAGCGAACGCGTTAAAATGTCTCGATCATTAATCGCCCTCATTAACACACTTGATAGTTAAATAACTATAATCCCACTGTTATTAATAATAACCTGGCTAATGAAACTACTGTCATTACTGCAATTGTTTCTTATTCAAAAAACAATATCCATGGTATACTAGATTTAATTTTTAATTGAATATATAAATTTAGAGAAAAATGGTGAAAATCTCCGAAATTATTGGTTTTAGGCTTAATAACATATGAAGATAATACAAAAATACACACAAGTGAATAATAAAATATAGGGTGTTCCATTTGAAAATGACGAGTTATAGTCATTTGAAATTGAGCACATTTGATTCGCTTTATTGAACATTCTGTATATTTACATTTATAAAAATATATATCGGAACATAGAGTATAATTACAGTTATACAGAAAAGAAAATTCTTAATTTTTACTATTAAAATAATTTCAGTTAGCCTTTATAAAGCAATGCGTGTATTCGGTCTTTTTTAGAGAAAAAACGGAATAACTTGGCAACTGCCGTGGAAAACTAAAACAAAATTCATATGTTCGTATAGGTAAAATACAATTCAAAATATATAGGGTGTTCCATTTAAAAAAAGAGAAACAATTCTCCCCGAGCTGTAATGCAACATTCTGTATATGTGAAAGTAATTTTACGTTATGCTCCTTGAGTAGACGAATAAATTCTGTTAACAAACTTATGCTGTATTTCTAACGACAAGGGGGATATCGAATACAGCGATTTCGATGACTCACCTGTATAGTAACCTTAGATCTTAGACCTTCCACATCTGAAAAATAATATTTTTGCAAGCTTGTAAGGTAAAATTCCGGTCGCTACATTTCCACTCTTAATTTTCTATTTCTCTGTATGGATATCTGATCCCTATATTAGGGAGTGGTCTTTTTTTGAAATACTATCAATTGGCTGTTACTTCTTGAATCATTCTGGTAATTACACAAATATTTTTGAATAAATGAAGTATTTTTCATAGATTCTCTCAGCTATAAGAATTGCAACTAATGAAATATCAGCGAGAAAGTTTTTACATGCAGCACAAAGTACTGGAGATGCGAGTATGTTTCACAGTTCTTTTTGCTATTTTAAAAATAATCCGACTTATGCAGCTAATTTTATTAAAGGTATAAAATGTAAAATAATATTTAAATGATGTTTTAAATGTTAAAATATTTTAGATGAACGATTAGATGGATTTTTGCAACATTACAAAAATTTATTTCCCACAGAAAATATAACCAAATGAAATGTATATTATATTATTTTAATTTTTTATTATTATGAATAAAACTTATTAAATAAAAGTATAATATGACATTTGCTATTATCTTAATTGTTTATAAATACTAGCATACATTTATATACATATAAAATGTAACAAAATCAAATTTCTATGGAATAGAATTCATATACATATTATTTACATATCTAAATAATTATTTTACAGTTATTCTCCTACATCAACTCGTAAAGCTGAATTATCGTCACGTTGGGACATCGTAGGAACACTTAACGTTATTAAAGTTGCACTTTTTTGACACTGGGGACATAATAAAACATCGGAATTTGTAATAGGTAGACATCTTTCATGGAAAACGTGGGCACAATAAAATACAGCAGCTGATTGGTCATCTAGTAGACTATGTTGACATAGGCCACATGTTATACTTTGTACTGAAATACCTTGGCCTCCTTTTGCTAACGCTTTCGCTAAATCTGACAAAAATATTTCAATTTAGTTCACAATTATTCAAATAATGGGTAAACTAATTAAATGGGCAACTTCAAACAAATTATTTTAATGTATAACTGAAGCATTTAAATTTAAAGGAATGTTTCAATGCTTTAACTTCTTTCTTTATTACATTCGAGGGCTGCTGGAAAAGTTTCTGCAAATGATGTAAAAGAAGACCTAAAGAATTTTATAAATGGCTTTATTGTTTTTCAAAATATTCTCCGTTAACATTTATGCATGGGTTCGAATGAATTTTGGAAGCAGCTTTCCATTCTAAATCTAGTACTTCAGAAACTAGTACTCGAAACGTTTCCACATCTGCTTCAGGTGATGAAAATCGTTCACCACGCATTTTCTTTTTTTATGTACGAGAACAAAAATAAATCATTAAATTATTTTCGCAAAATGTCTTTTTTTAAATGCCATCTAACCAAAACGAATTAATATTGGGCGCGAGCAGACACGTGACTCGAGCGACCTTGAATTGCTTAAAAATCAGCTGATTTGTGTGCGCTTGTTATTTTGACAACAATAATGTCACGTTGACTAAAACAATAATTTGATTTTGAGCTTGTAAAGTTATTATTTTACAATTTTCAAATACATGAAATTAAAAATAGCAGTTCAAAATCAAAATAACTCAAAACATTGATCTTGTCAAAGTAACATTGTTGATGTCAAAGTGACAAACGCACACAAATCAGCTGTTTCCAAGCACTTCAAGGTCGCTCAAGTCACGTGTGTGCTCGCGCCCAGTAAGTACGAATTGATAACTGAATTGTATGTAAAGTAACAGTAGAAAATGGCTGTTACTAGAACCAAACTACTAGATTGTAGAAACTTTTCCAGGAGGCTACGTAGAAGATGGCGACCAGCACTAGGAACATAGGACTTTATGTAAAGTCATACTTTCGTAACTTCCTGCTTTCCTAATTATTTTAAATAAAAAAAGCTCCATATTAGGGCATCGAAACCGCCAAAATCTGGGTTCGGTTCAGGTTAAGTTGTTTTTTGAGAGATGGGTTCGGGTGCGGTTCTGGTTCAAATATTAATAAAATTTGCGGTTTTGTTCAGGGTTCAGGTTCGGTTCGACCTAATGAAAATTGAATTTGTTTTTTGAATAACGATATTCAAATATGGAAATAATTTATAATGCGAGCCGGAATTTACGCAAGCCAAAAACAAAACACGAACACAATTTTCACAAGCGGACACCACAGGTAGTATCGCATACGCCGAAGGCGTCAATTATCAACTATATTACTGTAATATTACTATATTACTCGGGTTCAATTGAAAAATATATCGTAAGATTCGGTTCTGGGTTTGGGTTCGCTAAACTGTTACGGTTTGGTTCCGGTTTTGGTTCGATGCCCTGCTTCAAACAAAAGTTATAGAGCATAAAATACTACATCTGAAGCAATAATCAAAATTAATTTTGCATGGTAGAAATTAGGTTATAAAAATGTCGAAAGTCACCCCAATGATAGCGATAGCCATGGAATTGAAACAAATCATATCTATTTTCTGCCGTTACAAATCATGAAAAATTAATTTTACTTATTGATTCAGATGCAGAATTTTATACACTACAACTTTTATTTGAAGCTTTTTATTTAAGATAATTAAGGAAGCAAGAAATTTACTATGTTTGCCAGTGTCGGTAACCATCCTCTATATAGTTTAATTTAAGAAAATCTAATTTATTGATTCATCCTGTATTAATATTAACTTACTTTGATGAAGATCATTTCCCAATATTCTGTACGTAGTTTTCAACATCAATGTTTCATGATCTGTATCCGCCATTAAACCTTTCAATAAACTTTTAATATCTCCAATTCTAGCACCATTAATAACTTCTAATAAAACTGACAACCGTACATGTTGCGCTGCTGAATGTAACAACTGTCTTAGAACTTCTTGATTAGGCGATTTTTTCAACAATTTCAACCACAATTGCTCTGCTTGTTTCGTATCTAAATGCGACGCTCCTCTTATGCACAAATTAGCTGCTTGTAAGATGCATTTTTCATCTGATGGATCTTCTAAAAGTAGTTCTAATGCTCCAGTGTAGTCCCCAACTTGCTCGAGAAAAAAAGCTGTAGCGGAGTTGTGCTTTGCGCGTTGTGTAATAAGTAAAGCTTGTTCCGGGCGACAGTTTCCTGATTTTATAAAGCTTTCCACAGCTTTGCAATCTTGAGATAATAAAAGCTCTAGGTATTTTTCCGCCAACTCGGGAGGTAAAGGTGTTTCTGATAGTTGTATTTCGTATAATAAAGAATATAATTTTTCAGGAAAAGTTTTTAATCGTTCACAGATTGTGTCTAGTGTATCAAAAAAATAATCTATGACTAGATGTGCAGTTTGATGACTATCTATTTCTATTAAATATTCTACATTATTTATTAGCTGTGTTTTGATACATCTTTTCGAATCTTCTGCGTATTGCCGCATATAATTAAATACTTCCGATTTGCGATGAATATCTTTAAGATAACAGTTTAGAATTTCAGCATATTTTCCACTTTGTTCATAAATAATTTCAGCTACTCTGTAACACTTTGATTTTAATGCCATTTCCAGCATATCTTTAGAACTTATATGATTTAATTTTCCGCATGACATAAGATCTAACCAAGTCTGTTCTCTTTCTTGATGATCGCGAAGATTTAATTCCTTTCCTACCATTTCTGTTAAAGATTTTATCACAGTATTCAAAATATCTTCGTCTGGATTTAAAGTTCCGTTAGTTAATAAACGGGAAACGAAACAAACTAAATTCACTATTTGACTATCCTGTAAATAAATATAGTTATTTAATTTTTTAAAAGAAATAATAAATGAGAAGCTCACTGGAAAATATGCATAAATGACGAAATCTAGAATGTGAAAAACTGCTAATAAACTTTAAAAAAATAATGGCCGTCAGTATGAACAATGGGGTACTATACCATAGTCAAATTTTAACTATCTTGAAAAGAAAACGAAAATATACGTAAATTAATGATGTGATTTTTTTTGTCTAAATATCAATTAGTTCGTAAACTACAAGCTATTCAAGTCGATTAATAATTGGTATGACGTATCATGTCCTAAGCATTTTGATTGGTTATCTGATTTTAAAAGTGAGACTCGCGCGTTTTAAACCCTGTCCACTACTGGTAAGGACTTTAATTTTAAAAATTCATATCTCCCTTATTACGTAAAATTTTTAAGTCGCGTTTTACAAAAATTCTTAATTATCCTGTTTTTCAAAAAAAAAAAAAATGGTATAGAACCCCACTGGTTAAGGGTAATTAGTGAGCAGTTGACTAGCATTATTTTTTCATCGGTTATGGATTATTTTGGAGAAAAATATTACAATTACAAATGCGTACAATTAATTTTTCTATAAATATTATTTGAAGTATTTTTCTCTAAAATAATCCATAAACCATGGCTCGCTAATCACCCTTATTCAGTTTTTGATAATAACGTTCTATGGTATGTGAACTTCTGGCGGTTAAAGTACGAATTCGACCGACATTTGAAAATTATTTTCAAGTTAAACTAAAGTAAACTCTATAAATATTACCGTAAATGGCAAATAAAAGCAGATTGTCACACCCACAAATGAGTAATAAACAACGATGATATATTTATTTAGTGTATTTATGAGGGTCACGCTACAATTATTGAGAATGAAACAATTCATTTTTTTTAAATATTTTAAATGTTTAAAGTAGTTCTCTTCGGCAATACACTTCGTAAAAGTTCCCAACCACTCTTCTTTTGAAATTCTTTCAAAATACTCATGAATTGCACAATCTGGGGATCCAGGTTTGATCCCGACCGACGCCAAAAATTATTTCGAGTTTAATGACACAAAATTGACCCCTGTGGTGTACTCTCTATGCCGTCTATGAGTGTCCGTGAGGTAACGCCTGGTAAGGGCCCGCACGGTACTAATATTTCATTATTACCGATATCTGCGTACAAAGCAGATTGGCACACCCACCAATGGGTAATATGTCGTGATGAAATATTTATTTATTTTACTTTTATACAGGCTGAGCCTGGGAAGACGCCCTCCTTAACTTTTTTATTATACGTAATTTTTATTCAATTATTTTTGGGGCTATGTGAAAATAAATAATAAGTAATACTAAATAACAAACAAATGTATACTTTGTTGATATTAATTGAACTGTTTAACATTGCTAAATTTTGTTTATTTTCACATAACCATCTATAATAATATTTGAATGAAAATTATTTTTCAATTATCTTATTTTTCTCGATTTTCTCCAAATACATTAATTAAATCAAATATATCGTTGAAGAGAAAAAAAGGCTGTTTATATTTTAGTAAAATAATTATAGGTTGCTATTTAAAAAATAAAAGTTAATAGTTGTATCTTGTAAACTTGACTTTATAAAAAATATTTACATCTGCGATGAAATATTATATTTAAAATAATTAAACTTCTATATGAGTCATTTTTTGTAATACTTATAATAAAAAGTCAAAGGGGAGGGGGTATCGCACCCTGTATACTTTTTCGCCATAAATGCTCTCTGGTTAATCCCATGTTGCATATTACTAACTAATTTAACTTTGGCGAATTCATTTCAAATGATAAATGTTTAAAATGATAATGCAAATTAACTAATTTTCAATAATTCTAGCGTGACCCTCGTACGTGTATGCATATAGTTTTCATACCTCAAATTCTGGTGCAGTTACGATTTGCAACATAATTTGTATAATTCGTTGCCGTTGCATTTTTCCCAATTCTCCAGAAAATTCAGCTTCGTTGAAAGCTAATTCAATAACGTTTAAACATTCTCTGGTATTGTATTTCAACAAAGCTCGTAAATATGGATATGGCAATTCATCATCTTTTGCACAATTCGTATGCGTCACTGTTAAACATCGCAAAATTTCATGTTTTACTTTAGCAACATTCGAAGGAATAATTTTTCCCCTTGGATATGCCAATCCAGCTAAACAAGATGAAATGTAGACTAACATAGTATTGCCTAAAGAGTGATTATCTGGCGTTAAAAGTGGTAATAATTCTGTTAAAGGTGCTGTGTAGTCTTCCATAGCTTTCGTTACGAAATGTATCCAAGCGTCGTATAAAAAATAATTTCTGCAGATTTTTAAAACTTGATTTAAATCTAAACAGTCAATTTCAAGTGATAGTAATATATATTCTAGTTTTTTAAATGTTTTTTCTCGAACGAGATAGCTCACTAGAGCTTGTGTTACACTCGGGTTTAAAGACGTTAATTCTCCCATGCAAATATGTTCCGTTACTGTGTTGAAATACCAGCTGCTTAATCGTGGATCCGTGATTATTTGTTCCCACATTTCGCCACACAATAAAGAACTGAAACAAATTATTGTTAAAGCAATAAACGTTAATACATAGGAAAATATTTTGAAGTACAATCAAGGCAACACATATTAATCAACAGATTGAATGGCGAGCAAATGTAAAGTACTGAGTGTTCTGGATACGATTGCTAGAAATGAGGACGATTATGGATTAAATGTGTGTAAGGGGTGATGCTTAAAATTTGAGACTAATTTTGAATTGCCATAAAAAGTAATCACGTTGTTAAATACAAACCATTTAACCAAATTTTTAAACCTATAGTTGTGGTTCATTATAAGAATTAAACACAATTACTAAATAATTCCAGTTCGCCGAACGAGGTCCAATTTTTACCTCTCGCTAAGAGAGGTATTGGATTCATGCTAGAAATCGCATATCCAGATTTTAATGATTAAGCACGTTTCAAGGTCCCTACAATCCGAATTTAATATTTTTACGATAATGTCTGTGTGTGTGTGTGTGTGTGTGTGGATGTATGTGTGTTGGAAAGACGATTTCTCAAAAACTATAATACTTAATATCTGTTTAACTACGTATTTCTCAATTGGACATTATTTTTTAAAAAATATACTAAATATTATTTTTTAAATTTTTTTCTTGTTAGTATTAAAGAAAAGTAAATTCTCTGATACATATAAATATTTTATTATATCTTTTATAGATTTAGAGACAAAGAAATATAAGATATATAATAATCTGTTGTAGTAAATCTCATAACCCAAATAATGTCATGGAAACCAATTGAAAAATTAAAATATTTGTAACTGACAGATAAATGTCAGTGTCAAAAATCCAGAGACATTAATAAAGGTTTTTTCTGGGTACTACATACATATATAATTTCTTATTGTATTAATAGTTAAATATTTAAAATTGTAGGTATATTATATATATACCCTTCAAAAATACTGTCAATCCCAACAATGAAATTCGAAACATTTCGAAAAATTAGAAGAGTAGGACAAAATTTCTTCAAAAAATGTATTTAAAATTAAAAAATCTAAATATAAAGAATAGAAATTAGTAGAATTTTTGGTGTAGAGTGTAGGTATACAAGAAATGTTAAATACAATAGGGCGCGAGCAGTCATGTTTTGTCCTTGACAAGCAGATATGGGGGCCCGTGTCAGAATAATAGCTAGTAATTATGTACATAAATATCAAATACCATAATTTTTCATTCTAAATTTAGTGATTTTCCAATTCCATATGGTTTATTTTCCTTGACAAGTAAATTCCACATACCTGGTGACAAATTAACTATGTGAACTTAGAAAATCTTGAAATTTTTAATGAAAAATTCTGACATTTGACATCTATGTCCATAATTACTAATTGCCATTTTGACACGGGCCCCCATATCTGCTTGTAACAAAAAACTGAAGTAGCGAGAAGTATTGTGCTGGGCACAACATATTTTTTTTCTTTAAAATAAACCATATACGATTGACAGAGTTAAAACACTGCTAATCATCTCCCTAGTCATCTCCTAATCACCATTCATGTTACCACCCAATGTTTTTAACGCTTAAAAGATTTGGTCTCTAAAAATGCTTGGTCTCAAATTTTAGACATCGCTCGTTAATGTAATACTTGTGTAGGCTTTACTTTGTGTTAGTTAATGTTGGGGATGATAAACAGACAGTAACTACCGCAGAAATGAAATATTTGTGGTGTGAGTATTTTAGGAAGAATATTGTTGAAAGATAAGAATGATTGCTGCATAAATGTATTATACTTTAAAAAATATTATCCCTTTGAAATAAATGAACAGTATTATATGATTCTCTAACTTACGTTTTATTTAATTTTATGCAACATTTGATAGCTGCTTGTAGGCTTTCTTTATCCGTTCCTTGTATAGATATATTTTTAAAGTATCCATGCAACAACATATGTATACTTTCTTCTACAACATCACGTTTGGTTGGTCCCTCATCAGCTGCTAAGTTCATTGCCTCTGCCCATCTGCTTTGACCACTCAAATATTGCAGACGTTCATCCCATGCTCTTAATCTTAACATTTGAACACTTTTAGTTCCCAAAATTAACAATTGATTCCCTCGACTTGCTAAACTATTATAGCAAGCTTTTTCTCCAGCTAAAGCGAAAGCAATACTAACTTGTCCTCCCGTTGCTAATGCTTTGAAATGTGCTGTTCCGTAAACTAAACCAGTTTCGGAAATATCCAATGTTTCTATTTCTTTTTGAGTTCTAACATCCATGAGTCTAATTGTTTCTGTTGTATCTAAACAAGCTAAATGTCTGTAGCCTAGCCAATGTAAAGCTAAGATATTGTATGAAAGATGAACATGTCGTAAAAGAGATAATTTTACCCTTTTATTGTTGGAAACTGAATGTACTCTATAGAAATGTAAGTCTGGACCACGGGCGAATGCTAACACAGGTTCTGTGACTCTAGTTTGGTCTGCAGTTTGTATTACGACCAATTGCCAAGCGATTAATGGCAATGATGTTGGGAGTCTGGGTAAAGCGTGTGTAAAAACTACTTTTAATCGAGGGCGAACCGATATTACTATTATCTAAAAACAGTTCTTCATTATTACCAATTTTAAATTATTAAAAAAAGGAGAGCCAATGAAATGGGAGATTTCAAAATACTTACATTTCATAATTAACTATTTCAGAACATTTTACTTGTAATTCAGAATAATCAATTTTATTTTAAACGTCAAATGTATTGGTGTTAATTCGAAATTTTACTCATATACTTTGGTTCACGAAAGATGACTATTCAAGGTCATTTATTGACCGTATGGTACAATATTACTTGAAAATAACTTCACTGCATTTCGTATACATAAACGTGCAACATGAAATATTTATGTATATGTTACAGTTAAAGTCTCAACTTAGTCAGTGCATACACTGTCTAGTTGATATATGCATCCACTAGCTGTTTTAGTGGAAGTATACGGGCATGTTGCGTGGGCAACACAATAATTTATACTTTCACTAAAACAGCTAGTGGAAGCATACATCAACTAGACAGTGTATGCACTGACTGAAATGTATACTTTAACTGTAACATATACATTTGAACTGAAAAAAATAAGTGTAATTTATTTAAAAATTGTTTCTTTTTAAATAATGCATTTCTCAAAGATTTATGCACTTCATCTATGTTTTTGCAAAACACAAACGTAGACTTGACATAAACAATGGAATAATAATAATTTGATTTAAATGTCAACGTCACTGGGTAAATATTAGGCCAGAGAGCAGTGTAGGAGATAATTAATGTCTGTAACTCCACGACATACGTCATTATTATTTGTAAGGAGTTAGAAAGTAATGTCACCATTTACGCATATCTGTCACACAACATAAATACATGACCTACGTCAAATAATCTTCCTCTTTTTAGCATTTCTTCGAACAAGTGACCTTGAATATTCATCTTTCGTGAACCAACGTATACAACATATTCTTATAAAATTGACATTGCAGTACCTAAACTACTAGAAAGCTTACCTTTTTACATACCAAAAATTGCTTTAAGACAGAAATTTAACATTCGAAATAGAAAATAGCTCGTCACCGCTGATAAATTGTTTTGTTAATTAATACTTATGTACGAAAAATGAAAACTTTGATTTATTTTATTATATAATATAAAATTATGTGGATGTATTTTTCTAACTGTTGATATGTAAATGGATTTTTTTCTATATATTGACAGTCTAAATAAATTATAATTATTATTATTTGGTTTATTAGTAATAACAGCTTTGATTCTATTCTAAGCCCCAGAGTATCATCCCATATGACTTGCAAGGTAGGTTTTACTGTACGTACTATATTTTTATATATTTCATATTGAGCCAAAAGTAAAGGGTCTCGATGACTAAAAAATAACCCTTTAATTTTAATTTTCTCACAATTTGTGCAGGTTTTGATTTATTAAAAATGTAAGCCGGCCGAACTATTATGAGCCTGGACTCATGCTCGTATGTACATTTTACTCAAAAATAAAATGCAAAATTTTAAAATCGCCAGTTTCATTGGCTCCTTCTCAACTTTACTTTTGATAATGTTGCAAGAGCTACTAAAACATGATGTCTGAGCGGATGTTCGACAGTTTGAATTACCAATGGTTCAAAAACACAAACTTCTCCTCTCGCTCCAGAAAAAAGGCATTTAGAGTCCCAAACTCTTATTCCTAAACGTCGACTGAAATTAAGTGAAAACACACAACCTGCTGAATCGCCACACAGAGCCAATCCAGTGTAATCAGCAAATCTAAAAAGCAAAAGATCTAAATTTCTACTGTCAATTGTTAAACAATTGAATGCTGAACCTCAAATGTAAAACAGCTGACTGCGGCGCGTGAGCATCAGGGAGCCTTCGAATTATATCTCCCCCATTTGTATCCAGCATAGAAATATAGCCCCGTTCGTAACTAAAGTAAGTACATATATACATACGTATTGCATTAATTTTTACTACATACCCTGCAAGAAGTCTCGTACTATCAATATTAAAAGCCAAAGCAGATATCGCTCCCTGATCCGCTGTTTGCGAATCCCTACTACACCAACATAACTTTTGACTAGAATCAAACGCTAAAACAAAACCGTGAGATGTTCCCACTGCTATAAATTTCTTGCCGTTTGCTAAAGCTGTTGGGAGACCAGCTTCTACCCTTTCACCAGCCGAAACTATTTGAGTAGTTATTCCTTGAAGAATACAATGATTTAAAACTGAATTTAATTTTGGGATTGCACCCGGTAAAGAGTAAACAGAATCGCTGTCGTTGGATTTTTCGTCGTTTTCTAAATCCCATAAAATACTTTCTAAGGAGGGTGTAGCTTGAACCGGTGGGATATCATATTCAATGTCGTCAATCTGTAAAATATAATATGTAATATTTGTTGTTAATAACAATAAATACGGTTACATCTGTTTCTAAATTGAAAGAATCTTCGGAAGTATACCCATCGGATTGCATGTTTACTACTAAAATAATCTTGTTATTTAAATATGTTGTATGAATTACATTTTTATTTATTTGAACATAATATAGAATTTGACATTTTGGAGTTTGCTAAACATTTTGACACTTCGTTGACAGATCGATGTTCCCATGATGCCTAAATGCGGGAATAATTTACATTCAAAAATAAAAAAAATTCGCCAAACCTACTATGAAAATATATCATTGTTTTGTTGTAAGTTACCATAGGTGTTGGGTGGAAATATTTCATTAGGTGTCTAGGGCAAAAAAGTAAATTGTCTATAAATACACCATGAGGATTTCGCAGGTAATAAAATATGGGAAGTTGCATTTGCCGCCGCTACCTCTTGTACTCTTCACAAATTTTTGATTAAATAGTTAAAATTTATTACACAAAATTATAAATTAAACTATTATTACACGTAACACATTTTAAATTTTTTTGTTGAAATAAATAAATATATCATCACGGCAAATTACCCATTGCTGGGTGTGCCAATCTGTTTTGTACCTTTTAAAATTCAAATTATTTGGCGTCGGTCGGAATTGAACCCGGTTCCCCAGATACACGATCATACACTCGATATCAATATCTAAAACATCGCTACTTTCATTAATTATTGGTATGGTATGATAGTTGTGCTTAAAAAGTTAAATATATGTACTTAATTTTATTTCTTGTAAAATGATATGCAGGGCGCTGACCGGAACAGCCAGACATGGGACTATAACATGTAAAAATCAGACTTTCCAAATTTCCTGCTTCCCTAATTATTTGAAGTAAAAAAGCTTCAAATAAAAGTTGTAGAGTATAAAAATCAGCAAAATTAATTGTGTATGCCTTGTAAGGGCAGAAATTAGGTATAATTTGGTTCACGAAAGATGACTATTCAAGGTCATTTACAAGCCGTCTGATTATATTACTTGCAGATAACTTCACTTCATTTCGTATGCATAGGCGTGAACATGGAATATTTATGGGTATATTTTAACAGGAAAAAATAGGTGTACTTTATTTGCAAATTGTTTCTTTTTAAATAATGCTTTTCGTAGAGATTTCCGTTCTTTACCTATGTTTTTGGAAACCCGAAAACAGACTTGACATAAACAATGGAATACTAATTTGATTCAATGTCACTGGGTAAACCTTAGCACAGAAGGCAGTGTAATAGATAATTAGATATATGTAACTCTACGACATACACCATTATTATTGTAGTGTGTTAGAAAGTAATGTCACCATTTACGTAGTTGTCATACAACATAAATTACGTAGACATACGTCAAATAATCTTTGTCTTTCTAACATGTACTGCTGTATAAAGTGCTGTGCATTCTTTCTTCGAACAAGTGACCTTGAATAGTCTTCTTTCGTGACCAAACTATATATGGAATAGACAAAATAAAAAACAAATGTTTAACGGTTTATCTGTCATGTTAGGCGCTTTTTTTTTAGGGGGAAAATGAACTTTTTATGATTAGTTCAGTACGAGATAAGGTCAGTTAAAGCGCCCATTATAGATCATTTGATTTATGGTACAAGATCATTTATCCTCTATTAAAAAGAACTATTTAGGGTAGATACGTTCTACTGAATTGATATTCTTGGTAAAAAAGAAGGCGGCTTTTATTAGATACTATTTCTAATTTATATTCCAGCTAACAATTATCTGTTAATTTAAATTGATATTTGTTCACTTGACAGAAATTACAAATAATAAAAATAAATTAACTAAGCTTGACATTTTATTTCCATTTTTGAGGTGATTTTCGACGTTTTCACACCTAATCTGTCGTTAGAAGGCACACAAAATTAATTTTGTTTATTAATTCAGAATTTTATACCCTACAACTTTTATTTGTAGCATTTTTACCTAACATAATAAGGGAAGCAGGAAATTACAAAAGTCTGATTTTACATAGTTCTATGTTCGGCTGGGTCGATCACCACCCAATATAAGGTATGAAAAAATATCTCATGCTCCTCGAATCTTACGGCCTTGGTTGTAAACTCAATAGCTTCGAACCATTATATTTTCTTATCGGTTCAATTAAAAAATATATATCATTTTGGTTCCTATATTAATAACGGTTTTCGGTTCAGTTTCGCGTATATGATTATTAAAATAAAATCAATGAGGAGAGTAAGTTTGTGTTAACGCGCGTGTTTGAACATGTACCCAACTGAAATAAACTGATATTTTTTTCGGGTCAGGTCCGGTTTTCTTTCCGACAAATATAACGGTTTTTTTTTTGGTTCCGGTTTGAAGCCCTGCAAAAAACTGCACCTACGACTTTTGGTACATAAATAATAATTGTTGATTGATATTATATACATTTTTTTTTGTACTTTAATATTATATATATTAAAAATAATAAGTTGTTTCAAATGTTAATAAATGTTTCTTACAAATTTAAAAACTTATTTACAATAAAATGATACATCTTAGTCATTTATCTAAAATTATTCTTATAAATAAAATAAAATTTATATAAAATTATGCCTGTGTTTTCTGTTTTCGTATAGAACCAGTCTTACACTGATTGACAGTTGAAGCGAATCTTAAAGAATTAACTGATTCATTAAAACAGTCATCAAGGGGCGAAATATTAACCAACATTAAAGTTTTCGAATTGCCTCCTAAAGAAGGCATCAACAAATAAGTTAACTTAGAATTTCTGTACGGAATATGACTGTTTTTCTTCACAAGACCTAATATAACATTACTCAAATTTGAAAGGGATTTATTTATATTCGTTGTTTCCCTCAAGCGAGTAGTTTCCGTTGTATGAAACTTCTCCGAACCAGCAAGATCAACAAGATTTAAATTTCCTCTAACTTGTTGGCCTTGTTCTGCATTTATGCCCTCTAAAGATATTTTTGCAACTGAATGGCTCCGAGATGATCGTTCATTATTTTCAGTTGCAGCCACGGCTCGGTTTTTTTGAGCGGTTCTTATCAAAGTTTTCAATTTTTTAGGACTGTCGATATCTTCAACGGTTAAATTTGCAACGTACACGTCTGTTCCTTTTGCATCACACATTTTTATATCGAGATTAGTGTTTTTTGGATCTAATAAATCGTTAATAACTTCGTTATAAATTTCGAGAAAAGATGCTTTGATGTTGTAGGTCCAGCCTAGCTTTTTCATACTTTCCAAAGCGTTGAATATGGTATCAATCGATCTGGGAATCATACCTCGGGATTCTTGTTCAAATCCTCCTTCCATTGTGTATGTTTTTCCAGAGCCGGTTTGCCCGTAAGCAAAAACACAGACGTTGTATCCATCTAAGGCGGATTGGACAAGTTGAGATAGTTCTTCGTAAACAACTTGCTGGCTAGAACTAGGGCCGAAAACTTTATCGAAAACAAATTCTAATTTTTTATCTTTAGTTCTGTACATTTCTATACTGGTTTCGTCAAGATAATTAACGTCGTATAATAATCTTTCTTGTTCAGAGGGCAAAGATGGCCGAACTCTGCAGAAAACACGAATATTCCCTTTTAATTCTTGAATGGTATTGTGCATTATTCGTTTCTCATTTTGCAAACTATATAGTTCTTTTTTCATAAATGTATTTAACTCCAAAGTTTCTTCTAGTTGTTTTTCCGCAACAGATAATTTAGATTGTGCGTTATTAAAATTTTCTTTTGTTTCTTTTAAATCTTTAGTTGTTATTTCTAATCGTTCGGATTTATTTTTTAATTCAGTTTCGAGTTTATCTGATTTCGTTTGCAGTGTGTCAATTCGTTCAGCTGCTGATGAATGTTGTTCTGTTAATTTTTCATATAAACTTTTTAGATTCTCGTGGGATTTATTTAATAAATTTAAATCATTTTGAAGTTGATTTGTTTTAGCTAAAAAGTCTTCATGTTGATCAGCAATTATTTCATGCTGTTCTTTTAACTCTCGATGTGCAATTTTTAATTTGTCGTGAATCTCTTTTAAATGGTTATACCGACCTTTATAATCGTACGGAGCTATCTTTGGTTGAACTGGTTTTGAACTACATTTTGTTGGTTCTGGTTTGGTTACTTTAGAAATTTTGTTTGTAACTGGATTACTTTCCGTTAAAGCTGGACGTTTAATTGCCTTTTTCATTGTTGTTGTGTTTATTTTATTAATACCAGCAATTGGTTTTGCTTTAAATGAACTGATGTCTAAAATAAATACAAACATTTATAACATGTATTCTCATGCCAAACATTTAACCCTTAAAGGTTAAAAATGTACAAAACTCACCTGTTAAACTCTTACTTCTCCTTAAATTTGCAGCTCTTATATTTTTGAAACACATATTCCCAGAACTAGAACTGGGATTTGAAGTTAAAGTGCTTATTGCATGTCGTAATAAAGGTTTCGGTATTCCTGGGATTCTTGAATTCAAGTTTGGTCTTTGTGCCATATTTTTGTCCACAAATATTGTAAATTATAACATTTATAAAAAATACTATTCACAAAAAAATATCTTATATTTTAACGACACTGTAACACTAGTTACTATACAACAAACAACAACAACGCTTCAATCTGTTTTAACTGTTTCAATCTTTCTACAAAACCGTTAAAGTATGATTTACGTTTGAAAATTTGAAATGTTTGGTGGTGCTGCCCTTAAGTTTCAACGCATTTAGCCAGTGTTGCCAACTCGTGGCATTTTTCTCGAATTGCGGGATTTTTTTAAGTTCTGTGGGAAATGGGATAATTTTATAAAAACTCTTAGATTTGCGGGATTTTTACTAGAAATTAAATATATTTGTATAGAATTTAGAATAGATATGGCTGGCTGAAGTGCCATCTATGAAAAGGTCAGAGAACTAAATTTGACAGCCAAGAAGGTGGCGGCAAAAAAGACTTCATTTTAAATTATTGTAAAAATTAAATTTTATTTCTAGTTAATGTAATTAATAAAAAATCTATTGAAAATAAATAATTTATTAAAGACATTATCAAGAAATGAAAAATATATGTTGCCCAAAAATAATAAAAGTATGTAATATGTTAATGTCTTTATTTAAACAGGTATACATTACATTATTTATATCAAATAAATAAATAACTACAAATCTCAAATTACACGGCGACAATTAATAAAATTTAAGCACATACTACTAAGGAAACAGAAATTTGAATTATTAATACAAAAGGTAATTTTATTTAAAAAAGGGATGTTACTTTAAATGTCAGCTAAAAATGCACCTGGATACTGGCACCGTCAACTTCTGCAAGAATTTCTCTTCACTACGAAGAAGTTACAAATATTTTCTGAAATATTATTAATTTGTTGTTAATATTTTGTATCACCTCCGTATAATAATGCTAATATGAAAGATAATGTACTTACTGAAAATATATTGAATAATAAAACACTATATTGCTATAAAGATACAAATTCACAAATAACAGTTTTAAATGTCACAGAATTTCGGACGATTTTTTGAGAAATTTACAGCCAGTTCAAGCAACAGTTCTCAAACATATTTTACCTTTTTATAGTATTTTGATATTAAAGTTTGAGAATTACAATGAACACAATTTTGATGAGATCAGTGTTGCCAGTGGTCTGTCATGAAATTATGGCACCATTATAGTTCGTAATTTTGTAATCATAACTGAACTGCATAATTTGTGCTTACAGCTTAGTTTGATTGTTTGCATATGTTATTTTAATATTTATATTTTTCCTCAATGTTTGTATATGTATATATTGGATATGTGATACACAGTAATGCTTAGTATCTATATCGGAATTTATTTACTCTCACGCGCGTAAGATCTATGGAGGAAATTGTTTTAAACGTTTACGTCAAATAATAGGGTAAATAAAGCGCTTATGAGAAATGTACCCCAAAAAATCGCTTTTATTATAAAAGTGCGCTCGTAATACGGGCAATTATTTTTACAAATATATTTGTAAAAGGAATATTGTTACCAGCTGTTATCAATGGGACTTTTTATTGAAAATGATTGGCAACGTTGCGTGTAGCCAAAGCAGTTGCCCTCTTTCGAAAAATGTTTAAGAGCAAAATGTTAGGTTAATATTATTGTTTCAAAAATTATTGTTATTGAGAAATGGCAGATCCGGCTGAATTACTGTTTTTTGATACATTTTCACATGAAAGCAGTGAAGTAAATAGGATTATATAAATATAAAAAAGAGTCTGTTCCTCCTAAATGATTTATATTAATTTTAGGAGTTGAATTTGGATCTGGTACAGTTTCCAAACCCAGTTTATGTGACAGAGGTTCGCATTATACCACTTGGTGCTCGCGTACAAGCCGATTTTCCCGGTGGTGTGCGTCTTGGTGCGACAAACCCAAGTCAATTTAATATAGAATTTTTTGTCAACGATCTTGGCAAACCAGGAGCAAGTACTTTCGAGAGTTTGGGTGGTTTCGAATATAATCAAAATGGTTGTATACATCTAGAATGTACTAATAATGAAGTCAACGCGAGACAAATTCCTACAGATGGATTAGTTTTAAGAGGTATTCAATCATTTTTTTCTCGTATTATTGTCGTATCGTTACTTATTAATGTGTTGTAGGTTGGTATACTACCATAACTTTGGCAGTGTATGGTACGTTAACCAAAAATATTACTGAACAAGTAATACAACCACAAACAAATACACCGTCTATAACACAGCAACCAACAACTCTTGTGTCGGATGTTCAGCAGATTGTTTCTGCTAATGCTATTGAACCAAATTGGCAACAAGATGTACCAATTCAGCCAGTGTCCATGGAATATAATCAACCAAGTCAAGTTAGCTATGGAAACAATTACGGACAATCGGAAGGATATTCCCAGGTATGTTTTGAGAAGTGTTTGTTAGGAAAATTGTTGCTTTGGTAACATATTGAGACAAATATAATTTTGAGTCGAAGGCGAGTGGATTTATTATTCAATTTATGAAGGTATTTTACTTATAAACATTTTTTTATTAATAAGCTGACATTAAATAATAACAATTGAAGCATTTAAATTAACAGGGATCTAACTGACATTTTTCTGATATTCAGCAACAATAATGATAGCTGCAATATATTTTTTTATTAATATACTTATCCATTTTGTTCAAATAACCAAAAGATGTCATTAGTTGCTTTAGTTGGAAACAGTTATGTTGGTTTGTTAACCAGTATTTTATTTTTTACAATGGCTCATATGTTAATGGTTAAAAATTCGGCATTTTATTAAAATTGTAATCAGTATAAAAAATCCAAATCAATTTTCGTCATATGTACAAAACTAATTCAAATTACTACTATGTTAAAAAAGTACCGGGAATTGGTTAATAAAACACAAAATATGCATTATTCATCCAAATTTATTTTATCGCCTTCAAAGTAGGCCCCTTCCGAAATAATACACTTATGCCAACGAATAATCCAATCATCAAAACATTTTTTAAACGCATTTTAACGAATCGACTTCCGTACTCGCCGCGAATTCTCTTTTATGTCTTCTATCGACTAAAAACGGGTACCTCGAAGTGGTAATTTGAGTTTTGGAAAGAAGAAAAAGTCGGCCGGAGCCATATCAGGGGAGTACGGTGGTTGTTCGATGATATTTGTTGAGTTTTTGGCCAGAAATTCGTTCACAGTGATAGCTTTGTGAGATGGTGCGTTATCGTGGTGCAAAATCCATGAGTTTTCTTTCCACAAATCTGGTCTTTTCCGACGAATTTGCTCTCTCAAACGCCGTATAACGCTCAGATAATATTCTTTAGTTACTGTCTCACCTTGTGGCAAGAATTCCTAGTGCATAACACCGCGATATTCAAAAAAAAAACTGTTAACATCACCTTCATTGTTGATCGACTTTGACGTGCTTTTTTCGGTTTCGGGTGGGTTGGAAGGCGCCATTCCGAAGCTTGTTGACTGGTTCGCATGTCAAACTCGTAAACCCATATCTCATCACTAGTTACAATGCGTTTTATGAATTGACTCGTTCTAGCATGTCCTCAGCGACCCTTACGCGATTGAGTTTTTGCAATGCGTTTCATGCCCAAAAAATAGTTTAAAATGGTACGAATTGATTCGTGAGACACAGAAATTTCAGCGGCTATCTCTCTCAGACTTAAACGACGATTTTCAGTCACAATTTCCTTTACTTTAGCGATGTTAAGTTCAGTTGAAGACGTTGATGGCCGACCTGACCGCGGCAAATCTTCCACCACATCTTGACCGCTTTTGAATGCACTGTACCACTCATATGCACGTGTTTTTGATAAAGTCGATTCACCGTAAGCCTTGTGTAACATTTTCAGCGCTTTCAGATTCTTTGTTCGATATTTTTATCCATTGTAAACATCGCAAAACACATTTGAACTGACAAATGGAGCACTGTAAACAAATTAAATGACAGATGGCGTTCAAATTCCGCGTGAGCATAGTTGACAGTTGTGCCAACGTAGCGACAAAAATAATTTCGACACTCCTTTAAGCGGGCTTTTTTTAATATACAATTCCCGGTATTTTCTTGACAGAATGTATTGCTGAATTGAATAATGATTTGATATACATATTGTAAAGCAATTGCAAAACAAAATTATTTTAGGATTATCACCACATGGAATACTACAACAGCGAGCCACCGAAAGACCCGCGATACCACCATACTCCTGAAAGCGAATGGGACCAAAAATCACGCCCTCGAGATACCTCTCGTCCCAGAGACGTAGACCATCCCAGAGATCTAGAACACCGAGAACCTGATCGCCATTATTCTCGCTCACATAGTCGTGATCGTGAACGACGCACAGATTTCAGAGAAACCAGCCGAGATAGAGAAAGGGATCGTGATCGTGAACGTGACAGAGAACGAGAACACAATCGAGAGAGGGAAAGAGATCGGGAATGGGATCGAGAGAGATCTCAAAGTACCGAATACCGCGAAAGAGAACCGAGAGAAAGATCGTACAAACATCAAGAACAATATAAAAGAACAAGAGATAATTCTTACGGGAGAGGAATATCTCAAGAACGTGATGAAAATCGCAAAAGACCTCGAACGCCTCCAATGGCGTCTCCCAAACGACCTCACACACCTCACGGAGACAAAGAACTTTCTCCAGGTGATGTGGAATCTATTTCCGAAGATGAAATCGCGGCAAATAATGAAAAGTTGGAGAAAGCAAATGAAGCGCTCAATAAACAAATTGAAACAAAACAAACGGAACAAAAGAAATCTGTGACAAATGAAACAAATGACAATATTGAAGAGACAAGTCAAATAGATTTGGAACAATTTGAACCGATTTTAAGCGATGAAGATATATGCGATGAAACAGAAAATTTCCAAGATTTGGATTACGATTTTGCCGCGTATTCTAATAATGATGATGTTATAAAATTGTTTAATCCTTTGACATCAGAGTTGCAAAAATATAGGGACATATCTTATATAGACATTAAACAAATCATATTTGAAAAAGGAGATACACAAGATACTTTGAATATAATTAACAACTATTTTTTCAAATATAACGAACAAATCAACTCGTTAATATCACTTTTAAAACCGCATTTAAACAAATATGGGAACAGTGATTTCAAAAATTTTTCCCCCGAAATAAAAGAAGAATTTGTTCATGTTTGTGAACAAATACCGTCATTGTTGAACAAAAATCAACAATATTTCAATTATATAACTCTTTTCAAATTAATTTCTGAAGGAAAGCTCAAAAATTGTAAATTTGATCGTTTTTATGAAGAATTGAAACTTATTCAAAAAACTTTAATTGAATTTGTGAATATAAGTCTCGATTTCGATTTTGCCTTTTCTCAAAATCAACCAGGGTATAAAATACGACATATGAAATGCGGCATTCGTTTAGTAGAATCCTGTTGCGGAAATCACGATTTTATAAATTTATTAGTAGACCAAAATATTCATTTGAAATTACTAAATTTGTTTGAAAAACAATACATGGCTTTATCAATAAAATTATTGATATTAAAGGCGTTAGATTCGTGTTTATCAAGCGAACATTCAATCGAAAGTTTCATTTCTACAAAAGTTACAAATAAAAATGGTTATCAAATATTAATAAACTTGATGAAAAACGTCACATCCGTCAGGATAAAATTCGCTTTGAATTCGTTGTTAACAAAACTCAACACATACGAATTGTTGAAAAAAATCCGTATAGTAGTTACTCCGTGGAGTAAAAGCGATATTTATGAAAAAATTTCTGAAGAAAAAATCAGTTTTGTTATACAAGGATTCGACCAAATTTTAAAACTTTTACAAAAAGGACCGTTTGAAATTTCTCAACCGAAAAGATTTCTCCCGGTTGCTGCTCAGTTTGAAATTAGTCGAAGTGAAGAAAAAAATATTTTATACAATTTTTTCGCCATACACCAATTATTAGAATGCATTTTGATACTTATTACTCATCCGAAAACTAGTAATTGTACATCGTTAACCAGTATTATTTATGAATTTATTTACGAATTACTGCAGTCATCGGATGGAATTACATTTCTTTCTGAAAATATTAAATGCAGCAATTTACTGGTAAAATGTTTTCTACACCCGGAAGATTTAGAAGCTCAGTATATATTATCAGAAGCAGTTTATATAAAATCTCAATCTTTAGGTTTAAATATTGCGTATAAAATGCAAGCTTTATACCATATTGAATGTTTATTTGATATTGGAAAGCATAATAATTATGAATGTGACAATAATGAAGTGTTGGATCAATTACATGCGCTTTATTGTTTACTGTATGTGAATATCGGAAAACTTTCTTGCAGTGAAGTTCTCAGTTTTAGTGATAACATCAAAAGTTTACTCCAATTTATGTCTTGGATATCTAGCGACGATAAAAAAGACTATTATTATTCTAAATTTAAAAAATCTCCAGGAATCAGCTACATAATTGATTTAATAGCCGTAACTGTTGTGAATTCTTCGTATGTTCCATTTTTGGAAAAATATGGAAAACAAATTTTGGATATTGCATCGCAAAGCGACAAATTTGAGACCAGCGCAGCTATGAAATTAAACGAAATAATTGTGTATTTAAAACCGCTAGAAAATGCGAATATTTTTTCGTATGACGATATAAAAATATTGTGTGAAATAATTAAAAATAGTATTGAAAATGTGACGAATTTTTCTGGACAATTAATAACCGCTTTGAGAATTTTAAAACATTTGGGAATTTCAAATTACAACAATCAGTGTTTGGTGTTATTAGAAAATTCAAATTATAATTTAGTGGAATTGAAATACAAATATGTTATATTACAATTATTTTCTTTGGATGGTGTTCAAAATTTAATAACAATCTTGCAAAAAATTTGCGAATATTACGATCAGCCAAGTGTTCATTCTGCGAGTTTTTCATGCACTCAAGGCGCATTAATTATGAACACAGTTCTGCCATGTGTTCAGCTCATTCGACAAATGTTAATGAATGTAATTCATTGTCGCAATATCGAATTCAAAGATTTAACAGCAGTTCATGTATTGTTACAAACTTTTAACTTAGCGCATAGTTTTCCAACTTCTTCAATCGCGTATACAAAATCGAAAGAAGTATGTAAAGAAATAATAAACACACTTTTGGTGTATTCTCAGCCAGTTGCCGACGAAATTTCTGAAAATGATTCTTTGAATAAAACTTTATGGACTCTTATGTCTGGGGAGGTTATAAAATATATAACAACGGCTCCACATACATTCATACCGGGATTGTTAATATTTTCGGAATTATTACCGTTACCTTTACCATTTCAAACAATGGTACCGTTAACGGAAGAAGAAGTCAAACGCGCTATTAATCTGCGAAAATTGTGGTCCGCACATTTACATTCTTACAGTTCAAGCATTCAAGAATTAATAAACAGACTTTGTACTTCTCTCCAGCAACCATTGCTCCATTTATTGCGCCGAGTTTGTATACAATTATCAGATTTGGCCGCTAATACTGCAATAATGATCACAAGAGGCGTTTTGGATAGTGTTCACAGTAATTTAATTACAAAATCCGAAAAAAATCTGAGCATAACATGTACAGCGCACACGGCGAGATTGTTGCACTTTTTGGCGTGTTTAACTACTCATGGCGCAATAAAATGTGCAGTTTTGCAATTATTATGCGTCCATGCAAACGCTTTAAAAGCAGATGAAAAATATCCAAGTTTAGTGAACACTTTTTGCCATGTTTTAAAAACGCAAAGTGACTTAAATTCTCATCTACAAGCACAGGAATGCATCGTGAATATAATACAAAATTTATGCGATTCTGAAATAACTTTAGTGCATAACGACGGAAATAAAAGTGAAATATCTTCGGATAATTATTTAGCTAATTCTTTGCCCCCGAAAGATATACTAATCAATTTTCTCAGTACTTTATTCGACCATTTTACTACTGATAATTCATTCACAACATTACTTCCCATCGTCCGTACTTTCATATTATTGAGCGAACACGACTACGGGTTCTACCATCTCTGTCAATATTTTGAGAAAAGATCACATAGCTTTCTACCGATTTTGAAGAAAATAGTCAACAATTTTGTTAAAGAAAGTCCAGAGTATTTACAAATTGTTGGAACTGTTCTTGAATTTTTGCGGTCGTCGTGCGATGAAATTGAAATAGAAGGCGCTATAATGTTTACACCGAGGAAAATTAAATTAAATCCAAAGGAACTGAAGGCTATTGTTGGATGGAGGCATGAGGATTATGAAAATGATAAGAGCAGACATCCTATATTCACGTTGGAAACGTTAATAAAAGTAAGTTTTCTTATTTGGTAATTTATTTAATTTTGGAAAAAATACACAGGATTACTGGTTATAATGATGTATTATTTTGGACATAATATGCATTCTGATTTGTACTCTTTGACATTTTTAAATAGCGCATACGCGTTTTAGAAACTTTTTAAATTCGCTTGTGATCGCGACAATAATTTTTATGGTTAGTAGAGAGTTATAATAGACACAGAATAAACGTCATACGCAAGAAAGAGATAGAACATCTCGATATAAACAAACCCCCTCAAGTTATCTTTTCCATCTGTCGTTCAGGGTTGTTTGTACTGCCGTAACTATAGCAACCATTACTTCTAAGCAATGCCGCTAGGTGCGCTATGTGCAAATTGTTATAATTCGCGAACATATAGTGGAAATGATTAAGCAGAGGACTCATGTCATCGACTTGAAAAAAACCTTATGAAATGAAATATAACTTCTGGAAATTATTGGGTGTTATTTATTTTTAAAAGAAAAAGAAAAAAAGTACTAGTATTAAGTAATGTATATATTAATGATATTTACAATTTTTTCCAAGTCAATCATTATTCCTTTTACGGAATATAAAATTATTTGAAATAATGGGGTCATTTCACATTTTCTAATTTATTTTTTTCTTGAAAGAATAGGTCAAATTAAATATGTAGGTGTATTTTTTACACCTTACAAGTCTTTACAATCAGAGATATGATTTTTTTAAAGTTGTCTTAAATATCAAATATTTGGACGTTGACGTCACAGCTATACGTCACGGCTTGTCGGATGCGGCAGCAGCCCTCTACCGGTTGTGTTCGGAACTATGATTGTTTGGGTTATCAATTCTCAGTTTGATTTTGTGACAGCAACATATCTTTAACAAAAACATATTTCACACAACTTTTGGTATTTATTTTAATAAATGTTTTATTTACATACCTTTATTCTTAAGTCTGGTGTCACCTGTCACAATTTTAGGTTAGCTTGCAAACGGATACCACGTGGACCGTTGTGTGTGTGTGAGAGGAATGTCTTTGTATGAGTAACAAGCCGTGACGTCACGAATTTTCAGCCAATTTATGAATGAAAAGTCGCATATTTCATGTTATTTTATATTATTATATTTATTAAATGAGACGGATTTCATGATTTTATAAAAAAAACAACGAATTTTTCTTTTTTTTTAATGACCCCATTGTAGTTTATTTTCGTACCATACGTTGGCACTACTGAGAATGATCATGTTGTGTCAAATAACTTTATATTCCGTAAAAAGAAAAAGGATTGACTTAGAAATAATTGTAAATGAATTAATATATACGTTTCTTTAATACTAGTATATTTTTTCTTCTTTTTTAAAAAATAAATAACTACTAATTACTACAAGTTATATTTTTTTTATAAGGTTTTTTTCAGGTTGATGACGTGAGTCCTCTGTCTAAACATTTCCACCATAATCAACATTTTATTGGTCAGAAGACCAGGATTCGGGAGTATTCGCTATATCTATAAAATTTTTTTTTTTTTACTTACATACATACAAAAAGTACCGAAGAAGGTTCTTATATAGTCAGAATTGATAATATATCGTTATGATACGATATATAATTTATTTAAACACCTGCATACCGAATTCCAAGCACACCAAGTGCTCGCGGCTGCGAAACCCGCGTGGTATCAGCTAGTATGATATTAAAAATGAAAAAAAATTACAATATTTGTGGTGATATTAACTTTTATACCTCTTTTAGAAAAATTCTACGAGCCAAGAACCTATGGAGAGCATGTTAGACAATCTAACAATCATAATTCGCATTTTGAATACTTCAAACGATTCAGAATTAAATGATTCATCTGCAACCTCAATTTCTGAACCAATCCTACCAGCACCGGACACCCTTTTGGGTCAATTTGCCAGCAGACCCGTCTTTTCTTTGACTGAAGTTGGCGAAGAACAGTTAACTACAGCGTATTGGCTATCAGCTCCATCAGATGAAGGAGGAAATGAGATAGATTATGTATGTTGTTTTTTAAGAAAGTTGAAATCATTTTTTAAGTTTATTTTTGTGATACAGGTGCCGTGTGATCTGAACGAAGCCTGCAGGCAGCATTTACCAGTTGAAGTCAGCATTAGCAGAGAAGTTGAGAAGCTTATTAGAGTTTTTCCTTTACAAGAAATGGACAGACAGAGTAATGAGCCATTAAAGACGAAGCGGTCAACTAGTGACGGCCAGAGGAATGACAAAATCAAAAAACCCTATGGTAAGTCATTATTTTTCAACTTATATTTGCATGATTTTATTACTAAAATGCGTACAGCAATATAAGACTAGTAATTATTAACCATTTAAAAGTATAAAATGTACTTACAAACATAAAAAAGAGCAATATTTAGACTGGTATATTTGATAAATTTTAAAATATTGACGTAAACTTTATGTCAAAAAGATTTTTTTTCTGTTAATACAACGAAATATGGAGTTATTAGTTATTTTTTATTTTATCTGGTCTGTAAAGTAAGATTGGAAAATAAAAAAAAAAGTTTAGCAAATACTTTATTTATTAAGAAAAGCTCCTGAAACAGAAAAATGAAAAGTAGCAAAATTAATTTTCATTATTAATTAGGTTTTATAGCTATAGTATGATTTATTTTGAGTAAGTAATAGTGTGTATTGCCTCCCCGAGCTGTAAGACTGCTACCATATTGTTTGGTAAACTTTCAGCTGGTAACTCTTCGTGCTAATTATTTTTCCATTCATCAGAAAGAGGTACTGTTAGATATTGAATGGTTTTTGGTACGGATTTTCGATGCTGAACACTTAGTCATAAAATAATCCCAAATTTTTCGAAGGAATTTAAGTCAGGGCTTGATCTGACAATCGTAATAATCGAATATTGACTTATTTTACATGCTACTTTGTTATGTATGCAAAGTTAGTACGCATGGTCCAATTTTAAGATGAAATTCTCGGAAACAAATGACTAAAAGGAACTACGAGCTCAGCTAAGCATTTTCTATTTTACATAACTGCCGTCAACCAATCATATTTAACCAAAACAAGCTCAATATTTCAATAGATCAAAATACCAGCCCATACCATTTTACTACATTGTCAAATGGTGTTTTTCAGAAAATGTAATATTCTGAAACGGTTGTCCTGACTTTTTCTGCGCGCATTCTTGTTCGTCTAATGAACACTGACAGAAATGGGATTCATATATGAACAATAAGGAGCTTCAGTGCTCCATTGTATCCAAATCTCAGTATCGGATTTTGGATTCGGATCTGTGTATCGGATTTTGGATCCGGATCTGAGTATTGGATTTTGGATCCGGATCTAAGCATCGGATTTTGGAACCGAATCTGAGTATTTGAATTTGGATCCAAATCTGAGTATCGGATCTTGAATCCGGATCCGAATATCGAATCTTGGAAACGGATTTGAGTATCGAATCTTAGACATGAATATGAGTATGTGTATTAAAAATAATTCATAATTTACTAAATAGATCCAGAATTAAAATTTGAATCCGGATCTATATTCGAATTAATTTTTCGAATATCCTCTCCAATATCCGAACGTCGGATATTTGAGAATCCGGGTATTTTGAAATCCGGGTTCTCGGATCTAAGTTATGTCGGATCCTCACAGCACTAGTTACGAGCAAAGCTCAACAAGCAACGGGCATCCTAGGGCATAACCTTTGGCAATCAGTACGTGCAGAAATTTCAATTCTACGAACATATGCCACTTGGCAATAGACAACAGTTGACAGTGCGCCCCATTCTTGTGATACAAATATTTCTATAAATCGATGTTTAAATGCATGGTGTTTCTGTTATTCGTCATCTAATGTATACCCCAATTTGATAATAACGCCGAGTTACATTTTGGGCAATACTTCTAGGATTAATCAAGGCTACAGGAATGTATTGTATAATATTATCATTTTCACCTGAAATTTCTGCTCACCCTATATTTTCCGATTAAACTATAACAAATTTATTCACATTTAGTACTGTAAGTACTAAAAGTACAATAAACTACACCCCAATGATAATTGAATAATTTATTGTTATGATTGAATTTTTGAAAACGCAATTTTACACACATTTAGTTTTTCTTCATTTTTCTTACTATTTAGTACTTTTTATACTTCAATTAAAGGTGTTTATATACAACCGGTAAATAAAGTTAACTTTATTCTTATCAAAATCATCAATTAATGTGCTGCATTATTTACCGAGGGAAATAAAAATGACAAGTACTCCCTAGGGAAATAAAGTGATTCAAGACCATTGACAGTGTACCCAAGGAATCATTTTATTTTCTTAGTGTTCAATTTTTAATTGATATTAACATACAAATATGTAGAATATTATTGATTATAATTATTTTGAAAAACAATATAATTGTTTTTGTGAAAAATTAAAAAAATAAATAGATTTTTCGTTTATAAGAATTTGCTTCATTTTTACTAGTCTCCCATGCTGTTAGTCTCTTTTTTTTAAGCTAAATAACATTTTTTTCCGTTTGTATATAAAATATTGTATATAACACGGGAGTAAAGTGTCATTATTTGCCTCAAGCGATTGCATCCCTCGGGCTACGCCCTCAGGATTCAATATGCGCTCTCGACAAATAATGACGAACTTTACTCCCTTGATATATAAACTACTATTATTATAAATATCAGAAATAATATATAATAATCGCCGGGACCGCTACGTCACCAGTATATGCGTACCTACCTATTAACCACTGAAAATAAATGGATCATTTTTATTGGTACCATTAATAAAATGAGCATTAAAATAAGTGTTCATTATAGTTCAACATCCTATGGACTAAAACTACGAATTAATTTCATTCGCAATTGAACTAGTTAATCAAAAGTCTAATTAAAATTAGGATTCACAGAAAACTACTCGTATTAATAACCTAGGACAATAACATATTAAACAATTAAGTCTAAAATAATATTCTCTTTATTGTAAATATCAGTCTTATTACAAATATTTTTATATTCTTATAAGTAAAAACCATACACCATTTAAAAATTAGAATCATATAACAAATATTATTGTTTATATCCGGGAATTTTTTAAATAGGTATTTTTTGAGCTATATGGAGAAAATAAAGTAGTACTTCAAAAATGTTCTTGTTGCATAAATACCTAATATAGTGAAAATGATTAGGCAGAAGACTCACGTCATCAATCTCAAAAAAAAAGTATATAAAATGAAATATAACTTGAAGAAATTATTGGGTGTTATTTATTTTTAAAAGAAGAAAAAAAAGTACTAGTATTAAGTAATGCATATTATTAATGATATTTACAATTATTTCTAAGTCAATCGTTATTCCTTTTGCGGAATATACAATTATTTGAAATAATTGTAGTTTATTTTCGTACCATACGTTGGCACTACTGAGAATGACCATGTTCTGTCAAATAATTTTATATTGATTGATGTAGAAATAATTGTAAATTAATTAATATATACGTTTCTTTAATGCTAGTATATGTTTTCTTCTTTTTTAAAAAATAAATAACAACTAATAATTACTACAAGTTATATTTCTTTTTATAAGGTTTTTTTCAGATTGATGACGTGAGTCGTCTGCCTAATCATTTTCACCATATTATAAAATTAACATAAAAATTAAATTTTATAAAAAAATAAAATAAAAAAAATATATATCATCACGGCATATTACCCACTGCTGGTTGTGCCAATCTGCTTTGTACACAGATATCGATAATGATGAAATATTTGACCCGTGCGGACACTTACCAGGCGTCACCTCATGGGCACTCATTAAAATCCATTACAGCATAAATGTAGAAAATTCGACTTCTTCAATAAATTACAGGGTATTTATTTTCAAGAGGTCTAATGGCCATTTGCACTAATATTTTAATTGAGAATTAAACAAAAATTAAATTAAAATCAGCACTTATATATTTTATACGTATATAAATGTTCCAATTCCAATTAAAATATTGGTGAATCTGGCCATATGAAGAGGTTGCAGTTATCGTTATTGTTTTGTTTCTACAATCTTGCGGGAAATAAGTGTTTTTAAAGTTTAAATAATTACGAGAAATATCCAGTTCCCGCACTAGTGCAATAATTAAAACAAGATTTATGTTGTCAAGATTGCTTAAAAAATACCATGCCTAGCCTCTTAATTAGTAGATAATCTTAAAAATTTGGAATATATTTCGTAATTTTTCTTATTTTTGTGGACGATTACAGAAAAACTATTGTTTGCAACACATGAGGAAAACGTTATTTTGAAACTCCTTGCATATTGCATTCATTTTAGAATGACGAATTTCCCGAACTTTAAAAAATATCTAATTATTGTTGACTAACTTTAAAACAAAAAAAATGCACTTAGCTCTCTTTGAATTTAAATATTTAATGGGGATTTTATGTAGTAAAATGTAAGGTAAAAACGTGGATTACGCTAAAAAAAAATACAAAATGTAATAAATTTTTAAAAAAAATTCTAACGATTTGTATTTTATTTTGACGCTAAAAAGGCATCACGAGGTTTGTGACGTATGAGCAACTAAATCCTCAAAAATTTTACACATTTAAATGTACCAATAACAAAAATATTTTTTTCCGCCATTGATTGATTGGTGTTAGTTTTTTTTTACGTTTTGTGTATTTACAAGTTTTCTATTTCTATATATTTCTAAATGTCATCAGCTCCTCCTACGTCACATCTGGTAAAATTAAAATTTTCAAATAATATTTAAAAAGTCATATCTCGCTCAAATTAAATAAAAAAAAACAAAATTTTAAATTTATAATACAGATATGTGAAAACTACAGGAAATATAATATATTTTTTTATTAGAATACCCCATTATTGTTTGTGGAAGTAAAACATGATATATGCGAATAGAAAAGAAATAGATAATTTAAATACAGAGTGCTAAATTAAACATCCTACATTTTCATGACTCCATTTAAATAAAGATTACAGTTTTACGCATGATGTACTTTACCGGATACGTTATTTCCGCTTTAAATATACAACTACATTGTTTTAAGTAGTTTAAATTTGTTTGTTACGCTCCATAAATTATTTTTAATAACAAAATAACATCTTTTTAATATTAAATCTTGGAATATCACTTCTTAGAATGTTGTGGTAACTGTTTTCTTTCTTCACAATACTTTTTTATGACACCAATCATGTGACATGTGCCCAAATGACATATGTACAGAAATATAACACAACAGAAGAATAAAAATATTCCTATTGGTATAATTAGGGGGTTACTCATTACGTTTGGTCTGGACATCAAATTGTCATCACCCATGTAGTCCAAATCGTACTGGTCAAACAAAAGAGAGTCGTTATCTGCCATTAGATTCGCTTTTCTTTTGTTTCCTAAGGTAACTTGATTCACAATTTGTTTTTCTTGCTTGTATTGTCAATGGTTTTTGTTTCACGGCATTTTCCAATAGCTAAAAATAAAATATATATTTTTTATCTAATGAATAATTGAAATTTGAATTTTAATAAACTCTTTTACTATTTTCTTACCCATTATTGGGTGTGACAATCTACTTTGAATAATAATGATATTTGTAGCGTGAATGAAACTGAACCCGAACCTGAACCGAAAACCCAAATTAACCCGAATTTTTGATGAACCTGAACCCGAACCGAATCATTATTTGCCAAAGTCAATAAATCTGAACTGAATTTAAACCATTTTAAATTCAGATTCGGTTCAGAGGTCAATTAAATATACAATTAAAAATATTTTTTTAATGTGATTTTAAAATTAATAAATATAATCATGTTCTTGTGTTTGTAATCTTTTATTGCTCTGAACCGAAATTCGAACCCAAAACCAAAACCAATGAACCGTTATAATTTTAATTTCTTGAACCGAAACTGAACTGACAATTATTTCCTGAACCTGAATCATGAATATATTTCGGTCAGGTCCCTGCTCAAAACTGTCGTGGAGAGTGCACCACTGGGATCACTTTTGTAGTGAAACTTAGGCGGATAATTATTGAATACAAAAGTTATTTTTACATATTTATATATTTTTATAAGAGTTGAAAAAGACCAATTTATGTGACTACAATTATTAGTGAAATCCACTGTTTGAGAACAAAATCATCTCTATGTGCAAGTAACAGAATATTAAAAAAAATATTACGGCTTAACGAAAAACAATAAAGACTTTATAAAATTACAAATCGCTTTCAGTATCAAAAAAAATTAAAAATAAAATACTGGAAGATCCCACTTTAATTTTTGCAACTTTACCTGACTTACTTAATCTCAAAAATTCTAGCGTGACCGTTATTAGCAACAATATTTAGAATGCTAAAACCATATAAAGTTTTCTTTATAGTTTATTGGTATTCATTATTTTTTGAACATTCGAATTCTTGTTGTTTTTCATTGAACCTTTCATATTTAATATAGACGGTTAAAATAAATAAAAAAGTTTTAAAAATAAAATAATCATTTAAATAATTATTGTTACACGTATATGCTTTATTTTATAATAATAAAAGAGCGTATTAAAATGTAATGTATGTTTACATGTAAACGGCTATTACAGTTAGTTTTCCAATGAACAAGGTATATTTAAAACATTTTATGAATACTACATTGATAAAATTATTTCGCAATAACTTTTATTTATTTATTTGTAGCGCAATATCTTGTAAATAATTATATTTCACGTTTCAGATTTGATAAAATATAGTTAATATGTAACAAACAATATTTTTTTGCGTACAAAAAAAGTTTTGAATTTCCCATTGTCCTTGGAAAAGTTAAAAATAAAATAATGAAAAACAATAATTTTCATATAATAAATCCTGGAAAAAGTAAACAAAAAATAACTTACCAAACAAAAAAAAACTTAACAATAAGCACCGTCAACTCTTCCGAGTTACTGCCATTCCCAGCACTGGAATCTTAGAAGAATCTTATTAGAATCCAGTTTCTATTTAATTCACAAATTGTTGAAAGTTTGAACAATCGTTGCTAGTGGTTTTCGCATTCAACAGACTCTGGTGGTTTGATCATTCGCACATTCAGGCTGAGTTAGTCGGACAGTAGTGACCTTGTGAACGATTGGCGGCGCGGACATAAACGTAGAGGAGTTTTTTTACCCGCGGGGCTAATCTGATTTCCTCATTAGTGGAGTACCCACCTTCTCTCGCACCTGATTGCGTAAAACGTACAGGAAAATTGTTATATATTGTAATGCTGCATATTGAAAACGGTTGTATAAAAAAATTGTTCCAAAAATTTTAATAGATTATTTTATAATCCGATCGACCTCAAACTTGAAACATTTCAAATAGCAAAGAAGTGACCCATGTGGTGCTCTTTCCACAATAGCTTAGGAAGGTCGTGCGACCTCATTTCAAATTTTAAATAAAGTGAAATACATCTTTATTTGTGATAGTAGTTCTGTTGTTGTTTATGTTTATCTTATATAAAAAAAAATTGCGTCACTAAAATGTTACCTGGCAATTTTAAAAACATTTAATTTCAAGTCGTAAAGTTGCTCACATCTATAAAATATTGCCTAGACTTTGGACAAAAAGAAAACTTTTATTTTGTGTATCGCTATTTTTAGAATTTTTATTTCCATATTATTTTTCACACATTTGATATTAAATTAAAGAACGAGTTTTATAAGGAATATTTTTTTCGTACGCGTCAAAATTTTTTTAAACGACAAGTGCGAAAAAGATTTAAAATTAGCCCTTTACAATATTTTTTATGTTTTGGGCTCATTTCACATTTTCTAATTAATTTTTTGTTGTTGAAAGAATAAGTCAAATTAAATATGCAGGTGTATGTTTTACATCTTACAAGTCTTTAGAATCAGAGATATGATTTTTTAAAAATGCTGGAAACTATGTATAAGTTCCTTTCCATATAACTATTGTTCTATTTACAATTTTCTTTTTAAAACGTTACTATTATTAATTTGAAATGATTATTTTTTTGACAGTGACATTTATCTGTCAGTTACATACATTTGAACTGTGTAACTAAGAAATTGTGTTTATCTTTTAAAATATAGACTCCTGGATTTATTGATTATTTTATAAATTTATCTATAAAATATATTGAAAAATTATTAATGCATGCCTGTAGAAAATTCAATAATCTTTAATTTTTATAATAACATTATCACGAAAAAATGACATTTAAAGGTATTTTTAGAAAAAAAAAACTATTTTGAGCTTCTAGTAAAGTGCGATTTCTAGTTATCCGATTTACACCAAATTCAAATGGCTTCTTTCCATATTAGAATAAGGTCGAAATACAAGGTTTCAAAATTGCGATTGATAGTATTTGAGCTAGAGTGTCCAGAAGATCCACACGCATACACACACACACATACACACCCGCAGACATCATTGTGACAATGTTAAAATCGGATTCTATGGACCTTGAAACGTGGTCATTTATCAAAATCTCGATATGTGATTTTTAGCATGATCCCTATACCTCCGTTACCAAGGGTAGCGAGAGGTAAAAATATATATTTAACCGAGTTGATTTAGACAAATTTGTATGTGTAATGTTGTAGTTTGTAACATTGGATTGACATATTCAATTATTTGAAAGTTCATGTCAGTTCTGATTTATAACGTTTGAAAATTTAAGTAAATGTCATCTATTCTAAAACAAAAAGTTGCGTATCGAAAAAAGGCTCTTTCGATACGTAATAGGGTGTCGTAATAACTTCATTTTGAACGCAAAATATAAAAAATATATTGACATTTCTTTATTTAAATTTTAACATATAATTTAATATAAACAACAAATTATATTCTAGTTTACAAATTAATACTGTTGCTTTATATTTCACAACAAAACAGGATTGCGAAAGACCATTTTTTGTTCAATTACATGTTTATAAAATCTTCCACTACTCATATATCATTAATTAATTATTATTTATTTCAATAACGACTTCCTGGAATTTGTAATACCACATGAAGGTAATTTTGCAAAATGCTCTAAACTCATTATTGAATTAAATTTATTGTCGATCGTTGGTTAACATAAATTAAACATATATGACAAGACACCATTTTGATTTTATTATAAATAAATACACAGTTTCATAAGAAATTTACAAAAAGTGGATTGGTGACATCTGGTGAGAGATTTGTGAACGTAGCAAAAGGGGGAAAACATTACTTTTTATTATTTGTTGGTGTAGTGAAATAAAAAAAATGTTTATTTTGAATATAAATGATGTAAAAAATCCAGGGCATCGAACCCGCCAAAAATTGGGTTCGGTTCAGGTTAATTTGTTTTTTGAGAGATGAGTTCGGGTGCGGTTCTGGTTCAAACATTCATAAAATTGAAAATTGAATTAATGTTTTTTGCATAACAATCTTTATATAGAAATAAATTAAAATGCGAACAGGAATTTACGCAAGACAAGAAACGAACACAATTTTCACGAAAGGTGAACACAGGTTGCAAAGTAGACGCCGAATGCATCAATTACCCGTCCTCATCATTAAAATGTTATTTTAGTAACAAGCTTTAAGTGTATAAAATGTGATTTTATAAGTAGAATATGGAAAATAAAATTTATTGGCATAATGTACATAAACCACAAGCACAAATAGCTCCACAATTAACCAAAGTAGCATTAGTTTGTTGGTTCGCAATTTCTTCTAAATGTCGATCTTCCGAATTTGTTTTATAATGCCTACATAAACAAACAATCACTACTATTATTGCTATTATTGTCGATATACTTAGAACAATAATGTAAATATTGTCAGATTCAATCATTTTTCAATTTTATTGTTAATGATTTTTCTACATGTTGGTAATGTCTGGAAAAGTAAACAAAAAATTAATTCAACGACTCTATGATATGTTAGTTCGTTTTCAAAACGAGCTGAACAATATGAACACTTGAAAATGGGACACATGATTTACTTTTATTTTCTGAAACTGCCGCCTCAGTTAAATTATTTTTTTTCTTCAAGTGTACAATAATATTCATATTATGCTACTATACACACACTATAGAAGATATTCATTTTATTACTAGTACAACAATGTTGTTCATTATTGTCCTAGTAAAAAATGTTAGCTTCTTAGTTCACCGCTGGCGGCAGCAATCGTCACAGCAACACAGACCATATTGAAAAATTGTTATTTGACAGTTGTATCGTTTGTGTTTTGTAGTGTACACAGCCAACTATGGCTGAAATTGCTAACACTATAATTAAAACAATTCTAGAAAAATATAAAAAATATCCCCAGTTTTCTTTGAAACACTTGAAGCAAAAATAGTATATGTTATTCGGAGCAGAACGCCCTTTTTGTGTTTTACCCAGCTTGGTTGGCCTCGGCTAGCGCCTCGGCCGCAATAGCTGGGGTCAACACAAAAAGACCGCTTTCTACTCCTAATAACATAATATACTATTATGTACCCTGTAACGGCAGAAATTAGATATGTTGAAAATCGCCCCAAAAATAGCGATAGCCATGGAATTGAAACAAAAAATTAACAAATGTTAACGATTTATCTGTCAAGCTAGGTTAATTTATTTTTAGTTAACAATTATCTGTTAATTGAAATTAATATTTGTTCACTTGAACAGAAATTACAAATAATATCTAATAAAAATAAATTACCCTAACATGACAGATAAACCGTTAGACATTTGTAATTTATTTTGTCTCAATTCCATGGCTATTGCTATTTTTGAGGTGATTTTCGACATTTTCATACCTAATTTCTAGCGTTACAAGGCATATAAAATTAATTTTGCTTATTGATTCAGTTGCAGAATTTTGTGCTCTACAACTTTTATTTGAAGCGTGTTTACCTAAAATATTTAGGGCAGCAGGGAATTATAAAAGTCTGATTATACATGTTAAAGTCCTATGTTCGGCTGTGCCAATTGCCACCCTGTATATAAACTTATGTTATATTCATGAATAAATTATAGAATATTGAACAGTGTGACCATTGTTGCTATTGTTTAACAAGCGCGCGAGTCTCGCTTTTAAAATCAGTGAACCAATAAAATTGCAACGACCTGATACGTCATCATAATGGGGAAGTTTCGCGTATTTTTTATTTTATTAAGAATGTCTTCAAAAGTGATATGCTATATTGTATTTCACTCAAAGATGCCTAGTTTTCTCAAAAAAATAATTTTTCTAAAATAATGACGTCACAAAAGGTTACGGAGAACGTTAGTCTATCTTAAGCAGGTTTGCGCTGGGTTCCCATGGCAGCAGGAAGTTTTAAAAATGGCATCCACATGTTTTGACGTTTATAAGCAGTGACAGTTCTGTGTTGTGATTATTATAGTTTTGTTGTTCTTCTTGTGCAAACGACTGGTTCTATTTATTTCATTTAGTGTATTATTGTATTCAATATTAAAAATTAAGTATCGTATAATAGTTTTGAAAACAAATAATACGAACTAAAAAATCCTAACCTCACTCCGCGAAAACGTAAACAAACCCACGTGAACTAGCCAGAAGTGTTGTAGTGTAATGACTCAATATACGTTCAAAAAGTCAGTTCTCACCATCCTTTCTACATTTTTTTTTTATACATAAACGGGAACATAATTTTATCTTTCAATTACATTTTAACTTATAATTATTCATATATTTACGATTAAAAAATATTTCACATGTAATTTCCTTAACTTCCCCATTATTGATCGACTTCAATCACTTGTAGTTTTCGAACTAATTAATATTTACGTATATTTCGCATTCTTATTTAAAATATTTAAAATTTAACTATGATATAGTACCTCATTGCCTACAATAAATAAAGGATGTAAATCGTCCGTCCCAGTTTTCCGTGTTTATATTGTAAACATTTAAGTCTACTTACATTTAAATTGTAAATATATTCTCCATTGTTACATTTTTATAATTTTCCAAGTTTTATAACTTGTAAATGGTTTCAAAATTACATATTAAATGATTCCATATTTAAGATTTCACAGTTTAGAAACGCATGGTAGCAATAGTAGCCTTTACGGGTTTTTTTGTTCGCCTCTTCGATCGGATTTGACGGCCAAATATGACGTCATTAGATTGGCGCCGGAATGTCTCAAAGACAAATTAAAAAATACGTCATATAAAAATACATTAATAAAACATGTATCAATTATGTATACATATCGAAAAACTATTTTAAATGTTTACAATGTTGAAATATTTTGTTTTCATGTTCATATTTCCAACTTATAACTATTAATATCACTTTTGTCTCTGTCAAATAAACATTCGTAACACATAAAAATTGAGAAATAACAACAAAAACATTCACAACAACATTGGTAACAGTAATTGTTAATGCACCAATTTTCGGAAGTTTTTGTTTTTGGCACTTTTTCTTGTTCCATATTTTTCGGTTTAATATGGTAAAACATACACATAATTATTATACTTATTACGAATATACCGGTCAATTGTGGACTATTTAATGCAAAATATTTCATTTTTATTTTCGTTTCAACACTTTTTTAATTGTATACTTGTTTATAACATTGTTAGATTTTAAATTTTATGCTGAAATAATGTTTACAATTTTTATTTGTTCACAAATACACTATGTAACATTTCACTTGATTATATATAAAACAGTTGGAAATATTTTATGGTGAATCACGGCAAGAGTTGATGACTTTTAGAAAGTTAGAACGTAGTTGTAGTAGCATGTTCCCTAAGCGCATGTGTACTGATATATTAGTAGCTTTAATACCAAGTTTTGTTTTATTGTTTTCCTCTTCGATCGAGGTTGGCGGCCAAGTGACGTCATCATTTGGCGCCTAGAAGTCTCAAACACGATACCAAAATTACATAACAGAAAAATATATTTGGCATAAATATAAATTTACAGACATATAATATACAAGAATACGAGCCCCATCTGGCTTTAATTTCATTTTATGTAGTTAATACGAGGGTGGATTGAAAAGTTTCCGGAATGAAATGAAAAAATTATATATTTAACACGGACTACATTTTATTTTTCTACATAATCTCCTCTGAGGTTAACACACTTGGTTCAACGTTTTTTTAACTTTTCGATTCTCCTGAAAATGGTTTTCTTTGAGGTCATCAAAATAAGCATTTACTGCTTCGATGGCTTCTTCGTTGGATCGAAATCTCTTTCCAGCGAGAAATGTTTTGAGTTTTAGGAAAAGATGGAAGTACGTGGGAGCCAAATCGGGCGTGTATGGTGAATAGGGGACGATTTCAAACTTTAGTTCGGTCAATTTTTGTTGAGCAATACGACTTGAATGAACTAGCGCATTGTCGTGGTGAAACAAGATATTTTTCTTTGTCATTCCCGGGCGTTTTCTTGAATTTCTGCTTTCAGCTTGTCTAAAAGTGTGACGTAGTATTGTCTAGTTACAGTTTTTCCTTTATCAAGGTAATCAATTAGCAGAATGCCTTTGGCGTTGCAAAAGACTGACACCATCACCTTTCCTGCCGATTGAACTGATTTCGCTTTTTTCGGGGCTGACTCACTATGTCCAATCCACGCTTTCGACTGAATTTTCGTCTCTGGAGTGTAGTGGTGTATCCAAGTTTCATCCATGGTTATGAAACGTCTTTTAAAATCGACCGGATTTTTCTTTAACAACTCCAAATTTTCGGTTGAAGTTCGTGCCCGAATGCGCTTTTGCTCCAAACTAAGCAAATGCGGCACCCACCTGGTGCACATTTTCCCACGCCCAGCACATTATGTAAAATATGAACTACACGTTCATGACAGATCCCTATGGCTTCCTCAATCTCACGCACTTTCATTCGGTGATCTTCCAGAACCATATCATGGACTTTATCCACAATTTCCGGTGTAATAGCTTGTCACAGGTGTGTTCGGCCACGCTTAAATTTCGAAACCCAGACTCACCGTGGAAAACGAAGGTGAAGAATTCCCAAGGACAGCATCCAACCTGGTTTTGATCTCCGTTGCCGTCTTTCCTTCCAAATAAAAAAAAATGATCAACGCATGGACTTCGTTTTTATCCATTATCGATTTAACGCTAGGTAGATCGACACAGACGCTGTTCACGATTAGACTGATAGACACATTGTACAATTAAACAAAACAACGACATAAGATTGTTTTCGAAAAACCAAGGCCTTCTTAGTGATTCTGGAAACTTTTCAATCCACCCTCGTATATGGCAAAATTAACTAATAATTTTTATTAATATTATAGATATTTTGTCATTCTAATGCTACTTAGCGAAATATATTTTCTAAAATATTTTTTTTAATATAACTGTCAGTTAAATTGATAAAAATGTCGCATTGAAAAATTGACGCGTGTATTTTTACAAAATTTGAATAATATGGATACTATATTTTTCGTTTTAAATGACAGTTAATTTAACAGACAGATTAACCAGAGATTAAAATACCGGGTAGACAGACCCAATAATACACATATCGGCAAAATTAGGGAACTACAACAAATAACAAATGACGATATAACACCTATGTAAATAGCCACATACTAAAGATTGATTATCATTTCTCGAGTTGTTAAATTTTGCTCGGTCTTTAGTTTTATTAAATATGGGAGTTTAATTCGTGTTCACGCTTTACTGTCGTTTCAATTATAAGTGTTTAGAGCAGAAAAATAATTAAAAAAAAAATGGAAAATTATTATTTTTAAGTATTAATTTATAATTTATAAACAGTTGAAAACTTAGATTAATTAGAAAATTAACTTTTCCACTGTTTATAAATTATGAATTGTTATTAATTATTCAGTAGAACCCCGGTTAACCGAAATAAAGGGGGCGCAGCCGTTTCGGATAACGAATCTTTCGGTTAACCCATTAACATCTAAAAATAGCCTACATATGTACTAAAATGGGTGTGTAGGGGAAATGAATTATTTTGAAACAATATACATTACATAATATACATATGTAGTTACAGTTTTTAGATACAGTACAGTATGTACATATGTTTTCAACTTTTTTGATAGCAGCTAATTTATCCGCAATAGAAATCACAACACGCTTCCGCTTAGATGCCATCTCACAACAATACGTAAAGACACACACACAAAAACCTACAGCCCGCCTGTGGATTGAAGGGGGGAAAGAAACCCGATGGAGCCGGACAGTAAGTGGGGCTACATAATCATTCGTGGAACTGATAATTATACGTGGAATTGTTTCGGTTAACCCGGGTTTCGGTTGACCCGAGTTCAGTTAACCGGGGTTTTACTGTACTTCCATTTTTTTCAAAATAATTTTTCTACTCTAAATATTTAGAATTGAAATAACAACAAAAGCAGAAATGATTGTTAACCCGTTGTCTATAGTAATCACGAATTAAACACCCATATTTAATAAAACTAAAGACCAAGCAATATTTAACATCGATAATCAATCTTTAGTAGGTGGCTGTATTTAGGCGTTATATCGTCATTATTTGTTGTAAATGTAGAATTACCAACACAAATAAGAAAGACAGAGGGTACATACATAGCTTTTATTTTGTTTGAACCCTCTATCTTTCATATTTATAATAAATCATCAAAAAATATCGCAAAAATATTTTTTTCCCTATTCCTCTAATTTTCCGGTGTGTGTATTCAATTAATAGAAAAAAAAACTGAAAGCAAAAAAATGAAATAAATTTACATCCAGAAAACTCTTAAATTTTCTAAAAAGTGTAACATTAAACACAATTATAAATAAAACAAATTTTCTAAGAACTTTTTAATCATCACAATCCTCAAAAGGAAGTATTTGACATTATACAACAAAAACAATCACAGCAACAATAGGCAGTACAACATTCAGCTATTACAAAAGGACAGATGTCAATATCGTCCCGAATTGTATCTTCTCTTACTACTATTTGAACATTTTCTTGTTGTATTACATTTCCTTCTTGTGTAGTATTCTCTTGTACATTTTTCAAATTAGTGTAATATTACACACAATTATAAATATAACAAATTTTCTAAGAACTTTTTAATCGTCACAATCCTCACATGGAAAAATTGACATTATACAACAAAAACAATCACAACAACATTCGCAACATTCACGACAGGCCATACAACATTGAGTTACTACAAAAGGACAGATTATACATCTGTCAATATCGTCCCGAAGTGTATCTTCTCTTACTACTATTTGTTGTTGAACATTTTCTTGTTGTACAGTATTTCCTTGTTGTGTAGTATTCTGTTGATGTACATCATTTTCTAATTTAGTATAAAAACATGTACACAAAACGAATAAACTTATTGCAAAAATACCGGCGAATGAAAGTATGAATACGTGAATTGGTGTGTTTAACCAAATTTGAAAACCGTTTAACGCCAAATCTTTCATTTTTCGATGTTTGTTGCACACTTTTTTAAAATTATTTGATTGAAAATTAAAAAAATGTGATACTATTTATTTACATTTTATATTTATTTCGCATATACACACGAACAATAATTAGTTTATACATTATACTAACTAATTGTTATTGTTCACACTATTATTGTTGTTTTGATTACTTTTCAAAAACGGTCAATATATACGGCGCCTGGCGTCTGTCTCGAACCACGGTTAGTAACAGTCTGAAAGTGAGTGAAAATTCAGAAGCACAACTGATAGTTTGTATGCGTTTTCTTTTTTCTTCGTCCTTTCACTTTCTTCGTTCTTTTCCCCCAAATAACCAATACAATCCCATATAAACATACTGACATATGACGTCATTATTTTTATTGAAACATTTTTATTTTCGTGAAAAATAGATAATTTTTCTCCCGCCATAACTGACGTCACCTGTTTGCCTTCCTCTGCGATCAAATTTCGACATAATATACAGGGCATCGAACCCGCCAAAAATTGGGTTCGGTTCAGGTTAATTCGTTTTTTGAAAAATGGGTTCGTGGGCGGTTGTGGTTCAAGCATTAATAAAATTTGCGGTTTTGTTCCGGGTTCATGTTTGGTTCGACCTAATAAAAACTGAAATAATATTTTTTGAATAACAATATATAGAAATTATAATTAATGCAACGCAAAACATGAACATGAACAGATGGGTTTGAATGCGGTTCTGGTTCATACAATTAACATAATTTGCGGTTTAGTTCCGGATTCAGGTATTGGGTTCAGGTTCAGTTCGACCTAATGAAAATTGAATTAATGTTTTTTGAATAACAATCTTTATATAGAAATAATTTAAAATGCGAGCCAGAATTTATGCAAAACGAAAACATGAACATAATTTTTATAAACAGAGAAAACAGGCGTCGATTATCGGCTGCCCTACGATTACACGTATGTTTCGAACTCGAAATAAACCTGAACCGGAGCTGAACCTTGAACCCGAATAATTTTTATCCGGTTCGGTTCCGACTCAGGTTCAATTGAAAAATATATTTGAGGTTCGGTACTGGATTTGGGTTCGCTAAAATGTTATGGTTTGGTTCGGGTTCAATGCCCTGAAAAATATATGAGGTTCGGTTCTGGGTTCGCTCAAATGTTACTGTTTGTGTCGGGTTCGATGCCCTGCTTTTAAATATGCACGGTTTGTCACGAAAGTGAAACAGGTGTTTAACATGGGAAATCAGTTTTTTCCGTGCGCATTGCTCCCCTAATTCCAAAAAAAAAAAAAAATTCAAATGGATTTCTACATCCGAATAAATAAAAAAAATCATTTTGGCTACTTCATAACTGCAGAAATAAAATTTTAAAATTCACGGAATTACAATTTAATAGTATTAGCCATGGAATTAGAAACAAGAGACGAACAAAAACGTTTTATTACGTCAGTGTCAGAATAATGATTGTCAAAATAAATATTAATAATTAATGCTGCAATAAAATGGAATTGCCCATATTGATGAGAAAACAGGATACAAATGGGGAGAGATGTTTAAAAGTGAACGAACATCGATGGTTAGGTTTAAAACTAGTCTATTATATTTTTTGATAATCATTATATGCGTTGAAAAATATCTCATAGGTCGCTTTTATTAAAACGTATATTAATGGAAATTAAGTCAAATAAAATACGTTTATAAAAATGAGTACATATACATAGGGAAGTGCATAATTATAGCCACAGATGAGTCGAGTTTCAACTTATGTGGGACCTAATAAAATTTTACCAGGCCTGTATGTTAGGACTGTTGCCGCGTTGCCTTCTTTAAATATACCATTTGAAAGCCCCACCTTCAATTTATAATTGGACCAATCATCTAATTTTCTAGAAAATGGGCATTCATCTTTTTTTCCCTATGGCTCTTCATCTGGAATTGCCCATATTGAGAAAAGAAGATTATGCGAGTGGCGAAAGTTGTTTAAAAGTAAACGAACATGAATGGTTATAGGTTTAAAACAATTATTTTATTATATTTTTTGATAATCATTATTTGTCAAATAAAATACAACGTTTATAAAAATGAGTACATGCATAAGGAAGTACATAATAAATGTATAAGTATAAAAATAATATCTAATAAATTATAGTTTTAATAGAACATCCAGATATAGCTTGATTACTCTCTCCTGAACCTCCCAAGGTCATCCTTGCGCATGAATTAAAGAGAGATAGATTGAGACAACGGTGTCTACTCTCTCATTCTGATCCAGAAAAGAGTAATTGAGATATATTATTACTAATAATATACATATAACTCTTCATATACATACATAGTTAACGTTATTCCGTAAAAAATGAAGTATTTAAATTGAAAAAGACCTAAGTGCAATTTTTATTTTAAGGCACTTGTAATCCCAACAACACCTGAGCTTGGCACATAAAACATTTCATGTAAACATTAAATTTATATTTTTTGGCACTTAGATCCCTTTTGAAAATAAATGTTTCAATCTTTACAACATTCAGCACCTAAACTACAGCATTCAATACATAAAGTACAACAATCGATACAAACTATGGCACAATCGCCTACTGCTTCAACAGTGTCTTCTCTTCTTGTTCTTTTTTCATCTGGAGTTTCGTGACTTTGTTCGCAACAAAGGCACATACCTAATACGGCAAATATAAGTACAAAAATTGACCCGATAATTAATATTATGGCAAGAATTGGATTTATATTCCATATATTGAAATCTTGAGGGATTTGTGATAACATCATAGTGGTATTAATAACAAATAATATTCACAAAACGAAATCTATATAAATAAATTAACCTGTTTTTTCTTAATTTTATATTTGTGCTTAATTACACCGAGGATATGTAGAAAGTAGACCTATATTTTCTTCCTCCTAGGAGCGAGGAGTGCCTATACCCATGCCCAACTTAATGTAGCAGTACGGTAGTAGTCAAACACTACGGCTCTTGTTAAAAGCCAAATTTATCGTAGGAAGAGCTTTTAATTTTATAAAAAAATATTAACACTGTTTACAAAACGAAATCTAGTAATTAATTAGTCGTCACCTCCACCCCCAGAATCGCAGCCACCGCCGCCCCCAGAATCGCAGCCACCCCCGCCCCCAGAATCGCAGCCACCACCGCCCCCTGAATCACAACCCCCACTATCATTGCATTGTACAGACGAGTCGGAACCTATTCCTGTGTCATTACAACTTAATTTTCCGTCGCCGCCACCCCCAGAATCGCAGCAACCACCGCCCCCAGAATCGCGACCCCCACTATCATTGCATTGTGTATACGAGTAGGAACCTATTGCTGTTGCATTACTATTTATTGCTCCGCCGCCGCCCCCAAAATCGCAGCCAATATATGAGTCGGAACCTATTGCTGGTTCATAACTACTTATTGTTTGGCGGGCCAATCTTCTTCTTCTTTGTTCTTCAGTTTCGTCGCACTCTTCGCAACAATAAAGGCACAATCCTAATACAGAAAATATGAGTACAAATATCGATCCGAAGATTAATATTATGGCATATACTGGATTAATATTCCATATATCATCTCGTGGAAATTGTGATAGTTTCATATTGAAATTGAACAAATTCTGCAAAAAATTAATAAAAAATATGATAAATACATTTTGTGCTCTACCTCCTGCCTGTTAGGCCGTTACAAAGCATGCAAAATTTTGCTTATTGATTCAGGTGCATTATTTTATGCTCTACAAGTTTTATTTGAAGCTTTTTTACTTGTACTAATTAGGGAAGCAGGCAAATACGAAAGTATGATTTTATATATCCCTCGTTTTACGTGTATTCGGTTTACAAAAGACATATTTATAATGGGGTCATTTCACATGTTCTAATTTAATTTTTGCTTGAAAGAATAGCTCAAATTAAATATGTAGGTGTATATTTTACACCTTACAAATCTTTAGAATCAGAGATATGATTTTTTAAAAGTTCTTTAATTTCAAATATTTGGACGCTGACGTCACGGCTTAGCGGATGCGGCAGTAGAGCTCTCTACCGGTTTTGTTTGGAAGTATGATTGTTTGGCTTATCACTTGTAGTTTGATTTTGTGACAGCAACATATTGTTAACGAAAAACATATTTCATACAACTTTTGGTATTTATTTTAATAAATATTTTATTTACAAACCCTTACTCTTAACTTTGCTGTCAGCTGTCACAATTTTAGGTTAGTTTGTTTACAGCAGCAAACGAAAACTTCGTGGACCGATGTGTGTGTGAGAGGAATGTCTTTGTGTGAGTAACAAGCCGTGACGTCACGAATTTTACAGCCGCGAAAGTTTATTAGCAAATTTATGAATGAGAAGTCGCATATTTCATGTTATTTTATATTACTATATTTATTAAATGAGACGGATTTCACGATTTTATAATAAAAATAACGATTTTTTTAAAATGTTTAAAAAAAATATATTTCATACAACTTTTGATATGTATTTTTCGTAATACCATACCGTTACTATGATTTAACAGAACAAAACACGTAAATGAAAATGGATCTATAATGGACGCTGGTCGTTAAGGATTATAACAGACAAAAGTGAAAAGGAGACTATAACAGCCGGCGGCCGTTATTATAGCAGACGCCGGCCGTTAGGGCGCCTGCAATGGGGTCATTTAAAAAAAAACTTTCGCGGCTGTAAAATTCGTGACGTCACGGCTTGTTACTCACACAAAGACATTCCTCTCACACACACATCGGTCCACATACACCTACATATTTAAATTGACCTATTCTTTCAAGAAAAAAATAAATTAGAAAATGTGAAATGACCCATTAAGGATAAAATATTTCTAAAAAAAAATCACAGTTTCGTGAAGAACTTTATGGTATTATTAAAAAATTTGAACGCCACGCTATATGCCAGTATTATTTTCATAAAACGGGGGATATATTAATAAAAAAAATTAAGTAAAATAAATCTTACCAATCTATTCCGCTTTTGTTTCTATTATTTATGTCAGCATGGACAAAATAAGAATTGCGGACGCCGAATGCATAACGAACAACTTTCTTTCCTTTTCTCTCTGCTTGTGCAGCAGACCTCGAAACATATATAAATGATAACAAGCGAAGATAAGATTATACCTACCGCTATTCCGATAATAGCGCTCGGTTCTAGCATAACCATAAAAATATCAGTAATTATTGGGATTTTAGTTTTGGTGAATCTGAAACATGTAAAAAGTTAGAAAATATATTTATCTACCGTTTGGAAGAGTCCTTTATTTCAATATTATATGACGAGTTAGGAAAAGCATTTCAGTGCGGAAATTGTTCATTACATAATCAGTTATGAAAAGAGTAATATTGTTTGATGAACAAAATATTTGCCAAACAAGCGAAGCGAGTTTTGCAAATTATGTGAGTCACTTTTGCATAACGTATAATTGTATCTAATTCTGCTAAAATAATTTAAAAATACATAAAATTCTAGGATTTTCTATGACATTTCAAATTCATTTTACCAAAACGTTGCCAAGAAAATAAATGAATTTAATTTTTACCTCCCGCTACCCTTGGTAAGGGAGGTATAGGGATCGTGCTAAAATTCGAATATCGAGATTTTGGTAAATGACCCCGTTTTTAGGTCCAATCCAATTTTAACATTTTCACGATGATGTATGTGTGTGTGGATCCTCTTTACGCTCTAACTCAAATATTATCGTTCAGAAAATTTTGAAACCTTGTATTTCTACCTTACTGTTATATGGAAAGATGCCATTAGATTTTGGAATAAATCAGATAACCAGAAATGACACTTTACAGGAATCTCAAAATAGTTTTTTTCGAATAATACCTATAAATGTTATTTTTTCAAGATTTATGTTTATTTTAAATTGCACAAAATTGATCCGTGGTACACTCTCCACGCCAGCAGTAAGTGCTCGTGAGGTGACACTTGGTAAACGCCCGCACGAGACTATGTCATCATCGTTACCGAAATCTATGTACAAATATTTAATTTATTTATTTATATACTTACCTATATTCATTTCTGGCATGGAGAGTGCACCACAGGGGTCAATTAAAACGAAACATATATATTTGTTAATAAATTTATAAATAGTGTTTTATTTATTTTCAATCTTAAATAATTCAAATTGGCAAAACACAGATTTTGTTCAAGCAAAATAATGATCCTAAATATTTATCCAAAATATGCAAAAATTTCTTTCATAAGCATGTTTAACAGAAAAAGTAAAATACGACTATGCAAATGAGCAATTTTATTAATTTTAATGGTATTATAAATTAACTTACATTTTCGTGTTTTATATGTATATTATAAATATATATTCGACACACTTCTTATGTTATTTGTTATTTTGGGTCACAGATTGAAGGCGGCGTACACTATCCACGCTGAAAGTAGGCTACACTCTGCTTAAATTACATGCTAAGGTTGAATAAAAACATTTTCGTATTCCCAGTGACGATTACAGATGGCCGTAGCTATGCAGGAATCTTCTAAAATTATCGGGAAACAACACACGTAAAATAAAATAAAAAGTGGATATTTCTGGTAACTAATAGCATAAATAACGAAGAAAGTATTTGCATAAAAAAAGGAAATGAAAATAAAATAAAGTTACTATTTGTCAGACGCGAATGTACATCTGGTGGCATAAAGATTCAGGTTTCACTGATGCTTCATCTCAGCGGGGGATTGTATTATCGACCGGACAGGGTAGGAGTAAGAAAAAATATAAAATAATCATATTTCGTAGTAGATAATGAATTACAAATATGTAAAATTGTATTACATAGAACAGGTCATTTTATCTATCTACCTTATTAATTAAGATTTTGATCAGTCATATAGACTCATACTGTACATATTTTTTTTTATTTAACAATATTTTATCGTGCCAAATCTTTTTTTTATATACAATTAAATTTTCTTTATCATAACTATAATCACAGTTAGAGCAAAAATAATAAAACCAGCTATTCTAAATACAATGTATAATGAATTCAAACATTTATCATCTATTACTGATATTTTAATTCCCTGAATAGTTTCAAAAGATATATTATCATTAGCTGGACTTATATTTTTTACTATTTTCGTTACATTAAATTTGTCCATTGGTGTTTCTTCGATACTTCAAATTCGATAGAAGACATTTTCCGTGATGTTGATTATTTCTACGTTTTCACTGTCTGATGCCATTATACATTTATAACATGAATGGTTATAGGTTTAAAACAACTCTTTCATTATATCTTTTGATAATACATAATTATTTGTCATATAAAATACAACGTTTATAAAAAAGAGTATAAGTATAAAAATATCTATTAAATTATAGTTTTAATTGAACATATAGATATAGCTCGATTACTCTCTCCTGAACTTCCCAGGTTATCCTTGCATATAAATTAAAGCGAGATAAACTGAGACAACGGTGTCTACTCTCTCATTCGCAACCAGTGTACATCTTTCGATGTGACGTTCTGATCCAGAAGAGAGTAATCATATCCGAAGCGTTAATCCCGCGGGGCTGGGGGCAGGGTCCGCTATTTTTATAGCTTTCCTCCATTTGGATCTATTCTTGGCATCCTCAGGGCTGACATTCGCCAGATTCATGTCGTCGTTTATTGTGTCCATCCAGCGTTTTTTTGGGCGACCACGTGGACGTTGACCATGGAACTCAAGTCGCAGGGCCGTCTTCATCACGTGCTCGTACCATCGTAGACGTGCCTCACGCATTTTATCTGTGATTGGTGCCACGCCCATAATTTTCTTATACAGTGTGAGATTAAAGTGTGGAATATCAAAAAAAAGCCGAACTCAGCCGGTTTTTATAAAAAACGCTGAAACACGTCGATTTTAATTTTTAAAAATACACATTAATATGTACGATTCATCTTCCGACTTTCATTTGTTTTTCAGTTATGACGTCATCACAAAAAAATTTAAATGACAATATAGATTTTTAGTAGTGAAATCCGATAGTGTTTTTTCTTCTCTTTATGATCAAGTAATTAAATCATAACGTTGCATAACAAAAATTCTGAGAAAAATCGAGTTGAACCCCTCAACAGGATTAAATCCCAATTACAGAGTGGGTTCACATCACAAACATCCATGCCTTAGTGGGATTCAAACCCAGAACCCCGAGCGCACTCATGATTAAGGAGCGTTGCTCTAACCATTGAGCCACCGGAGCTTTGAATATATTTTTTAAATTAAACAATATCTTTTAGTGAGAATATATAAATATGCCTATAATAAATTATTTTGTTTTCTATACTTGTAGCTTTCCTTATAATAAAATTCACGATATGTTACTGCCAGCCTCCATGCATAAACACCAGCAATCGATACAAATTATGGCACAATCGCATGCTGCTTCAACAATGTCTTCTCTTCTTCTTTTTTCATCTGGAGTTTCGTTACTTTTTCCGCAACAAAGGCACATACCTAATACGGCAAATATAAGTACAAAAATTGATCCGACAATTAATATTATGGCAAGAATTGGATTTATATTCCATGTATTGAAATCTTGAGGGATTTGTAATAGCGTCATAGTGGTATTAATAACAAATAGTATTCACAAAACGAAATCTATATAAATAAATTAATCTATTTTTTCTTAATTTATATTTGTGCTTAATTACACCGAGGATATATAGGCAGTAAACCTGTACTTTCTTCCTCCTAGGAGCGAAGAATGCCTACAGCAAACACAACGGCTCTTGCTAAAAGAGCTTTTAATTTTATAAAAAAAAATATGAACATTTATTCTGAAACGTATAATCGAATTGAATTATTTAATGACGTATTCTCAACAAATACAAAAAATGAAAAATTGTTATAAACAATTTTTAATTATATAAATATTTTCTTTTTCCCATTTTGCTCACAAAACCATATTTTATAATTAATCAGTCGTTGCCACCCCCGCCCCAGAATCGCAACCACCACCGCCCCCAGAATCGCAGGTCCCACCGCCCCCACTATCATTGCATGGTACAGACGAGTCGGAACCTATTGCTGTTTCGTTACTACTTATTGCTCCGCCGCCACCAGAATCGCAGCCAACATACGAGTCGGAATTTATTGGTATTTCATTACTACTTGTTGCTTGGGAAGCCAGTGTTCTTCTTCTTTCTTCTTCAGCTTCTTCGCGCTCTTCGTAACAATAAAAACACCAACGTAATATAGACAATATGAGTGTAACTATCGAGACGAAGAATATTATTTTATTCCATATACCATATATCATCTCGTGGTAATTGTGATAGTATTGAAATTGAACAAATTCTGCAAAAAATAATAAAAAATATGATAAATACATTTTGTGCTCTACAAGTTATTTTCATTTTTTAATATGTTAATCTGTACAGTATTTTTTTAAAGATGTCCGATCAAGGTCATCTGTATCATGAACGAATTAAAAAATTGTCATACATTTATCTCTGTAATGACAATCTCTTGGATGGGAAATAACAGATTTCACTTCCACCCCACGAGCTGTCAAAAATATTAATAACATGAAACGTTATAAATTATTAATTTATTTTGAAAATTATTGATTTATAAGGATGATTGTGAATAAAATAGTATACATACCTCGGTGGGATTTTCATCACAGCCTCGAGCTATATATACATAAGCCCTTGACTGTAATGCAACATATCCCACCTCGGATGTATTATACTATATGCTCTTCAAGTTTTATTTGCAGCTTTTTTACCTAAAATAATTAGGGAAGTAGGAAATAACGAAAGTATTATTTGTCATATCCCTCGTTTTACGTAGATTCGATTTATGAAAGACATATTTATATTTCCTGTCGCAAACCGAAATAAATATGGACAAAATGTTTGATATTACAATTCTGAAAACAGCGAAAATTACATTTCATTTTTGACAAAACCAGTACGTACTTATGTATTTATCATATTATACATATTTTTGCTATATGTTAGTATTATTTTCGTAAAACGGGGGATTTATTAGTAAAAAAAAAAATCTTACCAATTTATTCAGCTTTTATTTTATTTACATCAACATGGACAAAATAAGAATTGCGGATGTTGGATAAATAAAGAACAATTTTCTTTCCGTCGTTCTCTACTTGTACAGCAGACCTCGAAACATATATAAATGATAACAAGCTAAGATAAAATTACATCTACCGCTATTCTGATAAAATCGCTCGGTTGTAACATAACTTCTTAAGTATATATTGGGATTTTAGTTTCGGTGAATCTGAAACAAATAAAAAATTAGAAAATGTTTTTTTTCTACCGTTTGGAAGAGTCCTTTATTTCAATATTTATATGACGAGTTAGGAAAAGTATTTCAGTGCGGAAAAGTATTATTTTTTCCGCAATCAGTACGGAACAGTAGATTCTAATATTTTGTTGTAACAAATAGTTTTATTTATTGTAAAGAGGATCATTTTTACACATATTTTTTACAAACTCTGAGCTGTCAAAAAATCGCGCTTTTAATGTGAATCGGCAAAAAATCTTTTGTGTAACACGTAGGAAAAAATGTCATTACATTTGTTTGTTATTTATTTCAATGCCATGGCTATGATATTAGCCATGGTATTAAAATAAAGAAAGAAGTAAGTTTTATAAAATTTTAAATTCAATTTGCTCATTTACGAAACGTCCAAAATAAAATGTAATTACTGAATTAAATGTAAAATTTAATTTTCTAAAACATTTATTTGAACTATCGTTGCCTAAAATTAATAGACCACTTTTGCGCGAGAAAATTATTTTCCTATGTTAATTTCTATGGCCCGCTTTCCTGTTACACCCGGTATATTACAGGTTTAACAGCTAAACAAACTACCTCAAATAATTTCTATATTACTAAAGATACTATAAAATACTATGGGACAATCTTATAGAAGACCAAAGGGGACATCTGATTAGAGAAGAAAATATTTTTTTTAAACCAGTGGTTTTCAAGTTACTACACAAAGTTATAAATTTTTTTAAATGGGATGATATAGATTTTTTAAGCTCATTTGTTAAGAGTATTTTTTTTTCTAAATTAAACCATGTAATCATTTTATATCTAACAAAAATATTGAGAAAAATTACTTTGGAATTTAAATTAATTTGATTTTTGTAGTAATTTTCAGAAGGCTAGTATAAAAAAGGAGCTTAAAATAAAAGGAAACAAAAAATATTTGTTAATAAATTTATAAATAGTGTTTTATTTGCTTTCCATCCTAAATAATTCAAATTGACAAATAACAGATTTTCTTTCTCATTAGCAAAAAAAATAACCTATAAGAGTTTAATTTACCTTCAAGCAAAATAATGATCGTAAATATTTATCCAAATTATGCAAAAAATTCTTTGAAAAGCATGTTCGACAGAATAAGTAAAATACGACAATGCAAATGAGCAATTTTATTAATTTTAACGGTATTATAAATTAACTTACATTTTTGTGTTTTATATGTATATTATAAGTACACAACTTTTGTGTTATTTGTTATTTTGCGTCACAAACAGATTGAAGGCGGCATACACCATCCACGTTGAAAGTAGGATACACTTTGCTTAAATTTTATACGGGTACCGCTATGTAAGATTGAAAATATTTTGGGATTTCCAGTGACGATTAAAGATGGCCGTAGCGATGCAGGAATCTTCTAAAATTATAAGGAAAGTACATACATAAATAAATAAAAAGTGGATATTTCCGATAAATTATAGCATAAATAACGAATATAGTATTTGCATAACAAGGAAAAAGAAAAATAAATGTACAGCTTGTCAGACGAGAATGTAAATCTGGTGGCATGAAGATTCGGGGATAGTCCGTTTCACTTTACTAATGTTTTAACTTCGTCTCAGCGGGGAATTATCTCATCGACTGGACATTTTACTAGAAAATGGGCATTCATCCTTTTTTTCCCTGTGGCTCTTCATCTGGAATTATTGTCCATATTGAGGAAAGAAGAGTAGGCGAGTGGCGAAAGTTGTTTAAAAGTGAACGACCATGAATGGTTATAGGTTTAAAACAATTATTTTATTATATTTTTTGATAATCATTATTTGGGTTGAAAAATATCTCATAGTCGCTTTTATTTTAAATCGTATTTTAATGGAAATTAAGTCAAATAAAATACAACGTTTATAAAAATGAGTACATATATAGGGAAGTACATAATAAATGTATAAGTATAATATCTATTATAGTTTTAATTGAACATATAGATATAGCTCGATTACTCTCTCCTGAACCTCCCAAGGTCATCCTTGCGCATGAATTAAAGACAGATAGATTGAGCCATCGGTGTCTACTCTCTCATTCACAACCAGTGTTCATCTTTCGATGTGACGTTCTGATCCAGAAAAGAGTAATCGAGATATATTATTACAAATAATATACATATAACTCTTCGTATACATACATAGTTAACGTTATTCCGTAAAAAATGAAGTATTTAAATTGAAAAAGACTTAAGTGCAATTTTTATTTTAAGGCACTTGTAATCCCAACAACACCTGAGCTTGGCACATAAAACATTTCATGTAAACATTAAATTTATATTTTTTGGCACTTGATTCCTTTTGAAAATAAATGTTTCAATCTTCAGAACATTCAGCACAGCAATCGATACAAATTAGGGCACAATCGCCTACTGCTTCAACAGTGTCTTCTCTTCTTGTTCTTTTTTCATCTGGAGTTTCGTTACATTCTTCGCAACAAAGACACATACCTAATACGGCAAATATAAGTACAAAAATTGACCCGACAATTAATATTATGGCAAGAATTGGATTTATATTCCATATATTGAAATCTTGAGGGATTTGTGATAGTGTCATAGTGGTATTAATAACAAATAGTATTCACAAAATGAAGTCTATATAAATAAATTAACCTATTTTTTCTTAATTTATACTTGTGCTTAATTACACCGAAGATATGTAGGCAGTAGACTTGTACTTAATGTAGCTGTACGGTAGTGGTCAAACACAACGGCTCTTGCTAAAAGTCAAATTGATTGTCGGAAAAGAGCTTTTAATTTTATAAAAAAATATATTAACACTGCTTACAAAATGAAATCTAGTAATTAATTAGTCGATGCCACCTCCTCCTCCAGAATCGCAGCCCCCAAAATCGCAACCCCCACTATCATTGCATTGTACATACGAGTCGGAACCTATTGCTGGTTCATAACTTATTGTTTGGTGGGCCAATCTTCTTCTTCTTTGTTCTTCAGTTTCTTCACAATCTTCGCAACAATAAAGGCACAATCCTAATACAGAAAATATGAGTACAAATGTCGATCCGAAGATTAATATTATGGCATATACTGGATTTATATTCCATATATCATCTCGTGACCGGTGTAACAGCTAAACGAGCAACCTAAAATAATTTCTATATTATTAAAGATACTATAAAATACTATGAGACAATCTTATAGAAGACCAAGGGGACATCTGATTAGAGAAGAATTTTTTTTTTAAAACCAGTGGTTCTCAAGTTACAACACAAAGTTATATATTTTTTTAATGGGATGGTATGGATTTTTTAAGCTCATTCGATAGAGTATTTTTTCTAAATTCAACCATATAATTATTTTATATCATTACATAACAAAAATATTGAGAAAAATTACTTTGAAATTTAAATTAATTTGATTTTTGTAGTTATTTTCAGAAGGCTAGTATAAAAATATTGGCCGCTAGTATGAACAAGAGATTAAGGGTGATTAGCGAGCATTTGATTAGAATTGTTTTATCTCTGTCAAATCGTTCTGGATTATTTTAGAGAAAAATACTTCCAAATAAATGCGTACAATTAATTTTTCTATAACTCTTATTTGACGTATTTTTCTCTAAAATAATTTAGAAACGATTGACAGAGATAAAACAATACTAGTCAAATGCCCGCTAATCACCCTTAATCACTGTTCGTACTAGCGGCCATTGAGCTTAAATTAAAATGAAACAAATATTTGTTAATAAATTTATAAATAGTGTTTTATTTGTTTTCCATCCTAAATCATTCAAATTGGCAGATTTTGTTTCTCATTACCACACAAATTACCTATAAGAGTTTAATTTACCTTCAAGCCACATAATTACCCGAAATATTTATCCAAATTATGGAAAATTTCTTTGAAAAGCATGTTCAACAGAAAAAGTAAAATACGACATTGTAAATGAGCAGTTTTATTAATCTTAACGGTACTATAATTTAACTTACATTTTTGTGTTTTATATGTATATTATAAATACACACCTCTTGTGTTATGTGTTATTTTGCGTCACAAACAGATTGAAGGCGGCATACACCATCCACGTTGAAAGTAGGCTACACTCTGCTTAAATTATAATGCGAGTACTGCTATGTAAAGGTTGAAAACATTTTGGGATTTTCAGTGACGATGACAGATGGCTGTAGCAGGAATCTTCTAAATTATAAGAAAACTACATACATACATAAATAAATAAAAAATGGATATTTCCGGTAACTAATAGCATAAATAACGAATATAATATTTGCATAACAAGAAAAATGAAAAATTAAGTTACTGTTTGTCAGGCGCGAATGTACATCTGGTGGCATGAAGATTCGGGGATAGTCCGTCTCACTTTACTGATGGTATGGTTCGACTGGACAGGGTAGGATTAACAAAAATTATAAAAAATTCATAATAAAATCATATTTCGTAGTAGATAATTAATTACAAATATGTAAAATTGTATTACATAGAACAGATAAACAGTATCAACCTTATTAAATAATAATGTTTTGATCAGTCATTTACACACGTAATTACATAGTTTTTACTAATTGACAATATTTTATGGTGCTAAATCTTCTTTTTTTATACAATTAATTTTCTTTATCATAACTATAATCACAGTTAAAGCAAAAATAATAGAACCAGCTATTCCAAATACAATGTATAATGAATTCAAACATTTATCATCTGTTTCTGATATTCTAATTCCCTGAATAGTTTCAAAAGATACATTATCATTCGCTGTACTTATATTTTTTACTATTTTCGTTAGATTAAATTCGTCCATTGGTGTTTCTTCGTTACTTGAAATTCGGTAGAAGACATTTTCCGTGATGTTGATTATTTCTACTTTTTCACTGTCTGATGACATTCTAATTATTCTGAAACAATTACAGTTTACTATTTATTTTATATCGAAAAAAAAAAATGTTATGTCCCGCCAACCTACATACATAGGTAAGGGAGGTAATGTTTTCATTCATATCAAAAAATTCGATAGTGAGTTCAGTGAATAAGCACGAATTATGGTCCCGACAACAGGTTTTTTTCTATTTTTACAGTGATGTTCTTCCACGATAACTCAACAAATTTCCAAAAATGTTTATTTTCCGTATTTAAGCTTTCTACCTTAATAGGAAAAGTTGGTTAGATTTTGAGTAAAATAGGACAACCGGAACTGGTACTTTACTTGAATTCCATAACAGTTTGTAATAAAAAACTATATTAAAATATAAACTTTTTAATTTTAAACTTAAGACTTTTATGTCAATGGCAACAAAAAATTAGATTTTGTTTCCTAACGATCAACCGGAAGTGCTATTTTGAACAAGGAATTGGCGGGAGGTCATGTACTAGCTACATCGGATTTAAAACAAAAAACATATTACATATGTTCCATAAAAAAATTAATATGATTAAATTTTACTTCCAAAATAAATTTTAAAAAAAGAAATGCAACACAGAAACTGATTTGAATTTGTTCATATAATTAAATTTACTTTAGAAGGAAAATTTAACCATAGATTTTTTTTTATGAAACTGGGTCTACACAAATCATGAGAAATTTGTACAATTATTTTGGCTACTTTAAAAATAGTCCGCATTTATCTTCTACCGAGACCCTTTATTTTGGTATAAGCTGGTATTACTAGTAAAAGCGATGTAACCCAATATTAAATGGCGGAATACTTGAAGAACATATTCAGTTTTTGTATGTTTAAAATCTATATTTTAAATTAATCGAAAGAAATAAATAAATTTCTCATCATTTGCGTAGATTTTATAATTTGTTTGTTGAAAATGTAAACCGGCCGAACTATTATGAGCCTGAGCTCGTACTTACTCTGTAAATATCCACAGTTGTTTGGAATGATAAAATTATTATCTTAAAAACACATCATTAGTTATTTTTCTTAGTATTTCCTTGAATAAGTATTATTTTAAGCAACACGAGCATCTATCGTATTTATAAAACTGATAGACACTAACATATACACATCAAAAGACAAAGCTATAATCAAAACCGGTTTTGCGGTTTGCTATTATAGCCATATCACAACGAATACATAAATATACGTGGAATCCATTTGATCGGCGATAGTAACCTTGTTTATGTGGTTTCTTGAAGGATAACAGGCTAAGAAATTAGAAATTTATAAGTAATTATAGATTATATTACATTATAAATAATAATAAAACTCTTCAGTTTTCTGAAACTAATTCATTTGAATTATAAATATTTTTTTAATAGCAACCTATAATTATTTTACTAAAATATAAACCGCCCTTTATACCTCTCAAGAGAGGTATTGGATTCGTGTTAAAAATCGCATATCCAGATTTTAATGATTAAGCACGTTTTAAGGTCCCTACAATCCTATTTTAATATTTTTACGATGATGTCTGTGTGTGTATATATGTGGGGATGTTGGAAGGACAATTTCTCAAAAACTATAATACTTAATATCTGTTTAATTACGCATTTCTCAGTCGGACATTACTGGGAAGAGCTGAAAAGGTTTTGGTAATAATTGAACAACCGAAAGTAGCAGATTCTTTAAAAAAATCTAAATATTACTTTTTGAAAAAAAATGTTCTTGCTAGTAAAAGAAGAGTAAATTCTCTATCTGATACATATAAATATATTATTATATCTTTATAGATTTAGAGATAAAGAAATATAAAGTATATAATAATCTGTTGTAATAAATCTCACAGCCCAAATAATGTCATGGAAACCAATCGAAATATTAAAATGTAACTGACAGATAAATGTCGGTGTCAAAAATCCAGAGACATTACTGAAGGTTTTTTCTGGGAAATACATACATTATATTATTTCTTATTGTATTAATAGTTAAATATTTAAAATTATAGGCATATTACATATATTTTTCAAAAATACTGTCAATCCCAACATTGAATTGGAAACATTTCGAAAAATTAGAAGAGGACAAAATTTCTTCATAGAATGAATTCAAAATTTAAAAAATCTAAATATAAAGAATAGATATAAGTGGAATTTTTGGTGTAGAGTATAAGTATACAAGAAATCTTAAATATAATAGGCGCGAGCAGTCATGTAACTTTGTTGGCCTTGACAAGTAATTATGTACATAAATATCAAATATCATAATTTTTCATTCTAAATTTAGTGATTGTGATTGTCCAATTCCATGTGGTTTATTTTCCTCGACAAATAAATTCCACACTCCTAGTGACAAATTAACTATGTGCATTTAGAAAATCTTGAAATTTCAACATCTATGTACATAATTACTAATTATTATTCTGACACGGGCCCCCATATCTGCTTGACAAGGCCAACAATGTCACATGACTCGCGCCCTATATTTATGTAACCAAAAACGGAAGTGGAGAGAGGTATTGTGCTGGCCACAACAGATTTTTTTTATCTTTCAACAATTTCCCTGTATATAATAAATAGTGAGTAATAAGTATTATCTTTGCTTTAAAAAAGTGCACATTTGTCAAGCTTTTATTATGTAAAACATATATGTACAGTAAAAATTTTGTAAGATGCCGATCGTGGTCCGATCAAGGTAATCTACGAATTGTATGAATTCAGATTTTTGCTCCGCCCATTCTGACAAATTCAGTATTGTCGTTTGCTTAGTTTGTATGAGTGATACTGACAGAAAATAACGTTATTCGTACGGCTATGAATCAAGGTAATGTATCTGAATTAATATATACTAGCTTACATTACAGTGAAAGTATTATCAACACGATCATCGTTTTAAATTTTTGAAAGACAAACGTGTTATATCCATCCTTATCGCACACGCTTATAGAGTGCAAAGGAGAGAGATAAATGTATGCCAATTTGTTAATTCGTTCATGATACAAATAACCTTGATCGGACATCTTAAAAAAAAAAATGCTGTATTTTTTGAAGCTATTTTAATAAGATGTGCACTGTTTTTAACGGACGTAAAAGAATTATTGACCAACACAAATTTTGCGTAGCGCATGCTATATTAAACAAAACAACATATTAAACAAAATTATTATTGTAGAATACACCATTCATTCTCTTTTTATTTTTTCAGTGACTCCGATGCGCGGTCGAGGTTTCCCCCGTACAGCGCCCCAAAGGGGCGACCTGTTCCGTTCACGGCCCCCTAACACATCTCGGCCTCCATCACTGCACGTAGATGACTTCGTAGCGCTGGAAACATGTGGGGCACAGCCTACAGGGCCCACCGGGTATAATAAACTCAGCCGCGATATGCTCAATACAAGAGTTGTGCGAAGTGTAAGAGGAAGGACGTTTTTGTCACCCGAAAGGGCTCTTCATTTCAGACCCCTTTAGAATAAGACACTTTTAATACGGTGTTTAGATAAATAAATCATTTTTCATATTTTTTATTTATGTGTAATGTTTCAAAAAATATGTAGTTGTAAATAAAAATACTTGTATTAGTATTTTGACCAATGAATAATTAATTTTACTATAATATATTCGTTCGTTAATTACGTAATGGGGTTCTCCACCTGAGTTACAGAAAGTTGACCATTTATATTGAAACCAGACCTTAAAACTGTATGATAGGGACTATAAATGTTTAAAAAAGTTATTAGTTTTTAAAATGTCACACATCTCTATTGCATATTCTTACTACTTACTTTAAGCCTTTTGCTATCGTATTTTTAAATCCAGAATGAATTCAGAAAATAACGAAACAAAAAAAAAAATACTTAGGATGGTTACACATTTTTTACCTCCCGCTACCCTTGGTAAGGGAGATATAGGGATCGTGCTTAAAATCGCATATCGAGATTTTGGTAAATGACCACGTTTTAAGGTCCCTACAATCCATTTTTAACATTTTCACGATGATGTCTGTGTGTATATATGTATGTATGTATGTGTGGATCCTCTTTACGCTCTAACTCAAATACTATCATTCAGAAAGTTTTGAAACCATGTATTTCTACCTTATCCTAATATGGAAATATGTGATTAGATTTTGGTGGCAATCGGATAACCGGAAATGGCAATTTTGCTTGAAGCTCAAGATAGATTTTCTTCAAAAAATACCTTTAAATGTAATTTTTTCTCAATTTGTTATTATAAAAATTAAAGATTATTCCATTTTCTACAAGTTTGCTTTAATACTTTTTCTATATATTTTATGGATAAATTTATAAAGTAATATAAAAATTATATACATAGGTAAATGGCGGGAGGTACTGTTGGTCACATCAGATTTTTTTTTATTATTTTATGTGAACGGTAAGTTTAAATTGAGGACTTTAAGCGCTAACCGCCTTTGTCACTGCGACCTGTAAGACCTGTTATAACATGGCCCTATCTTAGTTTTCTGGAAGTAGTTCCAGAGTTTTTAAGAAGCCAATTACTGCTCCCCGGAGTCAGTTTCCCGATCTCATTTGCCGCGAGATACCTTTTACCAATATGGTTAAGTCTACTTACGGCTACAGCTGGACATTCACATACAATGTGTTTCGAAGTTTCTTCGTCTTCTTCGCAAAGTCGACAGATATTGTTTCAGAAATATTACTAATTGACAGCTGTCAGTGTCAAATAAAATTTACATAATATCTTTGTGAAATGGTTTTACTGGAAATATAAAAATGTAAAATAATTTGAGGTGGCAAAAACAAATCACATAAGGTAATACAGATTATAGTCATAAACCAATTCTGCAGATTATTACGTTATAAATATAATGCTATATATGTTTTTATTTTCTAATTCTTATTTTAATAAACATTCTGTTCTTTAAGGAGTAGTTCAGTTCAGTAAAATTATTTCATTTCTCCGCTAAAAAGAAAACGCCCATAGAATAGTTTGTAAAAAAAATTTTGTGTAGAATTTGTACAAAATAGAATTGACGGAAAGTAATGTGCTGGCCACATCAGATTTTTAATTTATTATTTTATTAAATTGCTTATTATCAATGCTTATTATTTTATATATTGTGTTAAAATAAGTCAATTTTTGTGAATATTAAAAAAATATTACGGCTTTAATGAATAAAATCATGTAAGATTTTTAAGGATTACAGGTTGGTATCAATGAAAATTAAAAAAATAGCGGAGGACCCCCATTGTTTAATATTTATAATAATAAAAATATAGATTTAAGGCCGTCGCACACTATTTGAAGCAGAACGGCACCGACCGACTTTGCGCCGATCGGCAGAAATAAGTTTCCATAGATTCTTATGGAGATATCCGCAGCACTGCCATAACTCCTGTGGTACACTCTCCACGCCATCAATAGGTGCCCGCACGGTACAAATATGTCATCATCATCACTGAAATCTGTGCACAAAGCATATTGGCACAGCCAGCAATAGGTAATATGTCGCGATGATATATTTATTAGTTTTTATTTATTAATTTTTTTATTATTTAGGAAATTTCTGTTAATTTGTTACCACGATAAATGTCAGTTTATTTTTTATTTTCAACGAGTATAGTTCGTCAAATAAATGGATATATTTAAATTAATAAATTTACATATCTTATTTGTGTGGTTTTGTTTACGCTAGTAGGTGAGTTAACAAAAAAAAAAAATGTTGTGATCTGTAAATAATAAGAATAAATAATAAATTTATGATCGTGTAACATGGACTTAACATAAGTGCTAATAATTATTTGGTGAGTTTTTTGCAAGTTTTAATATTGGAATTAGATTTTAACATTTTTATAATTATATTCATGAAGGAATATAGTAAAAATATCTTTTCCAACAGCTACTTTTAAAATGACAAATTAAATTATCGACTCGCGAAATCATTTGTAAATTAAACTTTCGTCTCGTCGATAAAATATAATTTTATTGTCTTTATAAAAATAACTATATTTTTACCTTCCGTCACCTTTAGGTAAGGAAGGTATTGTCTTTGGTCAAAAAATTCAATGATGAGTTTTTACTGAATAAACACGTTTTAGGGTCCATATAATACGATTTTACCATTTTTACGATGATGTCTGTATGTATGTGTGTCCGTGTGTCTGTGTGTGTGTGACAAAAGTTCCGGATCCAATAACTTCAATACCACGATTCCAAAAATTATAATTTTTTCGTATTCCTCAAGTTTACATTCAGAAGAACAACTGATAAGATTTTGGTTATAATTGGTCAACCGGAAGTAGTCTCATTTGAAGATTTAACAGTTAAGATTTATTGACATTGAACGTTATTATAACTTAAAGAATATATTATTCTCTATACGATTTGATTACAATTTATACTTCATATTCAATAGATACAGAGTTAAAGAATTTTAAAGAAATTAAATTTTATAATTCAGCCAGCTATGCCAAACTTGGGAACTAGTAATATATTCCTATAATTCAAATTGACAGATGTCAGTATCAATAAAAAGTAAATTAATGTGGCAGATATGAGGATGTTGAAGTAGATATTGGGGAATACACGGAAAGATACGGTAAGAAAATAACTCTAGTGTTACAAGTTTTTAGAAAGATACAAGAAAGACGATTACATTGGTTTGAACATGTCATGAGGAGAAATGAAGAATTATATTGGAACAAGAATGAATAGTTTAGTAATAGGACGTTAAAGAAACAGAGGAAGACCAAAGATAAGATGGAAGGACTGTATTGCGGAAGATTTGAGAGAAAAGGAACTGAATGAGAACGACATGCAAAAATAGCGACCCCTAACGAATGGGAAAAGCTAAAGAAGAAGAAGATGCCAGTGTCAAGTGCAATTTGAATAGTTTGTTTATGAAATAATTTTACTGGAAATTTAGAATCTTTTGTAAGAAAAATTATGGAATTTATACATTATACACGAGAATGACGGAAGGTATTGTGCTGGCCACAACAGATTTTTTATCCCTGGAGTTGATTTTTTGTACTTTACCGAAAAATCTAAATTTAAGATTGTTATTAGCAATTTTTATTAATAATTATATTAACTATTTGCACAAAAATATGATTAAATTTATAAAACATGTTTTTAAACTGTTGTACTACGCAGTAGAATTTATCAATGATATCTGAAAGAAAAATTATAATTTTATTTAAATTTGAAGATATTTAAGTAGTGGAGAGGAAATATGTAGGATACCGGGTATAACAAAGATTTTCTTAAAATTCATTTACTTTATTAACAATTAAAATAATGATTTTTGTATAATTTTTAACAAAATGAAGAATGTAACAATGTTGACTCGTAAACAACAGCCAAAATTTCCTGATATATTTGCAATAAATAACAATTTAAAAAATATTATTGTTAAAACTTAAAGTTAATGAGTGATTGGAAACTTAAAAACTATTTTTACATAAATGAACAGTGCAAAAATAAAACAGGTGAAAAATGCGCAAAAACAAGTATAAAAAAATAGAAATGCAAAACAATTTTAAAAAATGGAAAGAAACCTGACTAAAAATATTTCTATTATTGCGTATGTTTGTGACTAAAATATTTACGTTATGACAAAATACGTATTATATTAATCTAAATCATATTGTTTCCCCTACTGTGTTTACATTCTCAACAAAAAAATTGATAAATAAATATTAAAAGAAATCATGCTCCGAAATAAATCACAGAATTGTATACAATGTTCTAATGCAAAGCGTCGTTCGAATAGTACGGCTTAATACTTATTACGTGTTTGAATATTTGTTTAGGCATACTTTTTGAGAAAACTTTGGTGGAACACTCGGAATTTTTCGAGCATAGCTTTCAAAACAGGGGTTTGGGGTAGGATTGTAGTACGGAAGTGATATGTGCCGGGTTGTTGGCCGAAACCTGAACCAGGAACGATGCAAATACCTGAAAAAGAAATTAACAATTAGATTATTCCATTATTGCTACTTCTGGTTAAACTTTTTGATGTGAAACATCTAATGATACTTCTATACGAGGGTTGAACGACTTCTATAACACGACAGTCGTGCCATTCTGTCAGCCTCGACTCGGAGCTACACGCTCACCACTTTACTTGTGTATATCGGCGTCGTTTCCCCTATACTATGAAATCTATATTTTGATTTCTTTATAGCACTCTTATTACAATCAGATTTAAAGTAATTCAGCATTATTTTCATACGTAATATAATAAGTGATATGATTATCAACCATGATATTCTCGAGTGAAACCGAGTTGCAGATTGTGCTGCGAGCAATATCTTATTATTAATCATATCACAATCTTATTAAAGAGAGAATATAATTCCTTAGTCACGTGACATGTTTTCCGCCAATCAACATTCAGAATCTCCCTAGCTACGCGTTTATCACAGCGATGATAAAAAACAAGGAAATAAACACCGTATTTATAGTCGTTACTAAGGGATTTGTTTTTTTTATTTATGACATTGACAGTTAATTTTGAGTATAAAAATAAATAATAACAATAATTCAAACTCCGAAATATTAAATAAAACACGTAAGTACCATGTTTTAATACAATATGAATATGCATATCAAAAGTTAGGTTAGGTTAGATTGCAAAAATTCATTATATTCTCTCATTAAATATAAGCTCGTGATATGATTAATAATCGAAGATATTGCTCGTGAAACCGGAGCAGCACATTTCAACTCGTCCTTCGGACTCGTGAAATCTGCAGCTCGGTTTCACTCGAGAATATCATCGACGATAATCATTATCACTTGTTATATTACGTATGAATATACAATTATTTCTAAGTCAATCGTTATTCCTTTTACGGAATATAAAATTATTTGACACAACATGATCATTCTCAGTAGTGCCAACGTATGGTAAGAAAATAATCTACAATTATTTTAAATAATTTTATATTCCGTAAAAGGAATAACGATTGACTTGGAAATAATTGTAAATATTAATATATACATTACTTAATACTAGTACTCTTTTTTCTTCTTTTAAAAATAAATAACACCCAAAAATTTCTACAAGTTATATTTCATTTTATAAGGTTTTTTCAGGTTGATGACGTGAGTCCTCTGCATAATCATTTTCACTATAGTATATTAGAACGAGTTTCATAAGACATGCTTTTCACACGCGTCAAAATTTAGAAAACAATATATACTAAAATACATATTTGAAAAAACTGCTATAGTTCGCTTTTCAAGGTCATTTATACGCCGTCTGATATTATATTACTTGCAGATAACTACGTGTAATTTATTTGAAAATTATCTTTTTAAATAATGCCTTTCTCAAAGATTATTATCTTTTTGAGCAAAACTATATAATCTTTTATTTGTTGTTACATTATTTCGAGTGGCCTCAATTTCGTGGAGAATTGGATTGTAAATCTAAATATTTACCAGTATTTTCCAGAAGTTGGAACGCGTAAAATACATCAGGTTGTTGGTTAGCTGCCTTAGCTGCCGCAGCGGCTTTAGGTGGAATTTTAAATTGGGGGAACGCATACATAGCACCTTGAACTGGATTACAGCTGAACCCTTCAAAGGAATTGAATGTATCTGCTACCATTTTTGCCCTCTCCTATAATAATATTAAACATATATCCCACAATCAGCACAAATCACTATTTTTTCTTACTTTCAACAAATTGAGGACACTAGTTTTCTCCTTAATGAAAAGTTCATAACTAGGTTCCCCTGGTTGAGGAGGATTGACAACAACATCCATAGCAGCCTGCCCTAGTACAGTAGGGCATAGCATAGCGCTGATGGCCTTCAGGTACATAGCTTTGACTTTCGGGCACAGGTTGATGACTTCGTTGTATCCACCGCGAAGACCGCACTCTCCCATGTATCCTTTGGAACAAGACATGAAACTAGCTAGTTCCATTTTGTTGTAGGGCTCGCCCATTTCCATCAACACCTAGGAAGGATAATTTTTTTAAATAATATAATATAGAGAAAGTTAACTGCCGCCTTTTTGGGGATTAGATTCAAGCGCTAAAATAAACCGAATTTTTTTCTGATTCGTTATAAAGTTATTGATAAAAAAAATATTAACTTTTAAACTTTATCAAAACTGAATAATATTAGAAAACAATAGCTATTTGTGTATTAAGAGCGCAAAATAGGACATTGTCGATTGAGAAGTTGTTGCCACGCGTCGCTCGAAATCGACAATGTCCATTTGCGCTCGAAACACACACAAGATTTTTTTCTACAGTCGCCACCATAACAAAAATTAATAAAATGTACACTTTGTACTTACACTACTACTCAGTTAATAAGGATTAATATAAAGAAAAACGTCTTTTATATTTAATTTTAATTTATCGTTATTTCCCATTCTTCTTGACCTATTGCTTCAATCTATTATAAACATTTTATACTTTCGTCTTTGTAAATGAATGCCCTGTTTTATTTTCACAATAGTGCGGCATTTTTTTGGTTATGTAATATACCGACAGAGCAGTTATATGTCAGATTGATTTGTAAAGGTGGTAAATGTGTCACTACAGTGCCATTAGTTCCTGACTAAACGTTTTCATTAAGATGTGACATTTCTCAACATTGTATAGTTAGAAATTTGGACAGCGAGCGTTTTTTCTACTTTGTCGCGCTAGAGCGGCAAAGTGACATATTGCGTTGACAAAAGAGAGCGCAAATGGCTACTTTCTATGTAGACTGTAGAAAAAATATTTTTCACATCTGTTGTCACAAAACACTCTCAATGGCAAATTATAATTAAATAAAATTAAAATGATATTGGTATTATTTGATGTCTGTGTGTCTGTATGTGTAGAACGATTTTTTCCTCTACAATGACTCATATTAAACTTCTAAAAAATTATATTTTCCGTATTTACGCTGTCTGCATTCATATAAAGAGTTAATTACATGTTGGGTAAGATTGGACAACCGGAAGTGGTACTTTATTTGAGGCCCATAACAGTTTTTAATAAAAAAATACTATATTAAAATATAATCCAAAACTTTTCAATAGAGCCCTTTACAGATTTTCGACTAGGTGTATAAAAAAGTGCCCGCCATTTTACTTTTTAATATTGTAACATATGGATTATTTTACATGATTGTAAAGCAAATTTGATGTACTTTTCAAATTTGTAAAAAATATAGTTATGTTCCATTTGAAATTTCAATATTGATATTAATTACTAATAAATCGGAAGTGGTATCATGAATGTACATCCGTCATCAAGTAGCTTACATGTTGCTGTATAAATCATGTTATATGAAAGAAATTACTAACTTAATAAATAAGCGAGATATTTGCTGGGTCCACTAAATGGATTCTTCCGAAAAAAGTAAAGTATAGATTATTTATAAATCAAAAATTTATTCGTAAAAATTATTATACTTTTCATTCATTATTTTCTTCATAAACATTCGCGGAACTAATTTTGTGACGTCAGAGTGTCATATACACATACAATAGCCGTGTTCCTTCGGGCTGTGATTCACAATCAAAAGCATCAAAGTGATCATGATTAAGAAGAAGTATGTTTTCTCATTAATTATTCGTTATCCCCACTTTCTCATTTTGTGATCACTAGACAACCGTCCCCTTTCCCTTCTGAATCATCCTTTTTGAGTGATCACACAAATTCATTTCAGAACAAATTTAAAAGTGGCTAACGACAATAGGTTTTCGGTTTTCGAGCTTAAAAAAATATATCAATGTGGGGTTTGTTGCATCAAAGGAAATATGATTTTCCTACAAAATAATGTAATGACTCACCATATTTTTGAAAACAAAGAAAATATGTTACATAAAAGATTTGTTTTAAGGAAACATACTTCATATATTACCAAGATCATTTTTCTTATATTTCTATATGATCCATTTTTAATATGCTGGTGTTTATACTATTTAAGTTGTTTTCTTGATATAATTTTTAAATCATGATTCAAAAGGATCACGATTAAACTAATCAGGATTCACAAAATCAAAATCACAGTTAGAAAGAACACGGCTAATGATAATCACGCACACATGTAAAATGTCGCAGGCCTAGAACTATTCAAGTGGATTCAAGTTCATAGGTGTCACTGTTATTATAACATAGCTGACATAAATTACAAAGTTGTTATAAATAATAATTATAATAAAATTACAATATTTTTGCCATTTAGATTGTTGAATTTAAGAAAAACTTACTTTTTTGAACGAATGGAATTTCGATCCTTCAGCATAAACATTATCCTGATACACTTCATCCGCAAAAATGAACAATTTCTGTTTATGGGCAAACTTAATAATGCTCTCAATATTGTCTCTCGTCAATACTTGACCAGTAGGATTACCCGGGTTGATGACAACAATAGCGCGCGGATTACAATGTTGTCTAGCTTCCGCAAGGGATCTATTTAATTCTCCTACATCCAAACCCCAACCTTTTTTCTCATCTAGGTAGTAACCTATTTGCTGCATGTTGAATTCGGCTAAACTTGCAGAATATAGAGGGTATTGAGGAATAGGAACCATTACGCCCGGTTTTTTGCCATTTACATCGCAAATAAGGAGTTTCAAAATGTTCTTGATACCGTCACTGGCACCTAGAAATAGAAACAGAATGATTCAAATGAATATAAATATATTAAGAACTATAGAAGATACAAAGACGGTTAAATGGACAAACAATTTATATTTTACAAGATAAATTATTAAAATATGGGACTTAATTTTTTTATTTTAAATGAGAACATTTTTTTTTTATTTTCTCGTTCGTTAAAGAATTTAATTTTGAATTTAGTAATATATTTTTTACCCTTTTATTACGAATTTCTTGAAAAACATGCATATAAAGTTTTATATTAATTTGATTAAAATATGACTATAATAAGAGTGCCACGAATGGACCAAATAAATACATGTATTTTTTACATAGAATTAGACGGCCTTAACACAGAAAGAAAAAAATATTCATGCTTTCGTTTCAAAATCACTAAATTCCTGCACTTGTTACAAATAAAAACTATTTATTACTGAGCTGAAATACTTTTTGTAATCCATAATAATGTTGAAACGAAATTTCCAAAAACATAATTTATATAATTAATAGGAATAAAAAAGGCATTTGATTTGGCTTATAGAAAACTCTTTTTTTGTAGGTACTTGAATTTAAATAAAGATAAAATTGATTATCTTTTTAATAATATTCTAATACTTAAAAAGTGTTCGACTGATTTTTATTGCTGATAAGTAAATAACATAATATAATAAACAAAACTCTTATCTATCGTTTTTATTTCATAATGTATATGTCAATAATTGATAAGCTTCTATAAAATATACAAGTCATTTATCAAATGAATGTTTTAATTAATTATTTTATAAACATTTTCTTTCATTACTATATTTTAAATACCCAAAAATACCGTTCATTAATATTTTATAACTTTTGGAAATTACGTAGAATTGTCTACGTATTTAATACCATGTCTAACACCCTGACAAACAATTAATTTCTAAATCTGAATTAATTTAAATGAATAATTTATCATTGCACTAACTTAATGAGATGAATAAGGATCTAATAAAATATTTATCAGCATATATAAATATTTGCATGACTTTATGTACCATGTAAATACTAATAAGTATTATTATTACGTCTTGTTACTCATTACTACATAAATTACATAATGTGTTTGTTTAGAAGATTTCATAGTTACCACATATTTATATTTCATGAAAACCCAAACGCATAATAATTTGACCAGTTTACATTTTTATTTATAAAATTTACACAAATGGTTAGAAATTTCTACAAAAATTTTTCGGTTACTTTAAATATAAACTTAAAACTTTAAGAATTAAAAATTGCTGTTAAATATTATTTCTTCACATTTAATGTTATAAATATTAAATATTTTATTCTCTATATGAATTGATTACATTTTATACTTCATATTCAATGGATAGGTAAAGCGATGGCCACATCGGATTTTTTTTTATTTGTATTCACAGCTATTGTAAAGAGATCACTAAAGAGCTAACTTGTAATTAAGTTATAAATGCCAAGGCCAACTTATTAAAATGATCTTGCAACCATGGCAACAAATTATTTGAAAAGAGAAAAAAATACATGTCATGTTGTTCATTGTCATTTGTTATACAAACAAAATACTATCGATACTTTCACAACGAAAAAAACCTTGTTATTTCGAAGAAAAAAATAATTCTTTTTTAGTCACCTGCACAAAGGACAATATTTTGCCAGTCACAAGGAATTCCGCCATCTCGTCGTTCAATATACTGAGCGGCATGTCTTCGAATTATTTCGATACCCGGAGAATCGGTGTAAGAACCAACAGAACCTCCTTTGCATCCTTTCAGAATTATGCGAGCTCTAGATTTTGCATCTTCAGGAAAAGATTTGTCTTCGAGAAGTTTAGGATAGCTTACCAAAGCCAGAACTTGTCTCAAAAATGTGAGAGGGACTTGGCCCATAGCATGACAATCGCCGATGTTTGCTTTGATGACCTCCGTAAATGGTTTCTTTGCGCCCTAGAGAAAGAAAATTTGTTTTGTAAAAAAAAGTCATAATCGTTCACTGTATAACTGTGGAACTTTTTTTTCATACATTTAATAAGCATAAAAATAAAGTGTACAGTTTGAAATTTTATTTATGGATCCAGCAATTTTGTAAAAAAAATCAATACAGAGGGGGATTAATATTTTTCATGTTTTGCTCTGACAAAACAAATCGTTGTTTTTTTTTTATAAAATCGTGAAATTTAATAAACATAGTAATATAAAATAACATGAAATATGCGACTTTTCATTCATCAATTTGCTAATAAACTTTCGCGGCAGTAAAATTCGTGACAACACGGTTTGTTACTCACACAAAGACATTCCTCTCTCTCACTCACACACATTTACGTCCACGTAATTTCCATTTGCTGTTGTAAACAAACTAACCCAAAATTATGACAGGTGACAGCAGAGTTAAGAGTAAAGGTATGCAAATAAAACATTTATTAAAATACATATCAAAAGTTGTATGAAATATGTAGTTAGTTAATAATATGTTACTGTCACAAAATCAAACTGACAAGTGATAACCCAAATAATCATAGTTCCAAACAAAACCGATAGAGAGCTCTACTGTCGCATCCGCTAGACCGTGACGTAGCCGTGACGTCAGCGTCCAAATATTTGAAATTAAATACAACCTTTGAATATATAATACATATAAGAATGGCAACGTAATGTATTTAGATTAAATATTTCGAGAGAAGGTGCCATCTATCCCTCCCTATACGAATTATTTCTGAGTTAGTTCAAAAAATACATAATAGGTGGATGTTGCACAGTGTTGCCACGTAGCTAGAACAACAAGATGAGATTTTAAAAAGGTTTTTAAGTTTGCTACTGTAAAACAAGTATACATGTACATTGAAGATTCAAAATATATTATCTGGTTATTATGAAACAATATTTTTGAATTATTGATTATTGAATATCTCTAACAAATACTATTTGGCAATGCTGTCAGCACGATTTATCGTAGTTCACAGTTTTGTGGTAGGAGTCACTAGATATCTATAATAATTTTGTGAATAAAAAGAGACAGATATAGTATCTTGCTAGGCAATATGCGTTGCCGTTCTTCTATGTATTATATATTCAAAGATACAACTTTTAAAAAATCATATCTCTGATTCTAAAGATTTGTAAGGTGTAATAAATACACCTACATATTTAATTTGACCTATTCTTTTAAGAAAAAAATAAATTATAAAATCTGAAATGACCCCATTGTGACGTGATTGAAATGAACAATATGGCGCCATAAATCGGAAATTTCAATAAATGGAACTGAAGAGAATTTTAGCAAAAAAATGGGTTTGAGTCCCGATATATATAAATAACGCAATGTAAACAAATTTTACAATTTTAACAAAGTAACGAATAATGACAGCGTAAGTTCGGTTATTTATTTTATTGTAGCAATTAAAAAAAAAATACATTAAATTATGAAAAACGTTTGGAAATAAAGACAAAAGGTCGTCCGAAACCAGATCTGAAATTAAAACTGAAACAGACTTCGAAGGATGGACGTAGGGAATTGTAAATATGTACCAAATCTACAACCCACGAACCGCCACTGCAGTTTAGAAAAAAATATTGTGACCATTTAGAACAATACATAACTAAAATTACTTCTAATCTTCTAAATAGTTCTAATTTTAGCTGCATTTTTATTTCGTTGCTAATTGTAGATAACAGATAACTTGTTAACATACTTTCATTTGTTTCTATTTGTTAATAAACGAATGAAATAATGAGAATAATATAAAATTGAGGATCAGAAGTACTGGAAATCATAAAATTTGTAGTTTTGAAAACAATCGTATTCGTAAATAGCGTGTTCATAAAAAATTCTAACTCGGAATAGGCTATGAACAGAAAGACGTATATGTCTGATCTTTATTAAATTCAAAAGTCAAGTTATCAAAATTGATCTAAAAATGTAATTTTAAGGAGAAAAGATATATAGAAGGAAACAGAATATTGCCATTCGCCGTTTTCTAATTTATTCCCATTTCTACAATAAGACTAAAAGAAAAATTTGATTTCTTTAGACAACATTTTTGACAATATTTCGTGTTAAATCTAATTATTTATTAGATATTTTTAAATTAAGATATACGTTTCTTTGTTCATAGCCTACTCTGAGTTATTTTTTTTCTGAACACACTGTATTTCCCAGATTGTATAAATCTAATATCCACTTATGTACCGCGCCCATTATATACAAATATTGATAATTAGAAATATAAATAAAAAGGCTGCATTATTTTTCTTGGCATAAAACCAGAAACTTATAAAACATTAGTTTCCACATATTTGTCCCCATGACCTTCTAATGTTAAGACTAAAAAATTATCAATATTTGACAAAAAAAATCCATACTTATCATCAGTGTATTAAGATAATCTTCGATAGTAACTAACCTGTTCAAGTTCCTTTTCAATTTCTCCCGCCCGAATGACCAAAGGCCCTCGGACCGCATATTCCATTAGTTTAATTTGAGGATTCATATCCTCGATATTTAAACACCGACTTCCTTGCGTCGCCATTGCGCGTACGAACTGCACTGGTACTGTCCTTAATCCGTCCACACTTTTACACCGTGATGAAAAATTACATATCCTATGAGCGCTGGAGATAACCGGCGATAATATGCGACAAGATGACATTGTTATAGTTTATTGAATCTACGCAGAAAAAATCAAAGGAAATATTAACTTTTCAAATTGTAATAGTGTTATGTAACCTCAAATATCTTAATGCTATTATCAAACTCTTTTTTACCTTACCGAAACTGTCAATACAAATGGAGAAACAGCTGTTGGTTCTTGATTCTCACTACGAATACAGTTTATTTGAGAGAGTTGCGACTAACAAGTGTGTAAAGTAATATGCGACAAGTATGTTATGTCACATGAGTTTAAAATAAAATGAGCAATACAGGGTTTAATGCTTTCGCACGCGCTTAGCTAGTGTCAAAAGTGTATCAAATTGATAAAATTTGGTTGATCTTTGGAACAGGCCCATCGTTTCCCTTGAAATTTGTCAGTAGGTTTGTATATCAAAATAAAACTGATAAATACTGGAGTTATTAATATTTATTTACTTGAATGATCGGCATATAATTTAAGTTTCTACCTTTAGTTTGTGATCTAAATTTAAATGAAATGTTTACATAAAATAGTATTATAAAATAATAATAATTCGTCATCTTTTAAACATGGAGACTCCGCCTTTTGCACAGTTTATAGCGAATAGCATTTGAACTTTGCTGACTTTCCAGCTCTGTCGTATTTATGACGTCAAATTATCAAATCATGGGTGCGTTCAATCAGGCCCACAGATAATATAATACCTACCTCAGGCCAGGGAGGCCAGCAAAAGACAACAAACCGGAAACAGGTCATGAACGCTTTGCTGGTTTTGCTTTCAGCAAAACTAGCATGAAAAACATTTTTTTTAAAGTTGCTTTTGCTGTTGTAGTGAAAATGGCGGCATAATACGAAAATCTGTAGATATAAAGTACGTACTACTTTTATAATTTTTTGATAACCATGCATGACACGTTGGAAGGTATAAATGAATTAAATAATTCAAAATTTGTTATTAATAACGAATACTTTTTCAAATTCGCTTCGATACACCGATATACACAAGTAAGGCGGTGAGCGTGTACTAAAAAGAAACGACGCTGATATACCGATACACACAAGCACACTGCTTGTCAATGCCAACAAATTCACATGACTACTTGCGCCCTATGTATACTCCATTCGCTGAAACGAGAGAATGTGGAACTAATTCTTGAACAGAAACAAGTCATTGGTTTAGCTCCGAAATTATCCTCTTTTGACCAATATGACTTGTCTCTTTTGAAGATTTAGTTCCACATTCTCTCGTTTCAGCAAAGGGAGTAAAGCAATGATGCGTTCGGCACTCCGCAACGATGAATGCCGCTGAGCGCCGATGTTCGCCGAGTGTAATTGCTGAACCAATCGCATTCGTCCATTCATTTGTTTGGTAAACTTCGGTGCTGAGCGATGAGTGGTGCTGAACGCGGCTAATTTTATTTCGAAATTGTGGTTTCAATATATTGTTACAGCGGCTACATGCGACCTGAAATTAGGGGTGTGCCTTGAGGTAGGTAGGTTTTTTTTTATGGTGTCAACAGACGATTCTCTCGCTTTTGTCAGTTTGCTGATAATAGCTCTCCGAAAAGTTTGGAGTAGAGATTGCACAAAAGAATTCGCGTGTAAATTTATTGAATAAACTGAGATTCATGCCAAAACATTTGCATAGGAGGATGGTTGACTATACACTACACCCCCTCAAGGTCGGTAAAACAATCGTATAAAATACAACTTGTATTTAGAGTTTTTAAAAATTAATTATTTATTATACGAAGTTATACAGAGATTAATATCGAAAAACTGTTGTAAGGAGAATTGAGAAGAATTTGTTTGTATCACAATTTATAAGATTTCTTTATCTAATGTGTCTCATCACATGATGGCACATTTACACAGATGTTCAAAGTATGACTAACTAATAATAAGATGACTAATTATGATTAACATATTTATACAGATGGATAAATGACTAAGGTGTATATATCAATAAAATACAAAGCGTAGTGTATACTATTATAGATATACATATCTTACACGCTTTCTATACACTCATGTTTGCCGCAAGGCTGATTTCTCCGGTAAACGGGAGCGTGTGTAACCGCCTGAAAACAACCTTTCTCATTTTAAGATACGTATACACAGTACGATATGAAGTAAACAAGAAAATATCGTATAAAATTTAGGTTATATTGACAGTTCCCCACCATAGCATGAAATGTGTCGTTCAACATTTGCATAGCCAAGAGCCAAGAGATACTATTCCTACAGTTTTCTTTTGCTAGTTTTGCTGGTCTCATTGAACATACCCTACAGGAAGTGAGTAATAATAAAAATTTTGAGACACGATGTTTTTTACGGATAGGGATTTTTGCTATTGACCGCACTGTCAGGCTGCCGATTTTAGTGACAAAAATAAGTCGATGTCGATGATTTGTGGTGTGCTGTGTATTTTCTTGCATTATCAGTTATCTTTTCGTCTCATTCATTTCTAATTTGGAATACATCCTTTTTCAAATTCAATAGTGTGAACCATAGATGTTAATTTCACAATAAATTGATGTTTATCATAACTACAAGTTACTTTACATATTAATTAATCTATTTTTGTGTGAAAAATTGTGCATTATGACAAGTCCTGTTATTTTGGCTGCAACTGCTAAGCACACCGCTACTGTAAGTTAGAAAATATTAATAATAACTTCTTTAATGACATCTTTTTTTCATTTTAGCTGATATTTCTCCATGGATTGGGTGACACCGGGTAAGAATGCATAAAACTTTTGATTAATTAATGAACAGCTGTTTGAATATTTATTTATGCTTCTAGACAAGGCTGGGCAAGTGCTATGGCAGCAATTCGCCCCCCTTATTGTAAAGTGATTTGCCCCACTGCCCCAACTATGCCGGTAACTTTAAATGCGGGATTTAGAATGCCGAGCTGGTTCGATTTGCGAACCTTGGACGCGACTGGACCTGAGGATGAGGATGGTAATATATATTTCAGTTCATTTTGAAGAGAAATGTAAAGTATGTGTGTTTAGGTATCAAACAAGCTTCGAAAATAATTCATAACATGATTGAGAGTGAAATTGCTGGTGGTATTCCTCCTGAGCGCATAGTTATCGGAGGATTTTCTCAAGGAGGCGCTTTAGCGCTTTATTCAGCAATAACACTGCCCCAAAAACTTGCTGGTGTGTTGTCACTTTCTGGTTGGCTACCATTACATAAAAGTTTTCCATCTTCCGTCAAAACTGCTCATGATTTGCCTGTAAGTAATAAATTTTCTTATCATTTTTTTTTCTTAATGTTATTTTTTATCAATTTTTCTTCATATATAAATTATGTAACTTGTTTTTCTAGTAGCCATGTTTCATGTTATCTCATTTTATTATTTATTATATTAAAATAGCGATATTTTTTTAAATAAGTGCAGAAACTGCATTTTAAAATGTTCAATTTTTGTTTTACATATTCCCATTTCCCATATGTGGGTTAGTACGAACCCCAAATTCATACAACAAACGTCCTTTGCCACACATTCTCGTCCAAACTTTATTGGAAAATAAAATTTATAGTTGGGCAGATTGTAAAATCTAAATTTTTATGGTCGGAAAATTGAATTAGTTAAATGTATCAAGGGAGATAAAATAAAAAGTTTTATCGTTTTATGTGTGTTCTGTATTGTCGCTATCACGAATTCTATACTGCTGACTATCGATCCTATCTCATGGTCATTGGAACACCGTTCGTTATTTTTTAATTTGCACATATTTGCATCACATCAGTGTTCTACGAATTTTTGCTATAGACTTGTATGTACTCTAATAAATTAATTTTCAATAGCTCCGATTAAAAAAAATTACTAATCGAAATAATTTGTTATGTAACTAGTAGAAAATATTACTGAAACAGCAATAAACTTTAAGTAAAGTATCACTTCCGGTTGATCGTTTGTAAACTTTATATAATTTGTTATTCTAATAATTAGAAAAATCTGTAATACTAAATTTTGGATTAAATTTAATTATGTTTTTCCTCAAAAATCTGTTGAGAGCTCTAAGTACCACATCTGGTTTATCATAGTCAAAATCTAATATGTGGTTTCCGATCATACACGAGTTTTAAATACCAAATTTGAAGAGTTTGGATTATATTTTAAAATATATTTTCAAGAAAATCCATTCAGAGCGTCAAGTAAAATATCACTTCCGGTTTATCAATTTTAGCCAAAATCTTATACAGGATGAGTCCGGGAAGACACTTTTTTATTATAATAATGTTCATTTTAAATGTCTTTCCAGTCACCCTGTATGTTATTCCCATTGATATAAAAGTAGAAATACTAAAATTGAAAAGTTTTGGATTATATTTTAATACAGTTTTTCATTAAAAACTGTATGGGCTGCAAATAAAGTATCAGTTCCGGTTGTCCAATTTTACCTAAAATCAAATCAACTCTTTATATTAATGCAGAAAGCTTAAATACGGAAAATATACATTTTTGGAAGTTGATATGTTTTCGTGAAAGAAAAAATCGTCACACACAGACAGACATCATTGAAAAAATAGTAAAGACGTGTTGTGGGGACCCTAATTCGTGCTTATTCACTGAAAATACACTATCGAATTTTTGGACAGAAAAAATAACCTTCCTTATGGTAAAAATTAATGAGATGAAGTGAAGTACAAGTTAGCAAAATGAGATTTTTGCAAGTTTGGTACTATTGAACTGTAGCCATTTTGATTATATAGACCTATATCTATTATACCCACAATTTCTAAAGTATTTGAAATTATAATCAAAAATAGATTGATTTCATATTTTGATAGGAATAACCTACTAAACAGTCAGCAATTCGGTTTTCATGCTGGACATTCCACATCTTAAGCAGTTTATAATGTTTTACCAAATATAATTTCTGGCCTTGAAGGTTTTTGCTTGCGTTAATCATGCCTTACTTTTACATAAATTAGAATTTTATGGTATTACAGGACCGGCTTTAAATCTTATCAAGTCTTACTTAGAAAATTAGAGTCCAGTGTGTTTCTTTTGATGATCATTAAATTTTAGAAAAATAGAGTACGGGCGTGCCCCAAGGCTCTATTTTAGGGCATTTTTTCTTTCTAATATATGTTAATGATTTTAGTAACTATATGGATCCGATTACAAGTGTATTGTTTGCAGATGACACCTCACTAATTACAGGTGATTCTAATTATGAAAATCTAACGCAAGCTAATAACAGTACTATTAAGAAAGCTGAAAATTGGTTTTCAGCAAATAATTTACTTTTAAATAAAGATAAAACTCAAAAAATAGTTTTCTCAAATAATCGTAATTTCAATAATAATGTTTTTGTCTCAATTCTTGGAATCGAACATTTTAGCAAACCCAAATCCACAACCGAACCTTAAATATATTTTGCAATTGAACCCGAGTCGGAACTGAACCCAGTATTAAAATTCGGGTTTAGGATTCAGCTCCGGTTCAAGTTCATTTTGAGTTTGGAATGTACGCGTAATCGTAATATAGCCGATAATCGACGCCTGTGTTGTCTGTTTGGAAAATTGTGTTCTTGCGTAAATTCCGGCTCGCATTTTAAATTATTTTTATATAAAGATTCTTATTCCAAAAACATTAATTCAGTTTTCATTAGGTCGAACCGAACCTGAACCCAATACCTGAATCCGGAACAAAACCGCAAATTTTATTAATGTTTGAACCACAACCGCACCCGAACCCGCCTCTCAAAAAATAAATTAACCTAAACCGAACCCAATTTTTGGCGGGTTCGATGCCCTGATTATTATATTTGTTCTCTTTTGACTTTACCGACAAATGATTATGTAATTTGACTTATGTAAATTATTTTTATTGCCATGTTTCTTTGACGTACTATAAACATTGTAAAAATGTAACAAAAGGCATTAGTGAATGTTTTGAATCTGTGCTCTGTAGGTTTTACAATGCCATGGAGACTGTGATCCAGTGGTTCCTTACAAGTGGGGTCAGATGACTGCTTCATACTTAAAAGCATTTCTGAAAGCACCTGAATTCCGTACGTATCGGGGGTTAGCTCATTCTTCATCCGACGAAGAATTGAGAGACGTGAAAGCCTTTATAGATAAATGTCTACCAAACGTTTAAATAAAACAGGTTAGTTTATATTTTATTGTGTCTATTCTTTAGATTAGCATAAGTAGTATTAATTTATTAGACAATTTATATTGCAATATGAAATAGTTCATATCTATGAAAGATGCCTGAAAACATTTCATTCGCACATACGTAAAATATTCAGAACAAATATGAGAACTAATATTTACTTCATCTAGAGAGAAAGAGATCAATATATGTAAGCTACATAATTTCATAATAATAATAATAATGCTTTGTTATAATTGTACTGGCGTTGCAACATTATTTAAAGGATTTTAAATTAACAGGATTACATAATATGCATATAAATTGAAAACAAAAATACTACCTCTCGAAAAGTAGACATTTGGAATAAATGATGTTCTTTTTATTTTATTATGAAACATTAGTAATTGAAAAATATGTATTCTATAAACCATTTTCTATTTGTAATAACATATTTTATCAACAATTAAAAAGTTTAGCATTATAAGTTGATAAACTTTCTATTATTGATTGGCATACATTCCAATACCTAACATTAAAACTTTTTTACCGAAATAAAAGAATATTTTGTTGATTATTGTGAATATGTATTTTCTTTCAGAAGAGTAATTTTTATTCATCCTTGTCATTAAGGAATTGGTTTTTTCTTATACCAGATTTTAAAGTATCCCTTTTTCTAATTAAAATATTGGATCAAGGAACACTTTAACTGTAATGGTAGATAAAGTAATACTTTAACAGCAAGGGCAGATATCAACCTGAAAAAAACCTTATAAAATGAAATATAACTTGTAGAAACTATTGGGTGTTATTTATTTTAATATATTTAGTAATGAGATTTCAATAGATAAAGTGCCATTTTTAAGTAGGTGTTAAAAAAAGTATAATGAATCTAAATAAAATTACAAATGGAAAATGGTTTAAATTTGCGAAATAATTCCTTGTCCTGTTAATTCTGTTAGTTAAATTCCTGTATAACAAAAATATAAACATAAGTCATTAAATATTACTACATTGCTTCCATTTCATAGTACTGCTCAAACATCAAATATTTGTAGCTTATATTTGGGTATGTTATTTATATTTTATAGTTGTAATACAGTCGATATTAAAACCCAAAGCCTCAACTTGGATCTCATATAGGCATCAAATGGCTATCGTAAAGGTAAAATTCAAAATTTAACGTGCACTTTAAACACTTCCATTTTTCTAACAAGCTAAGAACACAAGTAATTTAGTCAATATTTCTGTAAAAAACTATAGTGTTATTTTTACTGCTGTTGAAGTATTAAGCCAGTTCGATATTATAATTTAACAAAGCCATTTCTCTATTATTTTACAACGATGAATGTAAATAACTATAAAAAAATAGTAGAGATTAGTTTATAATTTTTGTCAATAACTGTAATAAATATTTTCTTTAAAAGAACGTCTGATTACACACATAATTTAACTAGTCAAGACATAAATATGAGTATAGTTAATCCACATTTCATGGGGACAATAATCGGTAAAATTACTTTATGGGGCATAATAATAATAATAATAATAATAATAAAAATATTCAATTTAAACACAGCTATTGTTAAAACGGTTCGGGTTCAATTCCGACCGGTGTCAAAACTTATATGCAATTTTCAAATTGCTCTCTTCACGACAAGTTGTACATGCCCGTGAACTGACACCTGATAAGCGCTATTAACGGTATAAATAAATAAAACTCACCCAGCAATGGGTAATATGCTGTAGATTGCAAAATTCGTCTAGGCGTTTTATGAATATTTAGGCAAATTGTAAAATAATGAATTTTGGATATTTCTCTAAATATAAATTAAGTGATTGTGACAATTTATCGATCAGAAGGCGCCGGCAAGTAAATAAAAATAACGATCAAAGCTTACTTTAAAAATGACAACATAAAATTTTTAATATGTCAAAATAATTTTCAAATCATTTTTTTTTAATTTTGTGCGTCGATCGTGCAAAAAACGTAATAAGCATTGCGGTCAGTAAATGCTCTTCTACTGATATCGGATGTATTGAAAATCTCGACCTCGTCTCTATCTCCAAAATTATCCTCAACCGGTAGAAAAAACTTACTGCCCTTAGGGCGGTTCTCATAATCAAGCTCACTTCAAGACTTTAAAGTATTGCTACAGTTCTCGCTAAAGTTATATTATTAAAACGGCCCTTAATATTTAAATAACAATCGTTTTTTCGTTACATGTTTACTGATGTGATTTTCAAAGTAGTAAGTTTTATTTACTAGTCAAGATTTAATAGATAACAAAGGCAATGGTATAAAAAGTCCACGGGCGGTAAATGAATAAATAATTTGTATGTCACCTTAGCAATAAATGCAAATCATAGTTGCTTTTACTAAAACAACTACTCGTAGTGTCAATTTTAACAATATTTTTAAATTTTGTTGAGTGTATTAATATTTAAATAACTATAACATAAACTAACAAAATCTTCAAGCAAAAATGTCCAAATATTCATTTTACAATTCGCCAGCAATGAGTACCTGTGAGGTGACGCCTGGTAAGCTCCTTACGGTACGAATAAGTTTTTTCACGGTAACAATCTCTGACGAATCCCAAATTTATCCCGTACTAATTAATGTACTGAATTTGTAGTAGTTGCTTTTATCTTTGAATTGATCTGATTAGTACGTCACTAATCGTGTATCAGTTCACAGTGTTCCGTGAACATGAAATTTTCAGTCGGAGTTGTATCACGAACAACTAAAATGAAACTGCGCATGCGTGTGATGCTCAAACTAGTCCGGGATCGCTACCGCGAACAAACCTAATGTCATAATCATTACCAATATCTGTGTATAAGATTGGCACACCCAGAAATGGGTAATATGTCGTAATTATACAATGTTCGTAGTCACTTTGAGAAGTCTAGGCGTTTTATAAAAAGACGGATTTTACATAATATACAGTGGAATAGAACATTCTCTATCGAATTATTTTCTCACAAACGTTTTCGTCGTTGAATGGCTGATGACAGTTCTTTGTTTGTTTGTATTGCCGTAACCATAGCAACCATTACTTCCAAGCAGTGCCGCTAGTGCAAATTTCACTTGTATGAGTATCTATTGGGATTCATTTATTTTGAAAATGATTGCTTTTGGATATAACCCCATAATAAAATTATATTGATTGTTATCGATATGAAATGAGGACAAACTATACAAAATATTAAATGAAGTATTAATTTGTTCTTAAAGCCATTTATGCATTTTCATTGTGTAATAAAATACTGAATTATGTAAGCAACATGGTATTTATTTATCGTAAATATTACATTTTGTCTCTGTATTATACAAAATATATGTCAAGCAATAAATAATCATACTTATAATTATTGTAAACCAATGCAGAAATATAATATATAACAAAAAACTTATTCAACATTTTCCTATATATATTTTTAGATTTCATGAAGATATAATTTCCATTTTTGCTAATTTATATTGTTTACTTTTTGTATCCCTTATAAGAACAATATCTTTTTGTTGTCTACCAAAAATAACAGGTAAAACACCTAAAGCTATATAACCAATACATTGTCCTTTAGCGGCAGTGAAACTAAAATCTCCTGATGTAACAAATCCACAAATTTCTCGAGAACAAGAATTACGAACTATTTTTGTTTCTGGAAGCCATAAAGATTTTATTTTTTCTAGTTGTTCTTCTACAGCTTGTTTTGAGGAATTTATTTGCTGAAATTGAAATATATTTTCATTAGCTTATACATTTAAATAAAAGAAGAATATAAAAATATTTTTTTGTATTCAATGTGTTGCCTCATGTCACCTAATAAGGTAATAATCCACCAGATAAGTGACCGGGAAATTTTGCAAAAAACACGGCTATTTCTAAAGCATTTTTCTTAAAAAACTATATTTATAATAAAGAAGTATAGTTTATTAAATACTCTTTCACTTATTAATAATAAGAGAAAATAGTGAAATTTTCACAATGTTGGCAACAATTTGTATTCTGCGAGAGTCGGCAAAACAGAGCACCAGGGAAGACGGTAACACAACCAACAAATGTAATGTAAATTGTAATACAATAAGAAATTTAAAAGTTTATTAAGTTTAAATTTGCTATATACTACAAGCGAAATACTTGGTAAGTAATAAACAGTTATTTATATACATGAAAATAAATGGAAATTAAATTTGACACATCACTCTGAAATTAGCTACAAAGCAATGTACATTATGTAATTAAGTTTTAATAAATAAAATTATTTATACAAAAATTACTAGTTTTATATTTTTCGTACAAAAAATAGAATTTGATACCCGGAATCGTTCTATGGCAGCGCTCGCACTCATCCGGGAACCAAGCGTTCCCGCACTTGGTATGTAAATAACTATTTCCCACTCCTGACAAAATCAGTCAAATATTTTTGAATTTAATGCCTCAAATAAATAGACATACCTCTCCTTTTTGTCTGGCGCGAAATCTCTGCCGTTTCATTTTTTTTAACAATGTCTTATGAGCATCGCGAATATCTTTTCTCATTTTTTGATTTTCGTCTGTTCGATTTGGTTCAACAGGTTCACTTTTATAATCACTTTCATGTGATAAACAAATTATGGAAAATCTACTCATTTTGCCTCTTTTTAAAAGAGTTAATTTTACTGGAACCAAACAACTTTCTTCATAATTATAATACAAAACAGTAATATTTTTATTGTCAGACAAAACTTCTTGAAATAATTTTAGTTGTCTTTTATCTCTCATCACGAAAAAATTATCATTTTTTTCTTTTGATTGTTTCCATTCTTGAATTAATGTAGACCACGCGAAGTGAAATGGACAAACGATACCGAATTTTGTATAATTTATACGTTTGTTTGGTGGTAGACGAAAATATGTTTCTCTACAGATTTCTGTAACTCTGTTTTCTTCTATTTGTCCTGCTTTGGTATCAGGATGAAATTCTGGAAATCCTTGTTCAAATAAAAGAGAACTTGTTTCTCTAAGGCCACCTGCTCGACCACCCCACATTATAAAATTAAACCAAAATGGGCGGCCCCAATTTGATGGAAGGATAACGTCCCATCCGCTTGTAAAACCTATAATGAAATATGTACAATGTGGGTTGGTATAAACTTTTAATTCATGCAGCAATTATCCTTCGCCACATATTCCTTTAGTTTTGTTCACATTCATGCATTTTTTTTTTGCCTTCCACTCTGAAACGGTTACATACTGAACGTATAACAGTTTTAGTATTTAACCGAAAATTTCTAGATATATTACGCTTTTTAGCAAACTAGTGTCATGCTAGAATTATTGGAAAAAAAATCAGGTAGGTCGTGGAAAACAAAATTTTCAATATAATTTTGTTTATCTGTAATTTGAAATTAAGTTGCGTAATTTCAGTTAATTAGAAATTGGGGCCGTTTTCGTAATCAGGCTCACTTTAAAACTTTGGAAATAAAGTTTTAAAGTGATGGCTACAATGCTAGTTATTTTCTGAAAACAAACACGACTTTAATTTTAAGTAATTTTCTAAAGTATGTTGTGAGTGAAAATATGGAATTAACCAAAGAGCATTTGCTATAGTTTTTGGCAAGTTTTGAATCACAGGTCGAACGAGACTGTCAAATGGGCAAACACATAATTTATAAAATTGTTTATTTTTCTTAGTACTGTATTATATTTAATTTTCTTTTTATATTATTTTATAGTAGGTTTTATATTATCCATTAAGGGTAAATTAATGTAAATTCCAAGTACACTTTTATAAAACTTTAACTTCAATTGTATAACCACTTCTTTTTTAGATGATATCTTCAAAAAAATATTTAAAATAGCAAAATTACTTGATTATATTTCTTATTCACTTGTGAACATTAGTATAGGATGTATTCGTGGAAGTAAAGATAACGTAAATGATATTTTTGTGAAAAATTATAAAACTAACTTCGTTTTGAAACAAATTTTTCTTTGCAATATAATGAATTAATCTTCAAAGTATACAAGACATATATTAATTTATAATTTTCTGATCCACGCACTGTATTTTATCTTTTTCATCTTGTCCAGCATATTTTTATAGTAAAACTTTTCGTTTGCGCGGGAATTCGTGACAACATAATTTATTACCTTTCTAACGTGACAATGTGCACTCAAGTAAGCAGCAATAATTGTTACTCATATTACAATATATATGTCAATTTAGACACACAAATACGTATAATATTTAACACATTTCTAATATTACATATTTTAATAACAAGTAAACCTGTAGTTCATCATTTTGCCACCAGATGTGAAAAAAATCGTCTTATGATCTTGTGTCCCGGCAGTAGCGAATAAGTTTGGCAGTTTTTAAGTCACCAGATGCTAATTTAACAGCTTTGACACGCTTTTAGTCTCCCAGAAATTAATTTGAAAGCATTCCAAAAGAACATTAGTTGGGAGATTTAAGAAGTAAAGGCTGGTGAAATGTATTATTGTTGGATGGAACTATTTTGAACATATTTAAAATAAAATTATAAAAAATATGAACCCTGTGTCTTATTCTCAATAATTCTAACATGACCCTCATATATTTTAAAATACCTACCACTATTATTTTCCTTTTTTCCTGGTTGTTGCACTAGCATAATCGGAATAGCTGGAGCATCCAATGGCACAGATTGATCAGGTACTAAATTATTTTTACGTTTTTCTATCAACTGACTTGTATCTAAAACATTTTGAGATACAAGATCCCGAATTTCAGGACTCCAAATTTCTCCAAATTTTATATCTTCTGGTGTTTCTGGATATTCACAATCTATATTTTCTTTTACCGCTTTCGTGCGTTTTGTTGGCCAACTGTATCGCGGATCAGTTACTATCAAATTTAAAATTAAATGTGGAGATAATTCAGAAGAAGTATTGATATTGTTTAATTCTTTCCAGTAAGATGATTGTTCGTTGAATTTTTGTACATTTTTGTCTGTTTGAAGAAAGTTTTCAAACCAGGGAGTTATATTTTGTGTAGATGGAGTTTCCAATTTTTGAATTATGGAATGCGCTAAAGGACCTGTTAATCTAAATCTATTTAAAGAGTTTTTTAATTCGGTCATTGTTATACCATTTTTATTTATATATTTTTTATCGCTAATTTGGCTAGTTGTTTGTATTTCATTTAATTCAAATATATCTATAAAGTTATTCACTATTTCCGTATAAAAAGCGGGATGAATCCAAAACCAAATACAACTATTTTTATTATTCTCCGTTGGATTCCACATATATTTAATCTCTCCTAACGCACCAAATGGATAACAATTTTTTTTATAAATCGTAACATTTCCTTCGCGTTTTCCAGTCGTAAAAGCCTGTGCCCCAATTGATAATCCAGTTTTTGAATTTGTAATAAATTTAAATTGATTTAAAATTATTAATTTTGGACCAAATATTTCAACACAACTAATATAAGAAATATCTTGTAAAAGACAATGATGTGCACTGGCTCTGTAGCAAGCTCGAAAAGCTTTATCATTGGGCTTAAAAGCTAATCTAAAGCCCCACCGATTGACCATTTGGAATCGTTTAGCGTGCCAAACATGAGTTTCAAGCCATAAATATTGTCGTTGTCTTCGATTATAATCTTGCATTAAATTTTTCGGTCTGCGTCGAAATTTTCTGGATGGTCGTTTTATCGGAGGCGGCAAACCAGATTTTTTCATTTGATTCATGTGAGATTCTCTAAATTTTCTGGGAAGTCGTTTCACACGATGGCTCATAGCTCGTCTCCGAAGATGTTTAGGTAATTTCTGAAATATTAGTTTTGAGCCTGAAGATTGAGCGGCGACCAGTTTTTCCAGTTCTTGTATTTCTTTAGATCTTTGTTTAACCATTTTTGATATTAATAAATAACCAGGTACACAACTAGTGCCCTTTAGTAGGGCATTTTCTTGATCTTCACTCATTTTGAAAGCTTTTATTTGAATTAAAAACTGAACACAATACTATAACATAACCAAATTTTGAATAAATGCGACGCACGTGGGTGATTGTCAAAAACACAACTGACCAACATGCGAAATATAAAATCCCTAAAGTATTATTTAACAAGAATTCAAATTTTAAACAGTTTTTATTAATTTAAAATTGGTCTTTATTATACTCAATAAAGTATTATTAAAGAAAAATAATGTAGGATATAATAAATGAACTATTTTGAAAATAAAATAATGTTGTATTTTGGTAACATTTTGATTACTTCGTATATGTGTAGATGTCTCTATTCACTTAGTAAAACAGTTGAATATTGAATTCAAAACTTTTGTGAATTTGACATTAATCAAATTAGTTGTAAAGAACATTTAATATTAAGAGTTGCACACAACTAGTTATATATGATAAGAAGGATGTCTTCAGTAACAAGAAAACTAATATCTACTGCCTTAGCAGCCAAACCTGTCGCACCTTACAAGTAAGTTACAATTTTTTATATTTTTACCTTGTAGTTTCTAATAATTTACTTTATTATTAATATTTATTTTTTGTTAATTTAAACTAAGCATCTATTTGTGACCTTCGTAACCTATATGACGCGTGTGAACTTTGTATTTCACCATACGAGACATAGATAATTTTATTGACATTCTTATCTTTCCCCATATTTTATTACATATTTAATAATGTTTAGACTTCGGCATATTTTTACTTTTTTGCAAAATGAAACTGTCCTTTTACGTAAATTATTGTTTACTAACATATAATTATTTAAAAATTTCGGAAGTTATAAATATTGTTACACATTTAATAGGATAGCCAATGAAATCACCGCTCCATGAGGAGATCTCTGGTTGATTACTTGACACTCTGTTAATAATAAATAAATTAAGGCCGATTTGTTAATACAAGGTTAACAGTGAAGTAATGGTAAATGTTATTTACCAGTTTATAAACTTAGCTAGCAAAAACAAAAGACAGGGCAGATTTTATTGCCTATAGTCAGAAAAATTGACTGTCGGGTCCATCAATAAAACTGTAAATATCGTAATTATAACAAAGGGGCATCGCTCACTTTGCATTATAACATTGGATGCCAACGGACCATTATTTGCGCCGCTCTGTTGAAATGAAGATATGCTCTTTATAGGAAAATAATCTTACTGTACCTGTTTCTTTTTTTTAATAATTTCTTAAGAGAATGAAAACTATAGTACCAAAAATTATTTCAAACAAAAATAGCATTTATGTAAAAGAAACAGTAGGATTATTTTACTTTACCGAACACACAAGTAGGTAGAAGTGCATGTATTTCTAGAAATAATGGTCCGTTGGCAAGCAGTGAACGATATGCCGCTTTATCATAAATTACGATATTTATATACCCTGTTCCACTTACTCAATTTAATAGATGGCACTCACATCAGCGCCAGTTTTAAATAGAAATTTAAAAAAATGGCGGTATTCAACTGCTGTCATCTGATATTTTATTAAAATATTAAAAAGGTATCACATTAGTATTAATTTTACAATATATTGTATGCCAAGTTTAAAAAGTACTATTTTAGTGGATAGCGTAGTTTTGAAAGCTTCCGAATCCAATAAAATGAATTTTTGGACTTGTGTGCATACTCTACCAACAAAAATACTAAATAATTATATCAAAAGTCAGGCGGTGCTAGTGGATCGAACCCTCTACGTCTCAGGAGTCTTAGGTCTCGATAAGGATACTATGACGCTTGTAAAGGGAGGAATTGAAGCAGAAACGAAGCAACTTTTCAAAAATCTCGGACCTATTTTGGAAGCAGGAGGTTCTTCGTTCGACCAAGTTGTAAAAGTTACAATTTTGTTAAAAGATATTGCAGATTTTGCTAAAGTTAACGAAATTTACAGCGAATGTAAGTTTGAAGTAATTTTAAAACAATAATATTAAGAAATAATTTTTATGAAACTTCATGAAATAATTATATTGTATTAAAACATATTCGCATTCCCAATAGATAAATTAATAATTAGAATCGAGCCCTAGGCCGTAAAACTGCGTGATAAAAAAATCTGGAATCCATTTTCAAATAAATTAATGCAGAAACTAAAAATCAAATAAGTGTTCGAAAAAAAAGACTAATTCGGAGTAAGCAATGAACATAGAAACATGTCTGTTCATTATTCATTTCAAAAGTCAAATTGTCAAAATTGATCTTGAAATGTAATTTTAAAGAACAAAGATAATAAAGAAGGATGTATATTGCCAATTGCCATTCGCCATTTTCAAATTTATTTCTATTTCTAAAATAAGATTCAAGAAGAAAAGTTTTGATTTCTTTTGATAACATTTTTGACAATATCTCGTGTCAAATTGATATTTAATTAAATACTTTTAAAATGACATACGTTTTCTTCTTCATAGCCTACTCCAAGTTAGATTTTTTTAACACACTGTACTTGTTTGAATTTACGATGCCATGCTAAATAGTAACCACATGCGCTTGTATGTGTAAATGTAAGATATGCCAGTGGCATTCAAAATTTGACCAATAATATACGTAGTTTTTATTAATTATTTATGTCGCTCCAATTATTATGGAACTCATCCACTGTTTGAGAACAAAATGAGTTTAAAGACTTCTAGGCATTGCTTTCAATTTAAATGAAGTTTTATAAAAATAAGTTTAAAAAAATAGTGGAGGTCCTTATTAAACAAAAAATGTTAATAATGAATAAATTGTATGACAGTTTTCACAAAAGACTACCCAGCTCGAGTGGCCTATCAAGCGGGTGCACTACCCCTGGGTGCTACAATCGAGATGGAATGTATTGCTGTTTCGGGGCCCATGGTCACTGGAGCAGGCACCGTCGGGTGCAAAACTTGTGGTCCTGCAACGTGCCAGTGTAAAATGTGATTCACCAAATGTAAATGTTTTATAAAATAAATTACTAGTTTTGTATTGTTGCCTTATTTTCTAGTGAACGGATTTTTATTTCATCCAGCAAATAATAAATAAAAACAAATTACTATACACAATTATTTATTTAAATAATTAACACAGCGCACTATTTATTGACACGATATTTATTTCACTATATTTATATCACTAGTTATTTATTTCACCATGCATTGCGTATCAACTCGACTAACTAGACAAGACTTGTAGACTAGCTTGTAGATTAACTTTTCGAATTGTATTTATATCACACCCAATACCGTATCCGGTTCACTGACGACCGTAAGTTGTGGACTGCTTCTTATAGACTAACTGAACTGACTGTACCGAGACGCTTCGCCTTTTATATACCGCTGTCTAATATTAGCCGTGTTCCTTCGGACTGTGATTTTGTGAATCCTGATTAGTTTAATCGTGATCCTTTTGAATCATGATTTAAAAATTATATTAAGAAAACAACTTGAATAAATATAAACACCACCTAGCGTCAAATATCATATGCAGATCAATGCAAACTATTTTATTTTATAAATAATTTACTGTCGAGTGTTATAGTCATCACATTAAAAATGAATCATATAGACGTTAAAAAAATCTTCTTGGTAACATATGAAGTATGTTTACTTAAAACAATTTTTTTTATGTAACATTTTCTTTGTTTTCAAAAGTATGGTGGGTTATTACATGATTTTGTAGGAAAATCATATTTTCTTTGATACATCAAACCCCACATTGATAAATTTCTACGCTCAAAAACCTACTGTCAACCATTTTTGCTCTGAAATGAATCTGTGTGATCACTCAAAACGGATGATTCAAAAAGGAAAGGGGAAGGTTGTCCAGTGATTACAAAATGAGAAAGTGGGGATAACGAATAAGAAATGAAAAAACATCATCCTTCTTAATCATGATCACTTTAATGATGTAGATTGTGAATCACAGCCCGAAGGAACATGGCTTTTCTAGAACATTTTCAGTAACTTCGACAGCGAGTAGATCTAATCCTGTTACAAGGTCACGCGACGCATGCGTTTGTTTATTCAGCCGGTGCGCGCGACAGGTCCGGTCAGTAATTATATTGTGCATAAATATTACCGAGAGACAATCTGCTAATTCCTTCCTATATTTATTTGGGACTTTTACAGTAATATATCTTCATCATATACCATGTTTTACTCGAAATTACTCCCCCAATATATGGCGTAATTTTGGCACATTTGTTATGAACCACCTGTATATCATAAACATAAACAATTTGTTAAATTTTTCAGTAAGTTGTAAAGTTTTACAATCACTGCAATGTCAATAACAATGATAACAAGCTTAATATCTCAATGTTTTCCTTCAATCCGCAATTTACACTGATTACACTCTATTCGCGCGTTAGAATGGAACAAATCGAAAGCGTGCCATTACAGCAAACGTTATGTAAATCTTGTGCGAGTAACAATGAAAATGTAGTGAAAACTTCGTTACAATCCAAACAAACTACAGAGTACAGCAATAACGACGACAGCATCGAAAAGTGTAAACAATGGCTAATGGAAAAATGTTCATTAAATGACCTCGAATCGCAGTTTAGCAGCCGGCTGTCTGTATACTCTGAATCTGATTCGGAAGTGCAGACGGAATATTCAAGTGAAGTGTCGGATAATCAGCTACTAAAATTCGATGAGGAATCGGTAAGAAAATAAATAATAAATATTTGGAACTTATATAAGAAATATTTTATCCTACAATGTTTATAAATAAATATGTTATCACCGCGTTTTACCTGTTAATGTAATCTATACCATGTACAAATTTCGATAATGATTGTATTTATTTATACCGAAGAGGGCGATTACAAAATATTATTACTTCACATACACTTATAAATAGTGCTGATGAAAGTGCACTACGCAGATCAATTTTATGGGACAAAACTGTACAAAATATATTAGCAAACTTCGCAATAAGAAAAACAAGCAAAAGTAATTAAAGTATCAGGTGTATTATTGCGCGTTTAACTTCCCTGGTGTTTTAAATATTCAATATCTTAATATAATTTTTAAATATTCTACTGAGTACGGATCAAAAAGTTTTAATAAAATTTATACAGGATGTTTATTAAACATAGGGCAAAAATTGAAGGGATTATTCCCTGGACCATTCTAAGATGATTTTGTCCTTTGATGATTTTTGAAAAGCCGCTTTGTTTCGAAGATACAGGGCGAAAAAAAATTTGACAAAACCAATTTTGATATTTTTCAAATTATTAATCTAGTAACAGCAGACAAGTTATGTGTCAAATTTATTGAGACGTTTGGTTATTTGACGTGTATTTTCTGTCTATAATACTTAAACTTTTGTTAGTGAAGTCCTCTTATCATGAATAGCTATACGAACGCCGAGATGACTGACATGCATTTCATTTATGGACTTGCTGATGGCAATTCATTACAAGCTAGGCGGATTCTTGCATCGTAGCTGGAGGTAGTCATTTTCAACAGTACTTGTAGATTAAGAAACTTTACATGTAATTTTTGGTATTAAATGTTATTGTCGAAAATTTTTTTCGCCCTTTATCTTCGAAACAAAGCGGCTTTTCAAAATTCATCAAAGGACAAAATCATCTTAGAATGGTCCAGGGAATAATTCCTTCAATTTTTGCCCTATGTTTAATAAACACCCTGTATAGTAGGTATGCTAGAAATACTTGGACTTGTTTTTAGACTTTATTTTTATTTCTTGACAACCTTACCATAGCAACAACTTATAATGCCCTTGGGCATTATTTGATATACAGTGTGAGTCTGAGAAGACGCCCCCCCTTTAACTTTTTTGTTATAAGTAATAGAAATAAATAGCTCATATAAAGTTTTATTATTTTAAATATACTATTTTATGGCAGATGTAGATATTTTGTATATAGTCAAGTTTATAAGATACGCCATTTTTTTCTATTACTTATAATAAAAAAGTTAAAGGGGGAGGGGGCGTCTTCCCAAACTCATTCTGTATGGATGTAAAAAAAAGGAACACGAAAGAATTCCCGGAACCCTAAAATAGAGTCCTGCGCGGGTACACTTTTTCAGACCAAACAAAATATTTATTCTTTAGATATATAGGTAATAAATTTTTAAATACAAAAAAATATAGTCATTATTTACAAGTTACTATGTAAAAATAATATATCATCTACAGTTCCTAGATTAAATTTTATTCTTCTTTCTTGAACAACAAAACCAGCAGTAGAAAAGACTCTTTCACTAGGTGCACTAGTAGCTGGAATGCATAAAACTGAACGTGCTATTTCTGCTAAATGTGGTAAAAGGGCTTCATTTATTTTCCATCAATTTAATAAATCAAAATTCTCTTCACTTTGCATTATTTTCATTTTGCAGTAAATATCAAACTCATCAGTCTGTAATTCTACATTTTCGTCACTAGAATCTTCAAATATGGCAACAGAAAATATGAACAATGATTATAATAAAAAGTAAACACTTGATTCGACCCGATATCCGCGCAAGTCTTACCCGCGCCCGACCCGCAACCCGCAAAAGAGACCATGGAACCGCAAAAGCGGGTAACCCGCGGAGCTCTCTACCCTACCCTAAAACGTGCTTACTCACTAAAAACTGATGAATCGTTCTGTATAGTTTTAGTTATTTTAATATTCTTGAAAGGTGTCTAAAATATTACTTTTTTTTAATACAGATAACAGAACAAATAGGGTCAGCAATTTTAAAAAATGGAAAGAATATCTACGGAGATGTAAATGTAACAGGCTCCAAGCAAGTAGTCATAGGAAATGTTACCTATATAACAGGACCTGTCCATATAACTCAAACAACATCAAATATACACCGACAAAATGTTACTAATCAAATATTTTTAGAGAATTCCGTTGGTAAGAAAAAGAACACTTAATAATACAACTTTTTAGTTTATGTTCTATATATTTTATTAAAATCCAACGTTTTAGTAGTATGCACTGCTGCTTTCTTCGGAAAAAACATAAATAAATAATAAATTTATTCCATGGGCAGCAGTGTGTGCTAACGAAACGTTGGGTTTTAATAAAATATATAGAACATAAACTAAAAGGTTGTATTATTATTGTTGTATTATGAATTCTGAAAGATTTTTTAATAATTTAAATAAACATTTACAAAAAATAAAATATACAATCAATAATTTATTTTGTCTAGTAACTCAAAGAACAGAAAATCTTCATATAATATCCCGCTTGAATTGGTTAGCCCAGCCCGCTTTTACAAAAACATCGCTAGCTAAACCTGTACGTCACGTCATTATAGGTTTGTTTTAATTTTAACAAAATTGAAACGTTATTAAAGTTATTCTTATTTTCAGCCCATACTGCTACCGAAGAAGGCTTCACTCAAGCAGAAAACACTTTACTAGTTCGACTTTTTCAAAGTTTTCATATAGAAGGTAAAAAATTAAATGACATTGGGTTCAATTTCTTGGTCGGATCTGATGGCTACGTCTACCAAGGAAGAGGATGGAATATCCAAGGTCAACATACAGATGGCTATGACGAAGATTCCATAGCAATAGCGTTTGTTGGATGTTTTATGGAGCATCTTCCACCGCCTTGTGCGATTAATTCTGCGAAGGCTCTTATTAAACATGGAATACAATTAGAATTTATTCCTGAAGATTATATTTTACTTGGACATTGTCAGTGTGTATCAAATGAAAGCCCAGGTCGAAAATTATTTGAGGAAATCAAAACTTGGCCAAATTGGAGAGAAATAGAGCAATAATATATTTTTTTGTAACTTTTGTAAATATTTATTCATATTTTATTCTAATATTTCAGCGGAAATAACATTTTTTTATTGATGAGATAAAATATATTTACTACAACTTATCAAATTGACATTTACTATTTCTATTTTGGAAGTTCCAGTTTATATTTTTTAATTCTTTACAAAAATGGAACAAGAAAAATGTTGTATGCAATGTGGAAAAAAATTGGATGACTCGATTTATATTAATAATAATCTAATAGAAAATAATAATATTGTAAATAATTTTCAAAATTATGACAACAATAATGATTGCCAAAATTCTGAAATTAATATTTTTGAAACTAGATCTACTAGCCAAACAGAATCAAGTCATGATAATTCTTCAAATTCTTCTAAAATATATAATTCTAATAATTATACGGCCCTACTTAAACAAAATTCAAATGAATATGGAAATGTAAAAGTAAAAAATTCTAAAAATGTAATAATAGGAAATGTTACATATATCACTGGACCAGTTCATATTACAGAAGTTGTAACTCATGTTGAAGAAGAAAATATTACGAATCAGTTATATTTGAATGAGCCAGGTATGTAAAATAAATAAATAAACAAATAATGGACATGTTAATCTATACATAAAAATATTAGACCCGTATATTGTATTTTCGTCGAAAAGATTTTAATACTCCAGAAAAAAATATTAAAGTTGCAATAAATGAGACCCTATAAAATCGACGGCGCGTGTGACATCATTTACACCAGGAACATACGAACATGGCGGTGGCAAGACACGCCTCCAACTTGTGCATTCCAATGACAAAATATAACTAGACACAACATTCCTTATCCCGCCAGAAAGAGACAACTAGAGATAGAGATATATTTAGTCTAGTTCGAGCATTTCTCACTAGATGCCATCCAATGTTAAAGTCAAAATTTAAACGCCAGTATGATAAAAATAGGTTTGTCGTTATAAAAATATAAAAATTCAACGTAAAACATTTATTAATTATGTATTATAATTACAAAATTATTGACTTTACCGAACAATAAATATGTACGAAAACAAAGTATACTCACACCGACAAATCACTTCTTATAAAGTTACACTAAATTTCTTTTTCTTTCACATAGTATTCTAAATAGTCGAAAACCCTTTTCAGACCTATTCTTGCTATAAAAAGTCATTTTTAAAAACATTTTATAAGTGACAGACCCACTGACAGTTCGCCATTTGGCTCCAAATATTGAAAATCAGAAATTTGTTACAAGATATTTTAACACTTTTGCAGTATTATATCCTTCACCAAGACCCTCTGAACAATCACGGAACATAATTATTATAAAAATTAATTTTAAATATTTATTTTAAAATTAGAATACACCATGAACCAAAGTTATTGTAAACATTGTAACAAGAATAAGAAGTTTTTTTTTATTCCGGTATCTTATTTACTAAGGTAGATAGATACTGAATTAATTGACTTAAAATATGTTGGATTGTAATTCGTTTGTTGGTTCTAATCATAATTTAATAATTTTATTTTTTATTTCCAGAGAATATATTATTAAGAACACTTGCGCCTCTGGTGTGCAATGCTCAAACTAGACTAAACATATCTCTATCCCTAGTTGTCTCTGTCTGGCGAGCCGAAATCAAAACAAACCAAATGAAGTTTTGTCTAGTTATATTTCGGCGTTGGTGCGTTTATTCGAAAAAAAATATTTTGATATTAGGGCAATAATGTTTACACAGTCGTTTTTATCGTGCCACACAAATTATTTACATCTAGTTAGACTTCGCGAAAAAATATACCCTAAACAGTAAATTTAATTTATTTGGATCAGATGGTAGGCCTAGCTCGGGGACAATCAAATTCCGAGCTAGATACTGTATTTATTGTAACAATTTTTTTTGTAAATTTAGATACTACATGTTTAAATATCATTCCCCGAGAAAATTGGATGGCCAGAGAACCATATTCTTTAACTCCTTTACCAGGACCTGTTAAATACGTTATAATTGGTAAAATTTAAACCACTATTCTTAAAATTGATTATATTTTTAATATATTTTTTTTTTATTACTAGCTCATACTGCAACTGAAGACGGCTACACTGAACCACAAAATGCTCTTTTAACTAAAATAATCCAAAATTTTCACATGGACAGCCGCAAATGGGATGATATTGCATACAATTTTCTGATAGGATGCGATGGGAATATTTACAAAGGAAGAGGATGGAATATCCAAGGTTCTCATACTTTTGGATATAATAAAAAATCAATGTGTATAGCATTTATCGGATGTTTTATGGATCATTTACCTCCAATTTCTGCTTTAAAATCTGCCAGAAAACTAGTATCTGACGGGGTAAAATTAGGTTTTATTCCAGAAGATTATTCTTTAGTAGGACATTGCCAGTGTATTCCTATTGAAAGTCCTGGCGTTCAATTATTTAATGAGATTAAAAAGTGGCCTAGATGGAGGGAATTAACTCCAGCGGACAGTAAATCATAATTATACTTAATTAATGTTATACTACTTTTTTTACACGAAATACATGTTAGTTTGAAAAGTAAAACGTTTTTAATTTATTTTAATACTTTCACCGCGGGTTTTTTTAATTATTTCTTGAAGTGCGTTTAGGGACTATTGGTGCTTAAAAGTACTTTACTATATCATGCCTATTAACTAATAAATTGTTAATTCTCCTATCCTTACAGACTAGCTGAAGCCTTGACTGAGAGATAGGAAAACCATTCCTGCATAAGTCTATCTTACTCAATTTCCCAAGTTTTGATTATGCGCATGCAGAGCTGGGAAATATTTAAAGTAAAAGTACTGAAAGTATTAGTTTAAATACTAAATACTTCACGCATGCATATCGATGTGTATTTTGAGCACAGCTGTCAACACGAGTTTGAGTAAATATAAGTAGGTACTAAAGTTTTAGCTATCTTCAGTTTTCATCGAATAGTTATAAAGATAAATCAAGCCTTAATTTTGAATAACTTATTTATTAAAGGTTATTTCTACATGCTCATCAATAAACTAAATAAGTAAACAATTTTTCTACTCCAATGCGTGAAGTAGTAGCTACAGACTACAAGCATTAAAATCACAGAACGTGAAGTATGTCTTTTAATACCGATGCGTAAAATGCAATGCATTTCTTATAGAATTTATTTTAAAATATTGTATATGCTATTTTTTTAAATAGATTTATATGACTTTAAAACTGGTAGGCTACTTTAACTGTCTTCTTGGATGAGAGTGATATACGAATACCTATATTCGATCATTTATCGTCATATTTTAATTGGTTTCATTCAAAAATACTTAGATGCATAATTTTATGCCCTACAACTTTTATTTGCACGTTTTTACCTTAAAAATTAGGGAAGCAGGCAATTAGGAAAGTCTGATTTTACATGTTGAAGTTCAATGTTCGGTTGTGCCGGTCACCATCCTGTATAGTCAAAATCTAATATGTTGTTCTCAACCATATATGAGTTTTAAAAACCAAATTTGAGAAGTTTTAGATTATATCATAATATATTTTTTCACGAAAATCTGTTCAGAGCTTCAAGTATTACTTCCGGTTTATTAATTTTACCAAAATCTAATATGTTGTTCGCATTGATATAAAAGTCTTAAAAGTAAAATTAAACAAAATCAAATATAAATTAATATATAAATCATTTTTTTAGAAGTTTGATATGAGTTTTTATGAAAGAAAAAATCGTCACACACAGACAGAAAGACTGACATTATTGTAAAAATAGTAAAAACGTGTTGTGGGAACCTAATGCGTGCATATTCAATGAAAACTCACTATCGAATTTTTAGACCGAAAACATTACCTCCCTTACCTATGGCGGGAGGTAAAAATGTGGCTATGGCTTACGCTTAGTAGAAAATAATACAAGAATTTGCCACACTACAGGCAAGTCTAATAAGGGACGATTAATTAAAAATAATTTATCCTACTTTCGTAAACAAAAGAAAAAGTGTATATTGTTAAAAATGTTTATATTTAGCGCCTCGTATCTCGATTCTTCTTTTTCTTTCTAGAACGGTAAAGAGATATCTAAAAATCTTTTATCTTTTTTCGACTTGTGAGTCATGGTGATATTCGCTCTCTCTCTTTAAAAATGGTGGGTAATTTTAATGGTGACTGTTTTTGTAGAGGACTCGTTGGCAGTTATTTATTACATAGGTTTTGTTGTAAATAGAATGATTAGTTTATAAAACAAATTAATAATTTTAATATTTGTGATTATTGATTAAAATATAAATTGTAAATATGACAACGTCAAGTAGTAACATCGAAACTGAATATCTGGAATTAAATGCAAAGAATGCATGGCTGGCTGTTTACCAAGTATGTCAAACCAATGATAAAAATGATGTGCTTATTATAAATTAAATTACTTTCTAGCATATAAAAAACGAAAGTTCAAAATATAATTATAAATGTTTGGAGTCGATTAAACCCCAAAACAAAAATCTTAATAGGTATAGAGATGTGAGTCCTTACGATCACAGTAGAATCATTCTACAAAGAGGATCTTGCGACTACATAAACGCAAATTTAGTCAAGGTAATTACATATTAAAAATACTTATTATTTTCCTTCAATCATCTGTCATTTTAGGTTGAAGCTGCTAGCAGGCAGTACATTCTTACCCAGGGTCCCTTACCTGAAACCGTAGGTAATTTCTGGTTGATGGTATGGGAGCAAAAAAGTCGTGCAATTCTTATGTTAAATAAAATTGTTGAGAAGAAACAAGTAAAATGTCACTGGTACTGGCCTCAAGCAATCGGCGCAGAACATAAAATGGTGTTAAACGATGTGGGGTTGACGCTCGAATATTTAGAACACAAGGATCATTCTTACTATTCCACCAGAATTTTCAGGTAAATTTTTCATATGTCGCCATTACACAAAACGAAATGACAAACTTAATTTATTTGCGGGTAAATTTCTCAACTGTGGTTTAACAAATACACTTACACATTCTACAGGGTAGTTAAACCTTACACATAAATTCATTTTTTTACGTTTGTAAAACTGAATGAAAGGAAAAGATTTTGTTTATATTCACAAAAGTAAGGGTACTTTCCTTTAGTACATTTTTAGTATCATTTAGTAAACTTTATAAAATGAGGTTACGTAATGTAATTTCTGTAAAACCAATATTATTATTTGAAATGCATGAATAGCCAGTATTTTGAAAAATTATTTCAACCACTTATTTTTACAAAATTTGTTCAAAATCTTCATACAACTATATATTTATAAATATTTTATTAACATTGGGCCTCGATTTTGTAACTTTAAATTCTACCTGTTGGGACTCTGCCGTATCGCCTGGCGATCGTATGACGTAAAAATGACGTCACTCTAAGGTCGGGTGTAAAATAGAAATGCATAGATATCGTCAAAATCATCATACACCAAACATACATCAAACTCGCAACATATAACATGAGGTAAATGAGGGTTTCGAGATTCCTATGTATATTTATAGTATTTATGCGACACAAGCATATCCGAGGTATTTACCCAATGTTGCATATTGTATCGTCTGGCGATCACAGGACGTCAATTTCAAATACTACTCGAATTGGATATGAATAAATAATACAAATTTGATTATCGAACTGGAGGTAAATAAAAAAAATGTCAAGCATGAACGAAAGAAACGAATTTTACGTTTCTATGCCATTAAAATGGGGTCATATACCAATTTCTTTTTATTTATTTTTCTGTAAGAATATGATAAACTAAGAATTTTAGTGCAAACATGACTTAAAAATTTTACGTATTAAGCTAGATATGAATTTTTAAAGTTCAGAAATTGTTCGCCCGCACGGTACAAATATGTCATCATTACCGAAGTACAAAGCAAATTGGCACACCCAGCAATGGGTAAAACGTCGCGAATCTGGGGAACCGGGTTTGTTCCCGACCGACGCCAAAAAATACTTCGAATTTTTGGTAATAAATTGACCCCTGTGGTGCACTCTCCACGCCAGCATTGAGTGCCCGTGAGGTGACGCCTGGTAAGCGCCCACACGGTACAAATATTTCATCATTACCGATATCTGTGTACAAAGCAGATTGGCACACCCAGCAATGGATAATATGCCGTGATGATATTTATTTATTTATATTTATTTTTATATATATTTTTTTAAATAAATTATAGAACATTAAAACGGTATGATCATTTTTTGACAAAATTATGATACAAATTCTGGCGGTGGATGGCGCTAGTGTTTTTCCATTGGTGATTTCACGGTAGGTGAGTGAAACAGGCGCGCGAGTCTCGCTTTTAAAATCAGCCAAACAATCAAATTCCAAAGACCTGTACGTCATCCTAATTATAAATCGACTTCAATCACTTGTAGTTTGCGAACTAATTAATATTTAAATAAAATTCTTTCACTAATAGTCATTAATTTACGAATATTTTCGCATTGTAATCTAAAATAGTTTAAATTTATCTCAGGTATATTACCTCATTTGAAATCTAACTTGAGAAATAGTTGAAAAATATCTTAATTCTAGTCGAATTTGAAATTAGTAGAATTTAAAGTTATAAAATCGTGGTCCTCTGTATAGAAAACAAAAATGAAGAGAGCAACAAAACCGGGTGTATGAAATTAAATTGATGTAATACACAGTATTCGTAATTAATTACAGAATTAAAAATAATGTAAAATCGCTACTGCTGAGAGAAAAGCTCATAAGTCTATTTTTTTCAATTATTGCATTTGGATTAAATTTGATCCCTAAAACGTACAACTAGACTCTTTCAACCGTATTTACGCATGCCCAGAAACTTCCAACCAAATTATGAATAAATGAAAAAATCGACTTCTGACCTTTTATCCTACTCAAAAGGGATGGGAACATCGGAAAAAGTTTTTTATTATGATAGGGAAACCATAATTCATGTTTACATATTTGTATCAATATTTACACGAAAATATTTATGCAACAAGAGTGCAAATACAAACTTTATGACATGAGATCAAGTATTTCGTGATGAGGCTTGCCGAAAATTATTGACTGAATGTCATAAAGTTTGTTTACATTTGAGTTGCATACGACCTTAAATAACATTCCTGAAACATATTAGAAATTTGACAGACTACTAGACGACAATTTGAACACACCAAATACCGAGTTCACATTTGACAGATAACAGATTTGAAGTTGAATACTGCAGTACTCAGTCAGTATTACCAACATGAATGTACAGAAAAAACTAAATTTAGGTAAGACAACTTAAATGCCACACGTGTATTGATGCTCTGTAATGTGTTAACTAAATAAAATAAGAAAATCGTTTACTTTACACACTGTTTACACATCGGAGTATAAAAATATATCAAAACTATACATAAATTAAATTGTAGATCGCCATATGGTAAATAATAATAAATAATTTTCGAATATTGGAAAAAATCTTTTTTTTGCCGATTTGACACTAAAAGTGCGATTTTTTGACAGCTAACAGTTTGTAAAATGAAAATGTCAGTTTTACTATAATGGTTATTTATGTATCAAGGCACTGAAGTTTTATTTTTTATCACGAATGTGGAATTTAGTTGCCGAGGCCGTAAGACCGAGGAAAATAAACCATATGAGTGATAAAAAGGAACTTCAGTGCCGAGGTGCATATTAAATTTTATCTGAAATCGGAATTTTGTGAAAATGAAACATATATTTATTTTTATGGGTTATCTGTCAATTGCTGTCAGTCAAACAAACAAACTTATGTTCAGTGTTGCAAACCTTCGGACATTGAAGTTATTGTAATGAATACTCAAAATTATGCGTGTTATCTCAAATTTCTTCATCTGAATTATTTAATTCGTCCGACTTGATGAAATTTTTGTCATTTTACGTACAAATGTACTATTGTACAACGTATGTCTGCCCAAATTATCGTATATGTACAATAATTATCATATGGTTGGCAACACTACATTTCATGAAATCGTCCTACAATGAATTACTTTAGTGCCAATTTCTCAACTTTTAATGACGATTTTTGTGCACTTTAGTGACGATTTCAAATAAAAATATTTACATAGTAACTGTTCAACAAACACATGGCAACATAATTTGTTGGCGATAACTTTTAAAATCGGTATTAAAAAGCATCACTAAATTAATATTAATTCTAAAATCGGCAAAAAAATAAATTGTTCAACACGGCACTAGTATTTAGTATGTAGGGTATTATATTATTTAAATATGTACCTGAAATTAAGAAACACCCTGTAAATCGAAATATCGGTTTCTGAGAAAAAAAAGTTATTGACTGAGATTTCGACTATGTGTTAACTTAAAACTTATTTTTGCAGATTGACGGATATCGAAAGTGGAGAAGCACAAGAAATTTACCAATTTCACTACACGACGTGGCCTGACTTCGGTGTGCCAAGTTCTCCAAACGCTTTTCTTGAGTTCTTAAGAGTCGTAAGAAAATCGGGTTCTTTAGAACCGACTGTCGGCCCTGCAGTTATTCACTGTTCGGCCGGAATTGGCCGATCAGGAACATTTTGTTTAGTAGATTCATGTCTTGTTTTGGTAATTTGTTTTATTAAAACATTTTTTCCAGTTTTAAGTCGTAATATATTTTAGATTGAGAATGAAGGCTTAAATTCAGTAAATGTTAAAGACATTTTATTAGAAATGAGGAAATACCGAATGGGGTTGATCCAAACCCCAGACCAGTTACGATTTTCGTATCAAGCTATTATTGAAGGAGCAAAGCAACTTTCGCACCCTCCCTGCGAAGATACTTGCGCAGATACGCAGGTAATAATATATGGTCTGATTTTTTAAATTTTAAATTGCAAAAATATCTAATCCTTTTACTTTTCTAAATTTTTAAGTCTCCCGTGGCTGGTGTTTCATAATTTAAAAAAGCGTCGCAGATAAATTTCAAGTGTACGAATTTCATTTCAGGTTGCGCAAATATTAGTTTGTCAATCTAAATTTATCTAAAAAAAATTCTTCCAGAACTGCAATTCCGAGCACGTCGAGCCTTACAGCCCCAGTTCAGAAGAAGATGAGCCTCCGCCACTTCCTCCCCCGAGAGGCGAAAGCCTCAAGCGTTCCTACATGACGGAGGACCCACCAGTTGACCGCCCGCTGCCGAAGATACCCAATAGTGCGTCGATGAACGACTTTTCCTACGAGAATGATGTCAAAGTCGATGCGCCCAGTCGCCCATTACCAATTGTTCCCAATAACGACGATGCCTCCAGCTCTGAAGATGAATTGCAGACCGCAGATACGAATTCAATTACATCCAACAGGTACGATATTTTACAAAATATGATAGGGTTTTTCAATATAGCGGATTTTGAAGAACTAAGTATTAGATATAAATTATATTAATACAAAAAAAAACTATTATACATCATTTCACGGAAGAAAATAGCAGATGGCGCTTGAGAGCCGACCGTTTTTACATTTATTAAATAAATAATTTTAATTCTATTTTTATGCAAAATAAAATACTGGTCTAATATTTATCATATCTACATATAATTAAACCAAAAATCGTGGAAAACCCTGAAAACGTAGGTAGATAGATATAGATTTCATGGAAATAGTAATCAATAAAATATATTTAAAATAACAGTTCCGAATGACGTTTATTGAATTTTTTTTTATAATATTCATGATAATGATAGTGAAATTTACATTGCAGTGTTATATTATCAGCAGTAAAATCTTTTATTGTTCTGCTGATATGATTCATTGTTTTTTATTGCAACAAAGTTACCAGATATAATTCTAGAGAAAAAATATTTATCTTTTCATGCTTTTCCTCTTACTCATAAGTCAAAGTCAAACCTACTGGCCTCGCATTTGTTTTAATGCGTAAAATTACCAAGAAATAATAAATTGTTGACAAACAGTGTTAACATTGTTGCGTTTGAAGTCATTGTAAAAAATGTAGTGATGACATAGTAACTGAAAAGAGGTCATAGGCTCTGTTTTCATTTGCAGCAATAATTGTGATCTAAAAACATGATTAATTTCAAGAATTACAAAAAAGGGAACTCACAGGAATATGAAATATAATTAACATATTACATCCCATAAAATGTAATAAGTAAAAATCATGCTAAAGTTTTTTACCACACAAATTCATAGAAGAATATTTTTCGATTAATTATGAAAAATAATATGCATTTTAAATTATTTCTTTGTATTATATACATTTTTTTCTCATAGATTCTTAATGAGTATATTTTCTTTGAATTCATATATTTAATTATTATTTCACCAGCTGACACATTTTTTTCTATGATTATTACAAATTGTTTTGAACTTATTTTCGTAATGAAATAAGCATTTTTGTAACAAGTGCGGTAAATTAGTGGTGTTGAAACAGATGACACAAGATTTTTTTCTGCAATCATTCACAATAAAATTACAAAATGTATTCTAAATTTTTGACATATCATTTACTTGGGTGGCTATGTATTGTAGAAATGATTAGGCAGAAGACGCACGTCAACAACCTGAAAAAAACCTTATAAAATAAAATGTGCCAACGTATGGTACGAAAATAAACTACAATTATTTCAAATAATTTCTTATTCCGTAAAAGGAATGACGATTGACTTAGAAATAATCGTAAATATCATTAATATATACATCACTTAATACTAGTAGTACTTTTTACTTCTTTTTTTTTTGAATAAATAACATCCAATAATTTCTACAAGTTATATTTCATTTATAAGGTTTTTTTCAAGTTGATGACGTGCGTCTTCAGTTTATTCATTTCTACTATACATATATGTCATTTTTGTCTATCTCTCTCTTTTGATGGAAAAGTTTCTTAACTTTATCTTCGTTTCTTTTTTGTACATTTTATTTTATTTCTAATTGATTTTATTTTTTCCTGAAGTTACTTACTTACCTCTTGCTTATATAATATAAATTTTAAGATATTTCTAATTTACTTGATTTAATTAAATATAGTGGATTACTACGCACAGATGTCAGAAGTTTTAAGGCCCGTTCACAAATCAAAATTAGTGTTAGTTTTATGTTTCACGTTTTATAGCAATTTGCAGCAGCATTCACAAATCATGTTTTAGTCGTGGTTTTAGTAGGTAGTGACACCTATTGGCAAATACGACACAAATTAAAGAATCCACCATCTTCTATTTTTTTTTTCTTTTTATCATTATACAATTTTATTACTAAAACTGCACTTAAAATTTTCTTATTCATAATAATTCCAAGCAAAACTTGACAGTTATAGACAAGAACAACTATATATCGCTATTTCTTTCTATGATCCTTCCTATGGACCGTTTACATGAAAAGAGAGAGATAGAGAAAAAATGACATATATGTAGTGCGCAGTAGTTTGTTTGCGCATAGAGGAGGCCAGATATATTTCAACAAAATTTGAAATGGCGAAAATAAGAATGTAACTACAGTAGAACCCCGGTTAACCAAACCCGGGTTAACCGAAACAATTCCACGTGTAATTATCAGTTCCACGAATGATTATGTAGCACCACTTATTGTCCGGCTCCTTCATTCCACAGACGGACTGTAGCGACGGGGAGCTCGCACGGGGCTCGCAAATGAATAGTAGAGTGAAACGTAGGTTTTTTGTGTGTCTTTACGTATTGTTGTGAGATGGCATCTAACCGGAAGCGTGTTGTGATTTCTATTGCGGATAAATTAGCTGCTATCAAAGAAGTTGAAAACTTATGTACATACTGTACTGTATCTAAAAACTGTAACTACATATGTATATTATGTAATGTACATTGTTTCAAAATAATTCATTTTCCCTACACACTCATTTTAGTACATATGTAGGCTATTTTTATGTTAATGGGTTAACCGAAAAAATCGTTATCCGAAACGGCTGCGCCCCCTTTATTTCGGTTAACCGTTGTTCTACTGTATATTAAATAAATTCACACAAAGCGTTTGTGATGATAAATATTTCAAGACGAGAGGACGGGTAAATGGGAATCAGAAACGTGGTTATATGTTCTAAAGACGCGAAATAAACTCCACATAAAGTGACAGATAATTGTGTAGTTGCCAGTTTGTTATTAAGAAAGTTACAAACAAGAATAAAACTATTGTTATTATTTTTAAATAAATTGTTTTGCCTTTATTAATAATTTCTTTACAATCAAAGTCAAAATAATTTCAGTTTTTGTGTTGTTTAAATATTTTTTTTATTAAAAATAAATGCTTGTCCTTTTAATCATTTCACTTGACAACATGGTGCCTACTCATCTATCGTATAGTTCATAAAAATTCCACTACGAGGTGTATTGAAAAATTACGTCACAGTGCAAAAAAAAATGTAAAAGGTCCATTGGTTCGTTCTTAAGTATAAAACATAAAACTAAAACCAAAGATTGGAGTTTGCAATGTTCTATTTTAAAACCAAAACTAAATACTGATTTGTGAATGCTTGTATAAGAAACCAATGCTACAAGGTCACTAAAACGTAAAACATAAAACTAACACCAATTTTGATTGGTGAATGGGCCTTTAATGTTGTGTTATTATGTATGTAGTTATTGTGTTCTTATTTGTATTTGTAGGTCAACATCGCCGTCAGAACTCCGACAGCGTAAGCGAGCAGAGAGACGGGAAGCGTTGTCGGCCCAAGTGCGGGATATGAAGAAGCGGCAGCACGAGGCAGAGAAGTGGTCGCATTTCAAGAGGTCTCTGTATAAACCAGTTGTTATAGGCGTGGGCGTATTGTTAATTTGTAGCGGCGGGGTCCTAGCGTACGCGTATTACCGAGCCTAGCCGCAGGTTCGTCTTACACGTTCTCTATCCTTATTCTAACGTTCGCTCTTGTGATACTGATAATCAATCCCAGATCATACATCATCGGGTTTGTTTTCTCTCGCCACGGTGTTTTATTGCACTTAACGAATGCATTTATTCATGTTTTGTTGGATTTACACCAATAAATTTATTACAAACTCTTGTTATTTTCATTCGGATGTTGATTATGAATACCAGTGTTAGTTTTAATTATTAAATCCATCAACGTACGAGATAACTCCAAGAATATTTGTGATTCCGTTTTCGAACAAATATTTACAAAATCTAATCTTTATTCCTTAATTCTTGTTAACGATTTGCCGACTTTACTATATCGACACTATTCTCCATTCACGTTAGCGAGAAAATTTTGAACTAATTCGCGGAGAGATTCAAGTCGGTCTATTGGTTCGGCTCGAAAATTATTCCCATCGGACCAATAGAACGACGTTTCTTCGCGAGTTATAATATTCCTCAAGTAAGAATGGCGTTGCGTAATAATATTTCGTTTATAGGTAGGCAGTTCAAATCGCTCTATAATCTGTGCTTACACACATAAGGAAACTCTTTTTCTGCATGAAGAAACGCACATGCAAACAAGACCATTATTCTAGCCTTTTTCGATAGTTTTTTTTTATTGCATTATTCATAAATCACATAAATTAACACGAGACATAAAAATGTTAAAATACAAAAATACTTCAATGGTTTATAAACCATAATTGAAATTTAACAAATTTATATAAAAATCTTAAAATACTTAATAGTGAAAATGATTAGGCAGAGGACTCACGTTATCAACCTGAAAAAAATCTTATAAAATGAAACATAACATAGAAATTTTTGGGGATATTTATTTTTAAAAGAAGAAAAAAGGTACTAGTATTACGTAATGTATATATTAATGATATTTACAATTATTTCTAAGGCAATCGTTATTCCTTTTATGGAATATAAAATTATTTGAAATAATTGTAGTTTATTTTCGTACCATACATTGGCACTACTGAGAATGACTATGTTGTGTCAAATAATTTTATATTCCGTAAAAGGAATAATGATTGACTTAGAAATAATTGTAAATTAATATATACGTTTCTTTAATACTAGTATATTTTTTTTCTTATTTAAAAAATAAATAACAACTTTTAAAATACATTCTTCATTATAAAGTTCTAACGAATTAAACATTTTATGACGTGACTGGTGTGGATTTGATTCTATTGGTATATGAAAGCTGAGAATCCCGCCTATAATTCGACAGTACCCCGCCCATGGACAAACCATTTTCCATTCCCATTGGTGAGTAAGGCAGTGGTCACATTGAGTAGAATGCAATCGATCAACCAAGATCGACTGTGGCAGATTAATAGCGACCAATCGAAATTTTAGGAGATATGTCACACTGCATGAATCGATGTAAATATTTCCACAAAAATGATACCAACTTAAAATTGAAAGAAAATTATTATTTTCTTGCACTGAAACGCCGCAAATATATGTTTTCAGGAATATTTAAATAAATGACAAACCTTATGAGTTTTTGTTTTTAAAATTAGAGAAATTTGCATCCATAATTTTTCCATTGTCTTACAATTATTACTGTATCCTGGTGTGCTTTGATCATAAAATTGTACATTATTTCTTACACAGTTTTTCAACTATGGTCTATTTCATTAATTCTCCACATTTCCGTCATGCTACTAGTAATATGGCTGTAATATTCTAACAATATTCTTTTTAACCTGTACACAAATGTCAAAACAGTTAAGTTGGTATGAAAAATATGACAACACTGAGCATGCGTAAACACATCAATCGCTGTCGACCGACTAGAAAATCAAACATGTTTGAAAAATCAAACCGCTCGTCGACGTTCGATATCGTTCGACCGTAGTGGATGCATGCAGTGTGACCATTTCCATAAGCTAGTGTTAGTTTAATTTTTAATCGATCGCAATCAATCGGCGTTAGTCGATCCCACTTGTCCAGTGTGACCACTGCCTAAGGCAGTGGTCACATTGAGTAGAATGCAATCGATCAACCAAGATCGACTGTGGCAGATTAATAGCGACCAACCGAAATTTTAGGAGATATGTCACACTGCATGAATCGATGTAAATATTTCCACAAAAATTATACCAACTTAAATTGAAAGAAAATTATTTTTTTCTTGCACTGAAACGCCGAAAATATATGTTTTTCGGAAATATGTAAATAAATGACAAACCTTGAGTTTTTGTTTTTAAAATTAAAGAAATTTGCATCCATAATTTATCAATTGTTATACAATTATTACTGTATCCTGGTGAGCTTTGATCATAAAATTGTACATTATTTCTTACACAGTTTTTCAACTATGGTCTATTTGTCTATTTCATTAACTCTCCAGATTTCCGTCATGATACTAGTAATATGGCTGTAATATTCTAACAAAAAAAAAAATTAACCTGTACACAAATGTCAAAACAGTTAAGTTGGTATGAAAAATATGAGAAAACTGAGCATGCGTAAATACATCAATCACTGTCGATCGACTAGAAAATCAAACATGTTTGATATATCAAACCGCTCGTCGATGTTCGACATCGTTCGATCATAGTGGATACATGCAGTGTGACCATTCCCATAGGCTAGTGTTAGTTTAATTTTTAATCGATCGCAATCAATCGGCGTCGGTTGATCTAACTTGTCCTGTGTGACCACTGCCTAAAGATGGTGGGACTCAAGAAAAAAAAAATGTTTCAATGCCACTGGATTGACGCTGGTGACGTCACAAACTCATCGCAAAACTTTAAAAATTTGTCTTGCTTAATATAAGCAATTTTCATATTGGGTTTTCATTAATAGTTATATCTATGTATAAAGTTTCATAAAAAAAAAATTAAAAAATTGTTTTTGTCGATTGACATTAAAAGTGCGATTTTTTTTGACAACTAACAGTCTATTTTTTACTTTTACTCGCAAAATAGGTATTAAAAATAATGGGATAAGGGTTGTTTCTTGGCTGAGTACTTGACGAAATGAAACAGTTTCTGGGATTAAGCCACATTTATTGTTTGTTTCGACAGTTTTGACCCCATATCTTCAGGAGATGAAAGTTAATATCAATGTATTGTACATCAATTTTCATCTCCCCCCCATGTGGGGTCAAAACGGCGAGACTGAAGTAATAAATGTTGCTGAATCCCAGAAACTTTTTCATTTCAAAATAGTCACTAAATTAATATTAATTCTAAAATTTGCAAAAATAATGGGTGGTAGCATGAATGGTGATTAGAAGATGACTATAGGGATGCGTAGCAGTGTTTTAACTCTGTTAATCGGTTACGGTTTATTTTAGAGAAAAATATTTCAAATAAAAGTTGCATACAATGAATGAGATCATATACGATTTTTCATTTTTACCTTTAATTGATGGAATAATGAAAAATAGTAGATCCGTTTTTTATTTTTCCTCAAATCAACCTTTAATAATGAAAAAATTGCCATTAAAAATGACATTGTTCAAAACATTTCAATATCAACGGCCATTTTGTACGTTAGAATGATTTTATACAACAAAAAATGTAAATAAAAAATAATTTAATCATACAGTACAATAAATTATTAGGCTATGCTTGTTCGATTTAAACAAAAAAAAATGGACAATTATTTTTTTTGCATGACCTCATTTTTATATGAAGTATTTTTTTCTAAAATAACCGTAAACGAATGATAGAGTTAAAACACTGCTAGTCATCTTCTCTAATCACAATTCATGATACCACCCATTGTGTTCAATACGGCACTAAACAGATTTACAGCTTCGGCAGCATTCATTGCCTCGGCTGCGCTACGGCAATAACAGCCTCTGCTGTAATTCTGGTATTTTGATGATTAGTTAAACAAATAATTATTATGGGCCCCGCAATGGGTAATATGCCGTGATGAAATATTTATTTTATTTTTATTTAAGTTTTCAAGAATCATAACCTTTTTATTGCGCAATGCCATTCTTATGTGAAGAATAATATAGTTCAAAATTCTCTCGCTAACGTGAATGACCTCTATCACAAACCAGGTTTTTCTTGTATATATATTTGCTGATTAATTTTAATTTACGAAATTATTTGCGTTTTTAGCTTGCTGTTAATTCTATACATATCTTTTTGATAGATTTATTTGCATATTTATTTTAAAAGCTAGTATTTTTATTAATGTTTATTATTAGTTAACATTTTATCTTGCAATTTTTAAGCATTTTACATCGAACACTTACACTTGTTTTAGAAAGCATAAACCACATTTTCAATATTTGTGTATTTAGTAAATGAAATATCTAGTAAAATTTTATCATCTTTTCATGCGTTAGAGGGGACCATTTTCAGTTTCAGTTTTTACTTTGCTTTTGCATTTAGCCACATTTACTTTAGTACTGAAAAAAAGATATATTTTTTGAGCAATCATTTATAAACGTCGTTCCTCTTGCAATAAATTTAAAAGTATACCAGCACATCGCTATGCAAACAAAGTACTCATATTTAATTTCAATCAGAACAATGAATAATTAATAAGTTATAATAATAATTTTAGGTAGTTATTTAATATGTGTATGAAATAGAAAACATGTATCTTCTAATTTTTATTTAACTGTATTTTTGGCAACATTCTGATGTTGCTAGTTGTTTCACAGTAAAATCAGGGAATGTTGATTTTGAAATGAAACGAATTAAAGGATTGCTGGTGTGGTTAAAGACTGACTTTAAAATTATCACCCATTGCAAAGTTTGTTTCCAATTTTCGACTGCACTTATTACCTGACTTTTTCACTCCCACTGAGTTTAATGTTTGTTAAATTTGTTACTGAGCAAAACACTGCGCATGGGTGATAATTTTACTTTAAATTAAAATGTCCGGAAGTGTAGGTATTTTGATTCTTTTATATGAAATGTAATTCAGTAGTTACATGTTGGTTCGTAATATATTTTCATACTATTCAACTTGCAATTTATTTATATTGATAGATTATACAACTTATTTTAGGTGTAACAGTAAGTGTAACTAGAATATGTAGTACAACAGTAACTATGTATTTAATTACTAAACGAATCTGTGTTAACTTATACATTATGATGTTGCTATATAACATTGTATAATAATATTTGTTACCATTTATAAAGATGACTTAAATCTCGTTATTTTCATTCACGTAAAATGCACATTAATTTATATATCGTATTTTTCAAATTTTATCGAAAAGTCTGAAAAAATCAAAATTAGAAATGTTGAAGACAATTAACTTTTCAAATTCGTTTGATCAAAAAACATGTATATTCTATTCCAGTTAATAATGGACTTATGATTCTAGCCTTTAGATTGGGCTAAACGCGAACCAAGTTTACAATAGCGAAAATGTTATAAGCTGACCTTGAAGTACTGGGAAGCAGGTAATTTGTGTGCGCTTGTCACTTTGACAACAATGTTTTGACTTATTTTAAATTTGAACTGTTAAAAGTTATTTTTAATTTCATGCGTTTTACTCTAAAAATTGTAAAATAACTTTAGCAGTTCAAAATCAAAATATGTTAAAACATTGTTGTCAAAGTGATAAGCGCACACAAATCAGCTGATAACAAGCACTTCAAGGTCGCTCAAGTGCAGAAGTATAAGCTGTGTAATTCTATATTATTACATACAGGATGGTGCCCGGCACAGTCGAACATAGGACTTTAATATATAAAATCAGACTTTCCTAATTTCATGCTTCCCTAATTATTTTAGGTAAAAAAAAGCTTCAAATAAAAGTTGAACATAAAATTCTGCGTCTGAGTCAATAAGCAAAATTAATTTTATGTGCCTTGTAACGACAGAAATTAAGTATAAAAATCTGATGTGACCAACACAGTACCTGCCGCCATTTACCTATGTATATAATTTTTATATAACTTTATAAATTTATCTATACAATATATAGAAAAAGTATTAAAGCAAACTTGTAGAAAATGAAATAATCTTTAATTTTTATAGTAACAAATTGAGAAAAAATTACATTTAAAGGTATTTTTTGAAGAAAAACTATCTTGAGCTTCAAGTAAACTGCCATTTCCGGTTATCCGATTGCCACCAAAATCTAATCAGATATTTCCATATTAGAATAAGGTAGAAATACATTGTTTCAAAACTTTCTGAATGATAGTATTTGAGTTAGAGCGTATACACTATACAGGATCCACACATACATACATACATACACACAGACATCATCGTGAAAATGTTAAAAATGGATTCTAGGGACCTTAAAACGTGGTCATTTACCAAAATCTCGATATGCGATTTTTAGCACGATCCCTATACCTCCCTTACCAAGGGTAGCGGGAGGTAAAAATGTAGAAAATCACCTCAAAAATAGCAACAGCCATGGAATTTAGACAAAATAAAAAACAAATGTCTAATGATATATCTGTCATGTTAGAGTAATTTATTTTTATTATGTATTATTTATAATTTCTGTTCCAGTTAACAATTATATATATTATTTTCAATTGAAATTTGTTCAGTTCAACAGAAATTACAAATAATAAAAATAAATTAACCAAGCCTGTTTGTTGTTGTTGTTGTTTTAATTCCATGGCTATATATATTTTTGGGGTGATTTTCGACATTTTTATACCTAATTTTACAAGGGACACAAAATTAATTTTGTTTATTGATTCAGATGCAAAATTTTATGCCTTACAACTTTTATTTGAAGCTTTTTTTTACTAAAATTAGGGAAACAGAAAATTACGAAAGTATGATTTTACATGTTAAAGTCCTATGTTCGGCTGTGCCGGTCACCAACCTGTATAATCAAATTTTGACGTTTCTTGCACGAAACATAATACTAATAAATCTTTTCAATTAAAAGAGATACAGTGATAAAAAATGGCTGAAGTGTGCCGCTCTATACGATTTTGTCATTTGCCGCTTACCTAGTATGACAACATTACTATTTCCATGGGCGTACCTGTCGAATTTTGTTAACTATCATAAGAATAATTCTGTATTTCATTTCACGTAAGAAAAAAGTAGATGGCGCTTGAGAGCCAACCGTTTTTCATGCATTCAATAAATAATTTAAATTCGTGAAACTAAACTTTGTCAGTAATAAATATTTTTATCTGTAAAAATGTATAAGACCTGAGTATTAATAATTGCAAAAACAACATGGTTAAACATCACTTAATTCTGTAGATTTTATTTGATAAGTGACAACTGACAGGTGATATTTTTTTTCGTTTTTGTGAACCAACGCTATTTTCTTACGTGAAATGAAGTGTACATTCACCAGAACGAAAATATGTTTCAAGAAGTAATTGATCATTCATTAAAAGCCATAATGAAAAGAAATTACTTAAAGATTTTTTACGAAGGTATGAGAAACAAATTTCAAATGAATCAACGTACTGCAAATGATATTAATCAAATGTCATGCACTTGTCATCATCTGTCATATATGGAATTTAGTTTGATGAATTATGGAAAATTGAAATATAGTTTTGACATTATTTTGGACCAAAATTAGTCACGTGACCTGCAGCCATTTTTGATCACTCTGTAGAAAATAATCCATGGCGTGTTTTAATATGTAAGATAAGTTTTTGACAACTTTACAAAACTTCTTATAAGAAATTACTAAAGTTTTTTATTGAAATTAAATATAAAATAATCAAACGATGTAAATTTTCACCGAGAATACAGGTATTTCAGTAACTAAAATATTTTTGATATACCGTTTGACAGCCCAGTTGACAGATGCGGGCGTCATTCTAGTTACAATGTGCAGAGATAGAAAGAGATAGCTATTAAAATGAAATGGTCTATTCAAAGTCTATTCTTAACTGGAATAGAATATAGTACAATTAAAATTTTGTGTAATATTACTGAAAGAACTTTAGTCTTCAACAATTTATATTTTCTAAACTTTTATCTTTTGAATTTATACCTTTTTATATAATCGTTTCAGAAATATATGAAAATCAATATGGCGACTTAAGACATCATTTCTGACAGGGTGTCAAACGCCGTCAAAATTGTCAGTTGTCCTTCGACGCCATATTGGATTTCATTTGTTCTATAACGGTCTATGGTAACTAAAATTGGGGGTTGCTTTTAAATAATTGCATATAAAATATATGATTTTATAAGTAATTATTTAATATTCTCAAAAGTATGTGTAATCTTTTTAGGCGTGTATGTATCATAAATGTAGAACTCTGAATCTGATGATATATTGCGTAGATAATCTTAATGGACAATGTGCATTTTTTTGAAGAAAAATCTGAGAGTAGAATACAGAAAATAGCTTTCAATTTTTTTTTAATTAACTTATAACAAGTGTAGTTAAACATGTAAACAGTTTAATATTCCTTTGAAGTGCCTGGCAGTAAAATTCTACTTGTACACCACAATTGACAATATGCAATAAAGTAGTCAAAAGTAATATTTATCAATACACAAAAATTAATGCAAATATTAAATACTGCCAAGTGTTTTTAAATCAAATTTTCTGATCATTTTGAACTTTTCTATATCTGCAGGTACAGAATTAATGTAATGTGAATAAACCAACTTATCTGGTGTGATCATCTTCATACATTTTTACAAAAATTTATAATAAAAGTAACTTACTTGAAATTTGTTATTTTAACTTGCTGAAAATAAAATTATAAATTGGAGTTTTTCTTTTCAGGGCGAAAAGAAACGGAGATTGATGCCACGGGATTAAAACGAAGAATAGTTCAATTATATGTGACAAAAGTACAATTACACACAATGTAATTTACGTCTGCCCCCGAAAACTAAAGGATTCGATGTATTTTAGTTTATTGAATTTTTCATATTTATATTTTTACATGAAATCCTTTGTGATAACTTGATTACTGTAATAATTAAATCTACATTTTCTATTTTGTGGATTTTTTGTTTGATCTTAATTGGCCTGTTCATTGTCATGGAAACGAGAAAAATGTCATTTTACGTCAAAAATTTTAAATATGTAAATGAATTTTTATACATTATTATTAATGTTAAATATGATTAAATTTTGTAATGGATATGCTCAAAATCAGAATGTACAAAAATATTCTCCAAGTTCACTATTTATAATTGATAAAATTAACAGGGTAAACCGAGCAAATGAATATGAATATAGTTATTTCCAAAATATTACGGAACCTACGAAAACTACCGATAATACTAAAATTGAAAATAAAACGGAAAAAACCCGGGCAAGAAAATCAACTCTAACTAGAAAAACTCATACATCCAAACGGGATTTGGAATATATTTCACGATTATTAGATCTAATTATTGGAAGACTTGATGCTGATCATTTCCTGCAAACCCGTGAAATTGTAAAGAAAATAATAGAACCTCAAATAATGAGAAAAGACGCGGAAGAATGGCCTAAAATTTTACAGCAAAAAATGTTAGAATCTTTTGATGGATTTAAAGTAAAGAAAGAAATAGAACCAGAACAAGAACAATGGGGCCAATGGACGAAATGGTCAACCTGTAGTGTTTCTTGCGGAAAAGGCCGAAGAATTCGATGGCGCCATTGTATTTCAGATTGTCCAGCTGAAAGCGAAATGGAAGAAAAAACGTGCCAAATGCCGGAATGTCCTTTCAAATTGTTTCCATTTTAAATGATATTTTTTTTGTAAGATTTAAATATTTTATAATGTATAAATTATTATTTATAAGATCTGATTATCAATCAATATAAAATGTGTGTATCATAGTCCAAATCGTATCTAAATATTTAAAATATGGTAAAAATAGCAAATTTTGTAGAAACTCGTTTTGGAAATCCGTAAAAAGGTAGGGATTTTTGTGTTTACGTGTTTATCAACAAGAATTGTGTCAAAACTGGGTACCAAGAAGTATGTGCTCATAACCAAACCAAGTGTCATTTATGTTTGTTCATGTGAAAATAGAATAAGTTTATTTTAAAATAATTTATATACACAAAATCCGTTGCTTTATTTTAAACACAATCCATGGTTATCGTAAATTTTATTCGTTCACCATTCCATATGTACTACAAAGTGTGTGTGCTGAAACTTCAAAATTGCAATGTGGATATTTTCATGTCAATGATTACCCCAACGTAAATTTTATGTTTTCCTTCAGTTTTTGTTTATTTTGCAATTTACGATATATTCGTAATGTAGTGTGTAATTTAAATTTATGTGTTTTGTAAATAGACTTTTAAATACTTGAGAACGTGATGGGTAGCTGTTGGTGTAAAGAGAAAAATGAAGAAAGGGAACCCCAGCAGAACGCAAGTGGACCTGTAGATTTATTTGGCTACGGAGATGGTATAATACACACAGTATCTGCTAACATACCCTCTGATTTCTACGTGAGATCGGAAAAAGGATGTCCCGATTCCGAAACTGTAGACAAGCTTGTAATAGAAACTTTAGGAGTTATTGGGACATTAGTTGACAAGTGAGTTCACCAATTTCAATTTTTAGGACAAGAATTAATGGTAGAGATAATTTTAGTGAGCAAGAACCGCCGCATTCTATGCAAAAATTGCATAACATCGCCGACAACGAAGAAGGATGGATTCAGGTTGTTACGTCCATGGTAAATGTGATACCTATGACAGATCCCTTAGGGCCTTCTGTTATCACATTGTTGTTAGATGATTGTCCACTTCCATCCAGAGAATCTGTGTTGAAAGTAGCACAATTATTTAATTTATCGTCCGAAAGTGCAATACATGGTAGATCTAATGCGCCTAGAGAACGAAATATTTGCGTTGTTCTAGGGTGCATTGCAGAGAAGCTTGCTGGACCTAGTAGTATAGCTATTTTGACTGAGGGAACTCTAAATTATCTGGTTACCAACCTTGTGAGTATACGTTTACATTATATTACAATCTACGGCTCACATTCACGTTATGGGATGTGAAAATTATATGAATTCAATATTTTTTTGCTCAAAAATAATTATTGTGTCGTCGAAATTACTGATTTGTCACTAAATAAAATATTCGCAGTGCCTATATTTTATTTTTACTGTCGCAATCATAATAGCAACAATGGGGTATTCATATTTATTTTTTGACCATTAATACAATTACAAATTGTTTATGGCAAGTCAAAATAATAATACTTAAAGCCGCAAATGTCGCTAGTGTCGTTTTCTGCGATGGAATGTGACATGTCAAAGTGACAGTTGATGGTGATACTGACGCCGTGGACATAACCTTGTTTCTATTTATCAACTGTTATACAAAACGTCGTTACAAACTTGCTCAAACAAAAATAAATAAGTAAAAATACGTGCTAACTTGACAGCAATCTAACCTAACAAACAAGTTCCCCTTACCCCGCAAAACATACGTCGCAAAATATCTTTATCATACTTCGAGCAGCACGTCGGAACTAAGTTGCAACGGAAGCGGCAAGGGTAACGTCACAGTGGCGGGAATAGAATGTTCGGTATTTTCAGTATTTTTTTTTAAAAACAAAAATTGTACAAAATTAAAAACAAAGAAAATTTAAAAATACTTGCTTCTAATAAAAAAACTACCCCATTATGTACGCATATAACGAACCATTACTTGCCTTCAAAAATGGTGCGTTATAGCCGAGGTTTGTAATAACTGCAAATAGAACAATCTGTAAAGAAATCCATACGACAGAAAATGGTACATTTTGCACACGACCGAAAGTTTGTTATATACGAAAGTTCGTTATACAGAGTACTGACTGGCACAGCCAAACATAGAACTTTAATATGTAATCTCCTGCTTCCGTAATTATTTAAGTAAAAGATCTTCAAATAAAAGTTGTAGAGCACATAATTCTGCATCTGAATCAATAAGCAAAATTAATTGTCTATGCCTTATAACGTCAGAAATCAGGTATGAAAAGGTCGAAAATTACCTCAAAAATAGCAATAGCCATGAAATTAAGACAAAATAAATAACAAATGTCTACCGGTTTTATTTTTATTATTCTAATTTCTGTTCATTAACAATTATCTGTTAATTTAAATAGATATTTGTTCACTTGAACAGTTATTACAAATAATAATAAAAATAAATAAACCTAGCTTGACAGAAAAATCGTTAACATTTGGGATTAATTTTGATTCGGGCCGGTCTGTACTATTTGCCCGGCCCTGTCGTTATATGCAGAAAAAAAATAACATTGAACTTATGGTAGTTTCTTTCATACATTTAAAAGAAGCTCGTTAGAAGCGGGTTCCGTATCGTAATAACAGAACAATCGGTAAACGAAATACAAACAAAGCAGAAATCATTAGTTCATTATAAGCGAAAAATGGATAAAATATAGTTTGTTATATCGATAAAAATATAGTTCGTTATATACGATAGTTCCTTATATCCGGGTTCGTTACGTGCGGAAAATATAACATCGAATGTATGGCCGTTTCTTTTATGCCTTTAAAATTGGTTCGTTATAAGCGAGTTCGTTATAAGTCATCACTGTAATTTACTTAGTTATTAAAAACTTGAAAGTATTGGTAATTTAAAGCTTTGATTCGCAAATTTATTGAAAAATGCCCTAAATGAGGAAATGTATAATAAAAATGTAAAAAACGATTTTGCAAAAATTTGTGATATATTAAGCGTCGATGGGAGCCAACACGAAGCGATTCCAAAAATATATTGGATTCATATGATTTTCACATTTCATAAAGAATACATTTATACCTATTAGTGTTAAAAATAAAAATTAGGTCATATAATTTATTGTTCAAAAAAGCCTAAACTAAATTTTCTTTAGATAAGATTAAGTTTGTCAGAAATGTTTTACTTTATCAGAAAATAATTAATTCCGAAAATTTTCGTAACAGTGGTATTTCGTAAGTTTTCACTGATAATTTTTTTGCAATATCATTTTGTGGTTTTCTTAGCTAACATCGCTGATTTTGCGATAAAATATATCCTTGTTAGTTTCACGTGAAAAATGTAAATATTTTTATTTCAGATGATAGATACGGACCCATATGTAATATTATTTTCGTTAATAGCGTTAGAAAAATTTGCCCAGACAAGTGAGAATAAAGCTACAATTAAAAGAAGATTGCAACAAGAGTCTCCTAGTCCTTTGCTTGTGTTAGAAAAATGGAGAAACGAGCAACATTTCGTAAAGAGACAAGTTGGATTTTGTGCCCAGTGGTGTTTAGACAATCTGTGTAAGTATTGTAAGTTATTGACGCGTTGCGACCTGTTTTCACCCAATAGTTTCATTGGATGTGAATAAAATTAAATTTACTATATATCTTGTCTTATGAAAATAATGGATTTTTATTATATAGAAAATAAAAATAAAATACAGTGCTCGTCACGAGAAATGGCGGGAGGAAAACCAAATGGGGTATTCTAATATTTTTTATTTTCTGAATCTTTCACATATTTGTATTACAAATCCAAAATTTTGAGTTCTTTTTTATTTAATTTGAGTGAAATATGAATTTTTAAATATTACCTGAATTTTTTTAAAGTTGTGCGATCAAGGTCATCTGTATCATGAACGAATTAACAAATTGGCATACATTTATCTCTCTCATTTGCAAAGGCTATAAGCGAGTGCGATAAGGATGGATACAACACGCTTATCTTTCAAAAATTCATATTGTTTCGACTAAGTTAGGACATTCCACTTTAAAATGATGTTCGTTATTGATAATACTTTCGCTGTAACGTAAGTTTATTTATTAATTCAGATACATTACCTTGTCAAAATGAGCGGAGCAAAAATCTGAATTCATACAATTCGTAGATGACCTTGATCGGACATCTTTCAACTTTACTGTACCTGAAAATTTAAATTTTACCGAAATAAATAATATTTCACTCAGTCTCATCTTCTTCGCCTGTGTTTTTCAAGTGACCTTGAAATTAGATTCGCGGCTCCTGTGGCAATCAAATTCTCAAAACTCGATGCCTTTATAGTATTTGTAATTTTATACAGCATTTAATATATTCTCGCTTTTATTAATGGAGTCAATAAATGAGTAAACATTTTTTTTTTCAGTTTTGATGGAAGGAAGAAAATATTCGTACGAAACAACAGACATGTCCGGCATTCATGCAATGCTGAACACAGCTGATGTTAGCGAATATTTGAAAATATCGCCCGATGGGTTAGAAGCGAGATGTGATGCCTATTCTTTCGAAAGTGTGCGATGCACCACTCAAGCGGACAGTGGTGCCTGGTATTACGAAGTCATGGTCATAACACCTGGAGTTATGCAAATTGGTTGGGCAACCAAGGATAGTAACTTCCTCAATCATGTAAATTTCAAATTTCAATACTTTTACGAAATCTCCGACAAACTAGCCGAATAAAATCGGATTGTTCTAATGATTTGATATGGGAATATGTATTTCATTACTTGCAGTTGATATTCGCCTTCACTAAATCAATTAAAAATATATTTGATATGTCGGTGTTTCCTTTTTGAACCAAAGGAAATGCAATGATAAAAAATTTAAATGGCTGTAATTTTTGCCTCATTAATTTTAGAACAAAAAAGTGAATAAAAAAAAATACTCGGAATTGTAGTTTGACACAACCTTTCAACTTTAGGTACTTTCGGTATTTAAATCTGTCGAGCACTCTGAGCAATTTGATCACGTAACAGATTCATCTGCGATTTCCGATCTGTAGCTTGAATAAACGAACGGATAGAGGGTTTAGCTGCCATTTTGACATTTACTAATTTGCACCAGAATCAAAACGGAAAATAATAAAGAACTGTTAACATGTGTACTGTGCGCGAGTTATGAACATTTTTTTGATGATACTGATTAAGAATGTGGAAATGATTATGGACAATTTAAAGCTGAAAATTATGGAGAAAATGTTTCCTAAAATGACTAATTTATACATTTCAAACATTTTTGATAGATATACGAAAACGATTAACATTTTAAATTTGCGCTGAAATACGCATGCGTCAGACAAGTGCTCAAAATGCTCCATGGTTAGAGAACGAGCGTACAGATCGGGCTCTGTGTGTTCCATGAGCTAATAACCAAACGTAGAGCTGAGCAAAAAGATCGCTCAGATGTATTACCGAACGGCATCGAGTGCTCAGACCGCTCAGAGCGTAAAACCGAACGCAGCCACTAGTTCATTGCGAAATGTCCATTTTTTCTGTTACACATAGTAAATAAGAGACAATAGGCGTTTATTTTCGTTTATTATCTCAGAGAACTTTGAAGCAGCGATTCTTAACCTTAAGATCGCGAAAGATTTCTTTCTAGGCCGCCATTCATTCTTAAATTAAAACATTTTCAAAATATATCTAATTCTATCTAATCTAGAAAATTGTTGTTCATATTGTTTTCTTCCATTGTTTAATATTTTCAGATTTAGTGTATTGTAGGAAAAAAAATTAACTAATTATTTTCAAAATAACTACATTCTTCTTCATATTAATATATGCATATATGTGAATGGGAGTTTCCAATTTGTTTGATATTTTTATGTTAATCTTAATCTACAAGTATTTTTTTTAAAGAATGAAACAATTTAAAAGTTGTACACCCATTGACTTTTTTGTTTTGTTTTTGGTTTACACACGGGCCTTTTGCTTCTTGGTACGCCACCGAAATTATCGGAATCGGAGCCATAACGTCACAATAATTTCACTGTTTTAATAAAATAATTTATAATTAATCATTATCTTAGTTTAATTAGAATACAACATACTTACGGCTAAAATTGATGTACAATACATTTTTTTTAAAAGAAAACAATTGTTCAGCGTTGGGTCGCGATAATTTTGTGAAAAGTTTTATAGGGTCTCGGTAACCAACAGGTTGAAAAACGCTGCTCTGAAGGATCGTAAGTTTTCGTTTATTACTTCAGAGTGTACCTATCTGCGTTCTTTTTTATATCGTACTTCTCGGAAAGGAATGCTCTGAGAGTCTTCAAGCACTTTGACAAATCTGTTAGCATTTGAGATATCAGAAGTGGGATTTAAAATCTTCAATATTATAACTGCAACAGTAATTATCTCGTAATCAGAAATTTTTAATACATTATTGTCCACATTATAATTAATTAAAGGTACTATTTCCTGGCATTTATTTGAAATAGACATGATAATTTGATAGGTAACTGTTGATATCAAACATGAAATTGAAAAATAAATATTAGATTACTGAAGTTCTCACTGTAAAACTATATGACATTATCAGCCTGACTACTCCTTCAGAGATAATAAACGAAAACGTCTAATGATATAAATAAATACCAATTATAAATAGTAATTAACTAATTGATTATCTTTCAGCAAATAATAACCCCTCCCTAATAATATATTTTTTTGTAGGATGGGTACGGTATTGGGGATGACAAATATTCGTTAGCCTACGACGGCTGTAGAAGACTAATTTGGTATAATGCGCGGTCGGAACCGCAAGTTTTACCAAGGTGGCAACCTGGAGATATTTTGGGTTGCTTGCTAGATTTAGACAATCAACAAATAATTTTCTCAGTTAATGGAAATAGCCTTCCTCCTCGTACTGATGTATTTGCTAAGGCCAAGTAAGAAAAATAGTTGATAGAAGTGTGAATGTATTTAGAGATGCGTGGTTAAATTTGTATAATGGAGTGCTTGGGATTACTTTGATACAATATGGTATGTTGGTTTGGCAGTAAAAGTTTGGCAAGAACAAAGGAAGATAAAAAATATGGTTACATCGGATCATTTTTCTAATGCCAGGGCATCGAACCCGCCAAAAACTGGGTTCGGTTCAGGTTAATTCGTTTTTAGGAAAATGAATTCGTGTGCTGTTCTGATTCAATCATAAATAAAATTTGCGGGTTTGTTCCGAGTTCAGGTTCCATGCGATCTAATGAAAATTGAATTAATGTGTTTTTAATAACAATCTTTATATAGAATTAATTTAAAATGCGTGCCGGAATTTACAATTAATGCAGACGCAGAAGGCGTCGATCGTCGATGATCGGCTGTAAGTGTTACGATTACGTTTATGTTTCGAACTGAAATTAAACCTGAACCGGAGTTGAACCCTGAACCAGAATTTTGATACCTGGTCCGGTCCTGACTCGAGTTCAATTGAAAAATATATCTGACGTTCGGTTCTGAGTTCGGGTTCGCTAAAATGGTTGGTTCCGGTTTTGGTTTGGTTTAGGTTCGGGTTCGATGCCCTGCAGGAAATCAAATTCCTTCTCGCGAAATCCCGAGGAAAATTAGTTTTCTCTCTCTAGAGAGGAATAGTTATTTACACGAGCTAAGAAAGAGGGTAATTTCATAATGGGTGTGATACTAGTGTTTACTAAACCTCTTTCTAGCGAATTTTGTATACTATTTTTCTCACGACCACAAAAAACAGTATAATTTAATATATTTTTAATTTCAAATTAGTTGTCACCTGCACGACACGAGTGGTGTACATTCCATGGACGAATCGCTCTGACCGCAATCGATTTTTATAACAATCACATTCACATTGTCTCTACAAATAAGTTTTATTGTATAATAATATTGTATTAACCATGTATTCATTGTTTTTGTTCTAATGATTCTAACCTCAAATCAAATGTCAAATGGATGTGAACTGTCGACTGTGGCAGGATTCTGTTTGTAAGTATCTTATCATAAATGTAAAATTATTGCATCAACCATAATTATTGTAAAGAAACGGGATTAAATTTGCAAATTATTAATTATTTATTTTCATACTTTGATGTTTAGCGATTTCTCGTAAAAGACAAGCCCAAATTACCGGTTATACACTAGTGCGTTAGGATTTTTCTGATATAATATGAATGACATTGTCAATTTTCGCACCCAAGTAATCGTGTGGCAACAATTTGTTTCTTATGTGGTCGTGAGAAAAATATATAGCAATACTGTATTTTCCTCTCTATGAATAGAAGATTTTGTATGCATGTGGATGAGTGAAAAGTTGTGCGTTTAGACAGAAATGTTTGTAAGTATTGATTGTTTCTTCCAGAAGCGGCTTCTTCGCAGCAGCAAGCTTCATGTCATTCCAGCAATGTAGATTTAATTTCGGTTCGAAGCCATTCCAGTATCCTCCGTCTCAGCCATTCCTGGCGTTCAACGAACACGGGTCGCTGAGTGCGGATGATAAGCGAGTGATGCCGCGGCACATATACCTAGAAGAGTTGCGGAAATATAGCGTTAGAGAAGATTCGTGTACATTGTGTTTTGATAAGAAAGCTTCCGTCAGATTAGTGCCGTGCGATCATAGGTAACTAGCACTTAAAGATTGTGTACGTTAAATTTGGGACACCAAAAAACTCAAATAAACAAAAAGAACCAGTGCATCTATTGTAGCGAAATGGATTTATTAATTTGAATTAAGAATAACTACTGAATCAAGCATAATTGTTATTTTCATAAAATAATTAAGCAAACTCTTATCTAGTGGCTAAATGTTGAACTAAAAATATTTCCAGAATATATTATTTCTTTGGTTGGCAGATCATTTAAATAATTTTTCCGTCGACCGTTTATTAATAGGCTATCTTAATGTATAGAAAATCATTCATTAATGACCCCTATTAATGCATGATTTTTTATTAATAAACGATTTATTGGGTGCGTTCACCACATGGAACACAGCATATATTGCTAACGCTAAGTTGTAGCAAAAAGGTAGACAGAATTAAAAATCATGCTTTTGACACTTACTAGCTAGGTATATATTCACGTAGCATACCTTTAAAATGAATTTGAAAGAATAAAATTCCTCAAATAACATAAAAAACCGCTTGTGTCATCTAGGATTAAGTTAACTGAACGCACCCACTGAAAACAATTGATGACAAAACTTATTGATTTTCTGACGTAAAATTTGACGTTCGGTCAACCATTACTAACCTAAAAAAATTTTTCATGGAGTAAAATTAGATTTTCCATTTAAGTAAGATACGGTCAACGAAAAAATATTGTAACTAACACGTGTGTTAATTGGCGATTAATGATCTTAACAATTAACGCGTTCGCTACGCTCACGCGTTAAAATGTCTCGATCATTAATCGCCCTCATTAACACACTTGATAGTTAAATAACTATTAAAATCCTTTAATACAAGTTTTTAAACTTCTTTAAAAAGTGTAAAATACAGAATCAGTGACAGATTGACAGATCGTACGTTCCTGTTATGACGTCACATCAAGGCTATATAACGACGAGAAAAGTTAATTTGAATCGCCAATAGGAGCCTACATTTAACTTTAGTCATAAATTTTTGTACAGTGACTTATAAATCTTGTTTTGTGGTAGTATTTCATTTTTTTTTTGTCTAGAAGAGCTCTGGCCATACTAATAGCCCTTTTTAATTTCCGCTTCGCAATGGGGTAGTTTCGCCTTTTTTGATTTTTTATTAGGAGCAAATATATTTAAATTTTCCATATTTTTTTATTTTGCACAATTTTTGTTTTTAAATGAGAAAAAAAATACTGAAAATACCGAACATTCTATTCCCGCCACTGTGACGTTACCCTTGCCGCTTCCGTTGCAACTTAGTTCCGACGTGCTGCTCGAAGTATGATAAAGATATTTTGCGACGTATGTTTTGCGGGGTAAGAGGAACTTGTTTGTTAGGTTAGATTGCTGTCAAGTTAGCACGTATTTTTACTTATTTATTTTTGTTTGAGCAAGTTTGTAACGACGTTTTGTATAACAGTTGATAAATAGAAACAAGGTTATGTCCACGGCGTCAGTATCACCATCAACTGTCACTTTGACATGTCACATCCCATCGCTATAAAACAACGACACTAGAGACATTTGCGGTTTTATGTATGTAAGCGTGACGTCACAGAAAAAGGTCAAATTGAATCATGTAATATTTTAAATAACTTTTTTGAAATATTTTTAATATATTCAGGTATTGAATATTTATATTATAAAAATATACTTGAAATGAAGTATAATGTGACTTGATTTTACTTTTTAGCAATTTCGTCTTTTCGCGGAACCCTTATGGGGCGTCTACGAAACCCTTAGGTTCCGCGGAACACACACTTGGGGAACTGCTAACTTACAGTATAAAAATATAAAGATAGATACTTTGAATGTATTTTAAGCTCAAACTGACAACATTATAAAAGTTATAATAATATATAGGTGTCCAGAATTTATCGTGCACAATCTTTAGCAGTAATTTAAGTGGTTGAACTAATAAAATGATTGTGATATATCTTACAGCGGGTTCTGTACTTCCTGCGCAGACCAGCTGACCGAGTGCCCTATGTGCAGGTCGTCGTTTCAACTTGTGGTGATGGATAGCCCCTGACAAATAATTCGTTTGCGAATTATTTTAACTTTACTTCATGTAGGTATTAAACACCAAATCAGTTACTGGTGCGTTCATTAACTAATAAGTCAATTTTCGTGCAGTAGCGAATTAATAAAGATGATAATAAATAAAGGTGGTTAACTTTGTATAAAAGAAATAACGTTATATATTGAGATTGACAAATCAGCCACTTGTAAAATGAAGTGTATATAACATATTGTAAATTAATAATTATTTGCCTACTTACAGAGCATATCATTGTTTAAAATGAGATTGTAATTTAATGCAGAGAGTATTTGGATAGATATATTTTTTTGTTTGTTCAACAGCTAAAATATTTATTAGGTAAAAAGTATATTATATTTAAGCAGATCTATTAAAAATTATTTTAACTGTTTAATGACTTTTTACTTTGTCGTTTTTAAATATTAACTGAGATATGTGTATTATTTTTGTATATCGGACTATAAATATGTTAGTTGTTACGTTACTTTTCGTTAATAATGGTTAAGTGGTAATTCATTGTTGTTATTTGTCGTTAATTAATTTTAATCGCAATAATCAGAAAGAATATTTTGTAAAAATAAATATATATATTGTTCAATTGGCAACACTGATCTTTATATTTTGTTTTATAATTTGTGAAGTATCATTTTAGAAGCCAAAAATTTTTGTAGACTGTACAAATAATTTCAAGTGATTTTTTGAAGCCATTTGAAAAACGTGTTCTCAAACAGAGTAATCGTAGCAGTGACGTTTCAATATGGCTACCATTTAAATGAAATTGATTCAAGTTTATCAAAAATCTTGACGAGTGCTTGACATTTATTCAAATTATTTATGGAGAAAATCCATTTGTTTACGTCACAATTTTACCAATCTTTTTTGGAACTAAAAATTGTCGTTCCCTAAGTAGCCATCTTGAAAGTCACGTGCGCTTCGCCGGTGCTCTATGCTGTGTTTGGGTTCATTCAAAATGGCGGGTGAGTGTTTGTCCAGAAGCAACGAACCGTTTTATATCAAACTGAAACGTTGACAGTATTTCTACCTTTCAGATATATCCTTAATACAAGATGAAAGCTTTGATGACCCCGATGATGGTGAGTCCATTACATTTTTGTGTAATTTTTGAATGTCTGCTTGTAATTACTTGCCTGATTGAAAGTTAAACGCAGTTATTCTATGGCGTGGTCTGTTATTATGCGTAATAATGCTCTTTTCTTTAATGTATTAATTTGTTTTATATTTATATCGTTTCTGTTATTTTTTTACATTATGAAAAGTGGTAAGTGACTTTATTGTGGTAAAGTACTATTTTCAGTAAGGTTAGTTTTGACAAATGATGTTTTTGATTGATTGTATGGCATCTATTTGATTTGGCATACCAGCTATTTGTAATTACTATTTATTGATTCATAACTTAAAAACAAATTAAATTTATGAATGTTAAGTGATCTAATGATTTACGTCAATAACGAAGCGTTAACAACTAATCAGAGCGTCTTACAATGACTTTTAATTACTTTCTTTTCAATCTTTAATCTAATTGTAATATATCATACAGTTTCTTATTAAAACATTATTTTACATGTCATATTGACATTACTTTTCCATGTGAACATTAGGTCAATGTTCTCGTGGGATTTGCTTGGATTTGCTGATCTTGAGTATGTAGTTACATTTGTCACTTTCATGTTGGTATTCATTTTTATAAACCGGCAAGTTTAAATTGAAAACGTGCACCGCAATATCACGGTCAAGAATCATAACAAGTTAGGAAATATTTTGCTGTAATTTGGAAAAAGTCAATGACCAAAGTGTTTTATTGACTTGAACTTCTAACAGTTGAAGGTTGGAGCAACGCCTGCTATGATGTGCGTTCGTGAACAAGTGACATGCGGCGTGGCTATATAGGGTGCGGCGTCTTCACACGAACTCATTCGGGGCGGGGGTAGTTGGGTGTTATCTGTACCGGAAATGCTTAGAATCGTACGCGCCATATTCTTCCTTCACTTGCCTACCACACTAAACGGCATTATTTCAAAACCAAATATATTTGCGCCAGACTAGATAAAAAAACAAACGAGTAAACAAAACATAAACGAATGCATTACACTCATTAGACAGACATGAATTTGTGTCTATTTTTATTACTAATTGAATATTAATGTATTCAGGTTTTATTCGTTGTTTTGTATTGATTTGTTTGTAATGAATTTATTCAGTTAATAATTTATGGTACTCATGTAGAAAGTTATAGGTACTTATAAAATAAAGTATCTTTTAAATTGTACCTTTTTTCTTGGTAGTTATAGATACCGAAAAATTGTTTAAATAAAGTTTTAGTACTTTTCATAAGCTAAATAAATCTGTATAAATTTGGTAAAAAAAAAGTTTAATTTTCGTAGATATTGCCATATTTGTACTTTTTTAAAATGGAATATCTTGTATATTATTGCACTAATTAACAGAAAATAATTTTTGCTTTGAAAAAGTTTAAGGGTTCTTACCTTCTAAACTTGATAGTTTTTGACATATTAATAAAAATGTTTCTTCTCAAAATAAAGTGTGCGTTGAAAACAAAATTTGTTGACAGTTGAATTATTTTGTATTGTATTTGCGCTAAAGAAAATTGTGTTGCATACATACAATTATTACTTTGTGTCAATAATGGCAGATTATTTAATTAATGAAAATATTATTTATCAAATAATAATTCAAGACAAGCCCTGCAATTGTACAGACAACAATATCCGGATCGCTTTTATCAAAATCATTCGTATTTATTCAAATTCGAAAGAAATCTGCGTAGGACTGAATCAGTATTAAGGAATTACGAAACAAGTGAGATAATTGAAAATTTAGAAGTTGATGTATTGGCATATTTCAATGTTTACCCGAAAAATTCAATTAGAGAAGCTTCTTAAGATTTTGAAGAATAACATATTAACATCATAGAGATACTTAATTTCTTTGTAATATGAATTTCAAGATTATTTGGATGATATGTCATTAGCAGTTGAATGCTGCGTATTTAAATCAAGAATTTCCAAATTCCTGGACAGACAACAGAGGCCCTATATCGTGGCCCGCATGATCTCCAGATCTATCGCCTTTTTATATTATATATATTACATAACCAAAAAGAAATGCTGCATTATTGTGAAAATAAAATAGGGGATTCATTTACAAAAATGAAAGTATAAAATGTTTAGATTAAATTGAAGCAATAGATCAAGAATAATGGGAAATAACGATAAATTAAAATTAAATATAAAAGATGTTTTTTTCTTTTATATTAATCCTTATTAATTGAGTAATAGTGTAAGTACAAAGTGTACATTTTATTATTTTTTGTTATGGTGGAGGACCCCACTGTGGCTACTGTAGAAAAAATCTTGTATGTGTTTCGAGCGCAAATGGATATTGTCGATTTCGAGAGAATGCCGCGCTTCTGCGACGCGCGGCAACAACCTTTCAATCGACAATGCCCTATTTTGCGCTCTTAATACACAAATAGCTATTTTACGCATAAAATTCTGCATCTGAATCAATAAGCAAAATTAATTTTGCATACTTTTTTACGGCAGAAATTAGGTATGAAAATATCGAAAATCACCAAAAAAACAGCGATAGCCATGAAATTGAAACAAATGAATTAACAAATGTTTCAAGTTGGTTAAATAAATATTGTTCACTTAACAGAAATTAAAATAATAAACTAAATATGCTTGACAGATATAGAATCATTATTTATGATATAATGTATGCTCGCTAGATAAACCATTTGTTTATAAATTTCATTGAAATGATATGAAAGAAATAATCAGAATTTTATATACGTATGCATAAATTGTGACATTTCTTGATAAATTTTACTATAGAGAGAAAATATTTGTTCCTATCTTTGAGAAATATTTGTTTTCACTACTTTAAAAATAGTACTATTGTAAATATTTGAGATAAGAATGAATGAATGAACCGGATATATTTAACTGCAATCAATAATGTATTTAACCTTTTTCGTAGATATAAATTTTAAACGTAATTAATTTTGCGCAAATTGGTTTTATAAGATTGCGTGAATTTTAATGTAGTTCTCGCTTTACTCATTTAAGAGTAAATAAGTACAGATTGCAGTCCATTTAGTTTATAGGAGTGGCAACTATCCTTTTAATATTAAAACTTGTAGTTATTTACTCGTTTCATGAATATTAGAAGATTTTTTTTCACATATTGTAACATTCATGTTACAATGTGAGCCCAACCCCAAATGTATTCGTACCCTCTGAAAACAATATATTAACAGAAAGAAGAAATATTTTTTTTAGATTACAATTTTTTATTTTATGTATTAATAAACTGTACTTCATTTAAATATAATGTTATTACCTAAATTTATCATTTTAACAATAATCTACGGGCAAATATATGACAACAGACACGTGCTAATTTTTTTAGTTCCAACAGTAAATAATACAATATTTATGTTAGTATTATCTATAAAATTGAAGGTAAAGGAAACTGACAATATATTCATTTAATTACTATATTAAATTTTATAAGGAATAAATAAATTTCTGGATGCTATGATTATTACTCCAATTCAACAAATTTTGATATGGTGTATTAATAGAGTGTATAGAACTTGAATACATTGCTTATAATAACATTTCTTAGGTTTAATAATAATTTATTTGCAAATATACCATTGTCTGCATGTGACAAATGTCTTCGTCTTTAATAATTCGCAAATAATTTTTATGAAAGTAATAAAATTTAAGATGACGATTAATTGAGTATATTGTCAGTTACCTTTGCCCTCAGTTTTATAGATAATACTAATATAAATATTGTATTATTTACCGTTGGAACGAAAAATTTTGGGACTTGTCTTTTGTCATATATTTGCCCGTAGATTATTGTTTAAATGAGAAATTTAGTTAATAACATTGTATTTAAATCCAGTGCACTTTATTAATACATAAAATAAAAAATGCCCAAATATAGTCTTAACTATTGTAACCTAAAAATTTAATTTTTATTGCTGTTTTTTCTCAAAACTTTTATTACATAAGTTATCAGCGGCACGTTATTTTTTAAAAAATTGATGTGACCAACACAATACCTTCCGCCATTTAATTTTTATCAATTTAAATAATACCTATGGGGTCTCGTTGCCGCGTGCCTGATGTCTGGTCGCGAATCTGGGGAACCCGATTCGATCCCGATCAACGCCTCATATTTCGAATTTTAAATGGCACAAAATTAACCCCTGTGGTACACTCTCCTCGCTAGCAATGAGTGCTCCTGAGGTGACGCTTGGTAAACTCCCCACGATACAAATATGTCCTCATCATTACTGAAATCTATGTACATAACAGATTAGCACACCCAGCAATGGGTAATATACCGTGATAAGATATTTATTTTTTTATTTAAATACATACCTACATATTTACTAATACTAGAAATTATGTATATTAAGTTCCTTTCCATATAACTATTGTTCTATTTACAATTTTCTTTTTAAAAAGTTACTGTTACTATTATTAATTTGAAATGATTATTTTTTTGACAGTGGCATTTATCTGTCAGTTACGTACATTTGAGCTGAACTATGTAACCATGGAGTTCTGTTAACTATGTTAACTATTTTGAGCTTCAAGTAAAGTGCCATTTCCAGTTATCCGATTGACACCAAAATGTAATGGCCTCTTTCCATATTAGAATAAGGTAGAATACATGGTTTCAAATTTTTCTGAATGATAGTATTTGAGTTAGAACTCCAAGAAGATCCACACACGTACACATACACACACACACCCACAGACATCATCGTGAAAATGTTAAAATCGGATTAGGGACCTTAAAACGTGGTCATTTACCAAAATCTCGATATGTGATTTTTAGCACGATCCCTATAACTTTGATTACAAGTTTGTGATTGGCTAAAAAAAGGTGTAATTATAATTTATAACTACATTATTTTTAGGTTACCTGTGATTAAGTCATAACATCAAGACACAAAACTAAAATGTATGTATAAATTAACATGGCTATAGATAAAAATAAATAACTTTTCGAAATGTGTATAGAGTATACTCAATTTTAAATGAATCTTTGCTCAACAATTAAGGTTTTTGTAACAGTTTGTTAAATTTGCGAAAATTTATTAAACCGGTAATATTAATAGATTTAATTTCTGAATATGTATTTTAACGAACTAAAAATGTAATAAATATGTCGAACAGATTATTAATCGATTTTCTTAGAAAATAATAGCTTGTATTTTACAATCCCTAATATTAGAGAAAATGTATAATTACATAAGTACCTGTACTTTAAGTAATGTAAACTTTGCATATTACTCTGTTTATTAGTTAATTGCTGTATTTAAAATGTATCTTTGACAGTATACTATTACTCTATTACTACTTTGAGATTTTTATTTCGAAAATTGCGTATGTATTAATAATCATTATGTACTTCTATTTTGTTGTTAAATTAAATCACATGTACTATTTCCTAAGAGTGTATTAAGTAATAGATACGCATTGTTTAAAATCAAACAATTTATTTCAAATTTACTGTATATTAAATTTGCAAACAAAAACAAATGTTTTACTAATAAAACTCTTTTTTCAAAGACGCGGCCATACTTATTTAAATTTTGGAGGGGGAAATAGGCTCCATTTGCCCTCCTTGGATACGCCACTGTTTTATAAGCAAAAATATGTTCGATTTTTACATATTATAAAATAATTATATTATTATAGTATTGTTATAGTAATTTTATTTATAAAATCGCTATGAATTTATATTTAGTCGGTTAACAGGTGAAAGAAAGTACTTGAAAATAGTGGTTGTTAGTTAAACAAAAGTGGTATTTTATACTTTATTTGCAACAGAGCGATGACTATAATACACGGGTCAAAGATTACACTACTTTGGTGAAATATGATTACCCTATAATCCGTTTTCAATATTTTTGCGATGATGTCTATTTGTGTGTATGTGTGTTGGAAGGACGATTTCTCAAAAACTATAACACTTAATATCTATTTAACTACGTATTTCTCAATCGGACATTATTGGTAAGACCTGAAAAAGTTTTGGTAATAATTGGACAATCGGAAGTAGCAGATTCTTGAAAAAAATCTTCTAAATATTTTTTTTTTGTTCTTGCTTGTATTAAAGAAGAGTAAATTCTCTATCTGATACATATAAATATTTTATTATATCTTTTATAGATTTAGAGATAAAGAAAACGGTATATAATAATCTGTTGTAATAAATTTCACAGACCAAATAATGTCATGGAAACCAATTAAAAAAATAAAATAAAATGTTTGTAATCCAGAGACATTACTGAAGATTTTTTGTGGGAAGTACATACATTATATTTTTTCTTATTTTATTAATAGTTAAATATTTAAAGTTATATTACATATATCCTTTAAAAATACTGTCAAACCCGACAATGAATTGGAAACATTTCGAAAAATTAAAAGAGGACAAAATTTCTTCATAGAATGAATTTAAAATTTATAAATCTAAATATAAAGAATAGATGTAAGTAGAATTTTTGGTGTAGAGTGTAGGTATACAAGAAATGTTAAATACTATAGGGCGTGAGCAATCATGTGACTTTGTTGGCCTTGACAAGCAAATATAGGGGCCAATGTCAGAATAATAGGTAGTAATTATGTACATAAATGTCAAATATTATAATTTTTCATTATAAATTTAGTGACTTTCCAATTCCATGTGGTTTATTTTCCTCGACAATTTAAGAAATCTTGAATTTTTTTATGAGAAATTATGACATTTGACATCTATGTACATAATTACTACTTGTCATTCTGATACGGGCCCACATATCTGCTTGTTAAGGCCAACAATGTAACATGACTGCTCGCGCCCTAAACTTATGACTTATGTAACCAAAAATGGAAGTGCTGGCCACAACAGATTTTTTTTTAAATTGCGAAGGAACTACGCACCGGCAAAATTAGGGAAACGCAAAACTATGTATTTCAAAAAGTATAAATATTATGTCTTCCATATTTGTGTTGGTAATTTAACATCTACAACAAATGACGATATAAGACCTAAATATAGCCATCTATTAAAGATTCAATATCATTTATCGAGGTGTTAAATATTCCACGATCTTTAGTTTTATTAAATATTGGTGTTTAATTCGTGTTCATTATAAATCAAGGGTTAACAATCATTTCTGCTTTTGTTATCATTTCAATTCTAAGTATTTAGAGTAGAAAAATAATTTCTTAAAAATGTAAAATTTTGTTTTTTAATTAATCTAAGTTTTCCACTGTTTATAAATTATTAATTATTACTTAAAAGCGCTTAAAAATAATAATTTTCCATTTTTTAAGATTTTTTTTACTGTAAATAGAATTGAAACGACAACAAAAACAGAAATGATTGTTAACCCTTGATCTATAATGAACACGAATTAAACACCAATATTTAATAAAACTAAAGATCGTGGAATATTTATTAACATCTCGTTAAATGATATTGAATCTTTAATAAATGGCTATATTTAGGTCTTATATCGTCATTTGTTGTAGATGTAGAATTACCAACACAAATATGAAAGAACAGTTTTGTATGGAACTTTTAATTCTGAACAACTTCGTACTCATGTACTCTACACAGTTTTTGCTGTAAAATGAACAGGAGAGTAGGAAATTGCATAAAACTAGAATTCTATGTTCACCCTTAACCGTCACCAGCCGGTATTTGAAGAAGGTGGAACAAGATATTAATAATTTCGTTATACAGATAGTCAAGACAATTTATGAAACGGTTTCTATATTATTTACGAAAGAAAACAGTATCACCGGAAAAGTAATCAAAAGTATTTCGATATATGATTTTTCGCGTTTGAAGACGATTGGATGTATCGTGCATCTCCTTTAAGGTGTCATCTCACCTGGTCTTATTGTGAATCAGCCTTGTTTGGCGTCAGAGTCACACCACACCCTGGGCGCATACTCGTATTGATCTCTCTTAGCCGTGGCCAGTGCTGCCCCCACACCGGGCGGCGGCGCTCCGAACCTCGTACGGCGGCCACCGCCGGTCGCAGACGCTTGCACCCGCCGCGATATCACGCCAAAACAAAACATTGTCGTGCGAGAAAAACCCCATAACTGCATGTAGTTTGTGCCGGTGATTGTGCAACTATGGCATAGATACTGGGGGGTGGTGTTTGCCGGTGTGGACTTGTAGTGTATGCATGGTATGGTAACCTTCATCAAGTGACCTCTAAGATTGATAAATATTACATGTAGTACGACATGGGATACTTCACAACTATTACTGTAAGTTTTATACAGTTTAACTAATACATTAAAACACAAAACATATATTTTTACTACATACATAATTTCTCAAACAGTATCATACATACACGTGCATCATTTTGGTCATTTTGTCATTTTATGGTATTTAATTCGCAAACACATATACCCTAAAACATTTTATAAACCTGTTTACACCCTATTGCAACAAAAAATCATATTTTCAACAAATTTCCAACATATTTTTCCCAAAAAATCAACAATTTTTCTTTTCTTTTTACTGTTTTTCACCCTTTGAGGCGCATTTCTCGGGAATTTTTCTCCGTCTTCCTGAATGAGTGCATGTCGAAGTGCACACACCCACTCCGAGTACGATGCTCCCTTGTCGTATCGATTCCTAGCGAGCAGGGATTCTGTATCCGTGAAGTGCACTGTACACGCAGCGCTAGCGTGCCACTAAGCGTTTAAGGGTAAGGGCCCCGCCATGACAATTTGATACATTGTGCCCTTGACAGAGGGCCGACTATACAGTGTTTGCTGTTTGAAAATGAAGGGACTTTTTTCACAACTCGGGATTATTTTTAGATTGAAAGATTTTTTGTTTGCTTAGTGGTTTTTTTAATAGGGTGGTGATTAAGTCGTGAAAATTATGGTAATGGATATTTTTTTTTGGAAATTACTACTGAAAAAATGGATAGCACCACTTCATAATTTTTTTTATTGTAATAGGTATAGAAATTATGTAATTTTCTTTTCAAGTACTGTTCAAACTATATTTCCGTCAAAGTACTTCCAAAATTCTGACTTAACTCTTTCTAAAATGATCCTCTTCTTTTACGTTATTATTTTTATTGACATTTATCTGTGACTAGACATGCCACACCCAAAATAAAATACGTGATTAATATCTTATTTATTTTATTTCTTTCTTAAATTAATAGTTGGCATATTTTTTTCTTAAAGTTTGTAAAATATGTCAAATTTAAAGTTGATTTTATCGTTGGTAACTTTTGTTTTAGTTATACATAAAACTACAATATTTATAGGCGAATTCTGTTCAAAACTGTAAGTTATACAGATCTGTAAATCTGTAAAAACTGACAAAAACACATCTATTTTTGTTGATTAAATAAAACCATACATGAGAGCTTTACCTTTCGTAGCGATTTTAATCATTCTTTACATATTTATCTGTAAATTATGAACAGAATACGCCCATAAAGTTCTTAATGTGTGTAGGTATACTAGGGGAATTATAACTTTTACGTAATAATAATAATAAAACATAATATCACTTTGGATTATTACCAGGGCTGGCAAAAATCCATGGTTTAAAAAAAACCGACCCAATGAGTTTTTTTTTTTGGGATTTATGGTACATTTTTGGGTTTTATTGGGCTTTTTGGGCGTTATTTGATATTTATTATAAACTCGATGTTACTACAGTAAAATTTTTGAAAGATATCCGATCAAGGTTATCTACGAATTGTATGAATTCAGATTTTTACTCCGCCCATTCTGACAAATTCAGTAGTGTCGTTTGCTTAGTTTTTGTGAGGGTACATAAGATACTACTGTTATTTTATTATTATAAAAATATATGTTACAGCAAAACAATTCTAATTTATAAATGAAATAAATAAATATATCATCACAGCGTATTACCCATTGCCAATCTACTTTCTACACAGATTTCGGTAATGATGAAATATTTGTACTGTGCGGGCGCTTACTAGGCGTCAACGAAATTAATAAAAACCTAAATGTGATGCGTTGCAAAATCGTGTTTTTTACACATGACATCTTCATGTCTAGTGCGAAAAATACTATAATTTTGCAACTAAACAAATAAATACCTAATCTGGGTTTATTGTTTTTTTTAAAAAAACACGAATCTAGGGAAATTTAAAAAAAATCTGAATTTATAATATTGAATATAGTTACTCTTCTACTTTAATTTTAATATTACTTCGTTTCTCTCGGATTATAACAATATGCGTAAAGAAGAAAAAGAATTTTGTGTTACCTTTGCTATTTCAAAGTCATCTATCAATCAGTATACTAGTAACACGACTATTAAAGTAATAATAATTTTGTTCGGGGTGTCGTAGCCGTATGCCTGAGTGTTTGGTCGCGAATCTGCGGATCCGGGTTCGATTCCGACCAACGCCAAAAATTACATCACAATTTAATGACACAAAATTGACCCCTGTGGTGCACTCTCCACGCCAGCATTGAGTGCCCGTGAGGTGACGCCTGGTAAACGCCCGCACGGTACAAATATTTCATCTTTACCGATATCTGTGTACCCAGCAGATTGGCACACCCAGCAATGGGTAATATGTCGTGATGATATATTTATTTATCTTTTTTTATAATTTTGTTAGCAGTTTATTTGTTACCTCCCTCTACCCTTGGTAAGGGAGGTATATGGATCATGCTAAAAATCGCATATCGACATTTTGATAAATGACCCTATTTCAAAGCCCATAGAATTCGATTATAACATTTTCACAATGATGTTTGTGAGTGTGTGTGTATGTGTGTGTGTGTGTGGATCTTCTGGTCACTCTAACTCAAATACTATCAACCGTAGAATTTTCAAACCTTGTACTTCGACCTTAATATGGAAAGAGGTCATTAGATTTTGGTGTAAATCGGATAACTGAAAATCGCACTTTACCAGAAGCTCAAAATAGTTTTTCTTCCAAAAATACCTTTAAATGTCATTTTTTCGCGATTATGTTATTATTATTGAATTTTCTACAGGCATGCGTTAATAATTTTTCTATATATTTTATAGATAAATTAATAAAATAATCAATTTTATAAATACTGGAGTTTATGTTTTAAAGATAAACACAATTTCTTAGATATACAGTTTATATTTCAAATGTATGTAACTGCAGATAAATGTCACTGTCAAAAAAATAATCATTTCAAATTAATAATAGTAACATTTAAAAGAAAATTGTAAATAGAACAATAGTTATATGGAAAGGAACTTAATATCCAGTTTCCAGAATCATTAAATATACAGGTAAATAAAAAATATATCAGCATGGCATATTACCCGGGCGTTTACTAAGCGTATCACTCATTTCTGGCGTGGAGAGTGCACCACAGAGGCAATTTTGTGCCATTTAAAATTCGAGATATTTGGTGTTGGTGGGAATTGAATCCGGTTCCCCAGATTCGCGACCAGACACTCGAGACCCCATAGGTATATGTATTTAAATTAATAAAAGTTAAATGGCGGGAGGTATTGTGTTGGTCACATCAATTTTTTTTATCGGCTTCAGGTTATTAAGCATACATATACAAACGAAGGCTGACAACGAAGTAACAACTGTATCTGTACGGTAATATTATTACTATACTGGCATGTCAACATTCTAAAATATGAAAATAAAATAAAAGTATAATGTTCTTCAATTCAGATAATGACAGTGTATCGTTCTTAACGCTGTTTACTTTATTCTAAAATAATAAACATAGGGGATAACGCATATAATTTGAATATTTGTCATATGTGATAGGTATATGTCAAAATAATTGTTTTGTTATTCATAGCATAGTATTCTGAAAGAAGCATTTATACAATAATCGACATCTGCGGCAGTTATGATATACATAACATTCCTAGGTATGTTAATAGTTAATACATATTATAAGAGTGTATATTTTTTAAAAATTTATTTCACGAAAATCTAGGGATTTGTTTCCTAAAAATCTGGGGACAATATAAAATATCATCTGGCAATGTTGTAATACGTTATTCTTAACTGTAATCACAGTCTCTTGGGTGGAAAAATAGCAGATTTCACTTCTACCCCACGGGTTGGAAATGTTTATGTAGGGGCAAGGACGTAGCCAGGATATTTTTGTAGGGTGGGCCAGCGGTGGGCCAAAATTTATTTTAGGTGGGCCACTAAGAAAAGTTTTGTACTTAGGGTGACCAGATTTATAAATTGCAAAACCGGGACATTTTTTAAAGAATTGTAAAACCAGTGGTGGCTTGTGTACCAAAACTTTGGTGAAGCAAGGTATCCAGAAAAATAAGCGCCGCAGGTGAAATTTTTTTTTCATTCAAACTTTTTTTTTGGCATTTTGAAATTCGATAAATAAATGAACCTGTTTCTGTAAACATGTGATTAAAAAATAAAAATAATACCTATACATATAATTTAATATGTACTTACTCATAAATTAAAGTCATCCTTTATTCTACGGATCTATGACAATTTTGCTAGGCAACCCCTACATAAACATTTCCAACCTGCGGGGTGGAAGTGAAATATATTATTTCCCACCTAAGAGATTGTCATTGCAGTTAGGAATGACGTATTTCCCAACCTCTAAAAGGTTAGGAATAGACATATAACTATAATGATTGTGAATAAAATAATATTACTGTTTCTTTACCATAAATGCCATTATTGTTTTGGAATGAGAAATGCAGTTCAAATAATGACTTTTAAACGGGTGGGCCAGAGTTTTTGCAGGGTGGGCCTGGCCCACCCCTGGCTACGTCCCTGTGTAGGGGTTAGCAACATTGTCATAGATCCCTTTAATAAAGTAGGCTAAACAAATTTTAATAGAACTGTCAAAAATATTAATAAAATGAAAGGTTACAACTATTTGATTTATTTTTAAAATTATTGATTTAAAAAGAGAATGATTGTGAATAAATAGTATCTCTAATCGAGGCTTCGCCTCTCGGTAATATGCATGAGCTCTCGGTTGTAATGAAACATATCCCACCTCGGATGTAATATACTATAGTTTTTTCAATATCTGTATAGAATGTTGTATGTAGTACACAACTTCAATTACAATAATAATATTATAAGAGAAGATTTATGTTTATGTTTTTAGAATTTCTGTTTGTGAAAATTGTGTTTCAGAGTGTTTCTTTACATTTGAAGGATCAGGTTAAAGTTTCATATAACGAAATCATAAATATTATTAATGTGAATGTATGTGGACGTGTTAAAAATGACGCGTATTTTTTAGTCAATTTACAATAACTTTTAACAACGTACTAATTATTTGTAATACGAGTACATTGATAAGGAATGTTTCATATTGACAGTTAATAAGTTTCTAAACTTTTTGTTTGTATTCTTTGGGGATTGATGATTTTCCAGTTTATGCAACGGTATATTATGAAATTCATTTATTTTAAAATCTTCTTGTTTGTAGTTCTTAATACATAAATATACGTAAAATATCCAGGAATTCATTAGATTACTAGAACAAGTGGTTGTAATACCTATTCGTGGTGGAGTATTATTTGTTTTAGAACCTATTTTTTTTTAACCTATAGTTTCTAGTGCGAAGAAGTAATATTTTCCTGTTGATTTAATTTTAATATTATTTTACAACATTGAGTCTTTTTGTTGTAGGAGGAGAGCCGTCAGACAGCGAAGGGCGAGAGTACGAGAACTCCAATTATCAGCAGGACGAGGACACGCTCACCCCCTGTGCCAAGCTGGAGAAGTACGCCCTCTCGGAGAGTACCAGGTCAGTCATCTTACTTTGCTTGCTTCTTCAAAAGGGTTGAACATTTATAAAGAAAATATATTTTTAACTTACGAAGAGTAAACAAATTTTGTGGTTTCACTATTATGACATGACCTTTTTAGAACATTTTTTTTTCTCAGAAATTTTCTAGTATATAAAAAATATATATTTTGTCCCATATTTTGGAAACTGCTGATAGATTTTGCTCAGTTAAACAGTACATACCTACCTCTTCAAATAAAAAAGTTACCAATAGTGAGCTAGGGTACCTTTATATACAGGGTATGGCCATGGGGCAAGATCGCCGCCATAAGCGGGCCAATGTCAAACATACTGATAATTCATTTCCCTATTTATTTGTAAGAAATGTGATGTGAATCTATACAGGTAATAAAAATTCATTTATTTAAGAGATACACAATTATTATTATGACATGGATTTAGAGGTTATGTTACGAAAATACATAGTATAAAGGTACCCTATAGTGAGCTAAACTTTTCAATACACCCTCGTATTTCGTGAATTACCAATACCGAATCGAAACAAATAATTATCAAATGAGAATAGTAAATAGAAAAGTATCGTTGCCAAATTTTGATATGCGTAATTTTTTTTTTTAAGATAAGTTTAAAATTGAAATGTCAACGATACAATTGGACTAACGGCCGAATTCACCATTAATCCGTTGATTAATAATCAGTTGATTAAGGAATCAAGCTGATCTGTAGAGCAACATATATTCTAATTCATCAACTTGATTTCTGAATCAAGGAATCATAATTAACTAATTCACAGTTTTGTTTTAGTTTTTGACAGTTAATGTAACTTTTTCATTTATGTATAAAATATATTTTATAATTTTCCTATAATAATGTTATATTTTTATTTTGATATAGGTAGAAGTTACACTGATTCCAATTAAGAAGTGTTTTTAAACATAGTGAAAATTAAAGATTAAAAGTATAGTTAAAAATAATAAAACCAATGCGGTTCTAAATAAAGATAAAGAAGAAGGATGAGCTAAAGTTACAAATGGGTACAATAGTCAGAATCCTAACATAGCTATAAATGTCAAAATTAGGATTCAAAGATGTGATCAGTCCTTGATTCATGGAATATGACGAATCAGTTGATTATTGATTTTGATTAGCTTGATTTTTAATGGTGAATTGGATTGATTTAGGATCAGAGTTGATCTGTGAATCAACTCATGATTAACGAATGGTGAATTTGGCCGTAATTGGTTGGAAATTAGTGTTAAAACGAACAATAGTGTTAATAGCGAAACAATTTAAATTTTGAATAAGATATAATTCGTTGTCCACATTTAAAATATATTTCTTTTTATGAATAATTTATAAAATAAATATTTATAATTGATGTGTTAAATTCAATGTTATTTGTGGTTTATAATATTGTTTAGATTTATAACAACCCTTTTGAAGATATTTTTTTATGAATTTTAAATGTATACATTTATATCAATGTTTTAATTGCCAATATTTATGTTTGACATTTCCGGGATGTTACAGTAATAACAACGCTTAATGAGTTTATATTTTACGTATTTAATTGTACATACAATTATTTAAATATTAACATGTATGATCATATGATTATGTATTTACAAATATGGTTCTTCGTCGAAAGAATTATAGCGTATTTCTTAAAATTAAAGTTAGTCATTAGTTCCGTATGAGTTTTCGACTAGGTTCCTTATTCTATTTGAATTTCCGAAAGTTTCGTCTCGCCCTATTTCTCCCATTTTGAAAATTATATACATTTAGCACCGTTATAACATTGTTCGCGAAACACTACTGTTACCATCCTCAGTTATATCCTCAACGTGTTGGTGATCAATGAAACACTAATGTTTACTTACTATTGTGATTATCTCTATTCAATTAAGTGAAATCAAGTGCGCTAATTACATTCGCGATTATTCACGCGCCATGAATGAATAGTACGGCAGGAATGTGGAGCTCAGGATACAAGTACGTAGGAGTTAATTATAGAAAACCCCCTGAATCATTTGCATGAGTCTGTGTGGTTTCTGCCACTCAACTGTCCGTCAGGAGATTAAATTGGTTTCATCGGAAAATGGTAAACTTTTTAACCGTAATCAATCATTGCGGATATTAACTTACAACTTTCAAATGCGGTGTTGATGGTTCTTTGCAATTTTTACCTCTCGCTAAGAGAGGTATTGGATTCATGCTACAAATCACATATCCAGATTTTATTAAATAAGCACGTTTTAAGGTCCCTACAATCCGATTTTAACATTTTTACGATGATGTATGTGTGTGTGTGTGTATGTATGTGGGATGTTGAAAGGACGATTACTCAAAAACTATAAGACTTTATATTTGTTTAACTACGTATTTCCCAATCGGACATTCATGGGAAGATCTGAAAAGGTTTTGGTAACAATTGGTCAACCGGAAGTAGAAGTTTCTTGAAAAAAATCTTCTAAATAATATTTTTTGAATTTTTTTCTTGGTAATATTAAAGAAAATTAAATTCTCTTTCTGATATATTTAAATATTTTATTATTCTGTTATAATAAATTTTACAGCCGAAAGAATGCTATGGAAAATAGTTGAAAATTTAAATTGTTTGTAACTGACAGATAAATGTCAAGTGTCAGAAATCCGGAGACATTACTGAAGACTTTTTCTGGGAAGTACATACATATATTATTTCTTAATGTATTAATAGTTAAATAATTAATATTATAGGTATATTACACATACCCTTCAGAAATACTGTTAATCCCGATAATGAATTGGAAACATTTCGAAAAATTAGAAGAGTAGGACAAAATTTCTTCATAGCATGAATTTAAAATTAAACAATCTAAATATAAGGAATAGATGTAAGTAGAATTGTTGGTGTAGAGTGTTGGTATACAAGAAATGTTAAATACAATAGGGCGCGAGCAGTTATGTGAAGCAGATATGGTGGCCCGTGTCAGAATGATAGCTAGTAATTATGTACATAGATGTCAAATATCATAATTTCTCATTCTAAATTTAGTGATTTTCCAATTCCATGTGGTTTATTTTCCTCGATAAGTAAATTCCACAATCCTGGTGACAAATCAACTACGTGAATTTAGAAAATCTTGAAATTTTTAATGAAACATTCTAACATTTGACATCTACGTACATAATTATTAATTATCATTCTGAAACGGGCTCCCATATCTGCTTGTCAAGGCCAACAATGTCACATGACTGCTTGCACCCTATACTTACGTAACCAAAAACGTAAGTGGCGAGAGATCTTTTTTGTATCTTTGTAATGTATGATTTCTGTTATTATTTGATAGCAGAAATAAAGAAATAAGAATAGTTTAAATACATATTACAATATCTCACAGAAATCTGAGTTAAATGAAATTCAAATTCCGCTATTTAAGTCCACTACACTATCAGTACCCTCTGTTGGGTATCGGCCCCACCCAAGCGTAAAATAAACGCATTCGAACCCTGAATGGCCGAATGAAATCACCCGGCCAATGTCCACATCACCACCATGTGGAAACACAAAGGACAGATTAAAGGATCACGTGGAAACGCGATCAAAGTGTGCGTAGCGATTAAAATTAAAGAAAGACCGGAAAATCGTCAATCATATGTCAAATCAAAACATCACACGATCGCGAGGGATATCTACCGGATTTTATAATTTAGTTAAGGGATGAATACAAGCAATTAAAAACAAAACTGTAAAATAAAAATTGGGCGTATTGATTTTGAAATTATTCGTATTGAAGGAATAAACATATCAGTTTCAATATTGCTAATTATTACTAATTGAAACATTTAAATTGGGTACAATAACAATAACTTCCTGATGAAATTAAACACTTATTTTTTTGTTGTATTGAATTAATTAATTAATTAATAATTTGATTGTTTTAAATATCATGGATAAATTTTTCAAACGAAGTTTGTTTTATATTAGCAAGTCTATAAATCTGCAGTATAGGTTTTCTAGGGGGATCTTCCATTTTTGCACATTATGTTTATTCAAATTTGAAAAGTAGAAATTTGCTATGAAATCGTATAAGAACTAGCACATGTTATAATGTAATAATATTATTAAAAAATACAATGGCGAATGATTTAAATATTAGATTTTTATTTAATACAGTAGGCTTTCTGATACATACTCTTATTTGATTTAGACATCTGATAATATTAAATAATAGATATAATAATGAATTATCAGATTGAAATAGATGAAATTTTGAATTATTGATTTTTTACCTCTCGCTAAGAGAGGTATTGGATTCATGCTATAACTCGCATAGCCGGATTTTAATGATTAAGCACGTTTTAAGGTCCCTACAATCCAATTTTAATATATTTACGATGATGTCTGTGTGAGTATATGTGTGTGTGGGGAGGTTGGAAGGACGATTTCTCAAAAATTATAATACTTAATATCTGTTTAACTACGTATTTCTCAATCGGACATTACTGGGAAGAGCTGAAAAGGTTTTGGTAATAATTGGACAACCAGAAGTAGCAGATTCTAAAAAAAATCTTCTAAATAGTATTTTTTGAATTTTTTTGTTCTTGCTTGTTTTACATATAAATATTTTATTATATCTTTTATAGATTTAGAGATAATGAAATATAAGGTATATAATAAATCTCACAGCACAAATAATGTCATGGAAACCAATTGAAAAATGAAAAAGTTTATAACTGACAGATAAATGTCAGTGTCAAAAATCCAGAGACATTACTGAAGATTTTTTGTGGCAAGTACATACATTATATTATTTCTTATTGTATTAATAGTTAAATATTTAGAATTATAGGTATATTACATATAGCCATCAAAAATGCTGTTAATGAATTGGAAACATTTCGAAAAAATAGAAGAGGACAAAATTTCTTGATAGAATGAATTTAAAATTAAAAAATCTAAATATAAACTATAGATGTAAGTAGAATTTTTGGTGTAGAGTGTAGGTATACAAGAAATGTTAAATACAAGGGCGCGAGCAGTCATGTCACTTTGTTGGCCTTGACAAGCATACATATATGTCAAATATCATAATTTCTCATTCTAAATTTAGTTTTCATTTTCCAATTCCATGTGGTTTATTTTCCTCAAGTAAATTTCACACTCCTGGTGACAAATTAACTACGTGAATTTAGAAAATCTTGAAATTTTTAATGAAAAATTCTGACATTTGACATCTATGTACATAATTACTAGCTATCGTTCTGACACGGGCCCCCATATCTGCTTGTTAAGGCCAACAGTGTCGCGCCCATAACTTAAGTAACCAAAAACGGAAGTGGCGAGAAGTATTGTGCTGGCCACAACAATTTTTTTTTGTAGGCTAGTCTACAAACCAATTTGATTAATTTTGATACAACAACTAAACAGTAGCAATATTAAAAAAAAACCTACTACTTGTCGGATACCGTTGTATAATAATATATTTTCTTTTAAGTAAAACCGAATGCAGGTGTATAAAAATACTGGAATTGCCGTTGCATTGATAAATGTCTCATTTTAATTTTACAGCAATTACTTTAATGAATTGGTAGATATTTTATTACATACATATAAGCAGTTGAATCGTAATCATACATGCAATTAGAATCGGTTTCATGAACATTTATTTTTAAAATGTAATTATTATCAAATAATATTAATCATTTATAGAATATTAATATTGGTGGTAAAAGGTTTAATGAATAGAAAACATTATTCTTTCTATTTTTGATTTTCCCTGTATTATATTGCAATACAATGTCAGCAAATAATCGCTTTAGTGGTGAATTTTATTATTTTCCTCAGTCGGATTGTGAATACAACGTAAAACAGATAACAGAACTTCCACATCAATTAATATCGTATTTGTACGTATGAGGAAATAAATGTACTTATATTTTATAATATGGCGGAAAATGTATGATACACTATGAGTCATGCTAGAATTAATGGCTGGTACCACAAGCCTTGTTTTAAAACATTTTGAAAAATGGCAAATTTCATTATTTAATAATAATAAATTAATTATATCACACACATTTATCAAAATATTATTTTAAAGTAGAACATAGTTTGTATTCAAACAATTAAAACAGCATTTTAAAACAAGGCTTGTGGTACCCCAACCATTGAGAATAAGAAAACCAAATAGGCCCAGATATTTTGACAGAATTACGAAGGTGGATTGAAAATTTTCTGGAATGACGTGAAAAAATATATATATTTAACACGGAGTACATTTTATTTTTCTACATTGTCCCCTCTGCTGTCAACACGCTTGGTCCAACGTTCTTCTAACTTTTCGATTCCCTCCCGAAAATAGTTTTCTTTGAGGTCCTAAAAATAAGCATTTACTGCTTCGATGACTTCTTCGTTCGTTGGATCGAAATCCCTTTCCAGCGAGGAACGTTTTGAGTTTCGGGAAAAGATGGAAGTCCGAGGAAGCCAAATCGGGCGAGTACGGGTGAATGGGGGACGATTTCAAACCTCAGTTCGGTCAATTTTTGTTGAGCAATACGACTTGAATGAGCTGGAGCATTGTCGCGGTGAAACAAGATATTTTTCTTTGCCATACCTGGGCGTTTTTCTTGAATTGCTGCTTTCAGCTTGTCTAAAAGTGTGGCGTAGTATTGTCCAGTTACAGTTTTTCCTTTATAAAGATAATCAATTAGCAGAATGCCTTTGGTGTCCCAAAAGACTGACGCCATCACCTTTTCTGCCGACTCACCATATCTAATCCACGCGTTCGACTGAATTTTCGTCTCTGGAATGTAATGGTGTACCCATGTTCCATTCATGATTATGAAACGTCTTTTGAAATTTAATTTTTCTTAAGCAACTCCAAATTTTCGATTGAAGTTCGGGCTCGAATGCACTTTTGCTCCGAACTGAGCAATTGCGGCACCACCTGGCGCACATTTTTCTCAAGCCCAGCTCATTGTGTAAAATATAAATTACACGTTCATAAGAGATCCTTATGGCTTCCTTAATCTCACGCACTTTCATTTGTCGATCTTCTCGGACCATATCGTGGACTTTATACACAATTTCCGGTGTGGCAGGCGATTTTGGTCGACCTGACCGTGGTTCATCACAGATGTGTGTCCAGGCACTTTTAAATTCCGAAACCCAGAAACTCACAGTGGAAAAGGAAGATGAAACATTCCTAAGCACAGCATCCAATCTGGTTATGATCTCCGTTGCCGTCTCTCCTTTCAAATAAAAAATCTTGATCACCGCACGAACTTCGTTTTTATCCATTACCGATTTAACGCGAGGTAGATCGACACAGACGCTTGTCACGATTAGACAGATTGACAGATTGTATTGAAATTTCTTGACAGTTCATATGAAGAGTTAAATAAAAGAAGATAAGATTTCTTTCCAAAATCCAAGGCCATCTCCGTAATTTCGGAAACTTTTCAATCCATCCTCGTAATTTTGAAATGGAAATTATTACTTGAACTGAGAAGATGTACCAGAAGTAAATATTATTAACCAGGTAGTGAATTTATTAGAAAGTGAGGTTCGTTGCAACCAAACATGACCACTACTTCGCTAGATGTTTTAGCGAAATATTTCTCGCTAGCTATTTCGTCTAGCGCTAGATTTTAGCGAACCGTTCAATTATTTGCTAGTCTAGCGTAGGCTAGCACTAACCCGGCTGAACGCGAGCAATATTGCTTGGCGTCTATAGTCCTAGTAGTGTAGGTCTCGGCGTAGGTGTAACCTATTCGTTGTTGGTGTTTGGCGCTCGTTGTAATGGCCTCGTGACTCGACGTGGATGTCGACGTCGCGGTGTTTGTTGTAGAGCGTCGCGCGACTGCGACCGCGACCAGCGAACAGAACAGCACTGCAAACAGGCGAACGCCTCCCGAAATAGTCCGGCACGCTGCAAATATAGCCCGTCTGTGTCTGGCCACTCGTTCCCGTTCGTCGTCCGCCAAACCACGTTCTCAGACGATTACTGACGCCTCTATAGCCTGCCCTCTTTATATCCCAATAACACCAACACTTTTGTTTGCAATAAAATATTGGAAATGTCTAGCTTAGCTGCACACAGACTAGACAAGTAGACACGATATATCATCGACACTACCGTTACTAGTATTTGTTTGTCTGCATAAGTTCCAACCCAGTACATTTGTACTTAATAAAATCATTTACATTTTCGTAATTTACTTTTTCTGTTAAATCTGTTGTTGCTGTAGATTTTTCCCATAAATTAAATAAAGATATTGATCTGCGGTTTCAAAATTTGGACATCACGATGAATTAGTCCGATCAGTAGAGGTTTTTTCACCTTGCTAAAGGTGGGGTAATTCTGATTTTAATATGTTGTTTAGGTCGAGACTCTGACGACATATTCAAGTTTTCGACCTGGGGAGGTTCGACGCGAGCCACCTTCTTTGATTAAAGGTGCAGAAAAAGTGTTTTTAGCCATTTTCTCAAAAACAGTGGCCCGTATCAAAATTTTACAAGAATGCAAAATTAAAGCTCCTAAGTGCATAAAAGGGTTCTTACATTTTTTACCTAGGATGACCTGTCAAAGAGTTATGTTCTAAAACAGTTAACCAGAATAACAATTTATGAAAGAAATTTAAATTACTCAAAAAATAATAGTATTTTATGTATCTAGGACGAAAAGTGAATCTTTAAGGTATGAGCAAGTTGTAATTACTTGTGAGTAAAGACACTTTTCGTCTGAGGTACATACACAATTTTATGTCATACGGGGTTGTAGTTATTAAATTATTAAAAGAAATATGCAGCAATTTGTAGCAGCATGAATTTTCTATAAGTAGGCGAAGTCGCAATTGTTCGAAAATATTAGCAAAATTTGGACAGATTGACAGATTTAAATTGAATTTTTCTGGTTTCATTAACATTCTTATTCGCTATACTTAATGAAAAGTCTGTTGTGACCAGCACAATACCTCTCGCCACTTTCTTTTTTTGCTTACATAAGTATAGGGCACGAACAGTCATGACAAGCAGATGTGGGGGCCCGTTTCAGAATGATAATTAGTAATTATGTACATAGATGTCAAATGTCAGAATTTTTCATTAAAAATTTCAAGATTTTCACGTAGTTAATTTGTCACCAGGCGTGTGGTATTTACTTGTCGAGGAAAATAAACCACATGGAATTGGAAAATCACTAAATTTAGAATGAAAAATTATTATATATATATATATATATATATATATATATATATATATATATATATATATATACATCTATATACATAATTACTAGCTATCATTCTGACATGGGCCCCCATATCTGCTTGTCACACATACACACATCCACACACACACAGACATCCACACACACACACAGACATCATCGTAAAAATGTTAAAATCGGATTGTAGGGACCTTAAATCGTGCTTATTCAATAAAATCTGGATATGCGATTTTTAGCATGAATCCAATACCTCTCTTAGCGAGAGGTAAAAATACATTCCTCGAGATATTTGGCTGAGGGTACTGAGGTGAAGAACAATTTACTGCCGCATAAATAAAGGATTTAGTATGAAGGTAAAATTTTAAATTCCTAGAACTTTAAAATATCATTTTAATGTTTCACTTTTTATTTTATAAATTGTTAAAAAAATGTTGCTTTAGAAACCAGTATGACATAAACAATATCAGGTATTTAATACTTATGCCCGGTTGCAGAAACGTTCATCAACGCATTGTTCAATTAGTGGGTCATCAAAACAAATTCGTATCAGTTTGCTAGTTCTTATGACTTTTAAATCATTGCTGTCAAAAAAATCGCGTTGCATTTGTTCGTTTTGATGAACCGCTAACCGAACAAGGTATTGATGAACGTTTTTGCAACCGAACATAATAGGTTTTGCTATTTATAACAGTTTACATTCATCGTGGCATTGAAAGAAGTAAATTATCGATAATTTTTTAATAATTTTTGTCAACGCTTTCCTACAAATTCATCCATCACTTTGACTCGGTTAAAGAGATACGATAACGCGGTTTGAAAATTTAAATTCAGCATCAAATTCTCCTTTTTGTCATGTATTACACGATTTTTGATTTGATGAGCTGTTCTCTAGTTACTTTACATGAAATTCCTCCAAAAATTTTAATATCTGCAAATCGGTTTAAAACTTATTTTTTCATCTGAAATTTCGACACGATTAAAGAAAAAGAAGGTTGAAAACTTGAATTTTACATCAGAATTCCTAAACAACATGTATTAAAATCAGAACTACCCCACCTTTTGTAAGCAAAGGTCTTTTTGGCTCTCCATTGACTAAACTATATCTAAAAACATGAAAATTGGAATTTTGATAATTTTGAACTTTTCTTTCAAATCATGCAAATACCACCATCAGTATTTCTCCGAAAATTTTGTAATAACAAAACCATATTTTGGACCCGTATCCAACGTTATTTACACCCATATTGTGAGTTATTGTTATGTCAATTTGCAAATCTAACATGAGTTTATTTGGTGGATGTGGGCTGGGGGCCTTGTCCCGATCAGTCACCCCGTCAGTCACGCGAAACTGCCTCGACTCGCAAAATCACCAGACATAGACCCGACAGTTAGAGTTTGTTAGCTATGGCAGGAAGTAGGTGTGAAACAAAAAGAATCTGATTCATTGCTCTTGCTCATTACGGAAAATTGGTCAAAGAAAAGGCTACATCATAAGTAGTGATGAAGTTTTTGCCGGGTTCCTAACGTATGTTCTAAAAATTTAAAATTTAATTTTCTTATAATATAAATAGTGTCGGGTAATAGCACGCGAGGTATACACAAAGACACTTTCACTCCGAATGATACATTATATTTTTTCTTCAAACGTAGATATTTAAACAAAACTGACGTTACATTTTACATAAATTACGTTTGCGATTTAAATTGCCCTGTAGCAATGGATACTTATTTGTTCACTTGTTGTTATAAACATTGAAGTGAAAATTTTCACCTTTTGACGTTAAATAAAAACTATGCAATTTTTTATCCTCCTTGTGTGCAATTTTGTCAGAATTTGAAGTATTATAATGTACGCTCCCTGAAGTTATTCAATTGGATGAAAATCTAACAGTGTGGTTGAAAGATATGTCCAGGAATCACTGCAAAACAATATAAACTTTTCTTATTACTTTAATTCTAAGTGTTCTTATGTTCATTACCGTCCTTGTAATTGTCATCTGTAAGTCTACTGTTCTTTAATATGTTATTTTCTCAAAAGTAAACTCTGTTTATATTTCAATTCATAGGTTATTTATTTAAATTATTTATTAATACTTTTTGACAGATCTATTGAAATTTGTTTAGCCTATTTTATTATAGGGATTTATGACCATGTTGTTAAGCAACCGCTACATAAATATTTCCAACCCGTGGGGTGAAAGTGAAATCTCTTATTTCTCTCCCAAGAGATTCTCATTGCAGTTAGGAATTCCCAACCTCTAAAAGGTTAGGAATCGACATATTACTATTATTGTTGTGAATAAAATTATAAAAAAGAGGACAGAACTATTTTTGATTCACATGGAAATACAAAACAGAAGAGCTTTTTTAATACTGACGGCCTCAACATACAAACTTACTTATGAATTGTATATTAAAGCACCAAATAAAAATATTCCTTTCAGAACATTTAGGCTACGAAAATTTCAGTGCTTCTTGATGAATAAACTTTTTTTTTCCTTTAAACGGACACCTCTTTTAACCGGACATGTAATCGGCGACCAGTGCTGAATACTTTGTAAATAATAACTATTTTCTTTTGCAATTAGCATTTCATTATGTAAACGCAACATAAATATTTAATACATTAAAATCTAATAAATGTCCCAAGATATAGAGTATAATGGTTTCTTTCCAACGGTCAGTATGTCCCACGTGACCGCCCCGTTCCGTTCCCGGGGTTGGGGGTAGTGACCTGTAGCACCTGTCGTGTGCGCGGGTCACGGAGACGTCGGTTAGACACCTCGGACTCGGAGCCACCGGTTGTGCTGGCTGGACACCGGTCACTGCGGTTGGAAATGGTTCACTGGACACCGGGTAAATGACTCGCTAATCATGGGAATGGGAACATGGCGAGGAACGAAATTGATCAGTTCAACCCTACCTCTAATTAGAGGAGAAATTGGTATAGTTTTACACTGATTTCTAGACATATATTTCAGCCACACTGTTAGATTTCCATCCAATTGAACAACTTCAGAGGGCGTACATTATAATACTTCAAATTTCGACATAATTGCACACAAGGAGGATATAAAATTCTACAGTTTTTATTTAAACGTGAAAACGTGAAAATTTTCACTTCAATGATTATAACAAAAAGTGAACAAATAAGCACTCATGGCAACAGGGCAATGGAAATCGCAAACATACTTTATGTAAAATGTTTTTAATTACTGTAATATCAAATGTAAAAGTGTCTTGTGTGCCTCGCGGGCAATTGTCCGACTTGCTTCGCTCGTCGTGCAAACTTCCACGGTCGCTACACAAAGTATCACTTTTACTCCTAATAACTCAATATACTATTGTTGTTTAATATGTCTACTCAATAATGGTTCTAGAGTGAAGGTACTAAGAACACATATGACAAAATCTAAATCGAAATTCGCAACCTGAAACTAAAACTAGAGCACAAATAGGAAAAACGTTGAAGTTTCCATTTGTTTACAAGTTTGACAAAGCCACAACTGCCACGTCAGAATGAACGTTTCGTTTCATTTCAACGAGGGAGACTCACTAGAATCAGAATCAATCAATACCCATATATGTATAATACATCACACAGATTCACACGTGTGCAGTTAGATAGGTAACGCTATGTGAAATATTCATGTTCAATTTGCTTATCACGATATTGTGGCGGTGGCGCGCGCTATTATTAACTGTGACTTTGAAAATGTTTTCACTTTCTATCCAATGCTGAATTAAAATATCGGCTTTATGAATATTCAAACTATCTCAATGATATCACGCTGGAAATATGCGAGAATGGAACATTGTTTTCTGGTAGTGGTATTTTTACTCTCTTTTGTTACCGCAGATTCAAAATATGCTAGATAAATTAGGCGGGATAATTCATTATTTCTTATAGCATTTTACAATAATTGTAGCTTTTATTTAACTTCACTTGTTTGTTTGTTAGTTCGTTAGTTATTTGCCGTCAAATAAGTATGGACTGAAGATTTCTACACTGTTGTTAATTCAGTTTGGCAATATTGAAAATGCTAAGTTATGAAGGGACAGGGTGCGGAGAAACGACCATACTTATTTGGCGGTGAATATAATTAGTGTCAAATTTTCCTAAGCAACAAAAAATCCTTGTTTTAATTATTTCTCGCATTAGTGTGAGAATTGGTTATTTCCCGCTCTCATTTTGAGAGTGAGAATACTTGTCTTGTACTATTATACACAAAATGATTTTCAATATAAAAATTTGGAATCAAGTAGATATTTGAACATTTTGCACACAAGGTTGTAGTTTAATTTCTACGCCGCCGGAGTAGAAGTAGCTAATTTCTACGCCGCCGCCGTAGAAATAAAATAAATAAATATCCATAGAAACTATACAGAATCAACGAATAAGAAGTAATTTGTATAAAAGAAACACACACACTAGATAATCTAAGAATAAAGTTACTAAATACTATCAATAGCTGTCAAATTTAAATAAATAATGGTTGAAGTAACGATAATCGACTGGAAGTTGGTTGAGGGAAGAAAAAAAAATAGTCGGAACGCAGTCTAAAGATGTTTAATTTTGATTTAAAACCGACGCTTCGATCATACAATGATCATTTTCAGGGTTAAATCAAGTCAGAAATAAAAATGTTTTAGTAACAAAACGTTAACAAACATGGATGATTTTTTTTTTTAATAAATAACCTATGAATTTAAATATAAACAGAGTTTACTTTTGAGGAAATAACATATTAAATAATACTTCAAATTCCACACAAGGAGGATTTATTTAAACGTCAAAACGTTAAAAATTTCAATGCAATGTTTATAACAAAAAGTGAACAAATAAGTATTCATAGCTACAGGGCACTTGAAATCGCAAACGTAATTTACGTAAAATGTAAAGTCAATAGTAGATATTTTTCTTTAAATATCTACGTTTAAAAAAAAACTAGAATGTGTAATTGGGAGTAAAAGTGTCTTTGTGTGCCTCGCGTGCAATTGTATCACTTTTATTCCTAATAACAGAATATACTATTTTCTATAAAGCCTCGTTTAAATATTACAAATATTAAATAGCAATAAGAAATCAAAATCTTCAGCCCCATTAAAATGTTTTTTTCATAAAAGTCTCAACAATAATGTCATATGCTTCCCTATTTATAGGTTGGAGTGTTTACAATATTATTTAAATATAAAAATTGTAATTTTATATACATACTCAGATAATTTCAAGGGTTTATGAACTCTAAAATACTTGTTACACGATTTTATAGCTTTCCCTTTTCAACTGTAATCCCTTTGAAGCCCAATGTTCTGTGTATAAGCTAACACACCTTGTAACAACAAATTAATTTTTCATTTCTGAACAAAAACTACGACCAATAAATCTTATGGTTACTTAGTATAAAGGTCGGGAACTAGATGCATCATTTCTATGGGAATATAAAGGAGAGTGCAAGAAAAAGATTCCCCCATTTAGTTGCAGGTTAGGTCAGGTTAGGTCTTTCATCCTGTCCCTTCTTGGGAAAGGATTCCCATCCCGTTTCAGAAACGGGACGAAGGAAGGTCCCGTTAGAAATATTCGTTTGTTTTCAGCATGCAACTTTGATCTTTATATACAGAATACAGACGTTATTAGGGGTGCAACTGTGATCTGTCCAAAGGGCACTAACGGTGTTCTATCAAAAGTGGAGCGTTAGATTTAAACAGGATTGATGAATATTTTAATTCTGCATATTTGTAATGTCATTATTCTTCGCGGGAATGTTTTTCTAAGAGTGCTTTTTCATTAAAGAGTGTCAGGGTTTCTTGGGAGAATTCTAATTGTAGTTGTTTTTGTACCGCGTAGATTTCCGGTTAAATGTAGAGACTTCCGTAGTGGTAACTATAGGTCGTTAGCTTGTATGCATGTAGCACGAGCTGTAGCAGGGTTGTACAAAATTGCTAATGTTTTATATATCGTAGAAATTGATCAAGATTTATAGGAATGTATGATATGAGCACTTTCAAATGCGATTATTATATAGGCTATCCGGATTTTGATGACCCATTGGGATCTCAGAAAAAGATACGATTTTATGACTTCAGTTAAATGGGACATTAGGAAAACGATTATAACTCATTGGGAACTATAGCCGCGTTCCTTCGGATTGTGATTGCGATTTTGTGAATCCTGGTTAGGTTAATCGTGATCCTTTTGAATCATGATTTAAAAATTATATCAAGAAAACAACTTGAATAATATAAACACCATCTAGTGTCAAATATCATATTATTTTCTAAATAATCTACTGTCGAGTGTTATAGTCAGCACATTAAAAATGGATGACATGGAAGTACAAAAAAAATGTCAGTACATGCTTTTGTAGGAAAATCATATTTCCTTTGATGCAACAAACCCCACATTGATAAATTTCTACGCTCGAAAACCTATTGTCGTTAGCCATTTTTAAATTTGCTCTGAAATGAATCTGTGTGATCACTCAAAAAGGATGATTCAGAAGGGAAAGGGGACGGTTGTCTAGTGATCACAAAATGAGAAAGTGGGGATAACGAATAAGAAACGAAAAAACATACTTCTTTTTCATCAAGATCACTTTGATGATTTAAATTGTGAATCACAGCTCGAAGGAACACAGCTTATATATTCTACGAGATAAAACAGTAACCAGAAGCTTGGTTTACACAATGATAAACAATTAATTTAATAACAAAATTGGGCGCCAAATTTAAAAATAGTGATACAATATTATTTATATTTATTTAGTGCTAATTATTGAAATAAAATTATTATTGATTGAATTGGTGATGGTATTGTAAAGCATTTCATTGTTGTAATCAACACAGATTTAAATTTTAAAATATTAATATGTAAAGTACATTATTTTTAAACCAAAACATTTTAATAGAAGCATTTAATTGTAATCAACACGGATTATTTAAATTTCATATTGCTAATCAGATATATCGATAGTTTACAACTCAATTGTATTTTGATCAATTGATTCTACATTAGATATTTATAATTATACTTATATGTACAGATTACAAGTAGGCTACTGAATTATTACCTATTATAGGATATAAATCGATTAAACGTACAATTCCACTAATTGGCAAAATGTCCTTAAAATTTGGAAACGGTAGTACATAAAAACACTAATTCTACGAAAGGACACACAAAAAATTGAATAGGTATGTTGTCGCAGAAAAAGTAGAAATTACGCACGAGTAACATTTTCTATTTGTACGTAATAAACATTTTACAACTATCGTATTGTACCTAATATAATATTTTGTTCTTCAATTCCTTAAGGACTCAAATTATTATTTTTAATAAATGAAAGAAAATTTTGTACGTATTTCATGAATTTCCAACACCAATCATTCATTCATCTATAACATATTGTGAACGGTACAATTTTATTTAAATCAATCTAATATTTTATCATATTAACGACACCTTTTATTCTTTGTTGGATATGGCAATCTGTTTTATGCATATTAGGTAATTCACTGCATTTTTAATATATGGGCGTTTACCAGATGTGCCCAACATTGAAACTCAAAGCTATGATAAATGATATTTAAAAGTCAAATTTGCCAAAAAAAAAAAATGAAATTGTATAATGGAAATGTCATTACCTAATACAGAACATTATGCTCTATTTCTCGAATAAATTCTTTTCATAAATGATCGATAGTTACAAATCGAATGACAAGAGACGAAAAAAATAGCTGTATTTATATGATTTTAACAAAATTACGTTAGACATCAGGTTTGAATTATACAAATCAATATAAAAATTCACATATGGATAATGCCTGGCAAATGGAATAACATTTTTTAAATACATTATAATTTAATACAAGCAACGAAGAAAATTTTCCAAGTAAAACTTGATATTGACGTAAAAACCTGTCATTAAAACAGAAAACAAATATAAAAGTTGTTAATACATCTGTTCACATATGTTTGAAAATAATTTATCATTTTGTATATTATGTAAAAAAAGTAGGTACAGTATTTTTTTAAAGATGTCCGATTAAGGTCATCTGTATCATGAACGAATTAACAATTTGGCATACATTTATCTCTTTCCTTTGCAAAAGCTATAAGCGTGTCGATAAGGATGGATATAAACGCTTGTCTTTCAAAAATTTATATTGTTTCGACTAAGTTAGGACATTCCATTTTAAAACGATGCTCGTTGTTGATAATACTTCCGCTGTAATGTATGTTTCTTTATTAATTCAGATACATTACCTTGATTCATAGCCGTACGAATAACGTTATTTTTGGTCAGAGTGAGTGACACTGACATTGTGTCAGTATCTTATTTTTCTCATATTTGGTTTTTACATTTGCTAATAAACTTACCAGTTGACTTATTTTTGAGTTTTGAATGCTTTTACTGTAATATAATACAATAACAGTAGTATCTTATGTACCCTCATAAAAACTAAGCAAACGACACTACTGAATTTGTCAGAATGGGCGGAGTAAAAATCTGAATTCATTCAATTCGTAGATGATCTTGATCAGACATCTTTCAAATTTTTTAATGTATACATACATATAAAGAGTTAAGAATTTTTTTTTTGGAGTTCCATACTTCTGTAGAGTAAGACATATAGGGTGGTGACCGGTTCGGCCGAATATAAGACTCTAAGATGTAAAATCAGACTTTCATAATTTCCTGCTTCCCTAATTATTTTAGGTAAAAATACTTCAAATAAAAGTTGTAGAGCATAAAATTCTGCATCTGAATCCATATGCCTTGTAACGGCAGAAATTAGATACAAAAATGTCGAAAATCATCTCAAAAATAGCAATAGCCATGGAATTGAGACAAATGTCTAACGGTTTATCTGTCAAATGAAGGTAATTTATTATCTGTTCAGAGCTTCAAGTAAAATATCACTTCCGATTTATCAATTTTAGCCAAAAATTACTGCTATTCCGATTGATATGTCTTAAATACTAAAATTAAAAAGTTTTTGATAATATTTTAATATAGAAATAAATAAATATATTACGGCATATTACCTGTTGCTATGGGTGTGCCAATCTGCTTGGTACACAGATATCGGTAATGATGAAATATTTGTATTGTGTAGGCGCTTAGCAAGCGTCATCTCACTGGCACTCATTGCTGGCGTGGAGAGTGCACCACAGGGGTCAATTTTATGCCATCAAAATTCGAAATAATTTTTGGCGTCGGTCGAGATCGAATCCGGGTCCCCAGATCCACGACCAGACACTCAGGCACAAGGCAACAAAACTTCATTAAAAACTGTTATGGATAAAGTAGGTACTATTTCCAGTTGTCCAATTTTACCCAGAATCTAAACTTTTTATATTAATGCAGAAAGCTTAAATATGGAAAATAGTAATTTTTGGAAGTTTCATGTAAGAGTTATCGTGGGAGAAAAAAATCGTCATACACACAAACACAGACACACATACATTGTGGGACCCTAATTCGTACTGTACTATTTGATTTCATATTGATAGTATTAATACTTTCAATTTGTTGTTGTCGCACATTCACACTTCGCAAATACGGTAAATCTAATTAGCAAATCACTATCCCTATAGTGATTTTGGACACCCCTAGTTGCACATCTGCCAGGGCGCGCGCCACGGGCAGGTGTGCAGCGCAGCGCCCCGTTGACCCCCTTCCCATCCCTTGGACAGCTTGCATGCAATCTGCTTCTGCAGCCGTCCTAAACCAAGCCCTTGCCTTGCCTGCACAGAGGCGACAGACACTCGCTTCCTGGTCCTGGTGCCCTTCACCTTCACCAGGTCATTGCTCTGGAACTGAAACTGAAATGGGATGAGGAGGGATAATGTCTTAGGGTAGGGTGGACTAAGGGTGGGTATTTAAAGATATGAAAAGGAAAAGGAATGTAGGGAAGATGGATATGCAGCAAGAGAAAAGGTTATTTTAAGGATGGAAGGATGTTTTCACATCTACTAATCACTATGTACGGAATATACCTACAGCGTGTATCACGGAAAGTGAAACATAGACGTTTAACATGGGAAATTAGTTTTTCCGTGCGCATTGCTCCCCTAATTATTTTAAACCAAAAGTTTTGAAAACCAAAAATTTCTAAATCCGAATCAATAAAAGAAATTCATTTTAGCTACTTCATAACTGCAGAAATAAAATTTGAAATTCACGGAATTACAATTTAATAGTATTAGCCATGGAATTAGAAACAAGAGACGAACAAAAGCGTAACGTTTTATTACGTCAGTGTCAGAATACTGATTGTCAAAATAAATACTAATAACATGACGTATAAAACGAGTCTGTGAGTGTGTGTGTGTGTGGCGAAATTTTCTCCGTCGATAATTCCAACACTACATTGCTAAAAATTATAATTCTTTCGTATTCTTCTTCGTTACATTCATATGAAGAGTTAATTAGAAGTACCCTCATTTGCAGTTCTTAACAGTTTTTCTTGAAAAAAAACAACGCAGTTAAATATCATTTTTGACGTTATAAATATTAAAGAATTTTTTATTCTCTATAAAGAGAATCAGCCACCTCTGCTATAACCATGGAAAATACTGATATGTTCAAATAATTGTAATTGACGTACGTCTATGTAAAATGCAATTTACATGGTATTTCCATAAGACGCGGAAAGATAGAAAAATGAATGAGAGGATAAGGGAAATGGCTCGAGTGATAGAAATTTCTGTAAAAATACAAGAGAAAGGACTGTATTTCGGAAGACTTGAATGAGGATGACACGCAAAATACAAATGAGTTGAAGAAGAAATTCAAGAATAGCGACCCCTAAGGAATAGGAAAAGCTGACCCTGGAATGTACAATAGTTATTTCTTCTCGTGTTAGACACAATATTTTTTTTCACGACATGTTTCTAAAAACGATTTATTCGGAACTTAAATACACTTTAAGAAAAGATTAGTAGAATAAGGGTAATATTCTGTTTCTTTGAATCAAAATAGTTTATATTGACATGACTAGTAGAATAAGGGTAATATTTTATTTATTTGAATCAACATATATTACTATTTTTAATTTATATTTACACTTTGACAACACAACACACAACTGACACGTCAAAAGTTAGGTTATCAGACGCAATGCGGTGTAACAGTGTTGCCAATGAATCAATCTTAAATCTATATTAAAGTTGTCAAATTGTGATTTAATCTAGAAAAAGAAAAATATAAGATATAATTGTAAGATAATTTAAAGTATGTATATCACTAAAATAAGGATTTTCAGTAAAATTAGGAATTTATTGATAATTTTTACAATATATTTTTTTGTAAATAATATTCATGTTGGTAACACTTCTATATTTTCCTCTCTAGAGAGGAAAATTACATTTTCTATTTCGGGAGAAGAAAGTTGAGCTTTCTGTGCATGTCGTGAAAAAACGGTTTTGTTCTATCGTTAATATTATGCGAGATATCTTAAAAAAACATTGAAAATGAGGCATTCTGTACTTATTATGATATATTGCGATGTAAAAAACTCTATTCAATTTTTAACTAAAAGGAAAAACCAGCTTGAAAGTTTGCGAACTACACAGACAAAAGAAGCTTTTATAATCCTGTTCTGATTATTTTTCCATATTGCGTGACATTTAAAATTGCATTTTTTGTAAAAGTTCATGCACTATATTGATTTTGCATTTATGCACCAAATATTTGCCGGTACATTAAACCCGACCACAAAATAAACTACAATTAATCCGCTTAATTTAAATGATAATGCAGCACCATTACAAATCTCATCAAATTTAATGCTATGCCTATAAACAAGCTGTCCTAATCCTATCCATGCAAAGAAATATGATCAGATAAGCAAATAACACATATTTGTATTTAATCATTTTTGACGTGTCGTAAACAAATATAACATTTTAGTGGAACTATTTTCATTTGCACGACAATATAAAATTTTCTGTTTCTTCTATTTTTAACCAGATCATTTACTTTATTTTCACTGAATCATTACAGAATTTAATTGAAGATACTGTTCTGAAGATCAGATTGGATCAGAAGCGTTTGTAAAAAAAAAAACTATCTGATGTGGCCAGAAGAATACCTTCCGTCAATCCTGTGTATTATGTATAAATTCAGTACATAAATTTTCTTGCAAAAGATTCTAAATTTCCAGTAAAATCATTTCATAAACTATGCAAATTGAACTTGACACTGGCATCTTCTTCTTCGTTAGCTTTTCCCATTCGTTAGGGGTCGCTATTTTTTATTTTATTCTACTCATTTCTGTTTTGCGTGTCGTTCTCATTCAGTTCCTTTTCTCTTACGTTTTCCGCAATACAGTCCTTCCATCTTACCTTGGTCTTCTGTTTCTTCAATCTTCTATTACTAAGCTATTCATTCTTTTTTCAGTATATTCTTCGTCTCTCCTCATGACATGTGCAAACCAATGTAATCGTCTCTCTTGTATCTTTCTAGAAACTTCTAACACTAGAGTTATTTCCTTTATTCTTTCTTTCCTTTCTGTATCTTTCCGTGTCTTCTCCAACATCTATCTCAACATCATTTACTTTTCATTGATACTGACATCTGTCAATTTGAATTATCTGAATACATTAGGAGTTTCCATGGTTAGCACAGCTACGTGATTTATGTAATTTAATATCTTTATAAATCTTTAACTTTATATCCATTGAATATGAAGTATAAAATGCAATCAAATCGTATAGAGAATAATATATTCCGTAAGTTATAATAACGTTAAATGTCAATAAATGATATTTAACTGTTAAAATCTTCAAATGAGGGTACTTCCGGTTGACCAATTATAACCAAAATCTAATCACCCCTTCTTCTGGATGTAAACTTGAGGAATACGAAAAAATTATAATTTTTGGAATCGTGGTATTGAAGTTATGCGATCCGAAATTTTTGGTTCTTAATTTGTTTTTTTTTAAAGTGCTCAAATATTAATGGGTGATTAACACAATATATTCAGAATTCAAACCAATATGATCTTGGTTCTTGGTTAAATATAACTCAAATAGAATTGTAATACTGCAAGAAATCTTAGTATAAAAAAAATTTCTAGACATTTGGATATTCAGTTTTTTTAAGTTCCTGGAAAACTGTTCGAATTTTAAGGTGTTTTTTTTTTATAAATTCATTCCTTTATATAAATAAATAAATAAATAAATAAATATTTCATCACGGCATATTACCCATTGCTGGGTGTTCCAATCTGCTTTCTACACAGATATCGATAATGATGAAATATTTGTACCGTGCGGGTGCTTACTGGGCGTCACTTCACGCGCACTCATTGCTGGCATGGCGAGTGCGCCACAGGGGTCAATTTTGTGCCATTAAAATGCCAAGTATTTTTTGGCATCGGTCGGGATCGAACCCGGGTCCCCAAATTCGAGACTAGACACTCAGGTACACGGCCACGAGTCTCCATGGTGTCCTATATAACATAATACAAATAAATTATTTTGCCTTTCGAGTCAATATATGAAGAAAACTATAATTGTCAATTGACATAAACATTCGATCGAATTTGATATAATTATAATAATATATAAGTATCCTAATTCCTCCACCTACAATATTTGAATTCGCAAGGCCACCTCAATGTCACTACCCTCAGGACAATACAGGGTAATTGCCCCCTCTGGGCGGGGTCCAGGGGTTAGGAGGCAGCTGCAGATGTCCTGGCTCGTGCCCGAATGCAGGCAAATCTGATGTGTCTGTACCGAACCCGAACCCTCATGTATGTAGTATACACATACACCGCTTCTGCTGCTAAAGCTAATGCTCCAGCGTACCCACTGTACAGCTGTCGTAGCAGACGTCAGCGCATCTGTTGCATATACCAGCGGTAGCCAAAATGTGCTACATCAACAGGGAATAGATTTTGAATGATACGCAATGCTACTTTTTAAGTCAACGTCATTTTAATTCATTTGCAGACGTCGGACTGTTTCTCAAGATACCTAACAGATAAGGTCACGGAGTCAAGGAAAAGTCTAGGAATTTAGTTTGCCTGGAAAAGTCATGATTTCAACGTTCAAATATAAAATAAAATTAAATAATTTCAACGTTCAAAAATAAAATATAATATTGTGGAGTATAAATCAGAAGTGCCATCTCGTTTGCACTGCCCTATTGTCGTTGCTTCTAGTTTATTGTGGGAAATTGTAGATATTCCATTTTATAAAAACTGCAGACAACAACCCTAAATTTTGTTTTAAATTTTTTTAATTTGTAAAAAAAGACTTGTGAAATATTCATTGACTTCGATGGTAACTCGTAGCTCAGTTGTTAGAGCGTCGTACTAGATTGAGGAAGGCCCTGAGTTCAGATCACAGCGAGGTGCATGAATTTCTCATAATTTCTTCGTTTATTTAATTTCTCTCCGATCCATTAACGCCATTTCTACGATTTATTGTTTTGAAAAAGAACTTTTAGTAAACATAAGCTTTATTTATTCTACTACCCCGGGGCAAATAAGGCCCAGTAAATTTGGTGCCAAAAAATATGAGTCGAGTTAAAAAAATAATAATCTGAAAAGAACATTGGAGATATGGTTTTGCCAGAGCTATGCACAAGGTGCCTCAAATGGCACCGTAAAGATTGTGTTGGGGCTTACTTAATTTAAATTTAGGTTAAAATTTTGCCAAAAGTTTATCTACATCTAGCTCCTATCGAAATGAGTATTAGTATTTATTGAATTTTCTCAAAATGTTTAATATTCTTCAGTTATATTACTACATTTAAAATAATTTAATTTTTAAGAATATATTTTTATATGAAAATTAGTTTATTGTAATTTTTGTTTTAACGAAACAAAATTTAACATTTGAATAAAGCTTTTTCAATAAAGATTACTAATTATCTAAAATATTTAATTTTTGATTAAAGTCAGCCTTATTTGTCTCCATGACCTTATAATTAATTAATTTTTTGTTTTTATCTTCCGTCGCCTGTAGGTGTGTGACGAAAGTTTCAGATCGCATAACTTCAATACCACGATTCTAAAAATTATATTTTTTTCGTATTCCTCAAGTTTACATCCAGAAGAAGAGATGATTAGATTTTGGTTATAATTGGTCAACCGGAAGCATCCTCATTTGAAGATTTTAACAGTTAAATATCATTTATTGACATTTAACGTTATTATAACGTAAAGAATATATTATTCTCTATACGATTTGATTTTGCAGCCAGCTATGCTAACCATGGAAACCGCTGATATATTCAGATAATTCAAATTGACAGATGTCAGTATCAATGAAAAGTAAATGAATGTGGCAGAGATGAGGATGTTGAGATATATGTTGGGGAAGGCACGGAAATATACGGCAAGGAATGAAAGAATAATGGAAATAATTCTAGTGTTAAAAGATTCCAGAAAGATACAAGAGAGACGATTACATTGGTTTGAACATGTCATGAGGAGAGACGAACAATATATTGGAAGAAGAATGAATAGCTAAGTAATACAAGGTTGAAGAAACAGAAGGAAACCAAAGATAAAATGGACGGGTTGTATTGCTGAAGAAAAAAAAAATAGCGACCCCTAACGAATGGGAAAAGCTAAAGGAGTAGATGTCAGTGTCAAGTGCAATTTGCATAGTTTGTTTATGAAATGATTTTACTGGAAATTTAGAATCTTTTGTAAGAAAATTTATGTATGGAATTTATACATGATTGACGGAAGGTATTTTGCTAGTCATATCAGATTTTTTAGTTCATGCACGAGAAAATGTGACACACTGTAAATATCAGATAATCAGCAAAACAGATTTATTATATTATGATAAACACATCAACATATCATTACTGCCATTAACTCGTCTGATACAAAATGTTATAATAGGTGGACATACATTCTATTTTTAACACCTCTTTTTATGCTATGTTATTATAACTATTAAACAAATTACTTTATAAATTTATCATTATTATTATTATAACACAATTTCCTATTTCAATAATATTTTTCATATATATTTTTTTACTTTAGTCAACATTCCTAACAAATTGCGATAATGTAACGTATCATTTTTTTGTAATCTTTCATGTTTGAAATAGAGACACGTGAAAATTATCTTATCTTTGTAATGATGATATTCAACCGATGCACGGATCATAATCACACATTTGACGTCATCAATTAATGAATGCGATCGATTTCAATTGCATTGATAAGCAAATGATATTATTTGACATAATAAAAAAGAAATACGCAATTAAACAACATTTGTAATATAGGAGGGGAGTTTTTTTATGTTACCTAACTATGATAACAACGAGTTAGAGAACAAATAAAATTTGATTTTGCAACGTAAGAACCGTTAACAGTAACACTTATTCCAACGTTTTCTAATAAAGCTATGCCTTCAAAAAAAATCTTGGTAATTCTACAAAATACGACTCCACGGCGTTTTACAAGTGATCATTCGATAAAAAGCGACGCCCTCTCAAATGTTTTTTTTAGTTTTGGAAATAATAGTCACATGGGGTGAGGTCAGGACTGTAAGGTGGATGTTCTAATTCCTCAAAGCCGCATTCATTGACTACTGCTTGAACAATTCGTGCTTTATGCACCCTGCAGTTGTCGTGCAGAAGCATAGTTTTCTGAACATAATTGTGGGGTCTTTTTTCGCGTATAGCCGCTTTCAAGTTCTTAATTGTGTCTTTGGAGACATTCCCCGTTATTATAGTCCCTTTTGGCATATACTCAATTAAAAGAATATCCTCCGCGTCCCAGAAAACTGTAGCCATCACTTTCCCCGCAGAACATTGTATTTTCGCCTTCTTGGGTGGAGAGCCCTTATGAATCCATTGCATGGACTCTTGTTTCGTGGGAGGTTCAAAATGGTGTACCCAGGTCTCATCCCCGGTTATAATTCTGTAGAGAAAGTCTTCATCACACACACACACATACATACATGCATACATACAGACATCATCGTAAAAATGGTAAAATCGTATTATATGGACCCTTAAATGTACTCATTCACTAAAAACTCATCATTGAATTTTTTGACCAAAGACAATACCTTCCTTACCTAAAGGTGACGCAAGGTAAAAATATTAAACACCTATGTTATGTAATCTCGTGTTCACCCTGTGTAATTTCTAACGGATACATACAATAAAAATTTTGAAAGATGACCGATAAAGGTCATCTACGAATTGTATGAATTCAGATTTTTGCTCCGCCCATTATGACAAACACAGTAGTATCGTTTGCTTAGTTTTTTATGAGGGTACATAAGATACTACTGTTATTTTATTATTCTAAAAATATATGTTACAATAAATGCATTCAAAATTCAAAAATAAGTCAACTATAGTCAATTTTTTTGACTCTGTCGAGTACGGTAATAAAACTATAAATGAACTATAAATATCGCAATTATGATAAAGCGGCATATCCTTTACTTTCTGCAGTATAATACTGTTTGGCATCGGCCCATATTTTTGAGCCGCTCTATTCATGCATTGAATCAAACGTCTACCAGGTATGTATAGGAAAATATGGGCCGATGCCAAACAGTATTATACTACAGAAAGTAAAGGATATGCCGCTTTATCATAATTGCGATATTTATAGTTCATTTATAGTTTTATTACTGTACCCGACAGAGTAAAAAAAATTGACTATAGTACATTTATTAGTAAATATAAAGCCAAATATATGAAAAATAAGATAATGACACAATGTCAGTGACTCTAACAGAAAATAACGTTATTCGTATGGCTATGAATCAAGGTAATGTATCTGAATTAATAAATAAACCTTCGGTACAGCGAAAATATTGTCAACAACGAGCATCGTTTTAAAGTGGAATGTCCTAACTTAGTCAAAAAAATATGATTTTTTGAAAAACAAGCGCGTTATATCCATCCTTATCGCACACTCTTATATCCTTTGCAAAGAAAGAGATAAATGTATGCCAATTTGTTAATTCGTTCATAATACAGATGACCTTGATCGGACATCTTTAAAAAATGTACTGTATCTGAAATTTGAGCGAAACAGTGAAGAAAAAGTATTCGTTAACGAAGCAAGATTTATGCGCTCTTTAGCTGAAGATTGAGAGCCACTGTAGTGTCTAATCTTATGGTGTGTCAAACATCATTTCACCCTCTAACTGCTACCTACTTCCTTAGGGGGCTGGGACATCCCCATTTCTTTCGTCTCCGAACTTTCTAAATTTGTAACGGTGAGCTCCCCAAACTAATAGATGACACGTGTAATATTTTACTTCACCGGAGGCAAGCTTGCACATTTCTATACGCTAATAAATCTCTTCACTGCAACAGAAATAGATTTGCACGTTTTTCTTAGGCACATCTGCAAGTATATTGTTCGAAGACTTAGAAAAGAAATGAGGAATTGAATAGAAAATTAGCTCTATTCTTAGAAACGAACACTATGAACTAAAAATAGATTCGGTACATTTAAAAGTTTTGTATATTTACGTATTATTTGCAAATCTGTCAGACTTTAGAATATTTGATTTTTTAAAAGCAGTCCCATATGATATGCAATAAAAATAATCTGATATGACCAACACAATACCTCCCGGCATTTAATTTTTATTATTATTTATACATACCTATGGAGTCTCGTGTCCGCGTGCCTGATTGTCTGGTCGCGAATCTGGGAATCCGGATTCGATCCCGATCAACGCTAAATATTTCGAATTTTAAATGGCACAAAATTGTTCCCTGTGTTGCACTCTTCACGCCAGCAATGAGGCGACGCTTGGTAAACGCCCGCACGATATAAATATGCCACTATCATTACCGAAATCTGTGTATAAAGCAGAGTAGTACACCCAACAATGGGTAATATGCTGTGATTATATATATTTCTTTTATTTATTTACATACATATCTGCATATTTATAAATAAATAAATAAATAAATATTTCATCACGGCATATTACCCATTGCTGGGTGTGCCAATCTGCTTCGTATACACAGATATCGGTATTGATGGAATATTTTTACCCTGTGGGCGCTTACCAGGCGTCACCTCACGGGCACTCATTGCTGGCGTGGAGAGTGCGCCACAGGGGTCAATTTTATGCCATTAAAATGCGATGTAATTTTTGGCGTCGGTCGGGATTGAACCCGGGTCCCGTAGATTCGCGACCAGACACTCGGGCACACGGCCACGAGACCCCATATTTATTAATGCTAGAAATTATGTATATTAAATTCCTTTCCATATAACTATTGTTCTCTTTACAATTTTCGTTTTAAAACGTTATTATTATTAATTTGAAATGATGTATAATAAGTTCCTTTCCATATAACTATTGTTCTATTTACAATTTTCTTTTTAAAACGTTACTGTTATTAATTTGAAATCATTATTTTTTCGACAGTGACATTTATATTTGTCAGTTACATACATTTGAGCTGAAATGTGTAACCATGGAGTTGTGTTTATAGCATAAGTTCCGAGATTTAATTTTTATAGTACTTTATAAATTTATCCATAAAATATATATAGAAAAAGTATTAATGTGTATGAAGAATGTATGGTTAGGAACAATGTGATTAAGAGAGTTGGTGTGAGTCAGTTGAGATGGTTTGGAAATGTGGAGAGAATGGCGAGTGAACGGCTTGTTAAGCGTTTATATCTTGGTGAAGTTGAGGGTTTTCGATTGCGTGGCCGACCAGTGTTTAAGTGGATGGATGTGATTGGTAGGGTGCTTAAAGAGAGAGCGTTTCCAGGTGTGAAGAGAAGAAGAGCATGTATGAATGCGATTATGAGTGTGGCCGAGGCGAAAGAAGTCTGCTTAGATAGGAATGTGTGGCGAAAGAAGATTGTTTCCTAACTATTATTGTGATCCGGATGCGGTATTTCGCTACCGAAAATCGGTCACTTTAATATGTTTAAGAGTAAGGATTTGTTGTATGATGTTGATGTTGTTCTTATTGTTATCGGGTTTGTGCGAACCCACTAAGTGGGACACGCGTGATTTTATATATGTATGTATGTATTAATGCAAACCTGTAGAAAATGGAGTAATCTTTAATTTTTATAACAAATTTAAAGTTATTTTCTGAAGAAAATCTGTTTTGTGCTTCAAGTAAACTGCCATTTCCGGTTATCCGATTGATACCAAAATTTAATGGCTTCTTTCCATGTTAGAATAAGGTAGAAATACAGGGTTTCAAAAGTTTCTGAATTGGTTTGCATCTGTGCAACCAGGTATACGAGTTAGAAGCATATTCATAATTCATTTTTGAATAAAATATTAATATCAGCAGAAAAAATAAGCAGCTGGAAGTGTAGGAATTTCAGTTAGGTAAAATAACTATCTCGACAAACAAGAGCAGCTTGCAGTCCTTATTATTATTCTTAGCACTTGAAAGCAAAATCTGCAAAACCTTATTATTTCGGCTAAACAGAGCACAACACAAAAACATCACCGTCGATGTGGTAAGGCAATGGCAATGGTAAAGCAGACCCAATTCAATTCACAGGCAGGTGTGTTCGACTTATTATGTATGTATACAACGACATGTTACCCAAAAGAAGATATATTTCTTTCTCGGAACTTTGTTAAGATTTTATAAAACGCAAGCTGCACATTGTCAGCTGGGTTTGATTCCTAGTCACAATTCAATGCTTGTCGAACGTATCGGGATTGGGGATCTCATCACAGATCAAATGATTTATTTAGATGTAGATATAAATCTTGGGGACATACTGCTTTTCGTTTCACGGATTAATAAGACTTTTGGTGCACATTGCTTTTGGTACTTTATTTTTGCATCTGCATGTCCTCTCTTTACAGAGTTACTACACAGAAAAACGGCTAATTTTAATTATCAATGGCGTAAACAAAAATAAAGACAGTGTCAACTTTTCGAGAAAAGTTTAGTAGTCACCACAGGAAATTTGGATCTTCTTTTGTTTGCGAGCTACAGACAAAGACTCGGTTTTCGTTGTGTGTGTTTGTCTGTGTGTGAGTATGTATGTGTGTGTGTCTGTGTGTGTGTGTGTGTGTGTGTGTGTGTGTGTGTGTGCGTGTGTGTGTGCGTGTGTGTGGGGAGGTTGATAGGACGATTTCTCAAAAACTATAATACTTAATATCTGTTTAACTACGTATATATCAATTGGACATTATTGGGAAGAGTTGAAAAGGTTTTGGTAATAATTGGACAGCCGGAAGTAACAGATTCTTAAAAAAATTCTAAATATTATTTTTTGAAAACTTTCGTCCTTGCTTTTATTAAAGAGTAAATTCTCTATCTGATACATATAACTATTTTATTATATCTTTTATAGATTTAGAGATACGGAAATATAAGGTATCTGTTGTAATAAATCTCACAGCCCAAATAATGTCATGGAAACGAAATGAAAAATTAAAATGTTTTTAACTGACAGATAAATGTCAGTGTTAAAAATCCAGAGACATTACTGAAAGTTTTTTGTGGGAAGTACATACATTATATTATTTCTTATTGTATTAATAGTTAAATATTTAAAATTATAGGTATATAACATATACCCTCAAAAATACTGTCAATCCCGACAATGAATTGGAAACATTTCGAAAAATTATAAGAGGACAAAATTTCTTCACAGAATGAATTTAAAATTAAAAAATCTAAATATAAAGAATAGATACAAGTAGAATTTTTGGTGTAAAGTGTAGGTATACAAGAAATGTTAAATACAACAAGGCGCGAGCAGTCATGTGACTTTGTTGGCCTTGACTAGTGGATATGGGGGGCCGTGGCAGAATAATAGCTAGTAATTATGTACATAGATGTCAAATATCATAATTTCTCATTCCAATTGCATGTGATTTATTTTCCTCGACAAGTAAATTCCATACTCCTGGTGAGAAATTAACTATGTGAATTTAGAAAATCTTAAAATTTTTAATGAAAAATTCTGACATTTGGCATCTATGACTAGTTGTCATATCTGCTTGTTAAGGCCAACAAAGTCAAATGACTGGTCGCGCCCTATACTTATGTAACCAGAAACGGAAGTGGTGAGAGGTATTGTGCTGGCCACAACATTTTTTTTTATCAAACAATTATTAAACCTTTGAAAATGTACGCAAATTTGTTCCCGTGTTTTACCGACATTATCGTCAAATTTAGCTACGTCGCACCAAAGTATAATAAGTAATTAGACAACTGGACAATGTACACTATAGTTCATATCAATGTTCCAAATTTTCGATACTTACTGCATATCTTATTCTTATTGTTACATGGAAGTTATAAACGATTAATAAGAAAATTGTGTACACAGCTGCTTAGAAATATAATAAAATATAGTTGGAACTGTCAAGTAGTATTAATGTGTTATTGGGCTTTAAAGAAAGTAACATTCTTGAATCGTAAGCAAAACCAACAGTAGGCCCTTAACCTCCCATTATTCCCAACCCAATGTATAACATCAGATCTCCATCTTCGAAATCAGAATCCTGATGGTGTTGCCCTCGTCCATCTGTTCCTCCATCTGTCTAGGTCGGTAGCTTGGTTGGAAGACGTGGCGGTTCGCTGGTTCTTGGGATGGTTCGCTGCCTCGTGCCGAGTTGAGCAGCAGATGCTACGCGTGTGACGAGTGGCAGGTGCCACGTGCGAGCATGAGCACACACGAGGACACGTGTGCCCGGAACGTGAACGTGAACGCCAACTAAGGGCGTGGGTGGAGCTGGACCGATGATATGGGGGTGAAAGATGAACGAATACACACAGTAAATATCTACATACAAACTTAAAGACATTATTATTGTTATTGGAAGCCGGGCTCTGGAGGCATTCGAGAGAGATATTATTTCCTGCAAAGTGAAAAATTGCAGTCGACTCTTTTTCAAAATGATCTATTCAAGAAGACCAACTCCGCGTAGTAGGTATACCCTAAACCGTTCTTTTTAAAAGGGGATAAATGATCTTGTATTACTTATTTCCTTCGTTTCTTCCCCAGCGAAGCATCACCTTCGAAACAGGATCAAATAGATTCTAAACTGATCACAAATGTCAATGTGACACTGCTATGTATTTGTCTTGTTTGTAAGTATAGTTGGAGGAAGAAATATTTGAAACTCATTATAGATTCTGCCAATTGGTCGTTATAAAGTTTTATGGACTTTGCGGTAATGCTACTCGGAGCCAGGTAGAGTTTTCTGTCCTGGGCCGTACCCGAAATTTGCATTCAAGATGTACTTTTAAATCTGTATTAAAATAATAATTCGTTTTAAGTGTATATCTTCTAACGTCAATTTGTAAAGTGAAAAGAGATTAAAATATTATAAGATGTTTCCTAATTATGTACTTTTAACTCTGTATTCAAATAACAATTTATACAAACATTGAGTATGATTTTTTTTAATACGGCCCATTTCTTACCCTAAAATTGATGCCTTCAAGTTCGAATAATTTATGAGTCCTGACCGCAAACAAACCCAACCGTCCATAAAAGATTGTAAACCCTGCATAAGTCAGTTCCAAATATTTGTTCCTCCAACTATATTTGATATTAAAACGATAGAAATAGAAGAAATTAGTAGGTTTGAAACGTTATATCATATTACCTTAAGAAATACATCCATATTTTAACATAAGCAAATTCAGTAGATTATTATGTTAATGCTATATACAGGATGTATAACGGAAAGTGAAACATAGGTGTTTAACATGGGAAATCAGTTTTTCCGTGCGCACGGCTCCCATAATTATTTTAGACAAAAAGTTTCAAATGGATGTTGTAAAGATAAAATTTCTACATCTGAATCAATAAAAAAAATGTTGTGGCCATCACGATACCTCTCACCCTTTCCATTGTGGTATATAGAAGTATTGTATTTAACATTTCTTGTACACGGAAAAAAATCTAATTATACCTAATATTTATATTTACGTATTTTCTATAATTTTAAATTCATTCTATGACAAGTTTTCTCCATTTCTTCTTAATGTTCGAGGTTTTTCCATTTCATTAACGAGATTGGCGGTATATCTGAAGGGTTCATATAATATATCTATAATTTTAAATATATAATTAATAATACAATAAGAAATATGAAATATCGTTCCCAGGAAAAGCCTGCAGTACTATCCCTGAATTTTGTCACTGACATTAGTGACATTTATCTGTCAATTACACACATTTAAATTTCTCAAGTAGTTACCATGGAAATGTTTGGGCTGTGAGCAGGCTGTAAGATTTACTACAACAGATTATTTTGTAGATTATATTTCTATATCTTTAAATCTATAGAAGATATAATAAAAAATTTAAATGTGTCGGATAGAGACTTTTGTATTTTAATATTTGTAATACATAACATAAATTTCAAAAAATAATATTTAGAAGATTTTTGTTAAAATACTACTACTTCCGGTTATCCAATTGTTACCAGAACCTATTCAACTCTTCTCATTACTGTTAGATTGAGAAATCCGTAGTTATACAGGTCTTTAATCTTATAGAATTTGAGAAATCATATATCCAACAACCCCACACATACACACACACATCCACACACACACACACACACACATATATATCCACACACATACAGACATCATCAAATGTTATTATCGGATTCTACAGACCTTAAATCGTGCTTATTCACTAAAATCTGGATATGCGATTTTTAGCATGATTCCAATACCTCTCTTAGCGAGAGGTAAAAAATCATTTTGGCTATTTCATAACTGCAGAAATAAAATTTGAAAATTCACGGAATTGCGATTTAATAGTATTAGCCATGGAACTAGAAACAAGAGACGAACTAAAGCGTAACGTTTTATTTTCTATTTCGGTGTTCTAGAGTTGGTAGTCATGCTTTTATAACTGACAGATGACAGGTAACCTCAAAATGGTAAGTTGTTGATAATATTTCAACATATTACTTTTAATTATGGATTTTTATACTTTCTTTAGGTGATAGGACTAGAAAAAAATATAATATTAATTTCACAACCAGAATCAGACCTTGAATCATAAATACAATACACCTTGCAATACACTAATTAATCAATAGTTGACAAAATATGAAATTTCAATTGTTAGCGAGAAGCGTTACCAACATAAACATAACTAACAAAAAAATACCTAGTCATAATTTGACGTCGCAATTTAAATAAATTTAATCGTAAAAATACCTTAATAGAAAAAATAGTATAAAAAACACGTATCATAAGGCCTGTTGACGCACTCGTCCTTTGTAAAACTCGCCTAGCGGCTCGTTTTCCAAACTTGGACTCGTACGTTAACAGATTGCCTTATGATACTTGTGTTTTAATGTACTATTAGTCAGTGAATTTTCAAAATAAATAATAATTTGACGTATATACCCCAGGGGTGACGGGTGGCTCAACGCTTTCCCTAGTGGTGGCTGCCAACCCAAGAAAAATAAATTTCCCTCCAGCAATCACCTCTAGGCAATGATTCCGGGTACTTTTTGACAATATTTCGTATGTCTTTATGATAATATTACTGGAATAAATATATTATTCATTTTCTTAAATACTCATACTGTGTAACCCTTTGAAGATCGTCACTATTGCCCAATCTTTTCGGAAATTAACAATGTGTAACCATCAATAATTACATATTTTCCATTTCAATAATGAATCCGTCAATAATTCATCATAGGTAGTAATCTCCATCGACGATTAAACATCTTCCATAGTTATTAATATTCAAAGTTCACTTCCTTCCTCGGGATGTGAGACAAGTCTTCGCAGCAGCAGCTTGTCAAGACACGTGACCGGAAGTCGCGAGCTGATTGGCTGCTGCGCACCTGGCCGGCCACGGCTCGTGCGAGAGAAAAAAAGAAATTAATTATTACAGAAGGAGAATAGCCGGGGAATTGGGATTTTGAATGGAAAAATGTAATGATGGTAAATTAGGTTAATTTGAGATACACATCATTATGGAATTAATTGGTTTTTCTTAAAATGTATCGTGTTACAAGGGATGGTGGATTTGTGTTACTCGGATGCAAAGGTGAAAGGTTATATTTAATACGTCTCAAAAGAGACGCCCATTTGATTCAGAAGGAAAAAAATTGAAAGTAAAGAGTGATCAATTTTCTGATTTTCTTTCGTTATCAAATGTTTGATAAAATGTTAATAATGTTTTAGTGCTTAAAAGTGATGTTTACATATTACTTTTAAAACGGTTGTTTATAGTAACAAGGTTTTATTAGTAACGGGTTACTGAGCAACGAGTGATTAAAATTTTTAAACACGCTAAATTTGTAAAATCATTGTCATCGATAGCAAACATCAGTTTCGCTATGGTCCTGGGTTCAAGTCTCAGTGAGGTCCATGAATTATTAAAAAAAAATCTTCGTTATGTTTAATAATAATGCATTGTTTTTTTTTTATTATGAATATTGCTCTTTCGAACTACGCAACTGTTCTAGTTAAAAACTTTTTTTCGAATCAATTAAAAGTAAATTGTTGAGTAATGATTTTTCCTGGAGGAAAATACATGTGAGCATACCAGTAATTACTGTTATTAAATAAATACTTAGAATTATTATAATACATTCTAGTTATAACTAATTATTTAAAATATGTATTTAATATTTCAATTTGTACCGAAACGAAGGAATTTATTAATTTTTCTGGAGCAGTGGAAAATATTTACACATACTTATGGCTAATTAAAAATAATAAAAAATCGGATGTGGCCAACACATGACCTCCCGCCATTTCCATTTTGTTACAAATATAAATAAATATGCAGATATCGGTAAATGATGAAAATTTGTACCATGTGGGCGCTTACCAGGCGTCACCTCACGGGTACTTATTGCTCTCGTGGAAAGTGCACCACTGGATCAATTTTGTGCCATTAAAATTCGAAGTAATTTTTGGCGTCGGTCGGGGGGGTCAAACGAGTCAATTAACGAATTTAACATTTCTTGTACATACGAATAATTCAAATTGTATTCTTTATATTCACTGACGGTATTAGCGGTATTTCTTAAGGATATGTGTAATATTAATATATCCAAAATATTTAATTAACAATACAATAAGATATTTTAAATATACTTCCCAGAAAAAGCTTTCTGTAATGTTAATAAAACTGTTGATTCTTGACACTGATATTTCGCATTTATCTGTCAATAATAAAACATTTAAATATCTCAACTGGTTTCCATGGAGTTGTTTGAGCAGCGAGATTTATTACAACAGATTATTCTATATTATTATATATCTCTAAATTTATAGAAGATATGATAATTTTTTTAAATGTATCAGATTTAAAGGTCTTTATTATTGTATTAACATAAATTTTCAAAAATAATATTTAGAATATATTTTTTAAGAAACTACCACTTCCGATTGTCCAATTGTTACCAAAACCTATTGAACTCTTCCCATTAATGTTAGATTGAGGAATCCGTAGATAAAAAGGTCCTAACACGCACACACATCCACACACACACACACACACATACACATAACACACACACACATCCACACAGATCCATACACACAGAGAAAAAATGGCGGTTTGTATTGAGTAAAATAATTATAGGTTGCTATTTAATAAATAAAAGTTGATAGTTGTATCTTGTAAAACTGACGTTATAAAAAATATCTACGTCTACCATAAAATAGTATATTTAAAATAATAAAACTTTTATATGAGCTATTTTTTTCTATTTGTTATAATAAAAAAGTTAAGGGGGGGGGCGTCTTCCCAGACTCACCCTGTATATGAATAAGAGCTGATTTTATTTTGGTTATCATTGGTTAACCGGAAGTATCCCCATTTAAAATTTTAAATTTTTCTTGAAAAAACGCTGTTAAATATAATTTTTCGACATTTAATGTTATTATATATATTAACGAATAATCTATTATCTGCACGATTTGATTGCACTTTACACTTCATATTCAATGGATATAGAGTTAAAAAAAATATAAAGAAATTAAATTTCATAAATCAGTCAGCTATGGTACAACCATGGAAAACAGCTACTATATTAATAAAATTCTAATTGATAGATGTCAGTGTCAACTGCAATTTACATAGTATTTTTGTGTTATAATTTTACTGGAAGTATATATGTAGAATCTTTTGCAAGAAACTATTTGTATGGAATTTATACAAGATACATAGAACTGACAGAAGATATTGATTGTGCTGGCCATAATATTTTTTTTGTGGCTTTATTGCATTATTAACCTGATTCATTTTGGTAAAAAAAAATCATTGATTGTTCTTGAATCAAGTCTACTAATACTCAATTTATCTTTAACTTTATGCATCTTCCAATACAAAAATCTTCTTGATTATATACTTGCGAAAAAAATATTTCTAGTTAATCCGATGTACGAGTACATTTTTGCTTGGTTGAATGGTCTCATCGAATCCAATATCCGCATTTCCGTGACACATATCCCGGTAGCCATGCATGTTTGAATTTATTGCATCTGAATAACATGAAATTGCTCCCTTGTGACACTCGGCCCCACGTGCTGGGCAAATAAGTATGCAAATTACCGCGGCTGCGATCGAGGTAGACCAGTTACAAGGATTCCACTTCTATCAATATTTTCCTACTGGAATTCATCAAATCTTTCCAGCAGATAGTGTTTGACTAAAGGGGGCTAAGGTAATTACATGCTAATGAACATAAAATTAACACGAGAAAGGGGCGAAGGAAGTGAAATGGTGTAATTTTGGACAATGCTTCATATACGATTTCAAAATATACTACAGTAAAAATTTTGAAAGATGTCCAATCTAGGTTATATGTATCATGAACGAATTAACAAATTGGCATACATTTATCCCCCTCCTTTACAAAGGCTTTAAGCGTGTGCGATAAGGATGGATATAAAACGCTTGTCTTTCAAAAATTCATATTGTTTTGATTAAGTTAGGACATTCCATTTTAAAACGATGCTCGTTGTTGATAATACTTTCGTTGTTCAGATACATTACCTTGATTCATAGTCGTACGAATAGTGTTATTTCCTGTCAGTGTCACTGACACTGACATTGTGCCAGTATCTTAATTTTTACATATTTGGTTTTACATTTGCTAATAACACTTACCAGTTGATTTACTTTTGAATTTTGAATGCTGTTATTGTAACATATATTTTTATAATAATAAAATAACAGTAATATCTTATGTACCCTCACAAAAACTAAGCAAACGACACTACTGAATTTGTCAGAATGGGCGGAGCAAAAATCTGAATTCATACAATTCGTAGATAACCTTGATCGGACATCATCAAACATGGCAACATGCAACAAGACAATTCTTTCCTTACCTAAACGTGACGGAAGATAAAAAGATGAAATTGCTCTTTCCTTCAGATTAGAATTACATATAGTTGGAGGAAGAAATATTTGGAACTGACTTATGCAGGGTTTACAATCTTTTATGGACGGTTGGGTTTGTTTGCGGTTAGGACTCATAAATTATTCGAACTTAAAGGCATCAATTTTAGGGTAAGAAATGGGCCGTATTAAAAAAAATCATACTCAATGTTTGTATAAATTGTTATTTGAATACAGAGTTAAAAGTACATAATTAGGAAACATCTTATAATATTTTAATCTCTTTTCACTTTACAAATTGACGTTAGAAGATATACACTTAAAACGAATTATTATTTTAATACAGATTTAAAAGTACATCTTGAATACTTGAATGCAAATTTCGGGTACGGCCCAGGACAGAAAACTCTACCTAGCTCCGAGTAGCATTACCGCAAAGTCCATAAAACTTTATTACCAATTGGCAGAATCTATAATGAGTTCCAAATATTTCTTCCTCCAACTATACAATCCGTTGTACAGTAATCATTCTTATTACTCATTTTTGTAGCATTGTGAAATATTGTACAATTCAAAAATATACATATAAAAGCTGAAATACAGTCTTCCAGAAATATATGAGTCATGTTAGGAAACGATTTTTCATGAATGAATATTTTAGTACTATCTCAATTATCAATGAAATTCTTTTAGATATAATATTAGAGGAGTAAAATATAATTTTAAATTTCCCAGAACGACTGTGTAGGATAATGAATGAAATTATGAATGAAAATTTTTATTATTCATTGCGCAAAAATGTTTTGAGTTATTCATTTCATTCAAGAGTTCATGGAATGTTATTACTCACACTTCATACAGGTATTGCTTTTTCATTTGGTTCAAAGTGAGAATAAAAATAATTCACAATGATTCATATCTTTACTGCAAGGCGCGCCAAAATTTTATTTAAATTGGCTTCCTACCCATTGGCTTTAAAGAAGAGATACTTCTACACAAAGATTTAAATTTTCTTTCTGCATACAAAATAGATCAAAGAATACTTTAGTTTTTCTGATACTCGTATAATTCTAGTAGGGAGAAGTATTACTTGGATCCATCTAGAATTATTGAGAATTTTTTTTTTAATTTTATTTTTTATACCGGGTGAATACTTGAAACACAAACATAGCCCGTTTACACGTGAAAATCGTTTTTCTCAAATTCCGTTGCTCGCCGTTTCAACTGACAACAATAGTTGTGGTATCAATAGAAAAATAAAAAAATCTGATGTGGACACCACATGACTTCCTTGTACGACTATTAAACTATACATATTTTTTTAATAAATAAATTACAAAATATTTATTTTAACTTCAAAACAGTAGGATATATAGCGACCATAAAGGGAGTTTTTAAAGAGAGTTTTGATTACAACAAAGAAATATTTGATTACAACAATGAATATGACTAATCTCACAATATAAATATAATATTTGTTATTGTACGAATCATAAAATTGCATGTATTTAACGTAATTTACCATGAACATTTTTTTTTTATTTTTTGTCCTAATCCATAGCAAGCTTTATTACAAAAACAAAAAAGTATATAATTTTTAAATTTACATATCTCGCTTATACAAAGGGCTAATTTAATAATACTTGATGTGCTAGACGCAGAAATTAATTCTCTAAAACTTTTATTTGAAGCATTTTTTTTCTAAAATCAAAATAAAATCATTTTATTCAAGAAAAACTGTTAACAACTTCAAGTAATGTACCACTTTCGGTTAGCCTATTTTAACCAAAATCTATTATGTTATTTCGAGTGACATACAAGTCTTGTATACCAAATTTGAAAAGTTTTGGATTATATTTTAAAACAGTTTTTCATTAAAATCTATTATAGGCTTCATGTAAAGTGCCATTTCTGGAAATTGTGTAATAATCAGAAAGGGAGGTGCACAACTAGATGTTATAGTAGTCCTAAATACAAAATTTCAACTTTCTACGGCTTACCGTTTTTGAGTTATGCGAGATACGTACGAACGTACGTACGTACAGACGTCACGACGAAATTAGTCAAAATAAATTCAGGGATGATCAAAATGGATATTTCCGCTAAAATCTGAAAACCGGAATTTTTCGCGATTACAATACACGTACAAGGAAGTAAAAAATCTGATGTGGCCAACACTATACCTCCCGTTTAATTTAATTTTTATTCATGTAAATACTTAAAGTTAAATTAAATTTAAATACCAGGTTCGATCCCGACCGACGCTAAATATTTCGAATTTTAAATGGCATAAAAAGACCCCTGTGTTGCACTTTCCACGCCAGCAATGAGTGCCTGTGAGGTTACGCATAGTAAAGGCTCTCACGGTACAAATATGTCATCGTTACCAAAATCTGTGTACAAAGCAGATTTGCTCACCCAGCAATGGGTAATATGCCGTGACGATATATTTATTTATATACTTACCTATATTCCTACATATTTACTTATGCGGGTTACTGTATTAATTTCCTTTCCATATAATTATTGTTCTATTTACAATTTTCTTTTTAAAACGTTACTATTATTATTTGAAATGCTTAATTTGTTGACAGTGACATATATCTGTCAGTTACATGCATTTGAGATCTAAAGTGTGTAATGATAGAGTTGCGGTTATAGCGTTGGCTTCGGGATTAAAATTATAGATAGTTGTATAAATTTATCCATAAAATATATAGAAAAAGTATTAATGCAAATCTGTAGAAAATATAATAATTTTTTAAAGGTATTTTTCGAAGAAAAATTATTTTGAGCTTCCAGTAAAGTACCATTTCCGATTGTCTGATTTACATCAAAATCTAATGGTTTCTTTCCATATTAGAATAAGATAGAAATACAAGGTTTTAAAATTTTCTGAACGATAGTATTTGAGTTATAGCGTAAAGGGGATCCACACATACACACATACCCACAGACATCATCGTGAAAATGTTAAAATCGGATTCTAGGGATCTTAAAACGTGGTCATTTACCAAAATCTCGATATGCGATTTTTAGCACGATCCCTATACCTCCCTTACCAAGCGTAGCGGGAGGTAAAAATTCTGCATCAAATGACACCAAATACATGTAAATTTGCAATATTGTAGACCCATAAATTAATTATTAAATATATAAAATGACATTACAAATTTTGTTTTTCACGGCCTACTTAATTTTCTTCTGAGCAATTCTTATATGATTGTTCTGCGAATAAAATAACGGGTCCTACGAATATAATTCCGTGTTTAATTAATGCGTTTATAGGCTAATTTTGAATAAATTTATGTCTTACAGTTCTGTAAATCTATAAGAAACTGACAAAAACGCATCTATTTTTGTTGATTAATACAAAATTATACATAAGAGCGGCAGCTTTCGTTGCGATTTTGTTCATTTTTTTCAAATTTACAGATCTGTAAAACTTACAGATTTGTTCAGAATAGAGCCATTAATTTAAGAAACAGTATTCAATTCAAGCATAAATTTCTTGTATAAATAACATTTTACCGCTCCAAGATTAAGATGTTAATGATAAAATTGAAAGTCGAATTACCTATTAACTTTTTTCTCGTCTAGACACCAAAAAGTCTCAACTTACTTAATTCTCTCCGTAAATTTCCTCCCTTAATTACCGGCTCGTGCTAGAGAGGGAGGCTAAAATTAAAAGTGTCAAAAGTGGAGTTAAGTTAGAAATAGCAACCCCAACCCTCATGTTTGCTGGGGAGGGTTCTTCCACCATGTGGTAACCATACCGTATCTTTCGCCTGTCAACATTGTCACTTCTTCACCGATAAGATGAAAAACAGAAGAGGAGAGTGATATTACCGACCAAGTGGTGTCCGGATGTGCACTTCCGGGGAAATTTGATGCCCGAATTTGCCGTTTAACTAATCGTAACAGTAATTATAACTATGGCTTCTAAACAACTGACTGACATAGACCCGTATTTGACCAAATGGTGGAAATAAAATAGGCAACTAATTTAAAAGAAAAAAACTTTTGACATTCCTACGATAAATTATAGTGTACATTTTTCTACTAAATTATTATTATTGTCATTAATTAGTTGAGGGCTTTAAGCACTAGTCTCTTTTGCAATAGCGACCTGTAAGATCTATTGTACAAAGAACAGCCGTCAGGTCTATCTCAAGTCTAACTTGGACCGACACAAACAGTTATTCATAGAGGCAATTTAGCTATAGTCAAATTTTTTGACTCTGTCGGGTACAGTAATAAAACTATAAGTGAACTATAAATATCGCAATTATGATAAAGCGGCATATCCTTTACTTTCTGCAGTGTAATACTGTTTGGCATCGGCCCATATTTTTGAGCCGCTCTATTGATTCATTGAATCAAACGTCTACCAGGTATGTATAGGAAAATAGCCTTACAGTCCTTTAACATTAATGAATAGAGCGGCTCAAAAATATGGGCCGATGCCAAACAGTATTATACTACAGAAAGTGAAGGATATGCCGCTTTATCATAATTGCGATATTTATAGTTCATTTATAGTTTTATTACTGTACCCGACAGAGTCAAAAAATTTGACTATAGTACGGTTTTAAACCTAGACTAAAATTTAGACCTTCTTGCACCCTAGTTTATTATGGTATTAAGTCATTTGACAATAGTATGAAAATAGAATTTTGTTTAATGTAAATTATTGTTAATTAATATAATTTTTTTGGTAAGTGGTATGTCATAATAGTTATTTAAGTATAAAGGGCAGTAAATGCACCTTACCGATTGAGGACATCCGATACCGGTTAGAAGCACTTAATGCCCGCAATGCTTATTATATTTTTGCATGATCGTCCCAATAATAACAAATTAAAGTTTAGAATTATTTAAAAATTATTTTGACATTTTAAAAAATTAGTTGTCATTTTTAATTAAGCTATGATCGTTGTTTTGTTATCGTTAAAGCTTTAAAAATTGTACATTTATTTTTACCTCCCGTTACCCTTGGTAAGGGAAGTATAGGGATCGTGCTAAAAATCGCATATCGAGATTTTGGTAAATGACCACGTTTTAAGGTCCCTAGAATCCATTTTTAACATTTTCACGATGATGTCTGAACCAAATCTGAATTTAAAACGGTTTAAATTCGGTTCAGGTTTATTGGCCTTGGCAAATAAAGGTTCGGTTCGGGTTCAGGTTCATCAAAAATTCGAGTAAATTCGGTTTTTCGGTTCCTTTAAAGTAGCTTAGCTGTTTAACATTATGTTGATTGTTGCTCCTTTGAGACTTTGGTTTAGATTTATTTAAAAACAGAGATTTATTGCGTAGATCTCTGCTTGAAATATAGTGGAACTGGTGCAATCTTCGTAAAATTCTTGTAAAATAATCTTCAACAGACTGTTAATAATAAAAATAATTTCGTCACCATGAACTTAAATTCTTTTCTGTCTGAATTCCTGAACACTGCAGCAGTAGTAAGGGTATTTTAGCAGTGTCCCCAATATCCGGTGTGCATTGGCCAAGTAGCGCCACAATCCTGCTGAAAATAACTCTCGGGTCGCGTCGCCGTCGCAGTCGCAGTCGCAGGTGAGGACCACAGGGGGTCTGGTGCCGCAGTTGCTGCTCTAGTGTAGCATAGTGCGTCGCGACGCTCCTCTTTCCCTCTGCGCGTCTCCAGTCATAACAAACCTATAAATACCCACCGCACCAACCCGACCGTGACGATCTGCTGGACATTGTGCTCAATCACAACACCAAACTAGATACAGAGGACCACCAACTATTCGCGGAAAGACATGTCATTTCTATCTATATCATTGTCTTTAGTTGGTGTAATTGCGCTTTCAAAAGTGGATTAATTTATGTTATTATCGAAACGAGGTAGTAATAGCAGACTAGCACCTAACTATAATAACAGTTTTTAATGAAAACGTTCATCATTTGTACAATTTACCGCTTTTACATAAATCCATATCCCGTAATTTTGATTATAATTTAATGAAGATTTTGATTTATGTTTAATTAAACTGTATTTCCATAGGGATTTTTGTTTCTTTTTAAAACAAATAACTTTGATAGTTAAATGGGGGCGTGGTTTGGAAGTCTGTTTTACAACAAAACATTCGATGTTTAAAAAGAAGCTTCAATTGAAACCGTAAGATAATAAATAAATACAGGGAAATAGTTAAGTAAATCTTAAAAAATCTGTTGTGACCACCACAATACCTTCCGCCAATCCTGTGTATTATGTATAAATTCAATACATAAATTTTCTTACAAAAGATTCTAAATGTCCAGTAAATTTATTTTATAAACAAACTATGCAAATTGCACTTGACACTAATATCTTCTTCTTCTTCTTTAGCTTATCCCATTCGTTAGGGGTCGCTATTTTTTATTATCTTCTTCATTTCTCCTCATGACATTTTCAAACCAATGTAATCATCACTCTTGTATCTTTTTATTGATACTGACATCTCTCAATTTATAAATATTTCATCACGGCATATTACCCATTGCTGGGTGTGCCAATCTGCTTTGTACAGATATCGGTAATGATGGAATATTTGTACCGTGTGGGCGCTTATCAAGTGTCATTTCACGGGCACTCATAGCTGGCTTGGAGAGTGTACCACAGGGGTCAATTTTGTGCCATTAAAATTCGATATAATTTTTGGCGTCGGTCGGAATCGAACTCGAGTCTCCAGATTCGCGACCAGAGACTTTGGCACACGACCACGGAAAAAAAATATAATTTTATACAGAACGATAAAACTAAATTATCGACTCGCGAAAAATAATTCACCCACGATGAGTCTATTATAAATTGCACTCAGATTTTTTTTTTCTTAATCGTAACAGATATCACAAATTAACGATAAGAAAAAAGTTACTACTTAAACTCAGGATCTCCCTATGTCCTAATAGGAAGCTCGTCTAACTGATCTACGAAGCCATTCTTAATTATTCAATACATGAATTCGTTCAGTCTTTATATAAAATGAATAAAATTAGTAGGTAAGGTAAGTGAAATAAATATTGGAAATGTAAATAAAAAGAATGTGTAATTGACAATAAAATTTTTTATTTCTTTTATCCAATGCTCAATTTATTGTTACCATTTCTTTGATCATTTTACAAAATGAAAACAAAATCAACAAATAAATGAATTCCCTTGAAACATTTTCCTGTTCATATAAGATAACACATTGAACAAAATTATATTCTAACAAAACAGTACTAAAAAAAGAATCAAAACAAAACTCCGCTTTGTATAATGTTATCAGCTGAAACTGAAATCCAGTTCACACCAAAAAATTCCACTGACAATAAGCATTCACGGTATGTTTCCTGCATTTGTAGAATCCGCCAATGAGTGCAACAAGTTTTTAATTAATCCGAATATCAGTTTGGAGGAGGGACTCTGCAATGGTTTTCAACGTTGAAGGGTTGTTTTCAAGGGAGCAGTTTTGGGGAATCTGGGTTTATTGGACTAAAGCAGAACTGCAGAGGCATGTGTGACGTAATGCATACGCATGACCTATTCACTCACTGACGTCATGTGATACAGTTGGGCATTTATACACAGTTTCATAATTTGGGTGACCTAAATTCATATTCCGATTCGGCTTCGCGTTTCTACACACGATAAGACGGAGGAGAGATAATCTTTGTATATACTTTCACAATGTTAATTTCACTATTATAATCAATGTTCAAATATACTGCGTGTCTACTTTTTTTGTTATATAAAATAATATAGTTGCCACTCGTTGTCCTTTGCGGAGGACAGTCCTCCTAATATTTTCCTTCGTCCTCTTGTGTGATGAAAATGTCCTCCCTGACATAAAATTTAATGTTTTAATGTTTAATTATGTTTTACAATAATTTGAATATTTAAATATATCTGCTAGTATTAATATACAATTTTTTACATGACCGAGAGGGTGAAAACGAAGATCAACTTTTATGATAAAGTATTTAATGATTTCTGAAGCTTGGTATTGACCAAAAATTCCCCATTGGGTACAATTCGGGCACACAAGGTGGATTATCGTTGTTCTCAACAAAAATGACATTTTCAACGACAACTACACTTGCCATAGAATTGGCTTAATTCTGTCCAAATTTAAATAATTGTTCCTGACATGATATCTTTTAATAATTCTTTATTGCACTTATTTAAAAATGTACACATATACTGGTTGATTTCCAGTACTGAAGAACAAAAAATGGTTGGGAGATCGCTAAAGTTGAAATTGCCACTCATACGAGAATATCATTTTGAATTTCTTCTTGTTTTTTGCTTGAACTTTATCAGGAATACAGGGTACTCAGCGACCTGGAAAACTGGGAAATCCGGGAAGTCAGGGAATTTTTGAGTCCGGGAAAAGTCAGAGAAATATCAAATTATCAGGATTTTTTAATATTTTTCTGGAAAAAACACTTATTTTATTACAAAAGATATTTCTTGCGAATTTATTCCGTTTGCACATCTGAGATAACCGAGAAATTGAAGACTTAAGAAAATATAGTTAGTACGTTTAGAAAATAGCGCTTATTTATGTATTTGTTACTTTTGCAATATGAATTTTGTTATATTATACAGGGTGTAACACCAAAACCGACCTCCGCCATTATTTTCTTTATTATTATAGTTACAGTGGTTCACAAGTTGCAACACAAAGTTATATATTTTTAAATAGGATTATACACATTTTGTATACCTGTTCGATAGCGTATTTTTTTCTGAATTTAACCATGTATTAATTATATATCCTTACATAATTAAAATATTGATCCAAATGCGATTGAAATTTAAATAAGTTTGATTTTTATAGTCATTTTTCAGTAGGATGTCAAATAAAAACTAATGTTTCTAAATGCCTAGTTTCAAATTTTAGGCATCACCTCTTAAATATTTGCCATATTGTATTGTAGATTCTGGAGTCTAAATTTAAAAGAAAACTAGAACCAAACATAGAAAATAAATTTAAAACAATAAAGTAAGGTTGTAATTTCATTTCGTGACAATGACAAATGATGGCAACAACAATCAATATAAAGATAAAAACCTTTTGGTTTTCGGTTCACTCCAGATGGTAGTAAATAACAACAATCTTTGATTCTGGTCGCAGAACACAAAAAATTCAGTTTAGTTTGAAACCAATTTCAAACTATACACGCTTACTGAAAATTTAGCAATTAGTTGCTTATTTTGTTGTGCAAACAAACCTAATAAAAACTTTTCAATGGGAATAATGTCTACATTCTCATAGGCAATTTCAATTTTGGGAAATAAATGTTTACGTCACTTTATCACCTGGTAAATGCCCCAATAATATAAACATACATTGTTAAATAGAAATAGATTGGTATACCCAGAAATGAGAAATATGTCGTGATGATATATTTATTTATTCATTTTACGCTTTTCAAAACGCTATACATACTGTTGTAAATTATAAGAACTGTTAGAGTACACTCTTTAACATATAAATTGACAATAAAATTACAGTTGGTATAACTGAATCAAAGCTGAATATATTGTGATTGCGCATAGAAATGTTTGTTAAGTAGAAGCACTATAACAATATTATTGTAGATAGAGGAAGTAACAAAGTATGTATTTAATCATTATTACTGTGGTAATATCGTTCAAAACAATTATTCAATTCTGTAATTAATTTCCAAATTAATTATCATGGGTGGTCTTATTTATTTATAGTCTTTGATTAAACTGTCTCTTATAACTGTTAGTTAAAACGAAAAATGTAGCATCAATGGCGTAAATTGTAGAAATTACATGTCAATTTTTCGCTGCGACATATTTCGGTTTAACTGACAGTTAACAGACCAGAGATGAAAATACTCGGCTTTAGAAGATGATACACTAAATCCAATTAAAACTTGTCTACGCTTTTCTAAATGATCACGATTCCAAAAATTATATTTTTTTTCGTATTCCTCAAGTTTACATCCAGAAGAATAACTGATTAGATTTTGGTTATAATTGGTGAACCGTAAGTAGCCTCATTTGAAGATTTAACAGTTAAATTTGATTTATTGACATTTAACGTTATTATAACTTAAAGAATATATTATTCTCTATACGATTTGATTGCATTTATACTTCATCTTCAACTATGCTAAACATGGAAAATACTAATATATTCATATAATTCAAATAGACAGATGTCAGTATAAATAAAAAGTAAATTAATGTGGCAGAGATGAGGATGTTGAAGTATAGATGTTGGGGAAGACACGGGAAGATAGGTAAGGAAATAACTCTAGTGTTACAAGTTTCTAGAAAGACACAAGCGAGATGATTACATTGGTTTGAAAGTGCCATGAGGAGAAATGAAGAATATATTGGATGAAGAATGAATAGCTTAGTAATAGAAGGTTGAAGATACAGAGGAAGAATAAAGATAAGATGGAAGGACTGCATTGCGGAAGACTTGAGAGAAAAGGAACTGACACATAAAACGGAAGTGAGTGGAAGAAGAACATAAAAAATAGCGGCCCCTAACGAATGGGGAAAGCTAAAGAAGAAGATGTTAGTGTCAAGTGCAATTTGCATAGTTTGTTTATGAAATAATTTTACTGCAAATTTAGAAAATTTTGCAAGAAAATTTATGTATGGAATTTATACATAATACACAGGATTGACGGAAGGTATTGTGCTGGCCACATCAGATTTTTTATACAAAATATTCTGAAGAATGCTCTTTAAATTTCTGGGACATGTTTCCTAAATATTTTTTTGCATTTTTTTTTAATTTAAAGCAATTTTGTTTGTTAATTGTGGTAATATCAAGCCCCAACAAGAATTAACCTATTGCGAATTATTTCCCGCAAATAACATTCTGCCCTGCAGTAGACATCTTCCCACACACACACACACTCACACACCACACAACACACGCACGTTTTGCGGTTGATATAACTACATCGCTCACCGCACTTTGACATAACTGCGCAGAGCTGCCAACATAACAGACGGAATGGACACTAACGCTGCAGCAGGCTTATAAACGCGACAGGCGACAACGTATGAGAGTTGTACTACACCGTACTGTACAGTACATACACTACTTGCAAATATGCCTCTGCTCCTAGTAGTTTAGCATTAGCATAATGTGAGCATCGCTTATGTCTATTTGGAAAATGGTTATGAGGTGGGACAAGTTATGGGGTGGTGAATTCATGTTAAAGCACGTTTTCAACGCACAGATTTAACAAGTGTACAATGCCTTCTTGACAAATAAAATGGGGTTCAATTTATTTGCACATTAAAAAAAACTTGCACGCTAAAATAATAGTTTGAACAATGAAATAAAAATTGCATTTTGAAAACACAATTGTCATATAATATCAACAAATTTCACCGAATATTAATAGTAATTTACGTAACAAGACCTGAAAATGATACTTTACTGGGTGAGCAAGCATATTCCAGAGCGAACCGTATGCGACCTTTGGAAGCTTGTGAGCCCAGTAAAGACACTTTCAGGTCATGTTGGGTACAATATTTTTTTCGCTGTGCTGAAAAAAAGAATAAATAAAAATCAATTGGTATGCATTTTATTTTTATTAGCAGGAAATTGGTGAATGTTTATATTAATGCTACAATTATGATTATTGGTTAGCTGAAAAGATGATGTACCTCCCAAGCTAGGGATGCCGAGATTTTGAAAAGTACTATTAGAATGCTTTAACGAACTTCCTGCAATGTTTTGTTCTGCATTTTGGATTTTTTGCGCAATTCCCAGTTTATTTTGGATGGAATCTGATGTGGTCAACACAATACCTCCCGTTTAATTTAATTTTTGTTCTTGTAAATACTTAAAATTAAATTTAAATACCGGGTTCGACCCCGACCGACGCCAAATATTTCGAATTTTAAATGGCACAAAAATAACCCCTGTGGTGCACTCTCCACGCCAGCAATAAGTGCTCGCGAGGTGATACCTGGTAAACGCCCGCACAAATGTCATCGTCGTTACCGAAATCTGTGTACAAAGCAGATTGGCACACCCAGCAATTTAGATTTTTTTTTATAAACTACCACTTCTGGCTGTCCATTATCGTAAAAATGTTATTATCGGATTTTAGGGACCTTAAAACGTGTTTATTCATTAAAGTCTGGATATGAGATTTTTAGCATGAATCCAATACCTCTCTTAGCGAGAGGTAAAAATATACTGTATTATATTTTAATTCCTAAACTCTTATTTTAAAATAAATCACTTTGGGGCTGAAAATTTAAAAGTAATACGACGATGCATGCTGTATATTTGTACATTCAAGAGGAAAAATATTAAAAAATATTTGGGCGGTTATATTTTTTGAGCTTCTTATTGCTCTTTTTTGTTCTCATCTTCCACTTACTGCCCTTCAATGCTCCCCTATTAACCCTTACGCTACCATAACTCCCTTGGATCTATCTATCACTGGGATATCCGTTAATAAATTGATCGATTTATTGACAAAGCGTATAACCGCTATTGTATTAAAATTTGAAGTTTATAATTCATTTGTTTAATACGTAGATTATTATTTAAATTCCGCTCGTAATAAGACTATAGTATTTGTTTAGTCTATGTGACAGGATATTATTATTATTGCTAAAGTAATTAGACTAGTATTGCAGGTGTTTATAAAAGTATTGCATTTTTCGGAAAAGCAATATCAGTTAGTTAATAATTAGATGTTGGCAGTTTTATATCCGTTATTTAATGACGGCAGCAACATCAACAATAGCGTTACGTGCGTTATCACTCTAGGTTCAGCACGCCTTCAACTTGTCTCACGGCACTAATTATATGGGCACACATAAATTATCATTGCACTTGTCACAATCCCCTATCCAATACCACATATATGTAGCTATACAGGGTGTCCAGGATAACGGGATTCAACATGGGGATCTCAAAAAAAGTATAAACGATACGAACTCCATTTAAAAAAAAAACAGTTCTCTAGATATTGAGTTAAGCAGTTTTTTTTCCCCAATAACGTCTTAAGTATGATAAAATTTTATCATTTTTTTTTATCACTGTTGGATATCTGTAGGCTGTTGACCGCGACACCTGAACGTAGGACTTTAATATGTAAATTCATATTTTTGTAATTTCCTGCTTCCCTAATTATTTTAGGTAAAAATGCTTCAAATAAGAGGTGTAGTTATTAAGAGTAAACGTGATACTTTCTGTGGCGAGCGTGGAAGTTTGCACGACGAGCGAAGCGAGTCGGACATTTACACGCGAGGCACACAGACACTTTTACTCCGAAATGACACATTATATTTTTTCTTCAAACGTAGATATTTAAAGAAAAATATCTACTACTGACGTTACATTTTACGTAAATTACGTTTGCGATTTCAATTGCCCTGTTGCTATGGATGCATTGAAGTGAAAATTTTCACGTTTTGACGTTTAAATAAAAACTGTGCAATTTTATATCTTCCTTGTGTGCATTTATGTCGGAATTTGAAATATTATAATGTACGCTACCTGAAGTTGTTCAATTGGATGGAAATCTAACAGTGTGGCTGAAAGATATGTCCAAGAATCACTGCAAAACAATATAAACTTTTCTTATCATTTTAATTTTAAGTATTCTTATGTTCATTACCGTCTTTGTAACTGTAATCTGTAAGTCTGCTATTCTTTAATATGTTATATCCTCAAAATTAAACTCTGTTTATATTTCAGTTCATAAGTTATTTATTTAAATTTGACAGCTATTGATGGTATTTAGTAACTTTATTCTTAGTGACATTTAGGGCGATATTACAGGTTTCTTGTAGACAAGTTATTTCTTATTCGTTGATTCTGTATAGTTTCTATGGATATTTATTTATTTTATTTCTACCTTGTGAATCAAGTCACAAAAGATGCTACTTTTATGACGTTTGAAAAAAAAATTGCAATAGCTAGGAATTGAAACTAAAAAATAACAATTGTTAGCGATTTATTTGTCAAGATAAGTTAATTTATTTTTGTTATTATTTGTAATTTCTGTTAAAGTAAAAAAATATTTATTTTTGCACAGATATTACAAATAATACATAATAAAAATACATTAACCTAACTTGCCAGGTAAAACGTCAAACATTATTTATTAACTGATCTGCTTCAATTCCATGGCTATCGCTATTTTTGGAGTGATTTTCAACAGTTTCATACTTCTGCCGTTACAAAGCATGCAAAATTAATTTTTCTTATTGATACAGAATTTTAAGCACTACAACTTTTATTGGAAACATTTTTACCTAAAACAATAGAAGAAGCAGGAAATTACAAAAACATGAGTCCTATGTTCTGGTTGCAATGAAACAATAGACAAACACAATTAAAGATAATAACTTGGTTATTTTATTTGCTAATTTCTTAACTTAGTACTTAAATTTTTATAAAATCTGTATTTCAATTAATTTTAATATTTTTATATGGACGTCTTAGTGCCATATGATATGATGAAGGTGATTTTGAAGATTGAGACGAAGTCAAGATCTTCAATACATCCGATAACTACTTTTGTCTAAATTAACTAATTTTTATGGTTTTCAAGATAGCGGTGTTGAACAAGTTATTCTGGACACCCTGTAGCTATAGTTTTACTTGGCTTGTTGTGTCACAGCCACACCAGTATATAGTACATTCGGAACTTTAAATTTGTTGAAATACACCCGCCAAGGGAATCCCATCCTTATGGACTTGTAATGCAAGAGATACAAGGATTGTTTGAATTTTAATGGAGTGTACTTCCTTGTACGATGTTTTTAATTTGAATTTATTGCTTGGGTGCATTATGTGGTTAGGTATATCTATTAATTTTTAATAATGAATAGGGTGAACAACCTAGCAATTATACAGTCTAGATTTAATTTTGTTTGCTGTTCCATTGAACTTTATTAATACGGGTTTTGTCTTTTTGGATATTCTCTAATGAATTTAACATTACGACCTTATACGCAAAAGCTTTTAAGGGAGAAACTAACGCGTAATTGCTTGTGACATGTTACAAATTATTTGTGTTATTACACACAAAAAGAAGGAATTGTGATAAATGGTTTAAAAGGAAATGATAAATAAACTTGTTACTATAAGATATAGTATATTCCAGTGCCGGTTTTACAAATTTGGAGGCTTAAGGCGAAAGGATAATAGAGGCCAAAATACTAATAATAATATTAATAAATATAAAATACAAAACAAATAATTGTTGTGGGGAAATAGTGTTTATAATATATAGTTATTTTTGTTAGAGTGGGAAATAAGTGATTCAGAAATGAATGCAAGTATCCGAAATGATGGTAGCAAGATTTTGGAATTTGCATGGGTGTTTCAAAATCATGTTTTCCGCCTATGTTGTAAACAATTTTTTTTCAATCGTTTACAAATACATATAAAAAAAACCTATGTGGCCAGCACAATACAATTTTTTTGCAAAAGATTCTAAATTTCCAGTAATATTATTTCATGCAAATGGCACTTGACACTAACATCTTCTTCTTTAGCTTTCCCCGTTCGTTAGGGGTCGCTATTTTTTATTTTCTTCTTCTACTCATTTCTGTTGTACGTGTCGTTTTCATTCATTCCTTTTCTCTCAAGTCTTCCGCCATACAATCTATCTTCTATTACTAAGCTATTCATACTTCATCCAATATATTTATTTCTCATGACATTTTCAAACCAATGTAATCATCTCGCTTGTATCTTTCTAGAAACTTGTAACACTAGAGTTATTTCCTTGTTTCCATGTTTAGCATAGCTGGCTGATTGATAAAATTTAATTTCTTTAAAATTCTTATATCTATTGAATATGAAGTATAAAATGTAATCAAATCGTATAGAGAATAATATATTCTTAAAGTTATAATAACGTTAAACGTGAATAAATCAAATTTAACTGTTAAATCTTCAAATGAGGCTACTTCCGGTTCACCAATTATAACTAAAAATCTAATCGGTTGTTCTTCTGGATGTAAACTTGAGGAATACGAAAAAAAATATATTTTTGGAATCGTGGTATTGAAGTTATGCGATCCGAAACTTTTGTCACACACTCACACAGACACACAAACACAGACACACACATACACACAAACACACACACATAAATACATACATACAGACATCATCGTGAAAATGATAAAATCGTATTATAGGGACCCTAAAACATGCTTATTCACTAAAAATTCATCATTAAATTTTTTGACCAAAGACAATACCTTCCTTACCTAAAGGTGACGGACGGTAAAAACATGTGGCGATCACAATACCTCTCGCCGTTTCCATTGCGGGATATATTAGTATTGTATTTAACATTTCTTGTATACACAAAAAATTCTAATTACATCTAATCTTTATATTTAGATATTTTCTATAATTCAAATTCATTCTATGAGCAAGTTTTCTCCTACTCTTCTAAATGTTCGAAAAAGCCTTCAGTACTATCTCTGAATTTTTGACACTGACATTAGTGATATTTATCTGTCAATTACAGACATTTTAATTTCTCAACTGGTTACCATGGAGATGTTTGGGCTGTGAGATTTACAACAACAAATTATTTTATAGATTATATTTCTATATCTTTAAATCTATAGAAGATATAATAAAAAATTTAAATGTGTCGGATAGAGAATAATGGTGGGATCCGGATCCGGATAGTTTCGGTTTCGGATCCAAAAATATCCGCATAACCGGATAATTGAATGTTAAAGTATCCGGATCTTAGATCCAAATCTCAGTATCGGATTTTGGATCCGGATTTGAGTATTGAATTTTGGATCCGAATCTGAGTATCGGATCTTGAATCCGGATTCGAATATCGAATCTTGAAAACGGATTTTAGTTTCGAATTTTAAATTGGAATATGAGTATGTCATATTAATAATACAAATTTGTATTCTTTATTCATCATTTACTAAATAGGACTCTGTGAAAGTATAAATTCTTCTTACATTTGCACAAACTACCTGGCTATTTTAGAGGGGTTTGTCTTCACATTCCAAATGAAGAATCGGATCCAAGTCCTACCCACCATATTCACCCGACCCAGCCCCATGTGACTTTCTTGTTTCCACGAATAAAAAAAACTCTCAAGGAGCGGCGTTTTGATGACGTGGAGGCAGTGAAGCAGCTTTTCAGAGTTGATTAAACGGCATTGAACTTGAAGAGTTCCAGAGGTATTATGCCAAGTGGGAAAATTTCTTTTGGCGTCGGTCAGGAGTCGGGATTGAACCCGGTTCTCCAGATTCGCGAACAGACATTTAGGCACGCGGCTACGAGGCACGAAACTCCATAAAACATTTTGTTTTGAACGAAAATCTGCTGTAGTTCGATTTTTAAGTATGACATTAAAAAAAATGTATGTAAACTATGAAAATTGGGTACACCTCTCCATTTACTTCCTAAAGACGGCCCTGCATCCATCGTATAAGAAATAATACGGTTGTACAGCTTTTTTTAAATTTTGTGGATTATTGCTGCTAAAATTTGATTTCCACTTTTTGGGCGAAGTATACATTAACATGAATGGGACATTAGGTCTTTACTAGTACGCATTGCCCCCTTGTGAATAGTTTGATGTCCGCCACTGCACGTTGTTGTGGTGCATTGCATCCGGCTGGTCGCCCCCTCCCGGCTGGTAGGTCAATGCCGCCTGTGCTGGCGCCCGCTCCGCCGCCGTGTTTACCACCCCGGACACCCGCACCTCACCCCCGCCAATGCATAGCATAGCCCCACACATACACACACTCACATGGCCTTAGCCGCAGCCGCAGACGTGGACACGCACTGCAACTGCATCGCGGCCATGTGCATAAGGAGAAGAGAAGACCAGAATGTTATGGTGTTGTTGTTGTTGGGTTAGTAGCAAGCTATGGAGAAACTAAGTGCATGACGTCTCTTTCATAGCTTATTAAATGGAAGTGCTAAAACATAAATTAAAGTTAGGGAGCCTGAAATGTTTTTATGAGATTAAAAGATTTTCAACCCTTTGGATTCCAATTATTTTTACTTCTCGCTAAGAGACGTATTGGATTCATGCTAAAAAGCGCATATCATAATAATATCATACCTAATACATACAAAATACGTTTAATAATGTCCATGTTATTTTGTATGTATTACATTTTTGTTGTATAATTGTTGTAGACCCTGTAGAAGGTGCAAGGTGCACCAAAACGTCGGTAGAGTAAGAATAAATGCTATTTTATTGATCGAATCATTGTTAACACCTTAAAATAATAAAATTAGGTCCCGCATTTTGAGAACCACCGGTCGAATTTTTTTTTTTTTTTTTTTTTAATATGTCTTGTGAAATAGAAATTGTTTGCCCATTTAACCGTCTTTGTAGCTCTTATAGTTCTCGAGATAGCAAATGATGTATAATAGATTCAATCTTTTATTTAGAGCAAAATAACTGAAAATAAACAAAAATCCCCATGCATTTTTTATTGCGATTTTGACCATTTTTAGTTTTTTGGCTGCCCAAACTAAACTAATGGGACGAATTTTGTGAAAATTTGCAAACTTATGCAATTTTGTCTGTAGAATGGCGAAGTCGCTAAAGTCGTATCTCCACCTATTTTTGGGTTAGAACTCAGAAATGGGTAACGTTTTCAATATAAATATTTTGATAAGGAAAAGGGAACAACCTGCCATTTTAAAATTTCAAAAATCAGCGCGTTTCGATGTATCTAAGTACATAATTTTTTTTAGAGAAAATAGGTAAAATCAAACTTTCCTAATTTCCTGCTTTCCTAATTATTTTAGGTAAAAAATAAAAGTTGTACAGCATAAAATTCTGCATCCAAAACAATAAGCAAAATTAATTTTGTGTGTCTTACAACGGCAGAAATTAGTTATGAAAATGTCGAAAATCACCCCAAAAATAGCAATAGCCATGGACTTGAGACAAAATAAATAACAAATGTCTAATTGTTTATATGTCATGTTAGGGTAATTCATTTTTATTAGATATTATTTATAATTTCATTTGTAGTTAACAATTATCTGTTACACTAAATTGATATTTGTTCTATTGAACAGAAATTACGAATAATAGTAAAAATAAATTAAGCTAGCATGACAGATAAATCGTTATCATTTGTTAATTTTTTGTTTCAATTCCATGGCTATCGCTATTTTTGGTGATTATCTACATTTGCATACCTAATTTCTGTCATTACATGGTATACAAAATTAATTTTGCTCATTGATTCAGATGCAGAATTTTATGCTCTGCAACTTTTATTTAAAGCTATTTTACCTAAAATAATTAGGAAAGTCTGATTTTACTTGTAATAAAATAAATTGTATTAAATTTGTGGAGACCCTTGCGATATATTGTAGATACGTATAGGATCTTATTCGGTAATATATTTTGTTATTTAATTATAATTT